>CM067333.1:34580000-35180000 GCA_034376525.1 Nicotiana benthamiana | reverse complement strand
AAGCACTTAAAAAAATAGAGTTTAAGTTCTATTTTACTGATGGTATAAATTCACACAATCACATTATTTAAAAGCTAATTGTAGATAAGTATATTTAATAACATTAATTAGTAATCTAAAATGAGTAATTAGTAACCAATTATAAAAGGTCAAGTCATAATCTAAAATTCCAATCCGTCACGATGCAACCTAACATACGGGCTAGGCAAGCCGAAACATAACAATAAAGAACCAGAACAACAAAATTTATAGAAAATAGCATAAATCTGAATTCTCAATATAGAGAAATACTACTAATACAAGGTAAATCCCCGAAAAATCGGTAAATACAATTTCATGAGCTCTATATCAGAATGCAAGTCAAAAAAATAAATAAAGAGCAATACTATCAGAATTGAAATAACAATACATAAGAAAACACAAGTCAAAACTGCGGCCAAGATTGCAGCTCTACCTCGCTTCTCGAAGCTGAGTCCAACAAGCAAATCTACTGCTAATAAATGATCTCCACATCTAAATCTGCACAATTAAGTACATAGTCAAGCGACCCAATATACTTAATAAGTATTGTAACTAACCTCGACGAGGTAAAAGAAGCAAGAATTATAAATAATACCTGCTATAACATGTACTATTTCATAAATCCAACACATACAGAACAATAATGTGATCATGTATAAGGTACTGAAAGGACTATCTCTGTATTTGTGTACAATCACTCAAAATATATGTTCAGTCACTGGTACAAAAAATAAGATGATATGAAGATACATCATATAATGAACCATGGAAATTTCTAATTAAGAGGAAATACAATTCCAAAATAACATTGGCCAGACTTTCCTCATCCTTTCCACATCCGTACCAAATCACTAATAAATTTTTCTCAATAATCGCGTGTACACCACCAAGAGAGAAATATGAGAGGGTGACCTAAAGGGAATGGATCCATAGCCACACGCTGCACTAACAACTAACGTGCTGCACTGACAACTCACGTGCTCATAGATTCAACCGCACGGATAACGCATGTGCTGCACGGACAACTCATGTATTGATATGAATAACTGGATCCATAGGAAAAACTCACGTGCTGCACTGAGGACTCACATAACAATAGTATCAACTGTATAGATAACTCACGTGCCAATAATTACAATTCACCCGACATAGTCACTGGCTATCAGTACAACTCATAACACATAGAAAGCAAATACACGGGAATACATGTACATGATCAATGATTATCAAGTTTCATACTCCTGGACTGGTTTAAGTAACATGCTATATATAGTTATGTGCAATGTGTGCTATCACAACTAGAACAAATAATGTTCATAAAAAAAAAGCAGTTTATCAGGTTCAGTCGGAAGAATAACCTCAGCAATATCTCAACTATGGTACAATAGATCACAAAAAGGGGTATAAATAGGAGAAACAACTCAACTTCAAAGCATGTCATAGCCTAAACACTACTCCGATCATGGAAATAGTACCCTGATGCATGCATAGGAGCTCAACCCACACATATGCACCACTCATAACACGTAACTATCATAAATAATTCAGAAAACTAGTGTTTCAACCAAGTTTAGGAAAAATACTTAACTCAAGCAAGCTAAATCACTCATCTAACAATCCCTTTCCGCGCATATCAACCTCAGGACTATCCAAATCTAGCCAAAGTAATGCAATGCCATCAATAAAAACCATAGGAAGTGGTTCCAAAAGATAAAGCTAAGATCTTAACTCAAATTAAAAAGACAACCTCAGGCCCGCACCTCGGAAACCGACAAAATTCAAAAATTCCGAACACCTATTAAATTATGAGTCCAACCATAGAAAATTCATTCTATTCCAATCACAAATCGACCCTCAAATCTATAATTTCATTCTCAAATAACATACTCTAATATAACTTAGATTCATGAAAATTAGGTGTAATAATCAAATGGTATTCAATATTTATGGATAAAAGTGATTAAAAGTCACTTACCTCTTCAATATCGGTGGAAAACTCACCGAATATTGCCCTAGTACGAACTCCAAAACCCCAAAAATGAAAAGAAAATACCAAACCCTCGTCATAAAAGATCTTGCCCAGCAATCACACATATGTAGCCCGCAGAGTCGCACATGCGGGTTCAACCATCGCAGGTGAGAAATTTCATTAACTTCCATACCAAGTGCACCTCCGGTTAAATTTATGCACTTGCGAGACTACTTCTATGGTCTCTCACCCTCTCCTATGCATCCACTCGTGCAGATCACCTATCGCATCTGCGACCTAGGACAAACCAATTCCGCTCCGCATATGTGGACCTCTCATTGCAGAAGCACATACGCTTTTGTTGAATGCACGTGCATCTATGGTCTTCACTTCTCTTTGCATCTGCGAGAATCTCACCGCACATGCGGTGCTGCATCTACAGCCATATCCGCTACATGTACGAAAGCACCAGAAGCTTGAAGCTTCAACCAACACTCCAAGACCAAAACTAATCCGAATTCAATCTGAATCACGCCCGAGGCTCCCAGGACCCCATCCAAACATACCAACACATTCTAAAAAATTATATGAACTTAGTACAAGCCTCCAATAACATCAAACAACATAAAAATCATGAATCACACACCAATTCAAGCGTAATGAAAATATGAACTTCCAACTTGTAAACCAATGCCGAACTATATCAAATCAACTCTGAATGACCTCAATTTTGCATACTAGTCTTAAATGACACATCGGGCCTATTCCAACTCCCAAAACTATTATTCAAGCCCACTATCAACAAATTCAACTCTTGGTCAAAACCCTTCAACCTTCAACATCTTTCACTTTCCAACTTTCAGCAAAACATACCAAATTAACCTATAGATCTCAAAATCCAAATCTGTACATACGTCTAAGTTCAAAATCACCATATGAAGCAATCAGAACTATCAAAATTGCATTTCAAAGTTGTTTACACAAAAGTAAAACTCCGTTCAACTCTTTCAAGTTAAACTTTCAACCTTGGGACTAAGTGTCCTAATTCGCTCCGAAACATCTCCGGAACCAAACACCCAATGACCACGCTCCCCTCAGGATTTACCCGATGTTGATTGTAGTTGTCGTATCTCATTCTGGATGTTACTTGACTCCCCTTTCACCTCTCTTCGGTTCCATAAGTTATGCTATCATTTGACCATTTATCATAAACCAATTTCACCTCATACAGATAGTCCCTCTGTTTTCGGTGACATATCTTAGTGATATCAGGAAGTTAGTGAAGATCCCTTTCTTGGAGGAAACTTTCCTAACCAGTATCTGACGCTTGAAAGGACGCATGTTTTCTCGCATTTAATACCCTGAACACCTGATGAGTCACGATTCAGTAAATATTTTTGTCGATTTTGAGGTAATCTTGACCATGATTTTTGCCGTCTATCACTTCACTTCTACTCATTATTTTACTTCTTTTACTTCCAAAATTTTATAAGTCTTTCTTCTTCTCGGCACTCATCTGCATAGAAAATTTTCCATCTTCTTCGACTTTCTTATCAATAGTCTTACTAACCTTTCATTACCATGGCTTCTTTCAATGTACCCTGTTGAAACTCTGGTTTTTTTTTTTCTGTGGAGACCTGAATAAAAAAAAAGACACTGAAGTCGATTCAAAACATCTCGCTGTAAACCCAATCATACCAAAACACCTCAATACTGCTAATGAATTCCATGAGAAGGCCCTTCTACATCTTCACGGACTTGGGATGTTAGTAGGTACCCATCCTCCATTCGACCTTATAGTATCCCTAATATGAAGAAGATCTACAACTTTCCTAATCTTGACATCCTCGATCCAGATATGGTAGAGCAGGTTACCTTCACCAAGGAGGGATTTACGTATGCCTATACGTATCCCTTTTCCTTGGTTCCATTCTCCCCAAGGTCGAATGAAGGGCTCGACCCCATAATTTTGGAGTTTTGCCATCGGTACCAGGTCTACTTAGCACAAGCAGGCCTAACTATATGGCGCATGGTGGCTTGCCTTCGCCAACTGTGCACGGAGATGGGGGGAAACTCTAACCCTTACAAATAGGATGAATGTTTGCTCTCCCAAATTTTTTCATGGAGAGTAATAAACTACAGCAAACGTGGACACCACACTCACCTCACCAGCATGGATGATGATAATGATTGTTGGTGGATGGAGGGATTTGTCATCATTGCTGCCAGGGACATCATCTCGGCCATAACTTCATCTTTTCCTGAGTCGTGAATCATTTTTGTAAGTTTACAATTCATTTCTTTCCTTCGTGAAAAGATTATTTTCCATTGTTGATGATCTTCTTATTTATTTTATTCAAGCTACCCGATAGGATCCACCATGAGTTCAAGGTTTGGACCGGAGGGTCCAAATAATTCTGGATATCACACATTAGAATCTCTCTTGTGAAAGGATATGCTCTCAAATATGGCTGGAAGGAAAAAATCATGGTAATCCGAGTCCTTTTTCCTTTTATCATTGTAGGAACACAAGTAACTTCATAAAAAAGTTTCTAAATCTATTTTTTGTTTGATTCAGAACTTCGGCAAGGCTATGTCACTTGACCCGAGGTCGATGTCTTAACTGACCTTGAAAAGGCCAAAAGGGTGCTTGTAACGACCCGACCGATCATTTCATGAGTTATAGATTTGTTTCCTACATTTCTACATCCTTATGTGTTCCTCAGCTGTATTACATTGTATCGTGTTGGTTGGTTCAGGTCGGGAGTCATTTCGATGTGGAATAAGACACTTAGTCTCTTATTTAGAGGTTTTAGTTGGAAAAGTTAATCGGATGCTAACTTATATGTAAACAATATTATATGTAATTTTTGATGTTTTGATTAGCTCTATCAGGTGATTTTTGACTTGGGAGCATGTCCGGAATTAAATTTGGAGGTCTATGGTAGAATTAGGCTTGAATTCGCGAAATTTGAAAATTTGGCATTTTTTGTCGGCAGTGGAAATTTTGATATCAATGATAGAATGGGATTTTGGAAGTTGTAATAGGTTAGTAGTGTCATTTGTGATGCGTGTGCAAAATTTCAGGTCATTCGGAGATGATTTAGTGGGTCTTGGTATTGTTTGCAAAATTCAGAAGTTTAGAAGTTCTTAAGCTTGAATCCAAGAGTAATTTGGTGTTTTGATGTTGTTTTTAGTATCTGGAGGGTTGACTAAGTGTTAATGTTCATATGTGACTTGTTGGTGTGTTTGGTAGAGGTCCCAAGGGCTTCAGGTTGATTTCCGGTGGTTGACAGATCAAGGATGTGATTTTAGGAAATGCTTTAGCTGTCATAACCGTACTTGCCCGCAGAAGCAAAGAAAGGACCGCAGATTCGGCCAAGGATGATAAGGGCAGGAACCACATATGCAGTTAGCGTAGTGCACTTGCGAGACTGAAGGTGCGAGTAAAGGACCTCAGAAGCAGATTTTGGGTGGATAAGTGAGAACTGCGTCTGCGATGGATTTTCCGCAGGTGCGGTGTCTCAGCTGCGACTACTAGACCGCAGATGCGGAAATGCTTGGGCAGAAAGTATAAATTTGAACCCTTAGAAAATTTTGGGTTATTTTCCACCATTTTCATTTGGACTTGAGGCATTTTAGAGAGTTTTGAAGAGGGAATCAAGGGGGTTTAAGTGTAGGTAAGCTACTTGAACTCAATACTCGTGATTATGGTGATTTTAAGTTTCTTAAGCATGTAAAAAAAGTTAGGGATGAAATTGAGGGGTTAGGGTTTGGAAATTGGAGAGTTTGATTTGGGAATTTTAGGAAAAATTTCATATTTAATTTTGATGAATTTGGTATGTATAGACTCGTGATTGATAGGGGTATCCAGCTTTTTTATTTTTGTCAGATTCTGAGACGTGAGCCCGGGGGCCGGGTTTGGGTGAATTTCGAGATTTTGGTCTAAATTGATAATTTTTCTTATGGAATTGGTCCCTTGGACTATATTGATTATGTTGTGTTACTTTGGTTAGATTCAGTATATTTGGAGGCCGATTCCAAAGGCAAGGGCATCGTGAAGTAGGGATTTGACCGATTTGAGGTAAGTAATGACTGTAAATCTAGTCATGAGGGTATGAAAATCTGGATTTCACATTGTTTCACTACTTTGAGATGATGCACATGCTAGGTGACGGGCGTGTGGGTATGCACCGTTGGGGATTGTGACTTGGTTCATCCCCTAGCAACTACTAAGTTGCATATTTGGTTGAAACTATATGATACTGTTGTGTTTCAGAAAGAATTTCTATAAATTGGGCCTTGTGCCATATTTGGGCTTCGTGCCAAAACTGTTTGGACCTTAGGGGCCTTATTTTGTTATCCTCTCACTATTTTGATTGAAAATATATACTCAGTCATGCTATGTTTATTGATTTCATAACCCGGTCTTTATTTCGCCGTTTTGATGAATATAAAATGTTATTTTGGGATAAACACTCTGATTCTTTACTGATAGCCTGAGTAGCTTGAGAGGTTATGACTGAGTGAGGCCGATGGCATGTAATTGTGACGATATCGAGAGTATAGCACGTGAGTTGTCCATGCAGCACGTGATTTGTCCGTGCAGATTCTCATATTGATACTATATCACGTGAGTTGTCCGTGTGGATTATAGCGCTTAGGATGAAGGAGCCTCTTTAGAGTTTGTACACCCCTAGTGAGCGTGGGTACCCTGAGTGGGTGATATAAGATATGACCGATGGGTAGTATACGAGTGACTGTGAGGTTTGCTCGAGGGGCTGATTCTAAGTGATGTTGTGCCCGAGGGGTTCTTTATGATTTTCATCACTTTTGCTCTCATTTGCAATGAGTCCTTGTTGAAACTGTTGAAAATATCTTCAAATGAATTTTTCGAAAATTGGATTTTAAACGAGATGATTTGACTCATATACTTATTTGAAAGCATCTTGTACTTACTGAGATTTCATAATGTGGACTTTTTGTGTTTCCTACTGCTCAGTATTTATTTACCTTTATTACTTACTGAGTTGGCGTACTCACATTACTCCCTGCATCTTGTGTGCAGATTTAGGGGTTGTTGGACGTACTATCGAACATTGATTTTATCCATTTCCAATCTGTTGGAGTCAGAAAGGTAGCTGCATGACGATCGCAACCTTGCTTTTCTCCCTCCTATCTTCCTTTAGATATTATTAGTTTTTTTTCCAGACTATATTAGTCTTAGTTTTATCGGACAGTCCTTAGTAGATGCTCATGACTTGTGACACCCCGATGTCGGGCTTTTCATTCTGCATTTCGTTATTCGAATTTATCCTATGAAGTTTCATTAATTAAATAGCTTGAATAAATCTTTATTTTGAAATATCATGTTGTTTTATTAAAAGAGTCGGCTTGCTTAGTTCCACGTTAGGCGCCATCACGACATGGTAGTTTTGGGTCATGACAGTGCTGCAAAATTCTCTTTCTCAAAGCAGTACCCGCAGATCTGCTTCTGGTGTGTATCTCTTCTCGGAGTCCCCATATAGAGAACAAACAAGTAAAAAGATGATACTCTTTCTTAGTTATGTCTCAGAGGAAGAAGATAAAGGAAACAACGGTCGAGCCGTCCATATTCACAATGGTCCTCGATGATGACAGGGAAGTTAGTGATGGAGAGGCTTTCCTTCGAAGGAGGAAAAGATCTTCATCAGCTCAATTGGATGCTGACGAGAGCAAAACACAATACGTATTTTTTGCTCGCTAGCCAAAGACAGTGTAGTAAGATTATCATCTCCATAGGGATTGATTTAAACAATGCTCTAGTAATTTCTTGTTTAGCTGCTATTCATGATGCTCAAAAATTAATTGGAATGACTATGAACTACGATTAACTACTAAAGTAAAGCAATTGATAATTGACTGCAACAAACTAGAGATTAGCAAAATTAGATTCTTATCAATGTGAGAAATAAAGGTCATGACGATATTGGTGCAATATACCTATTTGGGATCCAACTCTAGTTCAATTCACTCTAATGTTCTAATGATTCTCACGAATCACTCGATAATAGGTTCAAACATGTAGGCAAGACTCCTCTCTCGATTAAATATTAACTCTACGAGGTGAACTAATATAAGCACTCTCAAAATATGCAAGCATGCGTTAATGGTTTAGTCTTCTGGAGAACGTCTCTAGAATATTCTCCTAACTTGATTTAATCAGTAATTCAACAAGCTCTTCCGATTAATTAAGAGAATCACTGAATTAAACCAAACAAAATAATGCAAGATAATCACAACAATATTTCTCCTTCGATTAAATAAACTAGTGAATAAAATCCAAACAATTCAAATCTCTATAAATGAATTCAAGAAAATCATTAGAGTTAAAATCCACAAATAGCATTCAATACACCATATCCTTCAACCCTAAAGGGAAACTACTCCATAATCAAAGAGGATGTGGTCACAATATTAAAGAGTACGAAAACATCAATTTACAATCCAAAATCCCGTATTGAATTGAAGGAAAGATGATAAAATCAAGTGTCTTGTAACCTCTAATGCTCTCTAAGCAAGGACTCATTTTCGAGCGGGATCAACTGTTGGCCAAATGAACAAACTTGTTTCTTGCCTCCCGGTGTTAGAGGGAAAAAATGCTAAGATGGGAGAGCTTCAGGCCCAGTTTCATTAGAGAGATCAAGATAAAATGGCCCACAACCAAGAAGCCACTCAATTACATGAACAACATCAAGAAGCTAAGATAAAGTGGGCGGAGCTCCTGACCCAATGCTTGTTGCTACCAAGCGAGAGTCTGCCTTCGAGGAGCAAATAAATAATTTGAAGGGAAGATTATGCTCCAAGAACGATGAGCCCAATCAGGAAAAAAGGCCCAGACGGAGTAGAGGCTCAAGAGGGCCATGGATCAGAAACAGATTCACTCAACTACAAATGTTGAGCTCGATTCTCGCCTTAGAGCCCTGAGATCCAAAAAGGACGGCCTTCAGGCCGAAATTGATAGGATACAACGAAATCTCTAAGACCAGGGGGATTCGTCTTTATAGAAGACTTATGTTATATATCACATGAGATGGAAAACCTTGCAAGTGGCCAAAGGTGGAATCACTGATATAGATGATTGTATTGTATATGCCCCAGAACTGGAGTTGTCTGCTCATGAATGCCTTCCCATTTGGCTCGCTGCAATTGACTTCTCGAGTATTGGTTCTGAGTATTCAAGGATCGAAGGGGAGATTGAAGAAATGAAGATGAAGGCCAATAACCGACAGTTGATCCGCCTTTCTCTACTAGGGGAAACATAAATCCCTCTCTCCATTCGGTCTCCGACAGCATTGATGCTTAGTTTCTTCTCTCATTTTATTTGTACTTTATAATTATGCCAAACTTTTCGTTGAGTTTGGAACTTCGATAACTAAATATATATTTTTTAATAATAGATCTTTTTGCGTTGAATTGGTTAAAGCATTGGGCATATTTTAATCTGATAGATTTTCATTCCGGGTATAAACTCTTCCGGAATCAACCCTTTACTATACGGGTTTCATAAGAGAGAACCCTCTTATGTTTATAGTGCTCTTGAAGAAGGCGTCTTCTGTTTATACCGACACAAGCATTTGAAGTTTTTGTTAACTTTCAAATGATAAAATTAACTAATCATTTGGACAAGAAACATGATAAAAATAAAAGGACTTTATGTTATTTCTTCTATCCTTAAAAGTACATAAGTATTCATTTTATAAAGTGAAAAACTTCCAATACATGTGGCTTACTTGTAAGACTTATTTCTACTGGCCTGATCATACAGTCCCTGGTCCTGAGAAGACATTATTGTTACCGATTCTAGCAGTACCCCATTTTTGTGGAGTTTTGTTGCCGTTTTTTACACTATTTGCCCCAATTTTCAAATGCAATGCATGAGAATTGGAACAATATAAGACTTGCTTCATCTATGGAAATAACTTGTGAATGGTTAAACAATATTTGGTTTGATGGAAAGCTTTTCTTTCCATTAGCAGTTTCCATTAAGCCCAAGATTATTCAACCATTCCCATAGAGGTTTATCATTTATGTTAAAATTTCAATGCCTTGTCATTTAAAAGTCTTATACTTGCCGATGATGCTCCTTTCATAATATACTTTTCATCGCCTACATTGCTAAAAACCTTGGTAAAAAAACATGATTGGGACAAAATTGGTTGAAGGAAAAAAGAGTGCAACACATACTTTTAGTATTGGTATCATCCATCAACAATAGTACCTTTTGAGGTGATTCACGTTCCAGTTACTGGGAATCTTGACTCTCTCTTGATTCTCCAACTCGTACGATACTTTACCGCTAATAGCTGAAACCCATAAGGACGTTCCCATGTTGGACCCAACATCTCGGTGTTGACTTCCTGAGTGGTTTGAATCACCTTTCTCAAAACCAATTTTCCTACATTCAAGTGTCGGAGATTGTCCCTCCGATTATGATATCTTTCCATCTTTTGATTTTGAGCCTCTATCCTCGCGTACGCCAAGTCCCTATGTTTGTCTGACAAGTCCATCCTCACCAGCACCGCTTCATTATTTTGTTCTTTGTTTGCTCGGGGAAACCATAAAGTTGATTTCTCTACTTCAACCGGCATTGGAGCTTCCACGTCATATACGAGAGAGAAAGGTGGATCTCCCATGCTCGATTTTTCTGTTGTACGGTATGCCCATGGGGACAATATCGAATGCAAGAGTGTTGCTGGTTGGAGAACCAATTATGCGTGGCGTGGACATTTTTGCACTTCTTAATGAATGCCTTTGCATCCTTCTCTATCTGGGGACAATACTAACCTTCTCTAACCAACTTTAGAACTAATGAATATGCACTAGAGTGGTTCTCAAAAATTCCTTCATGGACATTTCTCATTGTGTAGTCCACCTCCGAGGCTTCAAGACATTGGGCCAATGGACCTTGGTATGAACTTCTATATAATTTCCCATCCACGAGGTAGTAACGAGTTTCTTTGGTTCATAGTGCCTGGGATGCCTTCGGGTGTTCGGGTAATTATCCATGCCAAATATATTCAACGAACTCATTCATCCAATCCCAACTAGGTTGGTTGAATTGACTTCATAGTTGCTGTCCACATCCAATACCGAATGTAGAAGTTGAACGATAGTACCAACGTCAGATCCTTTCATCTCTGTAGATTACCCCAAATTAGCCAATGCATTTGCTTCCACATTCTCTTCTTTCAAAATGTGTATGATTGACCATTCATTGAATCGTGCAATCAAAGCTTTAACCTTGTTCACATACTATTGCATGCGTTCTTCCTTTGTGTCAAAAAATCTCACACACTTTGTTTCATCTGAGAATCAAATTTGACCTCGATGATCTTGGAGCCAAGTCCTTGGGCCAGTTCAAATCCTGACACCAAAGTCTCATACTTGCCTTTATTGTTAGTTAATGGAATAGTTTTAATGGCCTGCCTCATGGTTTCTCCCGATGGTGTGACTAGAACTACCCCGAGCCCGTATCTTTTTACATTGGAAGCTCCATCTGCAAACAAGGTCCAAACTCATAATGCCATTTTTGACACTACCACTTCTTCTTAGCAGCCAAGGGAATTAATCTGGGACTAAAGTCTGTCACAAAGTCGGCCAAAACTTATGACTTAATCGCAATCCTGGGCTTTTACTCAATGTCAAAATCACTAATTTCAACTGTCCATTTAGCAAAATGACCTGGAAGCTCAGGCTTGTGAAGGACATTCCTTATGGGAAAGGTTGTCTCAATGGCTATCGGGTGACACTAAAACTAAGGTATGAGCTTTCGACAGGCGACTATGAGATCTAAGAACAACTTTTTGAGGTATGGATAGCGAGTCTATGCTCCCGATAATATTTTTCTAACATAATAAATAGGAAACTTTGTAACTTCTTCTTCTCGGACTAAAACGACACTTACCGCCACTTCCGAGACTGATGGATATACTAGTAACTGTTTGCCTTCCCCAATTTTGGACAATAGCGGGTGGCTTGATAGGTACCTTTTTAGATGTTTTAATGTATGTTGGAATTCCGGGGTCCATTAGAGATTGTTCTTTTTTTTGAGAAGTGAGAAGCAGTGATGGTATTGTACCGGGTACTCGAGATGAACCTACTTAAGGATGCTAACCTTCTGGTTAATCTCTGCACCTCCTTCATGCTCGTTTGCTGGTCCAGGATATCTTCAATGGCTTTGATTTTGTCAAGATTTACCTCGATCACTCTTTGTAAGACCGGTATCACACAAAATTTTCCAGATCCAACCCTGAATGCACATTTTTTCTGGTTGATGACATGTTAGTGAATTCTTTGTAAGACCGGTATCACACAGAATTATCCAGATCCAACCCTGAATGCACATTTTTTCTGGTTGAGTTTCATGTTAGGCTTCCTCAAGATGTCGAAGGTTTCTTGATGGTGCTTCAAATGATCTTATGCATGCAAAGAATTCACTAACATGTCATCAATTTACACCTCCATTTCCTATCTGGTTTTCAAATATTTTGTTAACGAGCCTCTAGTAAGTGACTCTAGTGTTCTTATGCCCAAATGACATCACATTTTAGCAATATGTGCCAAAGTTCGTTATGAAAGAAGATTTTTCCTAATCCTCATAGTTCATCTTGATTTTATTGTACCCGGATTAAGCGTCAAGGAACTCATTAACTCGTGTTTGGCCGTAGCATCAATCATTTGATCAATGTTTGGCAATGGAAATAAGTCCTTAGGGAACACCTTATTTAAATCCTTGTAATTTACACACATTCTAAACTTATTATTCTTCTTTGGAACTACAACTGTATCAGCTAACCATTATGGATATTTTACCTCAAGTACGACACTGATATTAAGTAATCGGGTTACCTCTTCTTTAGCAAACTCGTCCTGACCTCCGCTATCGGGCACTCCTTTTGCCTTACCGGTGGGATTTTTTGATCCAGGCTTAGCTTGTGAACCGCCACGTCTAATGGGATACCTATCATATCCTAGTGTGACCATGCAAAAAAGTTGAAGTTAGCTTTAAGGAAATTTATAAACCCTAACCTGAGCTCAGTATTTAATCCTATCCCTAGATGACACTTTTTCTCAAAGAACTCCTCGAATAAGGGCACTTGCTCAAGTTCCTCCGTGGTTGACTTGGTCGCATCCATCTCTTTTTGTACATGAAAATATCTCAGAATTTGATAGGATTCCAGTGACACCTCACTCTTATTGTCTTCGTTTAGAGAGGAAAAAGGTATAAGTTCATGTGATTGCTATTTGGTGGGCTCATTTCCCTTGCTGTTGAAAACAGTTACGGTGTTCATCTCCCTTGCAGCCAGTTGATCTCCTCTTATCTACTTGATTCCTTCCAGGGTTGGGAATTTCAACAACTGATGTTATGTTAGGGTATACATTTAGGGTATATCCTTCTTCTATAAGACCGATTTGATCTCACGTTGAGCAAACTTATTCCTTTTCACAGCCGTGGTGTAGGCTTGATGTGCTTCTATGGATCCGAAGTCCTATCATATTTTTGGTATATTCGGCATCTTAAACATTTTCAGAATCAACTCTAACGATGCACTTGGTTTAAACGACAATTATGTGTATCTTTTGGAATATGGCCTTTTAGTAATGGTGGTGCGCCCGAAATTTGATCCATGAGAGGGTAAAACTCCTTCACATTTTGATCTATTCATTCGTTCATTTCCATTATAAACCACATAATCTTGGCTTTGAAGGGATCGTTCCCATTGTCATTCCCAAATTCACTACTGGTCCCATCGATACCGTTGAAACTAACTTCACCCCTTAGGGTGTTATTATCAACTCTCTGAGCTGTTTGATTTGCAGGAACGGTGGGAGGAACTAGGCCCCCTTCAGTTTGTACTATTAGAAGCACATGAAAACACTTGTTTCATCCCCGTCATTACCTGGTTCTACCCCGAGAGATGACTCGTGATTACTTTTTGCTGTTCTCTTAAGATTTTCATTATTTGCACGACATGTTCCTCATCCACATCATCAGGAGTTGGCTCCCGCATATGCCGAGGATACTGCCCTTCATGAACTGAGGTTGCTTCATCCCCTTCGTTATGGGTATCTTTGATCAAGTCTTCATGTTGAGGAAAATCTATGTGTTCCTCAATGTTGTGAGTAATGTTGACATCATTCGCTTCCATTTCTGATTTTTCACTAAGGAAAAAATCAAACAAGTTAGTAATAAACGCAAGGATCAAAGCAATTACCCAACTATCTAAGCCCTATGGTGAACGCCAAACTGTTTACCCGTAAAATGGTACAATCAAATTTAATATGTGATTTATATACAAGAAACTCATTTGATCAAAAAATGATAGATAAATAAGACTAACAATTATATTTAGTAATTGAAATTGAAGAAAATGACATTCCTGGATTCGAACGCATGTCTCTGAGGACAAAAGTGATAGGAATGAAAAGAGAAAATAAAGTTATCTAATTGAGAGCAAAATTAAAATATAGAATATGTTTGACAATAATTTCATATGTTACAATGGGTGCTGAGCCTGCTATTTAATGTTATACACAGGGAAACAAGATCATAAGATCAAACACAACTTAAATGATAATAAAGGAATCATTGATGAATATGTAACGACAGATCATGAATGCAAATATTTTCTGTAACGGTGGCTCATTTAATGTTAAAGAATATCCTCGTTGAATGCTATCCGATGGAAAATATTTAATCTGCTCTCGTTGACTATGCTCCTCCTGAAATTTACCTGGTATTGATTGCAGATATCGTATCCGGTTCTGATTGTTACTTGACTCGCCTTTTACGTGTTTTCGGTTCTAAGTATCACCTTATCAATCGACCATTTATTATATACCTCACTTTTTGGTGCCTAACAATAAAATGAATTTGACCCTCGTTGTTGAGTACGTTGACTTGTACGACGTGTTAAGACGTGTTTGCCAAGCACCTTCTATGTCGTGACAGGTAACACGTGGTAGGCCATTATCGTGACTTTGAGCATTTTTCTTTGTAATGTTTACACAGGCACTTAATCTTTGATCTTCGAAATCGATTTCGGTTATAGTTTTTGAAATTTTACTCAAACTTTAAAGTTTATTTATTAAATTTAGCTCCAAAATTATATTTAGCTCGAAATCAAGACCTATAAAATAGAAATCACGTAACTAACATAAATTCTTCACATTTTAGCTCAAACATAATTAAAATGTAGGTAATAATTGTTAAGGTTTTAAAACTAAAATAAGATTAAAAAAGGGTGAATGAGAAATGTAGGAAAAATGAAAATTTTAAGTGCCCCCTGACAATAGAACATTGTCCCATATTAGAAGAGAAAATTATTTTTTATGGGTATATATATACAATTGCTCTTCTTTTAGCTCTTAATGAGTTAAGAAGAAAGAAAGCCTCGCGCCGCCATCGTCGCTCG
Source organism: Nicotiana benthamiana (assembly GCA_034376525.1). Lineage (NCBI taxonomy): Eukaryota > Viridiplantae > Streptophyta > Magnoliopsida > Solanales > Solanaceae > Nicotiana > Nicotiana benthamiana. Next base: position 35,164,553 of record CM067333.1, on the reverse strand, counting down.
CTCGGCTCGGCTTCAGCTTTGGTAAAGTGACTGATTGATTTTTTTGGACCAAATTTATTTGGTAATAGTAAATATTTACATATTATAATATTATATATCCATATTTTTGCAAACGAAATATTAATATTAAATCCAACAGAATATTAATATTAAATTCAACGGAATATTAAGCGTTATCCGTTATCCATTTTCTGTCTTTGTAACAAAAATTAAGTTTCCTCCTCGTTATGAATTCCTAGTTTATTATTGCATAAATAGCCATTTACGTTATGGGCATTTTAGGTAAACAACCCTTCTGAAGAGATTCACCTCTTCAACTTGAGCTCAACATATTGACTATAAACAGTAGTCCATTTTCTAAGATTTATCATACAAATTCCTGACTTCTCCTTCTTTCTTCTGCTTTGTTTTAACTACTAAGAAAGCAACAGTAAATGTGATTTGCTAATGATCTTTATGTTCACTGAAACACTGGGATTTGAAGTACCGCTACACCAGTGTGCAATTCGTTCTATCCTATGAGAAAATAATCCAAATCCTTGAGTACTAGGAGAGGATTAAATTCCTTAAGGAAATAGTGTGAATTCAGTGGGCTAGGATTAAATTTTATTCTGTTTTTCATTTCTATTTATATGTTATTTTATATTTTTCAGAATTATTTTACAAATACAATGTACTAACAAGCTTAAGGAATTTAATTTATTTTCTATATTTGTATTATATTCACTATTCTAGAGATGAAAACCTTTGTGATTTTCTACTTCATTGGAGATTAAAATTTATGTGATTTTAATGTTTGTGTTGTCATTTTTTTATAGAAATGACGAATGACAACGGGAACCAGATTATTCTTATGGTGACTGCCAATGCATCATAAAGCCGAACAACACCGGCATTGGCACCAGCAAAAAATCCCAAAAATATTTTGGGATTGATTTCAAACGGTGGCAACAGAATATGTTCTTCTACTTGACTACTTTATGTCTACAGAAGTTCATTAAGGAAGATGTTCCTGTTCTCCCTAATGAAACTCCAGAGAATGAATGCTTTCTCATGATTGAGGCGTGGAAGATTTTTAATTTTTTGTGCAAGAATTATATTCTTAGTGGACTGGAGGACAATTTGTATAACATCTCCAGTAATGTGGAGACGTCAAAAGAACTGTGAATTGTGCTTGAAAGAAAATACAAAATTGAAGATGCGGGGTTGAATAAATCCATTGCCGCTAAGTTTTTGGACTATAAATGATAGATAGAAAGTATGGTATTATCCAATTCTAGGAATTACAAGTGATTATTCATGATCTCCTTGCTGAAGGTATACGTCGAATTAATACTGATGTTGAAAGTAGTAATTTTATTATTTCTACTAACATAATTTTTATTGAAGTTCTTGTCATCAATGAAGCATTCCAAGTTGTAGTGATGATTGAGAAGTTGCCTCCTTTGTTGAAGGACTTCAAAAATAACTTGAAACACAAACGCAATGAGATGTCGCTTGAATATCTCATTATTCGTTTTAGGATCGAAGAGGATAATAAAGCTGCTGAAAAGAAGGCCGTGGAAACTCAACAATAATGAGAGCAAACATTTTTAAGGATACAAAAAATAAGAGAAAGATGAAGAAGACTTCTGTACCAAAAAGCAAACCAAGAAAGAAGTGGTTCAACTTAAATAGCTACAACTATGGGAAAGCTGGACAAAAATCTACAGATTTTGTCGTGCTCTGAAGAAAGACAAGAAGAAGGATCAAACAAATATGGTTGAAAAGCGCGAAGATATTGATGAATTGTGTGCTATGCTTTTTGAATACAACTTGATGAGAAATCCTAAGGAGTGGCGGATTGATTCTGGAGCCACTCGCCATGTTTGCACCATTAGAGAAGCATTTGCTACATATTCTCTCGTTGGACCCGAAGAGTCGCTTTCTATGGGAAATTCTGCAACGGCCAAAATTGAAGGATGTGGGAAGTCTGAAAATGACTTCTGGCAATGTGGTGACTCTGAACAATGTCCTTCATGTTCTCGAGATTATAAAGAACTTAGTCTCTGCTGGACTTCTTGTTAACAATAGGTTTAAATGTGTGTTTGCATCTGGTAAGGTTGTAATAAGCAAGAACGGGATATTTGTATGAAAATGTTACCTCACTGAAGGCCTTTTCAAGCTTAATGCAATGGCTGTTGAGAATAATAATTAAATTTCAGGTTCTTCTTACTTACTTGAGTCAAATAATTTATGGTATATACGTTAGGGTCATGTCAATTATAAAACCTTGCAGAAAATGATTAACTTGGAAGTATTACCTAAGTTTGAATGTGACTAATCAAAATGTCAAACTGGAATCTAAGTATGTTAATCATTCTTATAAGTCAGTTAAAAGGAATTCAAATCTTTTTGACTTAATTCACACTGATATTTGCGACATGAAGCCAATATTATCTCGCGGTCAAAAGAAGTGTTTCATAACTTTTATTAACGACAGTATTAGCACGTGATTTTCGCTTCACGGAAACTACTCCAAAAAAATAAAAAAATAAAAAAAATAAAATAAATCAAGTTACCTTCGGGTACAATTTTGGGAATTTACGTTACATTTTGGTAATTGTTCTATCCATAAATGCTCACCTTGTTGTAGTCAATTAAAAATACAACAAATACGTGTTACATGCATTTTAGGAATTAATTATGCATTTATAAATTAATTAACCATAGATTGGTTAATAGGAAAATAACAAAAATATGCATTTTACTCCATTTGTCAGTGTCTGATTCTATTTCATGGTTTTAATTTGCGTGTTAATTGTATTTAAGTGTTAATTAATATTTGTGTAGTTTTATTTTTGATATTTACAATTTAATCAAGAATTTTTATTAGGAATTAAAAGAAGGAAAAGAAAAGGATTGTAAAAATTGAAGGAAATTCAGACTTGGGATCAATTTGAACAAAGAAAATCAGGCCCAAACTAATACCTTGACCCAGTCCATGACTTGGTCCCTCAGAAGGACCAAGCGACATTGTTTAGATGCCATCCATATGGACCGTTGATCAAGCTGATCGAACGGTTCAGTTAAGCTTTTGATTTAAATCAAACGACGTCGTTTAGGCACGTCCAATTAGAACCATTCATTCAATCTCATCGAACGGCCCCAGGCTCTCCATCTAACTCGATCCATTTGACCAACGGACCGACCCCGTCTCATTTAGTTGAGACGACGTCGTTCCCTCCCTGGTAGGAGATCCTGGTCATCAACTCCATTTGATCCAACGGCCAGGATCTAATCTCCTTATTCATATATAAGCCGGGTCTCACACCTCACGTCCCCCATAGTCGACCCCCCTCCTCACCATCGTCTCTCTCAAACCTCAGAGACGGACCTCCCCTCCAAACCCTAGCCGCCATGAAAACCTTTCACTGTAAACCCGGCGGCAACGATGCCGGTGACCACTAAAATATCACCCCTAGGGCACCTTGAACCCCTGAACACGAATCCATCATCAGTTAAGCTCGAATCTTTCCCCATTATCTCGAATCTTTTTTTGAAGATTCGAGCCAAACCTCAACCTACACCAATTGACCCCAAATTCACACCCTGGCACCCCCTGACCTCCCTCATACCCTAAATGCCTTTGGTTCTGTTTGAATCTGCCCAGAAAATCATGAACCCCAAATTATTCTCAAGAACCCTAGAAAATTTAAAACTTGGAATCTGTCTGAATAAGTTATGGATTTGGGGTTTAATTGACCTTAATCGAGGTGTTATCATGTGATAACACTTCGACTAAGGTCTGTTCGACCTCAAAGCTGTCAGTCCAAGTTTGGGTCTGGGTCAGTCCGATTTCCAATCCCTGAGGTAACTTTCAATGTATTTTGTTCTTTGGTTTTATTAGCATGTATTGTTTATATGTATTAGTTTAATTTATTTGGGTTTTTCAGTTTTCTTTCAATTACCTCTTCTCATCTCCAAAGTCCTTTTATTTGGTCGAACGTTTTCTGGTCGTGGTTAAACTACATAATCGATTCGAATAAGCTCCATCGATTAGTTAGGTTTAATCATAAATCCATGTTTCTATGAAATCACCTCTGTGCCTGTTCGAGCTTGATTATCTTCTATTTGATTGATAATGTTGCAATTCACGTAGTCGATGCGATATGTGTCATCGATTAGTTTTACATGTTTGAACATTGGAATAACCTGATAGCAATTTGATAATTCACTGCTTCAATTTTTATTGAGTCATTTGTTTGAATTAAAATCCGAATCTAGGATGAATTGGCTATAGCCTCAATAGTATATCAATTCAACTTGAAATCAGTTTTTAAGCATGAGTTTATATAGGTTAATTTCAGACTAGTAAACATAGAAAGAGTTTTTGAGTGAAGCCCATGTGCTATGAGGCACGCCTGAAATTAATATTCAGGCTGCCCATACACTTTAGGATTAAAAAAATAAAATCAGTGTGTTTTGCTAGTTGGTAATCAGAAATATCATGGGGTTCAATTAAAAAAAATAGTAATGACCAGTTAAAACTGACATGTTTTTGAATTAATTAAATAAAAAGGGGTACTGTCTGAGTTGGCTAATGCACTTTACTAGTAGAAGATCAGAAACATTAAGGGGTCAATGATAAAAGGGTAAAGGATGCACATGGGAGGGAATAAAACATGCTGAAAAGGTAAAGTTTGAATTAAAAATGGGTTGATTTTGGTCTTTAAATGGGCACAAACACAGTGAGTTTGAGGGGGGAGAAAAACCAGTCTTGAGTTTTAAAGAGAGATATCAGAATTTGACGGAGATAAAAATTTCAGAATCTAAAACTGAGAGTTGAACTGATTTTCTATAACTAAAAAAGGAGTCTTTTCTTCTGAGGATTGCATTCAGTATTATTGGTTTTCATATTGGTTTTTCTTGGATTTCCTGCTTGGCATTGACAATTGTTCCATTGAGTTCCTGGTTTGCTTGAGTTTACTGTTTTTTTACCTACCTGTTGCTGTTGGCTCTGGTCACTATTACATTGTTACTGTTGGGTTTTAATCTGCTGTTATGTTGGGGTTGTCCTACTGCTGTTACATTGTTGTTGCTGACCTCTTCTTATCCTTCATTGTATTTTTACTTCCAGGTATATTCCAATACTCAAATGATGCTGATGAGCATTTCTATTTGTAGAAATCATTTTTTGAAGTATAAATGACAAAGAGATGCATGCCTACATTTGAGTTTTTATCTTTATTTGTTTTTAATTTAAAAATTTCTGTGTGAATGATTCATCTAAATCAGAATTCCAGTCGTATTAGTAAGGTTACATACTTTGATTGGACTGTGTTAAATTGTGAGTAACTAAGTGGACCGGAAACTGTTTTGAATCAGCTATACTGTCATTTGTTGTGTCTCAAATGAAAGCGAACTTTCGAGTTCGAGTGTCAGTAGTAATAAAGTCTATGTTACGTTAGTAGAATACTTTAGGTAGTTTTCCTTAGCTAATTTCCGTCATGTATCATATAAATCTCTTTTAAAAAGAAAACGCAATAATAGAATGTCCCTAGCTGTACTAGTTAAACTGTGTATTTGAGACATCCATCTGGGCTAGATATAATTGTGTAGTTGATGGTTAGGAGGTAGACGTAGTAAGTTGTAAGATCATCACAATTATGCCGAACTCTTGAGATTGGTTTTAAGCTAAATGAACACTATTTTATGCTGAATTGATTCATCATGATGGTTGATTTTTTAGGGTTGTTAGCATAATACAGTATGGATTGCGAATATGATCGAGACCCTGAAACAGTAGTATATTTTAAAACAAGTTCTTTGGTGCAAATGTGAATCTCAATAGGTATTTGTTAATGACTAGTCTCTAAGTCCTTAATACATTAGGAAATAGTGCGATTCAGCGTTGTAACAACAGGCTTGATTTGTCACTTTTAATAGTATTTGAATTAAATCAGCAGATAGGTAGTTAAAATAATTAATGGTATTGCATTATAATGATGTCGTAACGTGTTAATGCATTAAGGTCACAATTTGCATTAAGTACATAATTGTTAAAATCAGATAAATAAGTCGAATATAACAGTTGAGCGACTGTGCTAGAACCACGGAACTCGAGAATACTTAACACCTTCTCCCGGGTTAACAAAATTCCTTATCCGGATATCTGGTACGCAGACTGTAATTTAGAGTCAATTCCTTTCCTCAATTCGGGATTAAAACCGGTGACTTAGGACACCATAAATCTCCCAAGTGGCTACTCTGAAATAATTAAACAAATCCCATTCGATTGTCCTTTAAATGAAAAAACTCCCTTACGCCCCTCGCGGGGCGGGAAAACGAGGTGCGACAGATAGTACTCAATATTGCTATATTTACTTACTTAATTGTAAAGATGAAGCAATAGACGCATTCAAGCAATACATACATGAATTTGAAACGCAAGTTAACAAGAAAATCAAAATGATAAGAAGTGATAGGGGTGGTGAATATGAATCTCCTTTTGAAGAAATATGCTTAGAATATGGAATTGTTCATCAAACAACGACCCCTTACACGCCCAATCCAATGGGATTGCAGAAAGAAAGAATCATTCATTAAAGGATATGATGAACACATTATTGAGAAGTTCTTGTTTGCCATAGAACTTGTGGGGGGAGCCGTTCTTACGGCTAACCGGACTAAATCGAGTTCCTCATAGCAAAACACAATACATTCCATATGAAAAAAGGTAAGGTAGGAAACCCAACTTGAATAATTTTAAAGTGTGGGGGTGTTTGACAAAAGTGTAAGTTCCTAAACCTAAAAGGGTAAAAATAGGATCGAAAACCGTTGATTGTATTTTCATAAGATATGCGACAAATAGTAAAGTATATTGGTTTCTGGTTCATAAATTAGAAAATACCGACATTCATAATAATACGATTATAGAATCAGATAATTCTGAGTTTTTTTGAAAATATATATATCCGTATAAAAGAAATGTGAGTCGATTTGTGAAGGATCTAAATGACCTCGAGAAGAAACAAAAAAAAGTACATTTAATCAGGAGGATCCAAGACGTAGTAAATGTCAAAGAACGTCTACTTCATTTGAACCAGATTTTGTGACTTTCTTATTTGAAATGAGCCTCGAATATTTAAAGAAGCTATGTCTTCTTCGGAATTATTATTTTGGAAAGAGGCAGTCAACAGTGAAATATAATTCATATTGAACAACCATATATGAGAATTGGTTGATCTTCCTACTGGAAATAAATCTTTGGGTTCTAAATGTATTTTTAAGAGTAATATGAAAGATGATGGCACTATAGATAAATGTAAGGCAAGACTTGTAGTCAAAGGGTATAAACAACGAGAAGGTCTTGACTACTTTGATACATAGTCTCTAGTTACAAGAATTACGTCCATATGAATGTTAGTATCATTTGCTGCATTTTATGGTCTTGAAATTTATCAAATGGGCGTTAAGATGACCTTCCTAAATGGAGATTTGGAGGAAGAAATTTACACGGCACAACCTTAAGGGTTTGTGGTTCCATATAAAGAAAAGAAGGTATATAGACTTGTTAAGTCCCTTTACGGACTAAAACAAGTACCTAAATAATGACATGCGAAACTTGACCAAATAATATTGTCAAATGGTTTTAAGATACGTGAATGTGATAAATGTGTGTACGTTAAAAATATTCCAAATCACATAGTCATTGTTTGCTTATATGTGGATGATATGCTGATAGTGAGTAATCACATTGCCAACATAAATGCTACAAAGCATATGGTAACTAGCAAGTTTGATATGATGGACTTGGGAGTTGCTGATTTAATTCTGGAGATTAAGATCCATAAGACTTCTCAATTGTTCCATAAATATGCAACTAGTTTCAAAATCCAACGCTAAAATGAGTTCTAAATTCCAATTGTTTCAAAAATCCCTAACTCTACCCCAATTCCTAATTTCTACCATGGAGACTCTTGATTTTTGATTGAAAAGTAATGAAAAACATTGGGTAATTGAAAGCGTAAAGATTAGAATTGATTACCAATACTTTAGGGATGAATTTATCTGAAGAAAATTGCCGCTAGGTCTTGGAAGTTAGAAAATATGAAGAAGATGAGTTCTGCCCGTTTTGAAATCTTTTTTGAAATGACCGGGCAGGCCTTCATCGCGTTCGTAATGGGCCTGTCGCGTTCGGGATGGGTAACACCAAAATGGCCTTCACGATCATGTTGAATGGCTTGCGTTAGCGGATATTTAGATCATCAGGCCTTCGCTTTCGCGGTAAAGTGGCCGCGTTTGCATAGAACAAAATCCCGTTCCCCCAGTCCCCGGCCAAAATGCCTTCGCATTCGCGATAGCAGGTCCGCATTCACGAAGGGTAACACCCCAAGGCTTCACGTTCATGTAGAAGGAAATTTTGCTTCAGACTAGCTTACCCTTCACGTTCGCAAGAGTCCCTTCGCGAACGCGAAGAGCAAAACATCAGCACACCAAATACAACAAACCTGTAATCTATCCTAAGTGTAAAAACACCATGTGGCCTATCCAAAACTCATTCGAACCCTCGGGGCACCAAACCGAACATGCACACAAACCTCAAAATGTCATATGGAATTACTAATGTGAACGAATTTAGCATCAAAATCAAAGAGAAATCTCAAGAACTCGTATGTTCAAATTTTAATATCCGAGGGTCCGATACTCATCATATCAAGTACATTTCTTACCAAATTTTACAAGATCGACTCAAATACCATATAAGACCTATACAAGGCTCCAGAACTAAAATACGGCCTGGTACCATCAAACTCAAACACATTTAAATTTCCAAAAACTCTTATAATTTTAGTTAAATAATTTTCTTCAAAATTTGTTTTCTCGGGTTGGGACCTTAGAATTCAATTCTCGGCATACGCCCAAGTCCCATATTTTTCTACGTATCCTCCGGGACCATCAAATCATGGCTCCGGGTTCGTTTACCCAAAATATTGACCAATTAACATTTTTATCAAATTTTTACATAAATGCATTCTGGATATACGTCGGACTGCGTACGCAAATCAAATTGAGATAAAATGAGGATTTTAAGGACTTAAAAACACATATTTTGTTTATAAATCAAGTGATGACCTTTTGGGTCATCATATCCTCCACCTCTATATCAACTGTTAGTCCTCGAATAGATAGAGAAAAGAAGTACCTCAGTCGGAGAAAAGATGGGGATATCGACTTTGCATATCGAACTCGAACTCCAAGGTAGCTGCTTCGGCAGGCTGACCTCTCCACTATACGCGAATCGAAGGGAACTTCTTCGATCTCAATTAACGAACCTGCCGTTCTAATAGAATAGCTATCGGCTCCTCCCCATAGGCCAAGTCCTTATCCAACTAGATAGTGCTGAAGTCTAACACCTGGGATGGATCGCCGTGATACTTCTGAAGTATGAACACATAAAACACTGGATGCACAACTGATAAACTTTGCGGCAACACAAGTCTTTAAGCCACATTTCCCACTCGATCATGAATCTCAAAAGGACCAATGAACCTAGTGCTTAGCTTGACTTTCTTACAAAATCTCATCATGCCCTTCATGGGAAACACCCGGAGCAACACCCACTCTCTGACCATAAATCTCACATCACGAAACTTGTGGTCGACATAACTCTTCTTCCTGGACTGAGCTATACGAAGCACATCCTGAATAATATTCACCTTATCCAAGGCATCCTAGTCTGAATAACTTCCTACTCAATGTATCAGCCACTACATTGGCCTTGCTTGGATGATACACGATGGTGATATCACAGTCTTTCAAAAACTCCAACCACCTCTTCTGCCTCACATTTATCTCCTTCTGCTAGAACAAGTGTTGCAAACTCTTGTGATCCGTGAACACCTCACATGACACGCCATACAAATAATACCTCCAAAACTTCAGTGCGTGAACAATGGTTGCTAATTCCAAATCATGAACTGAATAATTCTTCTCATGGATCTTCAATTATTGTGAAGTATATGCAAAAACCTTGCCATTCTGCATCAACACCGTACGAAGTCCAATACGCGATGAATCACAATATACTGTATATGACCCTGAACCTATAGGAAAAACCAACACTGGAGCCGTATTCAAAGTTGTCTTATGCTTCAAAAAGCTCGCATCTAACTCATACGACCATCTAAACTGGGCACCCTTATGGGTCAACCTGGTCATCGGGGCTGCGATAGATGAAAACCCCTCCACAAACTGATGGTAATATCCCACCAAACCCAAGAAACTATGGATCCCTATAGCTGATGTGGGTCTAGGACAGTCCTTGACTGTCACAATCTTCTTAAGATCCACCTGAATGCCCTGTGCTGATACAATATGACCCAATAATGAAACCGAACCCAACCAAAAATTGCACTTCGAAAACTTAGCATGCAATTGACTATCTCTCAAATTCTGAAGAACAATTCTCAAATGTTGCTGTTGATATTCTCTGCTGCGGGAATAGATCAAAATATCATCAATGAAGACTATCATGAAGGACTACAATGAATGTTTGAACACTTGGTTCATCAAATCCATGAAAGCTGCTGGGGCATTTATCAACCCGAATGACGTCACCAAGAACTCATAATGCCCGTAACAAGTGCGAAAAGCTATCTTAGGGACATCAAATGCCCTAATCCTCAACTGATGGTAGCCAGATCTCAAATCAATCTTCGAAACACCTTGGCACCCTGAAGCTGATCAAATAAATTATCAATACTCGGCAATGGATACTTATTCTTGATTGTGATATTGTTCAACTGACGATAATATATACACATCCCCGTCGATATGTCCTTCTTCTTAACAAACAACATGCACCCCAAGGCAAGATACTAGGTCAAATGAATCCCTTATCAAGAAAGTCTTGCAACTTTTCTTTCATATTCTTTCAATTTTGGCGGAGCTATACGATACAACAAAATGGAAATGGACTGAGTGCCCAGAGCCAAATCAATGCAAAATTTAATATCCCTGTCGGGCACCATGCCCAACAGGTCTGCAGGAAATACCTCTGAAAAGTCACGAACAATAGTCACAGAATCCATAGAAGGAACCTCGACACTAGAATCACAAACATACGCAAAATAGGCCAACCATCCCTATAAGCCGAGCCTTCATATATGAGATAACCCAACGGGTGGAATATCCAGGAGTCCTCCTCCATTCTAAATGAGGTAAACCTGGCAAAGCTATGGTCACAATCTTGGCATGACATTCCAAGATAGCATGGTAAGGTGATAACCACTCCATCCCCAATATGACATCAAAATCAACCATATTCAAAAGTAACAGATCTACTCGGGTCTCAAAACCCCGAATCCCTACTATACATAAACGATGGATATGATCTACCACAGTAGAGTCATCCACTATTGTAGACACATATATAGGAGCACTTAGTGAATCACTAGGTATAACCAGATACATGGCAAAATAAGATGACAGGTAGGAGTATGTAAATCCTGGATCAAATAGAACTGAAGCATCTCTACTACAGACCAAAACGATACATGTGATAACTGCATTGGAGGCCATAGCCTCGGGCCTGGCTGGAAGAGCATAACATCAGGGTTGGGCCCCACCAATCTATGTTATATCCTTGGGAATACATCCTGCTAATTGGTCTCCACCTCTAGCGGCCTGACCTCCACCCCTAATACATCTACCTCCACCTATTGTAACATTAACCCCCACCCCTAGTTGCCTGAGCGCGCGGTGGGATACCTGGTGCCTTAACCATAGAACGGGAACTCTACTGTTGTAATTGAACACCCACTAATCTCGGTCAAGCCCTCCTGATATGACCATACTCACTGCACTCAAAGCATCCACCTGAGTGCTGCGGCTGAGAAAACGAAGGGTGACCCTGGCGGGCCGGCTGACAATGAGAATAACTCTGAAGAGGAGGTGCTCTTATAGATGGTGCAAGGTAGGACTACTGATTAGAATACTGCATATGAGAACCACAACCACCTAAAGCACCATGAGAAGTGTGAAGTGCTGACTGAAACTGTTGGAAATCATGTATATCTATGATATGTGCGCTTTGGTTGTATGAGCATGATTTTCAGGTATAGGTTTTGATGAATGACAAACAATGAAGTCAAGTGTCAAACAACGATATAATATGACAATCAATCAAATGGCGAGAAGTATACTGATGACGGAATTGCATGAACGAGCCAAAGAGTTCAAGACCGAAGACCCAAGATGTAGGTCGTTTGGTAGAACCAATGTAAGGACAACGTTTATGTTATCTTATCCTTTGGCTCAACATTAGGTCATCATAAACATGCATAAAATATTTTATTAAATCATATTTTTCATAAACATGCATCTTTGTATTAAAACAAAATGATGTTAAAGGTTTTAAACATGTCTTTTAAATCTGGGCCTCAACAATCGATTATTTGAATCCTACAATCGGTTGTATTAAGACAGTGTGATCTGAAGTTTTTCAAAATAGCAAACAATCGATTGTCTACTCTTAACAATCGATTATTTTGAGACAGTGTGCAACCGAAGTTTTTAAACATCTAAATAATCGATTGTTTTTGTCATACAATCGATTATATTCATAAACAATCGATTGTCATTTTCGTACAATCGATTATATTTTGACCATTCCCACAGAATCCTAAATTGATTTTTGAATGTTGAATACAATCGATTATTTAGTCCATACAATCGATTGTTTAGCCTAAAATCAGGAATCTGTCTTTTGAACGTTGGTCAAACAATCGATTATCTACTCCAAACAATCGATTGTTTGAGCACAGAATCAGGGATTTTATTTGTCAATTAAGCAACGGTCAGCACCACTTTTTCACCTATAAAAAGAGGTCTTTTGAGCTGATTTTAAAAACACAACTCCTCCATACATTGTTATACATATTGATCATTTTCAAGCATCATTTTAGAGCTTTTGTTGAGCCATTTAATAGACAACTTTGTGTTGTTCATAGAGCTTATTGTGTATCTCTTTATCCACTCTATTAAGAGAGTATTTGTTGTAAAAGAGAGTTGTTTGAGAAGAATATATCTTCTCATTTGTCGGGTTTGCTAAGTACCCAAAGTCTTAGTGGTTGAAGTCTTGGGGTGAGGTATCCTCAAGCAAGTGAAATCTTAAGGTGTGGTATCCTTGAGCAACTGTAACGGTTTGTTAAGCACCCGTAAGCTTGACGAAGATAGTGGAAATCTCGAGAGAGTCTCTCGGGGACTGGACTAGCCACGTGTTGTGGTGAACCAGGATACATCGGTGCGTTCGTTCCTTATTATTTACTTATCGCACTTATTTCATTCCTGCAATTTTTAAATTCCGCAAGTTTACGCTGTTTTTTATTATAACGCTATTCACCCCCTCTAGTGTTAAGCGTATTTTCTAATAGAAACAGCCTGAGAGGATGGCCCTTACCAAAAAAATCCTTGCCTCCAAATGGGGCACCACTGAACCTGCCTGAATGACGGGGCCTCTTCTTAGACCCCTGACCACTACCCTGCAATAGAACCATCTTAACTGTCCTAGCCACATTGGCTGCATCCTGAAAAGAAATCTCACCCCCAGTCTCCTTAGCCATATGCAATCGAATTGGCTGAGCGAGTCTCAATGAACCTGCTCAACCTATCTCTCTCGGTGGAAAGTATAATAAGAGCTTGACTGTCCAAATAAATGAATCCGGTCTCGTATTGAGTGACGGTCGTAGAGCCTTGTTGAAGATGCTTAAACTGCCTCCAATTGTCCTCCCTCTGAGTAATAGGAAGAAACTTCTCAAGAAATAGCTGAGAGAACTAATCCCAAGTCAAGGAAGACGACCCTGTTGGCCTAGCCAATTGACAATCCCTCCACAAAGTCTTGGCGGAACCTGACAGACGAAAAGCAGCAAAGTCGACCCCATTGGTCTCCACTATCCCCATGTTCCGAAGAACCTTATGACAGCTGTCCAAGTAATCCTGGGGATCCTCTGAAGATGTAGCACCATAAATAGTAGTGAACACCTTGGTGAACCAGTCCAACCTCCAGAAAGCATCAGCAGACATAGCTGTGCCATCACCGGTCTAAGCTACCTCACCCGACTGAACTGCTCCAACTAGCTGTGTCGCTGGAGTCCAAAACTGGGGAGCCATCTACTCTAGAGTGCGGGTAGCGAGAGTCTGTGATCTTCCCCCATCCTAAGAGACGGTTGGTGCTACAGGAAGTAAGCCTGCTCGGGTGACACTCTCCATAAGTCTCACTAGACAGACTAGAGCATCTTGGAGTATTGGGTAGCAATAACCTCTCTAGAATCTGAGCTGGGCCCTCCAGAATTGTCACAGAATTGTCTGGGCCGGAACCTCATCAATAAACTCTACCTGAGGTTCTGCTGCTAGTGCTGCTGCTCTGGGCTGGATCTGCCCCTAGCACAGCCTCTGCCTTCGCCTCGTCCTCCACCCCTCTAGGGTACTGCTGTTGGGGGCTCGAGCTACTGGTCAACGATAAAGAACCACACATTCTCTCCATCTGTGAAAGAACAGAGTAGAAATTCAATTAGCATTGAGAAAGCAAACTGCGCGACATAGATAAATATAAGTGAAATTGTTACTAACACTTTTGCCTCTGGGGATAAGCACAAACGTCTCTGTACCGATCCCTCAAAATCTACCAAGCTTGTCCGTAAATTGTGAGACCTAAGCAACCTTGAGCTCTGATACCAACTTGTCGCGACCCAGACTTTTCACCCTCAGGAATCGTGATGGCACATACTCGTGACATATTGGCATGCAGAATATTATATATCTTATTACCCCTTTTCTTAACCTTTTAACAATTTTAAAACAACATGTGATCAACAACAGAATAACAATAATAATTAAAGAAATGTGGAAGAAGAAATCTGATAACATAGGCAAATACTAGTACAAAAGGTAGAAAACACATATCTACCCAGAACCGGTGTCACAATACACGGACCATCTACGAATACTACAAATAGTTGATTGGAAAGAAAGAGACAATATGTCTCTGAAGTAAATGAAAACAGAATGTAAAATATAGAAGGGGATGATAAGGCCTAGGGATGTTTGGGGGACTAACTCAGGTCTCCGCTGGACTGAAGGCAACAACCTCGCTATGGTCAAAAAGTTCTGGTACTGAGATCTCCAGACAATGCAGAGTGTAGTACCAGTACAACCGACCCCTTGTGCTTGGAAGTGTGGAGCCTAACCTCGGTGAAGTAGTGACAAGGCTAGGACAAGACTAACAAATAAACTTGTATAGTTACAACATATAGGACAAAAAATAATAACGAAAACTGGAAGTTAAACATGGGAAGGGGAACATGCTATGGGAAATATCAGGTACCAATAGAATCATAGAAGAAAAACATAAAGAACATCTCAAGTTTCGCATCAGTAAGAATAAGGAAAACAATATCGAATCAATGTCCAATTTTATTCTTTATTGTTGCGGTGCGCAACCCGATCCAACTCATATAACACTGTTGCGGCATGCAACCTGATCTAATTCATAGAATACTATTGCGGTGTGCAACCCGATCAAAATCATATATCACTGTTGTGGCGTGCAACCCGACCCCTCCTGTCCTCCTTTATTATTCCTGGTTGCGGCGTGGAATCCGATCCCATATAATATTGTTGTGGCGTGCAACCCGGCAACGATAAGTAAACAACAAGAATAAACACATCCCGGCAAGGGAACCAAGAGTAAGAATTAAATACATCTCGGCAAGGGAATCAACTATAACCAAACTTGTACCAACATTAATTTCACAAATGAAACCTTAACTGGAGCCAACACTCAACAACAAACAAATTCCACAAATATAATCATAATTCTTTACCAACACAGAGAGTCAACAATTTAGGCATTTGTAGTACTTATTAAGAAACACAACTATTACAATTTAAGACTCACGGGTAGCATGACAACGACATATAGATACTCGTCACCACACCTATTCGTCATACACTACACTAGCACATAGCAAATAAAGCACAATATATTTTCCCTCAAGCTAAGGTCAAACCAAACACTTACCTCAAATTTCCACCGCCAACTCAAGCCTCAAACACCACTTTTCCTTTAGAATTTTCCTCCAAATTACTTATATCTAGCCCTAATTAATTTAACAAATCAGTAAATTTAAAGAATTCATACCCAATGCTTAATTGGTTTCCTATCATTTTCCCAAAAAATTCAAAAATCGACCCCGAACCCGCTTGGTCAAAACTCGAGGTTCGGACCATAATCCGATCATCCATTCACCCACGAGCCCAAATATGCAATTAGTTACGAAATCTAATACCACAATGAGGTCTAAATTCCAATTATTCAAAAAGCTCTAACTCTACCCCGATTCCTTATTTCTACCATAAAAACTCTTGATTTTTGATTAAAAAGTGATGAAAGACATTGGATAATTGAAAGAGTAAAGTTTAGAATTGATTACCAATACTTTGGGGATTAATTTGTGTGAAGAAAATCGCCTCAAAATCTTGTAAGTTCGAAAATATGAAGAAAATGATTCTTCCCGTTTTGAAATCTTTTTTAAATGACTGGGCAGGTCTTCAGCGCGTTCGCGATGGGCTTGTCGCCTTCGCGAAGGGTCAGTCCCACATGGCCTTCGTGTTCATGTTGAATTGCTCGCATTCGTGGAGCTTTAGATCCTTAGGCCTTCGCGTTCGCGGTCAAGTGGTCGTGTTTGCGTAGAACAAAATCCCTTTCCACCAGTCCCTGGCCAAAAGGCCTTGTCGTTTGTAATAGCAGGTTCACGTTTGCGAAGGGTAATACCCCCAT
Source organism: Nicotiana benthamiana (assembly GCA_034376525.1). Classification (NCBI taxonomy): domain Eukaryota; kingdom Viridiplantae; phylum Streptophyta; class Magnoliopsida; order Solanales; family Solanaceae; genus Nicotiana; species Nicotiana benthamiana. Next base: position 35,147,731 of record CM067333.1, on the reverse strand, counting down.
GGCTTCACGTTCTTGACATGTGTTTCGCATTCATGTAGAAGGAATTTTTCCTTCAGAATAGCATACCCTTCGCATTTGCGAGAGTCCTTTCGCAAACGCTAAGAACAAAACATCAGCACACCAAAAACAACAAACCTGCAATCTTTCCTAAGTGTAAAAACTTATTGTGGGCTATCCAAAAACTCACCCGAGCCCTTTGGGCTGCAAACCAAACATGAAAAGTAACCAAAAATATCATATGGACTTACTCGTACGATCAAATCGCTAAATTAACATCTCTAACAATGAATTTAGCATCAAAATCAATGAAAAATCTCAAGAACTCTTAAGTTCAAATTTTAACAATCGAGGGTCTGATTCACGTCATATCAAGTCTGCTTCTTACTAAATTTTACAAGCTCGACTTAAATACCATATAAGACCTATACCAGGTGTCGGAACCAAGATTCGGCCCGATACCATCAAACTCAAACACAATTAAATTTCCAAAAAGCTTATAATTTCAGTTAAACAATTTTCTTCAAAAATTCATTTCTGGGGCTTGGGACCTCTGAATTCAATTCCGGGCATATGCCCAAGTCCCATATTTTTCTACGGACTTTACAGGACCTCAAATCATGGGTCCAGGTTCGGGTCCGTTTACCCAAAATATTGACCGAAGCCAACTTAAATTCAATTTTAAAGGCCAAATTAGCAATTTCATCAAAATTTCATATAACAGCATTTTGAATATATGTCGGACCGTGCACACAAATCAAGGTGAGATAAAAGGAAGTTTTAAGGTCTATGAACACAAATTTTACTTACAAATCAAATGATGACTTTTGGGTCATCACACCGCACAATAATGGAGGCTGGGTCCATAGCCTTAGACAAAGCCAGTGAAGAAGATGAATGGCTCCATAATTTCTTGGAAGATATTCCATTTTGGCCCAAACCTTTGGCACCAATATGTATACATTGCGATAATTAAGAGGAAATTGGAAGGGCTGGGAGCATTATGTATAACGGTAAATCTCGTCATATACGATGAAGACATAAAACCATTAGGAAACTACTCTCTATATGAATTATCACAATTGACTATGTAAAGTCAAGTGATAACGTGTCAGATCCACTTATAAAAGGCCTAACTAGAGAGGTAGTTGAGAAAACATCGAGGGGAATGGGATTACGGTCGAGAACAAGTCATTGTGGCGGTAACTCTACCTAGAAGACTAGAGAACCTAAGATCTAGGTTCAAGGAGTTCAAACAAAGTCATTAATGACGGTTCAACATTGTCAACTAAAATTTTGATCTATTCTCGTGATGAAACAATGTTAAGAACCAAAGATAAAACATTAAGGCTTTTTAATAATTTCTACATTTGATACGAGCTATATCAAATAGTGTATCTACAGAATGACACATTTCGGAATCACCTATGTAAATGTGAAGTGTTATCCGCTTTAAGGAGAATTGTGTAAGGATAGTTCTCTATACACTTACAAAAGAGGGCGATGTTCATGAACACAAAAATGAGAACTAAAGACAGTTAAGGGTTGGTTGTGTGACATATAGTTGTCAAGGTATACATCAAAGTTCAACGGTTCAAAGATATCAAATCTACCGATTTACCCAGTATATCCTACATAAGTTCCCTAAGGAAAGGTCAAAAAGAAACCTACTTCTCCAGCTGCAACTAATCCTTGCTTGTGAATTACAAAGTTTTTCATGCATATTTTCGTAATATAGCCATTCCTCATTCATGTGGGGGTTTGTTGAGATTTTTAAGCTAAAATAAGCTTAATATAAGGTGAATGGGAATGGAGGAAAAATAAAAATTCTAAGTGAAATTTTAAGTTTCCTCCTTGACAATGGGACATTGTCCCATATTGGAGAGGAAAACATTTTTATGGGTATATATACAATTGCTCTTCTTGTAGCTCTCAAAGAGTTAAGAAGAAGGCAAGCCTCTCGCCGTCGTCGTCGTCACTCGCTTGTCTCAACTTCGGCTTCGGCTTTGGATTTGGTCAAGTGATCGATTGATTGATTAATTTATTAATTTTTGAGACTAAACTTATTTGTTAATAGTAAATATTTACATATTATTATATTAAATATCCTTTTTTTGTAAATAAAAAATCAATATTAAATCCAACGAAATATTAATATTAAATCCAACGGATTATTAAGCGTTATCTGTTATCCGTTTTCCGTTTTCCGTCAACAGAAATTATGTTTCTTCCTCGTTAAGAATTCTCAGTTTATTATTGCGTAATAGCCATTTATGTTATGGCCGTTTTACATAAACATCCCTTCTGAAGAGATACACCTCTTCAACTTGAGCTCAACATATTGGCTATAAATAGTAGTCCATTTTCTCAAATTTTCCATACGAATTTATGACTTCTCCTCCTTTCTTCTGGATTTTTTTAACTACTAAGAAAGAAAAAGTGATTATGATTTGCTACGGATCTTTTTGTTCGTTGATGTACTTGGGATTGAAGTACCGCTACACCAGTGTATTGTTTTATTGTGGAAGGAAATAATCTACAACCTTGGGTACTAGAAGGGGATTAAATTCCTTAAGAAAACACAATGAATTCAGTGGGCTTGGATTAAATGTTTTTTTATTTTGTTTATACGTTATTTTATATTCTTCAGCATTATTTGTCAAGTATAATGTACTAACAGTAAAATATGGCCGAAAACTCATATCTCTAGCCTACTATTAGAGATACTTATATAAAAAAAGTGGAAATGAAGTACAATGTAACACCCCACACATTTGAATTAAGTATGAATGAGTTAAAGGAGTAGAAAGGTTATATTTTGGACATATGGAGTCCTATCGGGATGATTATGGGTGAAAATAGTTATTTCAAAATTAAGATGGAAAGTGAGGTGCATAAGATTTGACAAAATCGACTAAATTTGCAGAAGGTCTGTCTTCCAGCAGGGTTTAGTGAACATGTGTAAGGAATTTAGAAAATTCAAAAAATGAAGTTGTAGGCCTTTGAATATATTTCCAACGATATATTGTGGAGCCCAAACGGAGCTCTGTGAAAAAGGTTCTGCCTATTTTACAGAATGGTGCGTAACTACCGCATTGCGCCGCGTTTGACCGCGGTCGTGAGGAAGTGGTACAGTGATTTACAGCGGTCGGGATCACGGTCAGGCCTTCTGAGACGCGGTGGACGACTAGGGAAGTCATATTTTTATCCATACTTTGCCCCCACAGCCCCAAAACATAAAAACTTGCTCTATAAAGGAAAACTCTCAAAAACCTAACTCCTTAAGGTTCCTTACACCACCCAAGGTAAGTTCTAATGGTGATTCTAAGATAATTTCAATTTCCAACATCTTATTAACATGGATAAACCCTCCATATCATTAAATAGTTGATTGGTACACCATTGTTGAGAGAAGAAATCCTAGAACTCGAATTCAAGAAGATTGAACGTCAAAAAGGTAATATCTTCACCTTCTAATTGAATCTAGCATTAGATTAATGATTATAGACTCTAGTTCATGATATATGAGTTGATGGGTTTGATAGAAAAGCATGAACATTTAAAGGTTTGGGGTGTTGATTGTTAATTATTGGTTAAGGGTATTTTTGCCTTGTAGGTGATAAAGGAAGATGTTGATTATAACCAATTGAGACTTTCGAATTTATCTAGGAGCAAAAGAATGGGTTATTGGGCGTAGAAACACCCTTAATAAGGACTATGAAGCTTTATGCTACCAAGTGTTTGAGAAAATACCTATGTGACAAAAATATGAGTATTATTGCTAATATGGAATCTCTTTGACTTCTATTGATATAGATTGAATTTGAAAGAATTAGCAAAAGTTGTATTACGCTCAAGAGCAGGAAGTTAAGGTATGTAAGGCTTACTCTCTATGTTTGGGAATGTTAATGATTCTTCCTACACTACGTTTCTTTTACCACGTTGCCAATTGCCTCAGAAATATAGTTAACCCTAGTTCCTTGAATAGTTGTAGAACTTATATTCTCTAGCTTCATAACTCGTTCACCAAATTCATTCTGAACGTTGTGAGCTCAGTGCGTATCCAATATAGACTTGGGTTTGATACCCCCGAGTCTTAGTATAGATTACTCAGTATTCCATAAACAATTAAATTTCAGTGTTCATAATCAGTTCAAGAATACATGTCTCAGTCTAATCCTATTCAGTATTCCAGTATCGTGTAATTCAGTGCCAACATTCAAGTATCATGTAATTCAGTGTGATTCAGTATTTCACTATCATGTATTGAAGTTTGATTCTTAGTTCCTGAATGTTGAACACATGTATTTGGGTCTGAGGCTGCAGTTAATTCTTTATGCCCCGAGGCCGCAGTTATAGATTTATGCATCTTTGGGCCTGAGGCCGCAGTTTATGCTTTTTGGACCTAAGGTCGCAGTTATGTATATGTATACTTTGGCCCGAGGCTGAAGTTATGCACACACACACACACACACACACACACACACACACACACACACACACACACATATATATATATATATATATATATATATATATATATATATATATATATATATATATATATATATTGGACCTGTGGCCGCATTTTAATATTCAGATAAACATGTTGTTCATCATTCAGGTGAAGGAGTATTGATGTTCTAAACGTCAATATCACACAAGAGGGGGTGATTTGTTTGGTACCTAATTTTCTATCTAGAAGAACCTAGTTCTTCTAGGTATTCTAACCACTATTGTTTGCGGAATTAAAAGCACATAAAGTATATAACACAAATATTTTTACGTGAAAAACAGGTGGTTCAAAGCTTGAGTCAGATTCTTGAGCAAGACTTTCCTTCCTCTGGCTAGCCTTCAATTTCTCATTTAAAACGTTTCTTAGAGCCCTAGAAGCTACAGTTTTTCTAGCCAACATTTTCTACCTATGAAACCTATGTTTTGGGGTTTCACTAGGGGAGCTTATGAGAATGTATTAGAAAAGGATACTAGTGGCGGAGTGCTAGGATTATCTTGGTTTTTAGTCATGGTTGATTTTTTTCTTGAAAACATTTGGGAATTTTGGAGAGAAGAAGGGCGATCATAATTAGAGAAGTGTTTTGACAGTTATGGACTAATGAAGAAGAGGTGTGGTGTGTATTTAAAGGTGATTAGAATTAAACGCAGTAACGACATCTTTTTTAGGGGTTAATTACAAGTCTAATCAAAATATAATTCCGCTCTATTAGTGAATATTAGGTACCGCTAGATTTTAGGCAAAAATCCCGCCTTTTAGAGTTATAGGGGAACGAAACTGGTTCAATGCTCATCAGATAGAATTTCTGGGAATTTAATTAATGTAGGACTTCTGCTCATGATTGGATAATTAATCTTTCTAATTGTGCAGAGTATAGAAAATATACCTGAGCTTTTCATATGAACATATACTGATGAACCAGGTTCTTCATATAGAACTCTCTAGAACATGCCTCAAATGCCAAAATAGAAGAAACTTTGTAAGAGATCAGTGAGTCATATATACACATGTCATAGGAGTATACTACTTAATTTATGAAATTGAGTAAGAATTGATCTAGATATTTACACAAAGTTAGAACTCCTAACCCAAAAACATTTTTTTCCATTGTGCATTCTGAACATGACCTATTAGATGATCTTAATCATCCCTAATTCTAAAGTTTTCTCTACTCAGTGCTTTTGTGAAAGTGTTAGCTATTTGTTTATCAGTAGCATAGAATTTTATTGAAATCAATCCTTTCTCATAGTTATCTCTTGAGAAGTGGTGTCTAATATCTATGTGCTTAGTCCTTTTACGATGAACATGGTTCTTTGTCATACTTAGAGCACTAGTGTTATCACAAAATATTGGAATGCACCCCACTTAAATTCTAAAATATACCAGCTGTTGTTTGATCTATAGAAATTTAGCACAACAAGAAGCAGCAACAACATACTCGGCTTCAGCAGTAGATATAGCCACAGAATTTTGCTTTTTGGTAGCCCATGACACAAGAAATGAACCAAAGAAGTGTGCCATACCTGAGGTGCTCTTTCTATCCGCTAGGAAACCTACATAATCATCATCAAATCCTACTAGATTGAAATTACTACCTTTGGGATACCAAAGACATAGATCAGTGGTGCCTTTCAGATAGCTCAGTATCCTCTTGACAACAGTCAAGTGGGACTCTTTTGGATTTTCCTGAGAACGAGCACAAAGACCTACACTGAAAATAATGTTAGGTCTACTGGCAGTAAGATACAAGAGTGAGCCAATCATACCCCTATACAACTTTTGATCAACTGATGAACCAGGTTCATCAATATCTAGTTTAGTGGCAGTTGCAATGGGTGTGTCTATTTCTTTAGATTCCTCCATTTAAAACTTTTTGATTAGCTCTTTTATATACTTCTACTATGGATCATGGTTTCATTTTGACTTTTTTAATCTGCAAGCCCAAAAAGAATTTAAGCTCACCCATCATGCTCATTCAAACTCACTCGCCATTAGTTTTTGCAAAGTCTTTACCCAGCCTATCAGTAGTGGCCCCAAATATTATGTCATCCGCATATATTTTCACAACAAGAAGATCTTTACCTTTTCCCTTATGAATAAGGTACTATCAATTTTACCTCTTTTGTAACCATGCACCAGTAGGAATTTGGATAATCGTTCATACCAAGCTTTTGGGGCCTACTTGAGCCAATAGAGAGTCTTGTCTAACTTGTACACATGCTCAGGAAACTCCTTGATCTCAAACCCTGGAGTTTGTTTCACAAAGACTTTCGTTTAGGTAGCCATTTAAGAAGGCACTTTTGACATCCATCTAATGGAGAGTGAAGTTCATGTGTGTTGCAAAGGCTATGAGGAGTCTGATTCCCTCTAGTCTTGCAACTGGATCAAATGTCTCATCGTAGTCTATGCCCTCCTCTCGATTGTAACCTTGAACCACCAGCCTTGCTTTGTTTCTTGTAGCTGTTCCATATTTATCAAGTTTGTTTCTAAAGACTCATTTTGTACCAACGACTGATCTGTCTTTGGGTCTTGGAACTAGATGCCAAACTTGACTTCTTTCAAACCGGTTGAGTTCATCATGCATTGCATTCACCCAATCTGCATTCTGCAAAGCCTCAACAATATTTTTAGTTTCAATAAGTGATATAAAAGCATCAAAAGCACACAAATTCTTTAGTTGTGATCTAGTTTTACTCCAAATGTTGGATCATCAATAATGTTCTAAATGGGATGAGAAATTTGATACTTGTGAGATTTCACAACCAACTGGTTTCTGCTAGATGTCTCTCCAATATTCTGTTGCTGAGGAACAGGTTCATGAACATGTTCTTTTAGAGAGTTTGATTCAATTTCTCCTTGATTAGTTCCCATGTCAGGTTGCCCTGATTAGAAGGACATGTTCCATCACATGTTCCTTATTTTGGTGCCACTTTGACTTGTGCTGGGGATTCAGTCAATTTCTTTACCAATCCAATGGCTTCATCTTCATGTTCTCGTCTCTCATAAAGAATTTTAGTTTCAAAATACTTATGTACACTTTCTTCTAACACACAAAGTTCATTTATTGAACACTTTATATGCTTTTCTATATGAAGAATATCCCAAGAATACTCCCTCATCACTTTTGGGATCAAACTTACCTAGGGAGTATTTTTCATAATTGTGCACATAGCACTTACAACCAAATGCCCTAAGATGGGATATGTTTGCTTATTTTCCTTTAAGTAACTCATAGGGAGTCTTCTCTACAAGAGGTATACTCATGCATCTATTGATTATGTAGCATGCAGTGTTCACAGCCTCTGCCCAGAAGTTGTGAGGTAATTTACTAGAAAGAAGCATGGTCCTAGCCATGTCCTCAAGGGTCCTGTTCTTTCTTTCAACTACGCTATTTTTCTAAGGAGTTCTAGGGACAGAGAATTTATGATCTATACTATTTACATCATAGTATTCAACAAACTTTGTATTTTCAAGTTCAGTTCCATGATCAGACCTAATGGATGCAAGTTTATTTCCTAATTGTTTCTGAGTTTTTCTAACAAAAGTAATAAACATATCAAATGCTTTATCTTTAGATGTTAGAAATAGTACCTAGGTAAATCTAGAATAATCCTCAACAAGCACCATTACATATTTCTTTCTACCTCTGGTCGTGGTTCTTATTGCACCACAAAGATCCATATGAACCAGTTCCAACGACTTGGACACGCTTATCATTTGCTTCTACCTTGCACATGCCTCACAAAATTTGTATTCCTTGAACTTGATGTTGGGTAACCTTATCACCAAGTCCTTGGAGACTAATTTATTTAGCTGATTTAGATTGGCATGACCAAGTCTTTTTTGCTTTAGGAGGGGATCATTAACCAACACACTTAGGCAAGTGAGTTCATTTTCTGAAAGAGTGAACAAATCCACAATGTAAATATTGTTAACTCGTTTTCCCTTCAAAACAATCTTGTCAGTGGTAAGGTTAATCACAAAACATTTAGTAGAGGTGAAATCTACAAGGTTACATCTGTCACACAGTTGTGACACACTTATTAGGCTATATTTCAAGCCATCTATCAGGTAGTAATTCTTTATGGAATGAGAATATGTCTTGCCTACCTTTCCAACCCCAATGATCTCACCTTTCTTTCCATTACTAAAGGAGACACTACCTCATTTTAAGACCTCAAGTGAAAGGAACCGGTCCTTGTTCCTAGTCATATGTTTTGAGCAGTCACTATCCATATACCATATTTGGCTCCTCCCTTTCACTTGGACCTGAAAGAAGAAATCAGGGGTTAGTCTTAGGAACCCAAACTAGTTTGGGTCCCTTTCTATAGGCAAAAGGATGAATCAAATTCCTTCTTGCCCACACAGGCAACCTTTTTTTCTCTTCAACAAAGGCTTTGTTTTTTTGACTGGCTTTTTCTTTTGCATTACATTCATTTTTTTAATGTCCAGTCTTGCCACAACGTGTGAAATTTTATTTTCAGGAAGTGTGAAGTAATTGATTTTAGGGACCCATTTTGGAGCTTGAGTCCCATAGTCAAGTCCTCTTTTGTTACTACTGTGATGCTCTTACAACCAAGAGAGTGCATCATAAGCCTTGTTCCATTTGAAAGTTCTGTCTAGCTCATGTTTTACTTTTCCTCGATCACCTATTAGGACTTTGATCAATTCATCTTTCTTATAAAGCTCATCTTTATTTCCAAATTTTCCTCTATAGTGAGATATGTGTGATCACCTTTCATCTTTTGTGTTCCTAGTTTCAGTTTTAAGTTTTTAAACCCAAGTTCTAGCACTCTGTTGTCAAGTTCAAGAAACTAGTTCTTCAACTCAGCATTTTTATTATCACTTTCATTAGACCTAGACTCTAGACTTTTGCATTTTGCTTTTAGGATCACACATTCCCTAGATAGTACTTCCTTCTTGTTAATTATCCAAGACTCATTAATGAAGTCTAGCAATAGCTCAGCCAAACTTTACTTAGATAAAAATTTAATCTTGTCTTTGAGATGAAAGATACTTACCTCTTGTTCATATCTGATTCTCCGATGGCCATGAGTTCTTGTTCATCTTCAGCTTCATCTTAAGTTTCTCCCCAGGGAACAACCATAGTGTTGGTTGAACCTTTGTTTCTTTTTGGTTGAACCTATTCCTTCTTCTTGTTCCTTCGTTTAGCCTTTCTTTCTTCCACTCATTTTCCCACCGAGGGCAGTTCTTAATCATGTGATCATTCTTACCACTTTTTTTGTAACCTTCATTGGTCTATTTATCAGGAGCTCTTGGGTTGTTGAAGTTTGTACCTCTTGAAGAACCCTTTCCTCTCATCAGGTACTTTTTGAAATCTCTAGTGATCATAGCCATCTTATCATCTTCCAGATCTGAACCTTTAGCAATTCTGAGAGCTAGGCTTCTCTCCTTCTTGGGTGTATGCATCTTCATGGTTTTCTTTCTTAGTTCATAAGCAGTAAGATTTCCAATCAGCTCATCAAGTATGAGAATAGCAATATTTTTGGATTCCTGAATAACACTGATTTTGCTTTCATATGAGACTGGCAGAACCCTTGTCAACATTTTCTCAACCTTGTCTTCTTCATGAATAATCTTTCCAAGAGACTTAAGTTCATTTGTAAGTGTAGTGAACCTAGTGTACATCTCTTGAATAGTTTCTCCTTCCTTCATAGTAAAATTCTCATATTGAGAATAGAGCAGTGTTCCTCTAGATCTTTTCACTTGAGCTGTTCCTTCATGAGCCACTTGCAAAGTGTCCCAAATTTCTTTCGCAGTAATACAACTTTGGATCCTGCTGTACTCATCTGGACCTAGTCTACACACAAGCCATTTCTTGGACTTAGCATTTTTCTCCCACTTCTTTAAGTCTTTAGAAGTGCAATCAGCCCTTATATTTGGCACATCTACTCCTTTCTCATTCTTCATTGTAGTTGCTAAAGGGCCATCAATGACTATGTCCCAGAATTCATAGTATTCTCCTATGATATAATCCTTCATCTTGTTCTTCCACCAAGAGTAGTACTCTCCATTGAATAGTGGAGGCATGACAGTGGATTGCCCTTCCCAATTCCCAGGTGGTGCACTTATGTTGATCTTTTCCTATTACTACTCAATAGGGTTTTTCCAAGCTGCCACTAAAATTGCTGAGCCAAAACAGTATTTACAAACACTCTTTGTAAACCTAAGTATTAACTCTAATCCTTGTGTAGCACATGGCCTCAACTGTTCAACACCTTCAAGTGATGGACTTGGTCCATGACTGAGTTGATTTGTCATTCTTCAGAACTTTGCCAGAACTTGGGCCAACAAGTATTCATATACTTACTTCCTTTGAGTTCTTAGTTACCATTTCAATTATCAATAATCATATCATTTACCAGTTATCAGTTCAATTATCATCTATCAGTTCAGTTATCGGTTCAGTCTAGTTATCATTTATTAGTTATCATTTTATTTATCAGTTATCATTTCAATGATCAATTATTAATTCTCAATTATCACCTTAGTTTCAGTTCAACATTTATAATTCTTTCATTTAATTGCTTTACATACTAGTACAATTCAAATGTATTGACGTCCCTTTTGTTTGGGGCCTGCATCTCGCAATGCAGGTAATGATTTACATGTTGATGATTCAGAGCGCTAGGACTCTTTTCGGCTGTTTGGTGATCCCTAGTTCTTTCGGGGCATTATCATTACTTTACAGCCTTTCAGTATTTACAGATAGTGCTTCCATTACTTCAATAGAGACTTCGTATTTTAGAGTAACAGTTAGACAGAGTCGCAAGCTTTTCACATTAAGCTATGTTGGCTACAAATATAATTCAAAAATGTAATAGTATTTCCACACTTTGATTTATATCATTCATACTTTCAGTACATCATCATGTGTTAGTTTATCTTTTGCATTCAGTATGTTATAATATCACATATTGATTCAGCCAGCAAGTTGGTTCACTCGGTCACATGTAGGCAGGCACTAATTGTCGTGTTATGTCTAGGCCCATGATCGGGGCGTGAGAAAGCTTGGTGTTGATATCTAATTTTTTCTTATATATTTTTTTAATATACAAAATACCTTAAAAATAGCATATTTATGCATATATAGGCATGTCCAATTGTTTTATTATTTTTCCTTAATTTTTTAAAATTTTATAAATCAATTTATTATCCTATTGTTATTCAGAAAACTCCAATAATTATTCCCAAAATTATCATTTTAATGATTCATTTATTGGACTTTCACATTCCTAGTAAAATATAGCTATACAATTTTTGCATATTTTTATAAATTTATTTAGTATTTTTAAGGCTAAATTGCATATAATTCCAATATTAGTCTCTTTTAGGTTTAATTATTTTATGTCTATAAAAATTAGTTCCAATAATTTTAATTTGATAATTATGTATTATTAATTATTTTAGTACCTTAATTTATTTCTGGAAAGTATTCTACTTTTTTTATTAAAATAAATAAAGGAAATAATGGCTATTTATATTTTAGCCCCATTTATTTCAATTTTAGACTCCCAATTTTAGACCCAATTACCCTGACCCATACATGTTTGAACCGACCCAAACCTAACTCTGTTAAATCGCCCCACCTACCCGATTAATCTAGAGCGTTGATCAAAATGATTAACGGCCACCAAACACCCTTTTCATTTTTAATCCAGACCTACCCCCTAACCCTAATCATTTTTCACTTGCAACCGCCTTTGAATCCCCCCTCTCCCAATTCTCTTTCAAACTCTCTCTCAAACCCTACCCGCCACCTTCAACCACCACCCTAAAATCTCCCAAATCAATGGCTTCCAAAACCATTGGAGGCCTGTATCTACCTCCTATGGGTTCTACATGCCCGATTATCATGGTTTCAAGGCTAGATTCTGGAAACGTTTGGTCTAGACTTTGATTGATTTCAGTTCTATGGCTTTCTCCGGTCGTCTTTGACCTTGCTCCGGCCAGCATTGTTTGTTCAAGCCTGACTCTTGACTTCTCCTGCTTAGATCAATGACTTTCCAAGCCTTTCTCACCATCTGGAGTTCTTCTAATACCCTAACCTTTGAGGTTCTTCCGATTTCTTTAGATCTGTATTACTCTAGACTTCTAAGCGTTTTTTCTCAAGGTTTCTTTCAAAACTCTACCTTCAAAACCCCCTTACCTCTTCCGATTTAGGTTTTGTTAAGTTATTTTGAAGCTTTCTCTGGTTTCGTGTTCTACTGTGTTTCCTTATGTAGTTCTTCTACTCGAGTTTGCATGTTAAGGTCCTTAACCCTTTTTGGGTTTTTTGAATCTATATTATTAGTATTTGTTTGATTTATTTGTGTTTCATCTCTAGACTCGATCAGTGTTGAAAAACCCTAAAACTATGGGTTCATTCGAGTTTTGAGGTTATGTGCTATGGAAGCTAAATCACCCTGTTATGGAAGCTCATTCGAGTTTTGAGACTAAATCATCATATGAAGCTACTGGAATCATCAAAACTATATTCCGGAGCCGTTTACATAAAGGTTAAACTCCGATCAACTCTTTCAATTTAAGCTTCCAACTTGGGACTAAGAGTCCCAATTCACTAAGAAACCTCCGCGAAACCATTCCAATAACTCGGGCAAGTGACGTAACCACAAATGAACATAGAAGACGTGATAAATAGGGGAATGATGCTACAATACACAAAAGGACCAGGCGGATCATTAGAGATTCAGAGAAAGGTCACACCCCATGAGATGTGATGTAGACAACCTACCCTAATACAAGTATTAGTGGTTATTTTCACGACTTGAGCTCCTGGCCTATAGGTCATACAAAGGAAACTTTACCATATTGCTATAACTAAAGTCTCCCTTTTACAACTCGATTTATATGAAAATAGATAATATAAAAAATTCCAACATTTTATATTTATTTTTGTTTGATACGAGTTTAAATGGAGTTCTATGGTTCATGAGAATTTATATAACTGACCAAAATTGCTTGAAGAGTGGTAGTTGTTGTATTAGGCTCCTCAAAGAAAACTTTAAAACAATGTTGGTGACTTAATGTGCTCGATATATGTGTTTGTTCATGGACAGAGAAAATACTTATATGTACTTTAATTTAAGAGAAACAAACAACAAAAGAGTAATAAAAGCTTTATTTTATTTCATAATTTATAGTTCTATTCAGAACAAAGAGATCCATATCCATTTGGTTAGTTCTTTAAAGAACAAAGAGGATCTATGTCTTTGGTTGAATAAATTCCTCTTGCCAACGGCCATGCCTTGGTAATCCCTTTTTATGGAAGTCTGGACAGCAGAAAGGGTTAAACCAGCAACAATCAAGTGCATCTGCATGATGAACACCTTCCAGCTTAGCCAGAATAACCATAACCACAAAAATCACCATCGCCTTCTTACCAAAACTCATGCTTCCTTTCGTTAGAAATATTTTCTTTTACTGTGAATGATTTTAGAACAAAGAGTGGGTATTTATATATGAAAATATGTGTTCATAAGAAAATCTCAAAAGATTGACGAAATCTCCGTTAATTATTATATACCAATCTACAGTGAGCACATATGAATTTGATTTTAAATGCTAATATTATAGATATTTCTTGATTTTTTCAGTAAGCACTTCAAAAAAACAAAATAGGAATGTATGAGATGCACTTGTGGATAAAATATGAGCTTATTTGTTTTACACTTAGCATAATTTTATATTCCATAGAGTTTGACTTACAATAATATGTAACTCTTTATAATATTTCTGATATGTTAAGTAGAAAAAAGTATTTATCTATTATAGCCAATTCATTGTACTGATAATACACTCAATGTATATAATTTAAATCCCTCAATTATACAACGGTTAAACAGAACCACTTAGTGATGGCTAACCAATTAATGACGATAATCTGGTTGAATGAAATTAGATGTGTATAATAATCTGCTTACATGTGAAATCATTTATTAATCCAATTAAGATAAATTTGACTACTGAATTCTCATAATTCAAAATTACAAGAAAGGAATTTAAATTTATTTGACTGGTAAAATAAAATATCAAATAAGACTTATAATAATAAAAGTTAACTCGACTGCTTTGAATATTGTTTTAGAAGATGGAGGCGTGACTCAATGATGTTTGGATACGAGATGAGCCGTAAGCCCCATGGGAACGAAATTTTTTAATTTATAAATTCATAAAATTACATAATACAAAAAGTACATTAAAAGTTTAATAAAATTTAAAAAGGATTTAGAAACTCATAGAAAATAAAATATCTAGCATATTTTACAAGTATAAATAATACAATAATATTAAAATTGTTATGATATACAAAACTAACTACAATATCTTAACTTTCGAACAATCAAAAACTCACAACTTTTTAAATTTTTTTTGCCAAACTAAATATTTTACCTTCCTAAAGTAAATAATCAATAAACTTTAGTAGTACTATAATTGAAATATGCCAAATATAGATAGCCCCTTGAACTTGGCTTATATTGTAAGTTAGACATTTCAAATGTGTCTTTAAAAGACACGAGTTCTAGCTGGCATAACGCGTCTTTTTTCTTTTTTTATTTTTTTGGCTAAGAAGGCGTTAACATTGAAACATAACTAGTGCATTACAAGGTTTTGAACTGAACGTAGCGGCGGTACAACAAAAGCAGGTGGATCTTCAAAATGGATAACATTAGTAGTTCGGAAATTAATGGCTTTCTTCCCTAAAGGTGTGTTGTAGCTGAATCACCTGGGGGTCTTCAAATAGGAGTTGTGAGTGTTTTAGTGGGAGGGTGTTGAGGATGTGAATGAGTACCTGAGAGTATGTTTCCACTTGTAATGGTATGTTAGTTGGAGCCCATGGTATAGGGCAAGTAGTTCAGCTTGAAGAATATCTGTGTCTGAGTGGCTTAGTGAACCCATATACCCAAGCACCAGAGGCATTACGAAAAACTCCAGCAGCTCTCCCATGTGATTATGCTTGTCAAAAGCCCCATCAATATTTAATTTATAGAACACTTGGGACGGGGGCTGCCATTTTACTGGAGTAAGAGTGATTATCTTTTGTGTTGGAGACACTGAAGATGAGGTAGTAATATTGGGCTGCCTGGTTATATACATTAAGGTGATTAACATTAGTAGATGCTCGATTGAATATATTATTATTATTATTATAGTTAGTCCAAATATGCCAAAAAGTAATGGGAACTAGAATATAAGAAGAAATTGTAGTAGTAGTAATGGCGATGATCCAATTGAGAGAGATTTGTGGTGGCAATGTGATGTTGAGGTAGCGCCATATGTTGTATGTGGTCGTGCAGCGGAAAAATATGTGAGAAATATCTTCAGGCTCTTGTTTGCAAACTGGACAGGTGGTATCATTGGTAAGATTTCAATTAAAAGGAAATGTAAGGGTTGGTAATTTATGTTGTAGCATGAGCCAAAGAAAGTGCTTAGTTTTGTTGGTAGAATGTATTTTCCATATCCAAGTTATTGTGGTGGAGGGGTGTTGTGCAGGTGGAGGAGGATTTAGAGAAGCATAAATAGTGGAGGTGGAGAAATTTTCGGTGAGTGAGGAGCCAAAAGTATCGGTCAGTACGTGTGGTTATTGGTGTATCGGAAAAAAATTCAATTTAAATTGAAGATGACGTGGCATGACACGTGGGCTGGTCAAATAGTCAAAGTGTGATAGACCAGCAAAAGGCACGAAAAATGACAGATACGGGAAGAAGAATGAAAACAAGTTCGGGAAAGAATTTAGATACTAATTTCGTATCAATTCAAGTCATTTAATGCAAACGGGTAAAAAGAATGGCTGAAGACGCGAATCTGGTGGCAAAAGTAGTCCAAATCCATTATTAAATGCTGAATACGTTACATAATCAACATTTAGTAAGCAATGATTATGTACCGCCTCATTAAATACTATTTATTATATAAATCAATACGTTACTCCTTATCAATTATAAAAGGAGAAGGTTTCATCATTTCTAGGGATACACAGAATATTCTTGATATTATATTGAAATAACAAATTCTTATTGCTTTATCTTTACTCTCTGAAATGCTTTTATTTTGGTCTTTAGATTATCAGTGACCCTATTTCTTTTATCTAAAATTCAAGCTTTGACCAAAATATATTTTTTGGTTAAACAATTGGGTTTAGTGGAATAATATGAACTAGTGAGAATAAATAAGGTGGTAGTGGAAGGGAAAATGTTTGGAGATTCCGCAATCCATTTGGAAGAATGGAGCTTAGTGGAAGGTTATACTCATTGTAATTGAGAGGACCATGTATGAGTTGACGTAAGGTTTGGTGAGTAGGTAACCAGTAGACGGACAATAGTTGAATGTGGGTACCAGTGGCGATATTGCAACCTAAACCTTATTTAAAGTAGGGGTAAGATTTGGTCATGCTTTTCCATATGTATGAGACAGATGTTATTTTAGGGTGAGGGAAATGAGGGTGAGATTGAGTAAGATAATATTGTTATTTAGAATGTAGTATAGTCTCCCATAGAGAGGCAGTATTTTGGTAATAGAGCCAAAGGAGTGCCATTATTAAAGAGAGGTTTTTGGGATATAGTTTTTGAATTCCTAACCCCCATAAGATTTAGGTGTAATAATTTTATCCCAATTAATAAGGTGAATCTTTCGTTTTGTAGGAGAAGAGCCCCGTAGAAAATTTCTTTGAATTCGTTCTAAATTATGTATGATCTTGATTGGGATTATATTTATTTGCATGGAATACGTGGGATGGTAGTTAGAACAGATTTGATGAGGGTGATTCTACCAGCAAAGGAAAGGAAGTTTTGTTTCCATCCTACCGGTTTTCTAGTCAATTGATCTATTAGATATTGATAATCACTGGAGGTTGGTGTCGTGTTAGTGATAGGCAGGTCTAGATATTTCCCAAAAGTAGTGGTGGGCTTGATATTTAATAGTGTGAAAGTAGGGTTTGTGTATGAGTATGAACAATTTTTGGAATAAAAGAGTTTTGATTTAGCAAAGTTAATATGTTGTCCCGAAAGAAGATGGAATTGGTTGAAGATATTATTGATGTGTGCACATTTTCTCGAATGCTTTGGCAAATAAGATTAAATTGTCGGCAGACAGTACATGTGAAAGGGGAGGAGAATTTTGTGATAATTTGAATGGGGACCATTGTAGGCAATCAACAACATGATCAATCAACCGGGAGAGTGCCATGCAAATAATAAAAAGATATGGGCTTAATAGATCTCCCTGCCGATGCCCCTTATTGGTTGGAAGAAGGTGGTAGGATTGTCATTAACTAGAATAGATATGGTAGATGTTTAGACACATGAGATTATTAGTTTGATTAAAGGAGGTGGAAAGTTTAGTTGGTGAAGCGAAAATCGAAGAAAGGACCATTCCAATCGATCAAAGGCTTTCTCAAAGTCGATTTTTATTATCATATTGACAATTTTTCCTTTTTGTTTTTTGAAGGAGTGTACTACTTCTAATAATGGTAGGTAAATAAGGTCTAATACGATTAATAATAATTTTAGTAATAGTTTTGTATATTGTACTACAATGTCCTATGGGACGATATAAAGAAATAGTTTCCGAATGATTAACCTTGGGGATTAGGGGTAGAAAATTTTGGTTAAGATCAACTGGGACATTAGATGTAGAAAAAGTATCAGTACACACATTGGTGGCAACTATTTTCGTGTCTTCCCAAAATTTTTTGAAAAAAAAAGGGATGTAGTCTGTCTGGCCCAGGTGCCTTGAATGATTTGAAGGAAGATATTACTTTGTAGACTTCATTAGGGGTAATATTCTTAGTGAGATGTTGGTATATATTATTGGATAATACATTATAATTATAAGACGGGAAAGAATATGGAGTTGATATGAGTTGGGTAGTGTATAAATATTGAAAATTGTCAATAATTGTATTGTGAATGATGTTTAGATCAAACGTCCAATTTCCTACCCTATCAATAAGACCAAGGATACGGTTGCATCGACGGTGATGGATAGTTGTAAGGTGGAAAATTTTGGTATTTATGTCTCCTTCATTTAACCATTGAACCCTAGACACTAGTTTTCAAAAATCTTCTTCAACTTTTAGAATGATATCTAATTCTGTTAGTAAATGATTTTCTAGGTTATAATGAAATGAGTTTTTTCGGTTAGGGTTTACTCGTTGGATGACTCCAATTCTGGGGAGCATGATTTATTTTTTTTGTAGAAAATATTACTAAATATGTTGATGTTCCATTCTTTAATATGATTAGTAAAATTGGTTAGAAAGTGAAAATACAAGTTATTAGAGTACCAATGTGACGATACTACGTGCGTGAAATCAGGATTACTAAGCCACATTTTTTCAAACTTAAAATTAAAGGTGGGTTTGGAAAATGGTTTTTGAAAGTTTAGTATAGTGGGTAGTGATCAGAGTGTGTACGTGGTAGATGTATCACAAAAGCATATTCATATAACTTGATCCAAGGTTCATTGGCAAAAAAATTGTCCAATCTTCCAAGAATTAGTTGGTTTTTGTTGTTTGCATTAGAAGGATGTGTATTAGTAGATATTTTAGATTTCTTTGTCCATGTGAAGCGTGACCTAGTAAAACCAAGATCTACCATATTAATAGAATTAAGACAATTATTGGTATTTTGTCTAATAGGGTTGCCCCCAAACTTATCGGATTGAGAACATAATTCATTAAAATCTCCACATAGGAGTCAAGCTAAGTTTCTAATTTGATTATTGAATTCAATAAGGTTTTGCCATGAAATCATCCTATTAACATATTGGTTACTAGCATAAACAACTGATAAAGACCATTTGGGAGAAGATGGGCTAACCTTGACAGGCGCATAGATATCTTCACTTGTAACGGCCATTGGATCCACGGTGACTTAATGCGCTCGCCATAGAGTAACTATTCTTCATGTGTGTCCATGCGCAACAACTTGTATGAGATCAGTAAAGTCAAATTGTTGAAGTAGTGACGTATGATCTTGCATCCTTGTCTTTATGAGGCACAACATAGATGGGTTATTCCATTGTAGTGGAAATTGTAGGTTTTGACGGAATTCCAAATCATTTACTCCCCTACAGTTCCATAGCGTGATCTTCATAAGATGACCTTTGTGTTGGATTCCCTCTGGGGTACTAAAAGCTCCAGGTGTATGAGCATGTCGGGAGGTTAATACAATGCATGTGGCAGCATAGTGTCCCCTAGTGTGGGTATCATGAGGACCACATATTTTTCCTCCAAGGAGTAAGCGTCGAGATGGATATTCAACGATGACTTTTCCAAACTCGGTGGAATGTAGATTAAAAAATCTATATTTTCTAGCATAGAGATCGTGATTGATTCGTTCAGTGTCATTGATTCCATGAACGTCTCCGGAGTATCTGCCTCTTCTTCTTGTGGTTGGTGATGATAAAATTCCTCCATTGGTGGTGATGGTGCTAGTGGCGGTGGTAATATGACTGGTACATGCTCCTAGCGTGGAGACAGTTGGTGGGATAGTTCCACTACTTGGTGGTGAAAAGGCACAAACCATGGCTAACAGTTGTGAGGTTGGTGTGTATACCAGGAGTGGTAGTATTGTTTGAGATGAGCATCCCATTGATGAATGTTGAGTAGTTGTGTCTGAAACTCCAGGGCAGTGATTTTCATGACAGCTTCGTAGTTCATTGGCATGAAGATGCCTTTTTAGATTATATTTGTTAATGCTTCCGTGTTGTCCATAAAAATCATTGCATGTTGTTGCATTAAGGAGATGTCTGGAAGCGATGGTAGAAGAGTGAGAGGAGGTGGTGTGAGGAAGCTGGGTTGAGCATGAAGAGAGTTGTAAGGGTGTTGAAAGTTATTTGGTGGGGGTAAAAGGGAACTGGTGGTGGTGGTGAAATTAATGGAAGTAGAAGTGGATGCGGCAGGGTATAGTGAGCAATGTGCATGTGATGGTGGTAGAGTCGTTAGTGCCTGTGTGGGCGACAATGAGTATGTTGGTGGTGATGAGGAAGTATTATGGAGTGTGGGGGGATCTATGTGTGAAAATGTAGTGGATGTGGTAGTGCGAGTATTTGGAGTAGGTGTAAGGGTATTTGAGGATGAGGGTTGAGTAAAGGTATTGTTGGATGGAGCAATGATTGTTGGTTGGAGAGGTGGTGGAGTCAGAGGTGTTGTAATAGCATAAATGACGGGGGTAATGTCATGGTCATTTTTTTAGAAGTCGACTGCAGGAGAGGTAGGGTGATGATGAATTTTAGGGGAGGAAAGTTGTAAGTTGGAGGAGTCATCAAGGTAGTGGTGACCTGGCAGGTATTGATTTGGGGTATTTGTGGTAGAAATTGCTTGTAGAAGTGGTGAATAGGTGTAATTATTTTGTATATCATCATAAGTGTATGGGAATGAAGGAGTGGAAGAAGTAGGCGTAGGGAAGGTGTTATAAGTTCATTATTATTTTCATTTTATGTGGTAATTGGAGGGTGAGGAGAGTTGGTTATGTTTATGATTTGCATGTTGGGGAGTTGTGTAATATTGGTAAGAGTGGTACGTGGCAATGCAGCCAGTTAGTGTTGGTTGCATGGGCTTTGCATTTGAAGTGAGTGTGTGTTGTGGTAGGGTAGATGGCATAGGGTTTGATGATGATGTTTGTTTGGAATTGGTAGGTGTATTAGTCATTGTAATTGGTGAATCAATTTTAAGGGTCTTTTTGGTTGATTTATTTTTATTTTTTGTAAGCATAGTAATGAGAGTATTATTTTTGTATTTTTGACGGCATATTAGGGAGTGCGTGGTTGGGTATTGGCTGGTATTGGATGGGAATGAAAGAGGGTTTTATTTAGAAATTCATTTGAAGGTGGGGTAGGATCATTAGGAATGGTAGGCACTGTGTGCACGTGAGGGTAATGATTGGAAGAGATTGTGGCGGATGGCGTGGCAGGTGCAGTAGCGAATGGGTGTGTCTGTAGTGGTAGGCACTATATAGAGTTCAGGGTTTTCAGTTGGAGTGGTATAGGCAAAATCTATTGGATAGATAAATGGTGTTTGGCATGTTAGGTTTAGGGGTTTGGGGTTGAGTGGTGGTTTTAGTTAGAGGAAACTATTATTTATTATTTGGATGACGTGTAGGTTTTCTATACGAAACTGTTTTTCATCCATCTTGGATAGGAGATGGTGGTGTAGGAGGGGAAGAAGACTTCGGTAATGTAGTTTGATTAATCGTATGTGTGTTGATTGTTATATTGGGACAGTGAGAATTAGTATGGCCTAAGCATCCACAGCCAGTACAAATGGAAGAAGCATCTTCATCATAAATTTGTTGTAGGTGTGAGCCTAATAGCACATTTTTTTGAAAATAGTGCATCAAGTGGTGCGAGAATGCAGAGGCATGCATAATGACCTCTAGTGGTATGAACTGTGCAGATGTCAATTTTTAATAGGTTACCAATGCATGTAGCAATTTTTTTTAGAATTTCCATGTCATAATATTCATTGGGCAATTCTTGTAAGAGAATCTATGACGACCCGATCCGTCATCTTATGTGTTACTGCTTTGTTTTCCCCTTATTGTGTTGCTTCATGTTTCAATATCAGTATTAGATTCGATCGGGTGTAATTGAATTGGTTTTGGTTGAAAAAAAGGCACTTGGCCTCTTAGAAGTAAGCTTGTTTTGGAAAAATCAACCGGAAGTTGACTTGTGAGTTAGAAGGCTCGGATGTGATTTAAGATGATTCGGTTAGCTTCGGGAGATGATTTATTGTTAGAAACACGTTCTCAATGCAATATACTAAACGTGTACTCTTTTGTAGGTTTTGATGAATGACAAACGAAGCAAAAATTGATATATGACGGAATTCAAGTACAAGCGCACAATGGTTGCGAATAAGATTGAAGTTCAAGATATAGCCTTTAATTGTTATTGAGTTGTTCTAAATTGTAATCTCGATCCTATAACTTGACTCATAGTATGGCCTCTCTCATAAAACTATTTTCCAATATCATGCATATTTAATTCTGTGTCAAAAAGATTTTAAATCATGCATATTTACATTAGACAAAATATTTTCTAAACATGCCTCAAAAATCTGGGCTAAAATAATCGATTATGTACTTATGATCGATTGTTTCTGAGCCAAGACTGCATGACAATCAATTATGAATTAATGGTTATCGATTGTGAGTAAGACAGTGAACATCAGGTTTTTCCAAATCTGCATGATAATCGATTGTGAACAAATGACAATCGATTGTTGTTGAGGTAAAGTTTTTCAATACTCAAAATAATCGATTATGAACTAATGGTGATCGATTGTGTTGAGTTGATGTCTTCCAGTGATTTTAAATTTAATTAAGTAATCGATTATGTCTTTAGATAATCGATTATCACTGAGACAGTAAGTTTTATGATTTTCAGAAAATAACAAGTAATTGATTGTTGCAAAGGACAATCGATTGTTGAAGCTGGCCGTTGTCAAATGATTTTCAAATACCATAAGGTAATCGATTATTGATTCTAGATAATCGATGTTCTGCTTAAAATCTGGAAATGATTTTTAGAACGTTGCTGAAGTAATCGATTATTGATTTTATATAATCGATGTTTTGCTTAAAATCTGGAAATGATTTTTAGAACGTTGCTAAAGTAATCGATTATGAACTTAGTGTAATCGATTATCTGATTTTGAATATTGCCAGTAATCGATTATAGATTATGTATAATCAATTGTGAAGCGTTAAATCTGGGATTGATTTTTAAACTGACTGGCAGATAATCGATTGTTTGGTCTTAATAATCGATTATCACTGAGTAATTTCAGCAACTCTTAATTGGCAATTAGACAACGGTTGAACCAACTTTTTCAACTATAAATACAGCTTCATTTCAGTGTTTTAAAAACAGCAACATACACAAACTGATCATTACATTGCTATAAGCTTTCATTCAATTGTTCTTCATTTTCTACTCATTTCATAAAGCTTTTGAGAGCCATATTATTGCTTAAAGTTGTTGTGATCTTGAACATATTCTTTTACTCATATCTACTCAATAAGGAGTACTTTAGTTAAGTGAGTGTCCAAGTATTTGATATACTTGTAAGAGAATTGCGATTCTCTTGTTTCAAGGAACTTGCGTTTCCTTGGGTGAAGTCTTTGAGATTGCGATCTCCGAGCAACTGTTTGAGGCTTGTGTCCTCAAGTGTGTAACGGTTTGTTGAGCACCCTTAAGCTTAACAAGATAGTGAAAAATCTCGAGAGAGTCTCTCGGGGACTGGACTAACCACGTTGGTGGCCAACCAGTATACATCTTTGTGTAAGTTTATTTTTCTGCATTTATTTTACTTCATGCAAAGTTTAAATTCCGCAAGAAAACGCTAAATTCTATTAATACGCTATTCACCCCCCCTCTAGCATAAAGCGTAGTTTCTAACAATTGGTATCAGAGCCCAACTCTCTGAAAACTTAACCGTTTGAGAGAACCATCCATGGCTTCTACTCTTGACTCTTTTGCAGGAATTGAAGAAGGACAATGCTCTACACGACCTCCTCTATTCAACGGCACAAACTACTCATACTGGAAGGAGAGGATGCAAATCTTTGTGCAATCAAATAGCTTTCATTTGTGGAAAGTATTCACCAATGGAAACCAAATCCCAACCAAGAAGGTGGAAGACGAATGGGTTCCAAAGACCGAAGAGGAATATACCGCGGAGGATATTCGTAAGGTTCAAAATAATGCCAAAGCTATAAATTTATTATATTGTGCTGTTAATGCTAATGACTACAGGAAGATATCATGTTGCAAAACAGCAAAAGAAATGTGGGATAAGCTTGAAGTGACATACGAAGGAACCGACCAGGTACGAGAAGCTAAAATTGATTTCTTAACTCACTCTTATGAACTATTCCACATGAAGGAAGGAGAGAAAGTAGACGAAATGTTTGAGCGATTCTCAATGATCGTGAATGATCTACACGCCCTCAAAAAGACGTTTACGGATAGAGAACTTGTCCGGAAGATCCTCAGAAGTCTCACTCCGGCATGGCGATCAAAGGCCGATGCAATCCAAGAATCCATTGGCATCACAAATGTCACAATTGACGCATTAAGAGGTAATCTCAAAACCTATGAATCAACTATACTTAACCCGTTTGTTGATGATCAAAGAAGGCAAAGGATTGCTCTAAAGGCTAGCCAACCACAAATTGATGAGGAAGGTGACAACGAGTTTGGACTCGTTATCAAAAGGTTTCAAAAATTCATGCGCAAAGAGTATGAACGCAAGAACAAAAAGCAAGGCGATCAACTAAAATGCTATGAATGCGGAGAAACCGGGCACATAAAATCAAATTGTCCTAACATCAAAAAGGAGAAGAAACCCTTCAAAAAGCAACGTGCATACATCTCTTGGGGAGGAGATTCCGGAGATGAAGCAAGCGAAGAAGAAGACGATGAAGCAGCAAATTTATGTCTCATGGCTCAAGAAGACGGCAAAGACGAGGTAAGTCAAATCTCTTCTCAAAATTTCTTTACTCTTGATGAAATGAGAAATGCTTTTGATGAACTATATGCTGAATTTATCAAAGCTTCAAAAACTGTCAAAAGTGTTAAAGAAAGCGCTTCTCTAAAAGAAAAAGATTTTCAAACACAGCTTTCATTAAAAGAAAAAGAATTAGAAAAACTGGTTTTCGAAAATGAGAAGCTAAAAGAGGAAAACAAGTTTTATGGAAAAAGAAGTGCTGATAAACCTGAAGGTTCTACTAGAAACTGTTCTTCTTGTGTGCTTCTTAAGAATGAAGTAGCTAGACTTAAAGGCACATTAGATAAGTTTAATTCTTCGCATAAAAACTTGAATGATGTGCTTGTTAATCTAAAATCAACTAAACATGGAATAGGATTCAAGAATGAAGAAAAGGTTGGTGCTAAACCACAACAACCTAGAGCTCAACCTAGGACTAATAACCAAAATGCTTATCCTAGAAGTAGAAATCCTAGAAATAACTTGCATGTTAGACCAAATAGTGAAAATGCTAGAAGACCTAGAAATGATGCATATTTTAGGCCAAACCTTGAACAATTTAGAAGACCAAGAAATGACCCTCCACCTAGAAATAGATATTCTAGAAATGATGCATATTTTAGACAAACTTGTGAACCTCCTAGAGCTCATAATAGGAGAAACAATGGTGTTCAAAGTAGAGTAAGCAACCTTCATTCATCTAGTTACTATGTACCTAGAAAAATGCATAATCCCAACGTGACTTGTCATTATTGTAGACGTATTGGTCATATTGCTCCCGCTTGCTTTACTCGTCATAGACATATAAATCAATTGCATCATTATAACATGCCTAACCCTCAAGGACCCAATATGGCATGGGTACCTAAAGAACATTAATTTATTTTGTAGGTGTGCTTGAAGGGATCAAGTGTACTATGGTACCTTGATAGTGGATGCTCCAAACACATGACGGGAGATGAATCCAAATTCCTTCAACTAGAGCACAAAGAAGGAGGAAGTGTCACATTTGGTGATAACAATAAAGGAAAAATCATCGGCATTGGTTCGGTCGGTAAGGACGAAAACTCCTCTATTAAACATATACTACTTGTGAAAGGTTTGAAGCATAATCTCTTGAGCATAAGCCAATTATGTGACAAGGGAAATCTTGCTCTATTTAATTCGGATGAATGTCTTGTATTTAGACGTAGTGATTTCAAGATCATACTTCGTGGTTTTAGAATTGATAATATCTATATGGTTGATCTTGCAAACTCCTCACCCGAATATGTTGATTGTTTAGTAAGCAAAGAGGATAACTCTTGGCTATGGCATCGTAGAGTAGCACACATGAACATGCATCTTTTGAACAAGCTTCTTTCTCAAAACTTAGTAGTTGGTCTTCCCAGTTTAATGTTTGAAAATGATTCTATTTGCGATTCTTGTCAAAAAGGGAAGCAAACCAAAGCATCTTTTAAATCCAAGAATATTGTTTCAACTTCTAGACCTTTGCAATTACTTCACATGGATTTATTTGGTCCCTCTCGTATTGAAAGTCTTGGTAAAAATAAATATGTTTTTGTAATTGTTGATGACTTTTCTAGATTTACTTGGACTCTATTTCTTGCAAATAAAAGTGATGCTTTTCAAAATTTCAAGTATTTCCTTAAGCGTGTTCAAAACGAAAAGGAATCGACCGTCACTTCGATTAGAAGTGATCATGGGGGAGAGTTTGATCACAATCTCTTTGCGGATTTTTGTGACGAACTCGGAATCGAACACACCTTTTCCGCTCCACGGACACCACAACAAAATGGGGTGGTGGAAAGGAAAAATAGGTGTCTCGAAGAGATGGCTAGAACCATGCTCGACGAAGCTAAGATTCCCAAATACTTTTGGGCGGACGCCGTGAGTACCGCTTGCTATGTTTTAAATAGAGTAGCAATTCGGCCGATACTCATGAAAACCCCATATGAACTTTATAAGGGTAGAAAACCCAACATTTCTCATTTACGTGTTTTTGGTTGTAAATGTTTTGTTCATAATAATGGCAAGGACCAATTGGGTAAGTTTGATGCTAAATCGGATGAAGGTATTTTCATTGGTTATTCCTCACGTAGCAAAGCATATAGGATCTTTAACAAAAGAACCCAAATTGTGGAGGAATCCCCTCATGTTGTGTTTTCCGAAGATAATACTCGCTTGGCGAGAAAGGAATCCGGTTTTGATCTTGCAGGTATCTTGGATAGCTTGAAAGATAAAATCCAAGAAGAACCTTCAAAGGAAAACAAAAATGAAATTGGGGAACAACCAACGGAAGAAGCGCCACAATTAGAAAAAGGAATAAATACGCCTAACGAGTGGAGAACGATCAAGGATCATCCTCTCGAACAGGTAATTGGCGATGTTGGAGAAAAGGTAAGTACCCGAAACTCTCTTAAGAACACTCTAGGACACAATTCTTAAGAGTTCACGGCATTACCTGTTAACACTAGTGTAATTTATCAATTTCGCTATAAATTACTAACTTGAGCGTCGGAGACGTTTAAATCTATTTTGCAGGTACCACCCCAAAGGTAGGGGGAATTATGAAGTTTTAGCACAAAATAATCGACTATTTCAAGCCACTAATCGATTATTTTATGTGCAATACATCGATTATCAGTATCAATAATCGATTGTTTATGACTGATTATTACTATTATGCATCTGTGTTTAATTTTTTACTTCCTAAATTGCATAATCGATTTCCGCCTCAGTCATTCAGCAATGCTTTCTACAACAATCGATTATTTTTTCATACAATCGATTATTTGACAAATTCTGATATTCTCCAAGTTCACTGTATCAAATTAGTTCCCTAAATAATCGATTATCAAGAATTGACAATCGATTACTTCATATTAATTTTTTGTTACCGTTTGGCTCCTCAATCGATTCCTGTCAGGTCTTAAATGCTCCATAATCGATTACCAAAATTTAACAATCGATTATTTCATTCAAATTTTTTTACCGTTTGACTCAAGAATCGATTTGTCAGATTCAAAATCTCAATCAAACAGTAAATACAATCGATTATTTCAGTTCAATAATCGATTATCTAACGGTCAGTAATTTTAATTCTTACCGTTTTCTGACTGCTCCTAAACCAAAATCTCAGCAAATGTCTCCATTCAATGCTTGATAATCCTTTCCTCTATAAATAGGCATCATAAGAGCTCACATTCACCCACTCAAGCACTATCTCTAGTATTCAAAAGCTAAATCTCTTCTATTTTCTTTGCCAAATTCCAGCAGTCTTTCTCCTAACATGTCTGGACGATCTTCAAAACGTTCCCGATCCAAACATGGCGCATCAGCCTCAACCGCCCCTCCTCCTTTAAATTTTCCATACCAAGACGGTTCCGTCTTGTTCTTTGAAACTGAAAATAAACTCACAAGGTTCCTATCAAAATTTGAGAAACGCACCATTCTTCCTCCTCGGTTCTCAAATAGTAAACTCCTTGAGCCTTTCACCCCTGCCGCAAATATGTTAAAGGAGTGTCAACTATATGACTTCTTGCTTCTCACTCATCCTCACATAAACACAACTCTCGTTCAAGCTTTTTACTCAAACCTCCATAAAGATGAAGATGGCGAACTTGTCACCTCCATTAATGGGGTTCAAATTCTTCTCTCTGAAGAGAATCTCCACACCATTGCCCACCTTCCAAATGAAGGTGAAGACCTTTACCGGTATATTGATAAGGCCGGGGCTCTCTTTGATGAAACCATCCTTCTCCACCAAGCCGGTATAACCTCTTATGATCCATCTATCTCTACCCGTCGTCCTACCATAACGGGAATGGATCCAAACTACCGGTTGATTCTTTACTTCATCACCCGAGTCCTCAAGCCTAGACGGCACAATCACACCACCATCTCCCAGGAGGATACCAAACTTCTGCATGCCATTGTCACCGGAGCCAAAATAAATTGGTGTCGGCTCATCAAAATTCATACGCTCGATGCCATCTGTGATGATATGCCTCTTCCTTATGCCCTCCTCATTATGAACTTCCTTGAAGCATCCTGATTTGTCACGGAAAATGGTCCTCTCAAAAGGATTACCAAAATTTGGGAAATCTCGGAGTCTTCTTTCCATCATGATGGTGATCATGCTCCAGCTCCTTCTTCAAGTCGTCCACCCCGTCGTGCTCGTTCGTCCCAAGAGCCTACTCTCCAAACCATATCTGACCAGCTTGCTCAACTCACTCATGAGATCCATGGATACTTTGATCATGTCAATTATCCATATGCAGCTCTCGTTCCTTTTGAAGCAGCGCCGGATAACGAGGCGGACAACGATGGAAATGAATAAATTTTTTTTTGTGTTTTGTGTGGTTTTTGCTGTTGTTCTCTTTGGTTCCCATTGATGTACCCTCTTTTTTTCCAATAAATAAACCTTGTTTATTTCATCTTTTTGCATCTTTCCTTACTATTTTTTTGCTAATGGCAAAAGGGGGAAGAAAACGGGATATCGGGTATGCACCACCTCTTAATTCATTGATTGCTTATAAGCTAAAATTGAGGGGGAACTCTTAAATTGAGGGGGAACAAGAACAAAATTGCATAATTGTTACTTGTCTTGAATTGTCAATATCTTTTGCCTAAATTGCATATCCCGCTTAATGTTTGCCATTATCAAAAAGGGGGAAATTGTTAGAAACACGTTCTCAATGCAATATACTAAACATGTACTCTTTTGTAGGTTTTGATGAATGACAAACGAAGCAAAAATTGATATATGACGGAATTCAAGTACAAGCGCACAATGGTTGCGAATAAGATTGAAGTTCAAGATATAGCCTTTAATTGTTATTGAGTTGTTCTAAATTGTAATCTCGATCCTATAACTTGACTCATAGTATGGCCTCTCTCATAAAACTATTTTCCAAAATCATGCATATTTAATTCTATGTCAAAAAGATTTTAAATCATGCATATTTACATTAGACAAAATGTTTTCTAAACAAGCCTCCAAAATCTGGGCTAAAATAATCGATTATGTACTTATGATAATCGATTGTTTCTGAGCCAAGACTGCATGACAATCGATTATGAATTAATGGTAATCGATTGTGAGTAAGACAGTGAACATCAGGTTTTTCCAAATCTGCATGATAATCGATTGTGAACAAATGACAATCGATTGTTGTTGAGGTAAAGTTTTTCAATACTCAAAATAATCGATTATGAACTAATGGTGATCGATTGTGTTGAGTTGATGTCTTCCAGTGATTTTAAATTTAATTAAGTAATCGATTATGTCTTTAGATAATCGATTATCACTGAGACAGTAAGTTTTATGATTTTCAGAAAATAACAAGTAATCGATTGTTGCAAAGGACAATCGATTGTTGAAGCTGGTCGTTGTCAAATGATTTTCAAATACCATAAGGTAATCGATTATTGATTCTAGATAATCGATGTTCTGCTTAAAATCTGGAAATGATTTTTAGAACGTTGCTGAAGTAATCGATTATTGATTTTATATAATCGATGTTTTGCTTAAAATCTGGAAATGATTTTTAGAACGTTGCTAAAGTAATCGATTATGAACTTAGTGTAATCGATTATCTGATTTTGAATATTGCCAGTAATCGATTATAGATTATGTATAATCAATTGTGAAGCGTTAAATCTGGGATTGATTTTTAAACTGACTGGCAGATAATCGATTGTTTGGTCTTAATAATCGATTATCACTGAGTAATTTCAGCAACTCTTAATTGGCAATTAGACAACGGTTGAACCAACTTTTTCAACTATAAATACAGCTTCATTTCAGTGTTTTAAAAACAACAACATACACAAACTGATCATTACATTGCTATAAGCTTTCATTCAATTGTTCTTCATTTTCTACTCATTTCATAAAGCTTTTGAGAGCCATATTATTGCTTAAAGTTGTTGTGATCTTGAACATATTCTTTTACTCATATCTACTCAATAAGGAGTACTTTAGTTAAGTGAGTGTCCAAGTATTTGATATACTTGTAAGAGAATTGTGATTCTCTTGTTTCAAGGAACTTGCGTTTCCTTGGGTGAAGTCTTTGAGATTGCGATCTCCGAGCAACTGTTTGAGGCTTGTGTCCTCAAGTGTGTAACGGTTTGTTGAGCACCCTTAAGCTTAACAAGATAGTGAAAAATCTCGAGAGAGTCTCTCGGGGAATGGACTAACCACGTTGGTGGCCAACCAGTATACATCTTTGTGTAAGTTTATTTTTCTGCATTTATTTTACTTCCTGCAAAGTTTAAATTCCGCAAGAAAACGCTAAATTCTATTAATACGCTATTCACCCCCCTCTAGCGTAAAGCGTAGTTTCTAACATTTATGACTCAGGAGAGTGATCGGAATTGAATTTGGAGGTCCGGTGTAGAATTAGGCTTGAAATGGCGAAGTTTGAATTTTGGTGGATTCCGTTTAGTAGGTGAGATTTTGATCCGAGGGTCGGATGAAATCTCGAGAATTGCAGTAGCTTCGTTAGGCGATTTTGGATATGTTCACAAATTTTCAGGTCATTCAAACATTGTTTAGTCGGGGTTTTTATCGAATATGAGTTTCGGAAGTTTTAAGAAAATTTAAGCTTGAATCCGTCGTGATTTGATAATGTTTGTGTTAAAGGACTTGTTTTTGTGATTGGAACAAGTTCGTATGATATTTCGGGGTATGTTGGTGTCTTTGGTTGAGGTCCCGGGGGCCTCGGGGTGATTTCGAGTATTCAAACGGACTAGTTTTGACCTTGGGAGAGATCAGATTTTTGCTGTCATATGTTGCAGCCCGTAAAGCATCGCGATCACGTTAGGAGTGACGCGATCGCGTAGAGTAATTTGAGGGCCTGGAATTCTTGTGTATCGCATTTGTGTGAAGGCTACCGTGTTCGCGTAAGCCTGGGATGCTGTGCATCGCGTTCGCATGAAGGATATCGTGTTCGCGTAGAGAAGGGATGCTGTGCATCGCGTTCGCAGGAGAAATGTCGCGTTCGCGTAAGAGGGCCTGGGAGCCCAGTACAGTTAATGCATCGCGTTCCCGATGGTGGTTCCATGATCGCGTGAGGGAGGCTTGATGTGCATTTCAATCGCGGGCAAGGAGCCGCGATCGCGTAGGGTTAAAGCTGGGTGTCAGAAGGGTTTTTACATATTATTTCATCCACGAGCCTATGTTATTTTCTTTCATTGGTGACCGATTTCGGAGCTTGGGAGAGCGAATTGAACAGGGATTCGAAGAGGAATGATTGGGGGTAAGGTCTTTGAACTTAAAACTCGTTTTTATTGGGAAATCTACCTAGAAATTCACGAATAAGCCAATAATTGAAGAAACTAGGGCTTGAATTTTTTATATTTCAAATGGGGATTTGGTAGATCATCTGAGCTCGTATTTTGGGAGTTCTTGTTATATATGAACTCATGGCGGACGAGGATTCTGAACATATAAGTTTCGTAATTTTTCGAGAAGCGGACCAGGGGCTCGGGTTTTGCTAGTTTCGAGGTTCTTGCTATAATTTGATTGTTTTTAATTGGGTATTGTCTCATTTGCATATTGTGATGTATTTGTACTGATTTTGGTTAGATTTGACGTACGTGGAGGCCGATTTGAGGGGCAATGGCGTCGCGAGCTCGAGATTTCGCCGGTTCGAGGTGAGTAATGCATGGGAATGATATCATGAAAGTTTGAAACCCCGGATTTGCACATCTTAGTGTTGTATTGTGGTGACTTGCACGGTGGATCTGAGCGTGGGGTAGAGCACCGTTGGGGATTGTGACTTGGTCCGTCCCGATTTTTGGTTTTTACCGCTAAATTGTAAGTGTTTTATTGTTATCATTATGACTTGGGCTCATTGACATACTTGGGGCTTATTGCCGATTATTTGAAACCCCAGTATATCACGTTGTGACGCTATATGAGGTGAGACATGCACTCCATGACTAGTGCGGGGTCATATATGTGGGAAATTGTGACTCGGTTCAATTCAAGGGGTGAATTATACTATATTGGCGATTGCTTCGCACCCAATATTGATGTTATCTGGGCTTGATGTCATGTTTGGGGTCTTGTGCCGACTTGCAGAATCCTTTAGGGATTGATATTTCTACTTTAGCATGATTTGCATATCATTTGGTTTCAGTCCAAGGTTTTATATACAGTTTTACAAACTCAGCCATAATTATATGTTTTGAAACATAGATGATTCTTAAATGATATTTCGGACTGACAATGTTATCTTACTATTTTCTGGATTGTATTTTATTTAATGGAAATGGTGGTAACTATTGACACCGTGTATTTTTAATGGAAACGGTGGTAATTATTGGCATCGTGTATTGTAATGGAAACAATGGTAACTATTGGCAATGTATAATATTGCGCTTGGGCTGAAGGAGCCCCTCTAGAGTCTGTACACACCCCCAGTGATCGCCATCGACGTTAAATCATATGCATGGTTGGCCCGGGCTGCACAGTGCAGCGTATTCATATGCATTGCATTGCATTCATGCATTTACTCCTGTTTGTTCTATTTGGCACGACATTTAGCACTCGTATTTCATTGGCATACATACTGTTACTTGCCTTGTTGACCAGATACCCTGGTGTTATATGTTAAGGAGTGCTGAGCCGGAGAGGCTGATGTTGGATATTGTGAGTATATATTGAGCCCGAGTGGCAGGTTTCTGACTATTTCATACTTGTTGAAATTACCTTTGCAATGGTTTAAAAAGAATATTTTCAAAAGAGATTTTGAACTAAACTTGGGATTTTCTAAAGGGATTTTCACAGTATTTTGTTTTTTCTCAAAAAGGGTTGTCCTGTCTTTTATAGTAGTTTGGTGTGCTCATACTTGTTTTCTTATCACTCGGATATTATTCTCTCTTATTACCACTGAGTTGGAAGTACTCACTTTACTCCCAGCACTTTGCGTGCAGTTGGAGGTTTTGTACACCCGATAGCGGGTCATTAGCAAGATCGAAGGCCGTATTCTAGTGATGGAGCAGGGTGACTGCCAGAGTTCGCGCCAACGCACTCCATCTTTGTATTCCGGTTTTACCTTGTGTATTTATACATTGTTGGTCAAGTAGTAGTGTCCCTACTCTTTAGATTCTCGTGACTTGTGACACCCCGGTGGGGCTGTATCGGTATTCATATTAATTAATGTCATAAATTTAGATTCGATCTGTTATAACTGATTAATTTCTTTAAGTGGTGTAACTAAACAGCCTGGCTGGCCTTGTCTTCAAGAGTGGTGCCATCACGACGGGTATAGAATTTGGGTCGTGACAAGTTGGTATCAGAGCCTAGGTTACTAGGTCTCACGAGTCATGATCAGGGTTAGTAGAGTCTCACGGATCGGTACGGAGACGTCTGTATTTATCCTCGAGAGGCTGCAGAACCTTTAGGAAAACTTCCTATTCTTGGATTTCTTATCATGCGTACTTGATTCAGTTTGAGATAACTCTTGAAAATTCATTCTACACGTCTGTATGCGCACGTGAGCGCTCACTGGTACATGTGCCTAGATGGCTTGTGAT
This sequence comes from Nicotiana benthamiana, assembly GCA_034376525.1. NCBI lineage: Eukaryota > Viridiplantae > Streptophyta > Magnoliopsida > Solanales > Solanaceae > Nicotiana > Nicotiana benthamiana. The sequence goes on along the minus strand of CM067333.1, from coordinate 35,113,160 downwards.
TCCCCGATCGAGGGGCAAGAGGTTATCTCCGTGAGTTCATGTTGGGCCAGTCTAGAGGACACGAAGCCGGATATTTGCCTATGGTTTGAGCACCAAGGTGCTGATTGTATGAGCAAGTGTTTGAACTTATATGCCTAGTGTTGTTCTTATTAGCCGGAATGACGGCTGAATATCCATGTGATGAGCATGTTAGTACCGTGGGGTGTGTCTATGTGATCTTGGTAGTGACGAAAGAGTGCTGAATATCTAATGTCACTTAGTTGGCAGGTAAAGTACATTCCATGTGGCAGTATGAGTATAGACTCAGAAAGACTAAATGGATGTGTATTACGTATATGATGGTGGAAGGTATGTGTTGTATTTCGAAGTATTGGGGCGCTTAAGAAAGTGAACTCAGCTGATGTGGAAATGAATGCGAGGTTTGTAGAGAATGCCAGTGCTAGGTGGTCTATGTATTCACGAAACTTGTAAATGGTTTGAGTTTGATCTCACTGTGTGGCATCATTAGAGTAAAAGTGTTATGAGTTGTTTATATTTCCTTAATATATGGCTTCGAGCCAAGTTGGGGAGGTTGCTATGGATTAGGTGGTTGCGCTGTTGTATGCTATGATTGGTTCTGTTTCAAGGTATGTTGGCGGATCAGGTCTGGTCGTAGGAATCGAGCCGAGAATGGCACGTGTGAAGGAAAATTTTGATAAGGGATATATGGTGCTTCGTAGATGTGAAGAAATACTAGGATGTTTAGAACTACTGTTGATAAAGAATGCTCAATGTATAGGGGAAGAAAATGATTGTTTATATTTGTATGAAATCACGTTCTGTGGTGTCTGGGTACTAATAAGGCACGAGTAGTTCCGTTCTTTAGGGGAAGATGAATTACAGCTGAATGAGAGTGAATGACTCTCTAGAATGGTCTTACTATGTCCAAGATTTTGCATGTAACAATCATGTGTCTAAAGTTTGTGTATGTGGCTAGAGATTGTGTCTTTATTAAAAAGGATCAAGGTTGGTGGTACTTTATGTTAATCAAGGGATTCTATGTATCCGTATTTGAAAGGTAATGGTAACGAATTATGATTCGCAGGAAGGTTTTTTTTCGAGGTAAAGCATTCTGGAATATTGTATTTCAGGGAAGCGTTCGAGAGGGTATCCAGTGGCCTATGGGTATTAGATAGTGTGGTCTTATGTGCGAGTCTCGTGTGGTAACCGGATTTGAGGTATTGTGGTGCTACAGAAAGGGAGAATATCAAATTAATGATGAATCATGAAGTAAATGAGATAAATGGAATAGCTTGATAATAAACCAAGTCAGTATGATAACAATGTGATTAATCCTTTGTATGTGTCCCAGGTAATGAGTCTTACAGGTGTTGTGCAGCAAAGCTTTTAAGTGTTGGCAGTTTGCTTAACTTGGTGTGGATAGAAGGACTCAGTCCTGGCAATTTAGCTTGTGCAATGGAATTGGGAGAAGGAGTTCTTGATGTGTTTTACCGTGGTTTGAAAATGGGCATGTTATCCTAGTGTGGTATAGTCTGTGTGTTATGATATGGAGAATTGAGAATTGCGTGTTCAAGGTTTTGGTTCAATTCATAATGGGAAATTATTAAATTCTTGAGCAGCACGGACAACTTCAGGTGAGTAAAGAACCACTATTCAGATGATTAAGGTGATGTAAATTGATTATACGCCAGTGGCATTGTTTGGATCGACTGCGGATATTTGAGTTTGTTGATGGCGAGGGAAATTTTGAATATCTTTTGTGGTATGAATTGATGTTTGATATGTGTTATGTATTCGTACGGCAGAGTGTGGGATCAGGCACAGTGATTCATGCGTTGTATGTGTTGGAGACTAGAAGTTCTCGTGATCCGACCACGCGATGGTTGTGGGTCGTGTGTATCAGAATCGTCTAGCAGTTTTTGGAAACTAGAGGTCCGAGTGGATCTTTCTTTGCTTTGTATGTTAAATTTGGGTTATAATATTTGATGGCAGACTGGTTGTTCCAGGGTCAGATTGTCTAGACTAATGTGTTATGGACTATGTCAGGAAATGCCACAGGCTGCGTGGCAAGGTACATCTACGTTCTAGCAGAGTAGCTTGTATTCCAGAGTCCAGCGGACGGCTGGAAAGTATTGCTTTGTTAATTGGGCCTTCGTGCGGATGTCATTGTAGAGGTTTCTACCATTGATTCAGTTCCGGTATTGAGGGACTATTCATATGTGTTTCTTGCGGCCGGGCATGAGGCTATATGTGTTTATTGTAATGAGAAAATTTGACTCGATGTGCATCTCCTTTTGAAAAATATATATGTGCAAATCGGGTGGCACGCCGCCACAGGTATGGTATCTGGATCAGGTGGCACGCTGCCACGGATATGTTATCTAGAGCGGGTTGCACGCCGCAATAGTGTGATGTTGAGAACAGTTCTCTATATACTACTTTGTATGTCTTGCTTCACCGTGGGTGTGATGGATTGCTTGGTTTCAGACCTCAATCTGTGTGTGGCTGTCTGTGTTGAGCATGGTGACTTAGGGTGCTTCATGGGTAATAGTGTTTGGATAGAATCACGCGTTGTGGCAAGGCCACGTGCTGTTATGACCATTCGAGGAGGATTCAGGTACTCTATTTCAATGATGTGAGATGGGATCTCAGTTCTATGTTGTGATCGTACGGAGAAATTTGAATTACCGCTCTTTCGTTTGAGTCAGTTGTCATGATTTGAGTGTGTTCAGATCGTTTCTTATTGAGGCCTGTGTTGAGCACGTTGTGGCTTAGGCCGATGTTGAGGTGTCATATCATCAGAGTGGCGTGTTGTAGTTGAGATAATCATGGAGTCATTAATGAGAACGAGCATATTTGATTTCAGCTTGTTAGAAAGGTAATATCAAGGTTTGGCTCTGAAATCTATTGTTGTATCAGTCAGAAAGGGAATGGACTAATGAATGGGTGATTTAAGAGATGGGTTCGGTTTATCGTGTGTTTTAGTTGTCATTGGCAATATACGAAAGTTTTGGAATAAGATTTTAGCTAAATAAGATTTTTTCTATCAGTATTTGGTTATTGTGGGCAACTGTTGTAAATAGAGGCTATCGTTCTGAGTGTTGGAATGTGTGGTATATTGTATGAATTCACCTGAAGTTGCAGGTGTGGGTTATTACAGCTGGTTCAGGTTAATTCTGAGTATATATGTGAGGTTCTGATCTTGTGTATGATTTCGGAAAGTGCAGTGAGGTTTTTCGGTTTATGGGCTAGATGGATGGTGAAATTTCACTTGTGTTGTGTTATCAGTACCTATGGGAGATAGGGTGACGTGGGATCACCCCGTGTATATGCTTGGTAAGATCACTCAGTTATTGGGTTGCTTCTAGAACAAACTCTTGGTACGTTTGAGGACGAGCGTTTGTTTAAGTTGGAGAGGATGTGACGACCTTACCCGTCGTCTTATATGTTACTGCTTTGTTTCTCCCTTATTGTGTTGCTTCATGTTTCAATATCAGCATTAGAGTCGATCGGGTGTAATGGAATTGGTTTTGGTTGAAAATAAGGCACTTGGCCTCTTAGAAGGAAGCTTGTTTTGGAAAAATCAACCGGATAATGACTTGTGAGTTAGAAGGTTCGGATATGATTTAAGATAATTCGGTTAGCTTCGGGGGATGATTTGTTACTCAGGAGAGCGATCGGAACTGAATTTGGAGGTCTGGTGTAGAATTATGCTTGAATTGGCGAAGTTTGAAGTCTGGCGGATTCCGGTTGATAGGTGAGATTTTGATTCGAGGGTCGTAATAGGATTCCGAGAGTTGCAGTAGCTTCGTTAGGTGATTCTGGATATGTCCACAAATTTTTAGGTCATTCGGACGTCGTTTAGTCAGGTTTTTTATCAAATATGAGTTTCGGAAGTTTTAAGAAAATTTAAGCTTGAATCAGTCGTGATTTTATGATTTTTGTGTTAAAGGACGTGTTTTTGTGATTGTAACAAGTTTGTATGATGTTTCGTGGTATGGTGGTGCCTTTGGTTGAGCTTCCGAGGGCCTCGGGGTGATTTCGAGTGTTCAAACGGACTAGTTTTGGCCTTGGGAGAGACCAGATTTTTGCTGTCATATGTTGCATTCCATAAAGCATCGTGATCGCGTGAGGAGTTATGCGATGGCGTAGAGTAATTTGAGGGCCTGGAATTCTTGTGTATCACGTTCGCGTGAAGGCTGCCACGTTCGCGTAAGCCTAGGATGCTGTGCATCGCGTTCGCGTGAAGGTTATCGCGTACGCGTAGAGAAGGGATGTTGTGCATCGCGTTCGCAAGAGAAATGTCGTCTTCGCGTAAGAGGGCCTTGGAGCCCAGTTCAGTTAATGCATCGTGTTCGCGATGGTGGTTCCGCGATCGCGTGAGGGAGGCTTGATGTGCATCGCGACCGCGAGCGAGGAGTCACGATCACGTAGGGTTAAAGCTGGGTGTTAGAAGGGTTTTTACACAATATTTCATCCGCGAGCCTATGTTATTTTCCTCCATTGTTGAGCGATTTTGGAGCTTGGGAGAGCAAATTGAAGAGGGATTCGAAGAGGAATGATTGGAGGTAAGATCTTTGAACTTAAAACTCGTTTTTATTGGGAAATCTACCTAGAAATTCATAGGAATAAGCCAAAATTTGAAGAAACTAGGGCTTGAGTTTTTGATATTTCAAATTGGGATTTGGTATGTCATTTGAGCTCGGATTTGGGAGTTCTTGGTATGTATGAACTCGTGGCAAGATGAGGATTCTGGAAATGTAAGTTTCATAATTTTTCGAGAAGCGGGTCCGGGGCTTGGGTTTTGCTAGTTTCGAGGTTCTTGCTATAATTCGATTATTTTCGATTGGGTATTGTCTCATTTGGATATTGTGATGTATTTGTACTGATTTTGGTTAGATTTTACGTGCGTGGAGGCCGATTTGAGGAGCAAAGGTGTCGCGAGCTCGAGATTTCGCCGGTTCGAGGTGAGTAATACTTGGGAATGATATCCTGAGGGTTTGAAACCCCGGATTTGCACATCTTAGTGATGTATTGTGGTGACTTGCACGGTGGACCTGAGTGTGGGGTAGAGCACCGTTGGGGATTGTGACTTGGTCCGTCCCGATTTTTGGTTTTTAACGCTAAATTGTAAATGTTTTGTTGTTATCATTATTGGGCTCATTGCCATACTTGGGGCTTATTGCCGATTATTTGAAATTCTGGTATATCACGTTGTGACGCTATATAAGGTGAGACATGCAATCCATGGCTAGTGCGGGGTCATATATGTGGGAAATTGTGACTCGGTTCAATCCGAGGGATGAATTATACTATATTGGCGATTGCTTCGCACCCTATATTTATGTTATCTGGGCTTGATGCCATATTTGGGGCCTTGTGCCGACTTGTAGAATCCTTTAGGGATTGATATTTATGCTTTAGCATGATTTGCATATCATTTGGTTTCAGTCCAAGGTTTATATACAGTTTTACAAACTCAGCCATAATTATATGTTTTGAAAACATAGATGATTCTTAAATGATATTTCGGACTGACAATGTTATCTTACTATTTCTGGATTGTATATTATTTAATGGAAACGGTGGTAACTATTGACACCGTGTATTTTTAAAAGAAATGGCGGTAACTATTGGCATCATGTATTGTAATGGAAACAGTGGTAACTATTGGCACTGTATGATATTGCGCTTGGGCTGAAGGAGCCCCTCCGGAGTTTGTTCACACCCCCAGTGAGCGCCATCGACGTTAAATCATATGCATGGTTGGCTCGGGCTGCACGCCGCAACGTATTCATGTGCATTGCATTGCATTCATGCATTTACTCCTGTTTGTTCTACGTGGCACGACATTTAGCACTCATATATCATTGGCATACATACTGTTACTTGCCTTGTTGACCAGATACTGTGGTGTTATATGTTTAGGAGTGCTGAGTCCGAGAGGCTGATGTTGGATATTGAGAGTTGATATTGAGCCCGAGGGGCAGGTTTCTGACTATTTCCTACTTGTTGAAATTACCTTTGCAATGGTTGAAAAAGCATATATTAAAAAAGAGATTTTGAACTGAACTTGGGATTTTCTAAAGGGATTTTCACAGTATTTCGTTTTTTCTCAAAAAGGGTTGTCCTGTCTTTTATAGCAGTTTGGTGTGCTCATACGTGTTTTCTTATCACTCAGATATTATTCTCTTGTATTACCACTAAGTTAGAAGTAATCACTTTACTCGCTGCACCTTGCGTGCAGTTGCAAGTATTGTTCACTCAATAGCGGGTCATTAGCAAGATCGAAGGCCATATTCTGGTAATTGAGCAGGGAGACCACCAGCGTTTGCAGCACCGCACTCCATCCTTGTATTCCGATTTTACCTTGTATATTTATACATTGTTGGTCTAGTAGTAGTGTCCCTACTCTTTAGATGTTCGTGACTTGTGACACCCCGGTCGGGCTATATTGGTATTTATATTACTTAATGTCATAAATTTAGATTCGATCTGTCATAACTGATTAATTCCTTTAAGTGGTATAACTGAACGGTCTGGTTGGCCTTGTATTCAAGAGAGACGCCATCACGACGGGTATGAAATTTGAGTCTTGACAGACTCCATATAGTAGAGAGGTTAAGATTAGCAGTAGCTGGATTAAATTTTATCTCACATTGGCGAATAGTAAGATATTGTGAGCCAATAAATCAAGGTTCGTTGTGAAGTATGTTGTTCTAGTTAACAGTGTTTGTTAATTTTACTAAGTAATAATCGTAACCTAAATCAATGAGAATAAGAGGTTCATTGAGTTTCCAAAGTTGTTCTATTATGTGTTTTAAAAGATGGTAAGGGTTGTAAAGATTTTGGTTTGCGAGTGTTACGATCTAACTGGTCCATTTTTTCGTCTGTCATTTGCTGGTCATGCGTTGCTTGCATGCTTTCCATTGGTAGCGGGGGTGGTGTGTGGCTGGAAAATGGAGTTTTCATACTCTAGAAGTCTACTGAGAAGGAAGAGCATTTGTTTTAATAGTACTTTGTTGTTTTATTCACTATGGACGCTCAAGTCTTTCTCTGAAGCTGCTTAATCGTCTCTTCTTGTAGTAAAATTTTCATAACTCACCCTTCTTCCAGACTAAATTAAATAGTTAGTATTTGATCTTTTGAACGATAAAAAGAACTAATGATTTGTCCAGAAGTCGAACCAATGGATGAATGCAAATTCACCAAACACCAAAATCAACTTTAGTGCCACTAACCTATATTCACTTTGAAAATGAGTTAACTCCGTTTATGATAGATGAATTTTAGATCTTCAGATCACATGATAAATTATGCAACAATAAAATTCAATTAACTTATACCTAATTGCAAGTAAGACCAAATATCTTGATGGAATAGACTAGTCAAATCTAGAAGTCGCAATAACTAAAAATGCACACAATGCTAGAAATAAATTTCAAAATAGCATACTATACCTCAAAAAGCTATACCAAATCTTATAGTAGGTCAAAAATAGTCCAAATTATAAATAAATAAAAAAAGACACTTCTAAATGTGATTCTATAATAAATTCCTTTTCGCATTTTCCATTAAATTAACACTTATAATTTGTTAAATACACGGCCGAAACCAAAAGTATTCACCTTTGATAGCCTTATGGAGTAAAAACAACTAAGAAGTATATTTAAGGACGCATTCTAAACTTACCTCAGATATAAAGATCATTTTAGATATTTTCTCTCACATTTTAGGTGGATTCAGTTTTGATATTCTGAACCTTGAAATAGGTTAGTATTGTGATTTGTGACTTGTACGCAAATTTGGTATCATTATGAAATGTTTAAGTGTGATTCGTACACGATCTACGAAGGATGAAGGTTTGAAACTTAAGAGAGTTTAAGAAATTGAGTTTGATCTTTAATACTTGGTGTCGATATTATATTTTGTGTTTTGATCCTTTTGTCATATTTACATAGGGTATATAAGCTTCTTAGAAATAATTAGATTGGGTTCTTTAGACCTCGGGTGAGTTTTGGCTTGTATCAGACAACTTTTAGGTCCTTTGAACTCCTGATATTTGATGTCGTGGGTTTGAATCGTGACCGTGAAGAGCAATTTTTGTCGTTATGAATCACGATCATGGAAGGAAGGGTCCGATCATATAGAAGGAATTTCTGTTGTCAGTGATCTGATTTCGGAAGCTTATATCTTGCAATCAATAAGGAATCTAGGAATGATAAAAATTAAAGTTGTAGCTTTTTGAATCGTGTATTAGAAAGTTGAACCATTTATCATTTGAAATTTAATACAAAAAGTTACAGCCATTATATCAAAGTATACTTGTGACTAAGAAAATAAAATTTGTATATCGCGATCGCGATGAAGTAAACGATGCTAGAACTTTGGTTAACCGCGATCGCATGACTAGTAACCGCGATCACAAAGAATGAGGTCTGGCATGTGTATTAAGCATCTAATTTTGAGCTCATTTATTCTCTTTTAAGTTCTCGGACCACATGTGGGTCGATTTAGGGTGATTTTTGAAGATCATTTTTGTAACATATCATAAGGTAAGCTATTCCTACTTGTTTCGAGTTAGATACATGGGTTATATATGGATTTTAACATGAAAATTAATAAAAATTATAGCTTGGAAGAAAACCTAGAAATGATATATTTGGATTTTGACCATATTATTGGACATGAATTGGGAATAAATTATATATTTGTGTTCGTAGCGTATTGGGTAGTAATTATCGTCAAAAAAATTGAAATACAGACACGTAGGCCCAGAGGTTGACTTTATTGGATTTTCAAGCGGAAATGAAAATTTTTATAAATTATTTAATTATGAGTATTGGAGTATATTCTGATTTAGTTTGCACGTTTTTTGGATAGTTTCAAATTGATGGGTATCAGTTTGAGGTGATAGAAAAGCGTTGGATCCGGTTATCGAATTTCGGACCGAGGTAAGTCTCTTACCTAATTTTGTGAGAGGAAATTTACCCCATTGGTGACGTACTTGTAAAATGTGCTTCTTGTTATGGAGACAATGTATCCATGAGGTGACGAGAGTCTGTACGTAGCTAAAATTATGCTTATGTTTATGTAGACTTAGGACTATATCATCCGACATTTGCATTACTTGAACTCAACTTGTTAGTTTAATTACCTAAACATTTAAATGTAGTTTGGTTAGAGATCATTTTAGGTCGAATCCCGATACCTTGGGTTATTTGATGGGATAACTGATTACTGGTAACAGCCACACTTCCTTTATGTCATTGTTCTTGTATTGCAAATACGTGACTCGTAATTTGATTAATTTCTCCTCTTCCTGTGGATCGGGTCAAATGCCTTGGCAGTATATTTGAGATGAACTATATTTCGCGTTAGTGTACCCTTGGCAGCGTATACACTATTTTGGATTGGGTCGTATGACCTCGGCATAACTCGTGCATAATAACTGTGGGATTCTGAATATTCGAGGAGATTCCCCTTTCGATTTAAGATCTTCCAGTTACATGTTATGCCTTATTTGTGGAGATAGCACTTGATATTCCTTACTCGTTTGAGGTAGCCTTTGATTTCTTCTATTTGTTTAGATAGTACATGAAATTTGAGAAATTTATGTTGTTATCAGGTTGGAGGTTTAAGTTAATTACAGTTCTTACCCTATTATTGTTATTGTGTTTTATATCTGCATGTAATTGATTATAATAATTTATTGGACCACAAATAAGTATCGATATCGATCCCTAGTCACTACTTCTCCAAGTTAGGCTAGATACATACTGGGTTTGTGTACTCTCGCTATACTTCTGCACTTATTGTGCAAGTATATTTCTAATGGTCATTTAGGCACGTAGGTGTAGTTGCCAAGGGGATTTTAAGGTTAGCTATATTCCACGTTATGATCTGCAGCACACAGAGTCTCCATCATATTCACTTACTTTATCATGTCTGTCTCATATTCCAGCCAGAGGTTCTATTATTATTGTACTACCTAGTAGATGTTCATGCACTTGTGACACCGGATTTTGGGATGTTCTAGCAATTGTTTGTGTTTTTGCTTAACACTGTCACACTTTTATTTTATATTTTACCAAATTGTATGTACTATGATTTTAATGCATAGATTTTTTTATTTAATAAAAATTTATTTGAATAATAATCAAATGAATAATTAAGTTGATAGTTCACCGTTGGTTTGCCTAACAACAACGAGGTTGGGCCCATCACGGCCCATTGTAAGAATTGGATCACGACAGCTTGGTATTAAAGCACTAGGTTTACTAAGGTGTTACGAGTCATGAGCAAGTCTAGCAGAATCTTGCGGATCGGTACAGAGACGTTTATACTTATCTTTGATATGCTACAATGATTTTAGGAGAACTTTCCTTTCTAGATTCCTCATCGTGAGATTTTATTTCGTCAAAGGTTATGTCTTCATTTCCTTCCTACTCATTCTTACCCGAAGTCGAGCATTCAGTCTTTGTTGGGGACCTATGAGTCATGGAGATTCTACAGATATGGTGCAGTATGTCATTCCCAGCGTATGTAGGTGAACTATTATCATCACCTTGTGGAGGGGTGTTCTGTCGTTTGAGCCTAGAGTTTGCCTATAGTTTCGAGGCTATGCATAGTGTATTGTGATATTCATGCATTGTTTTTGTGCAGTGATTGTGTAAATGGTAGAGTGCTCATTATGTGCCACAAAAATGAATGATTCAGGAGGAGGATTATTCGGCTCATGATTGGGAAGTTTGGTATTTATTCCAGTACTAGAAAGGAAACCTGTTTATGAATGCTCATGTTTTGGTTGACGAGGTAGCGAGATTTGACATTTCCAACTTGGTAGAATTCTTATTTGTGTCGTGGCGTCGTTGTCCCTGTTTGAATGTATCGTCAACATTATGGTATTAATTTGTTTGACTTTGGGGCTTGGTGTTGTGAAAGGTACCTAAGAAATAGTTATCGGATATGGCGGTATGTGGTGGCTGCAGGACAAATTAGTGTTTCTATTATCAATGATTCAAGGGAGATGGTACTCTAGGGGGTTTAGTTGTTGTGGTACTTCATTCGTATGCCACAGAGATGGGTTATGATTTGAGACAATATTTTTAGAAGCATAGAATGAGAAAGACATGGTGGGATGTGACTTACGGTGGTTAAATTGTTAGCAGGTCAAATATGAGCAGCAAAGATCAAGCAGTTCGCTTAGAAAGATGGTTAACCTGGAGTGGGAACACTTATAGTATGAGTTTTGTGGTAGGATAGACATACTCTTTGAGGAAGCTTGGTGCTAGCTAGGTCATGGTGAACAAAGGACTAAGTCTGTATATTTTGTTTGAGGTGGTGGCTTCTATATTTGGGAAGGTTGTGACGGAAAGAGTTTGCTTGAGATGTAGGGGAACATGAATTCTAGATTACCGTTCTGGAGTGTAATATGACTTCGAGTTATGAATACATTGTTGGAACTTCAGCTGATGTTAGTGGAATGAAACGATTCTTGTGGTTGGAGGGTGAGTGTGGACCCTAGGGAATTAACTATTATAGTAATTGTAACTAGGACGATATCGTTAGAGGACGTCGATATAAAATTACACGGGTGGGCTATCTCCTCGGTTTAATGGTAGCATGATTTCTTATGAAGTTCATACGAGGAATTATACTTTCTATCCAATATAAGGTGCAGTTGTCAGGAGGTCGAGTGTGTGCTTGGGCATGTTAATTTGGGATATATTATGAAAAGTTTAAACTTGCAAGAATTTTGGAGGGTTAATAGTGCGAGATCATGGTAACTGAGAAAGAGGAGTCACTGTGCGTTCTGAATTTATGTGATTGTGGCTTAAAGCTAAGTGTGGGAGCCTACCGTCTATGATTGGGCCATGTGGTTATGTGCCTAAGCAGTTTGTGGTTATCGGTATATTGGTGGATTAGTTATGACTAAGGGAAGGAAACATCAAGAGTAATTCGGGAAAGGAATTTTATGAATGTGTGCTACCTTTAGCCTTATCAGTTCATGTGTAGATTTTGGGGTAACTCAGATTTTATACTTCTCGTGGATGTGAAGTACAATGGAAAGGATTCATACTATTGCTTATTCGGAGTGTTTGTGTGCTAACGAAGCATTAATTTCTGGTTTCATAATCGAGACTGGATTAAAGTGGGCGAATCTTCACAAAGGTTCGAGTGGCTTCAAGAAGTAAAGTGAAGTGCCTAAGGATTTTTGAGTTCGTCATATAGCTAAGGAATTGCAGTGAAATGTGAAAGATACTTGGAGCATTTCTATGAATGTCACCGGGTCTATGGTGCGATGACAAATTGTATTCGCAGAAGAACATTGAGAGTGGTTGTATCATTTTGAGATGCTATTGTGTGCACGGGGGTGTATAATTGCCACGACCCAAAATCTCGGTCATGATGGCACCCAGCACACTACTAGGAAGCCCGACCATTATTCACACTTAACCATATTTGTCGAAAGCTTATAGAATTTCAATGAATTCATAATCAAGTACTGAAGAGCTTAACAAAATACACAACACAATCTCACTAGGACCTGGTATTACGGATATGAGCCTCTAGAATACAGATTATTACCCTGATACATAGTGTATCCAAGTATGGAAATACAGAAATAAAAAGGATAGGATATAAGGGAAGAAATCAATGTTGCGAACGCCGTACAGCTACCTTGATACTCCCAAAATTCTGGATCTACCGATCAACTAGATCTACTGTGCCTGAGACTGCCCTGGATCTCCACACAAGGTACAGGGAGTAAAGTGATTACTCCGACCCAGTGAGTAATACAATAAAACACAATCTGAAGATAAGAAATCACAGTAAATACACAAAGTAAGCTAAAATTCCAATACACCGCGACATATGGAACGAAGCAGTTGAACAACAATATAAATACAAACACATGAATGCAATGCAAATGACATTACATACCAGTACCCACTGCGGCGTGCAGCCCGAGCTATCCATAATTATTTATCGTCGACGGCGCTCACTCGGGGTGTATACGAACTCCAGAGGGACTCCTACAGCCCAATCGCAATATACTGGGTCAGTCAATGTTACCTGACCGGTCAGCCAATGTTACCTAGCCAATTTATATCATACAATGCCGTTGTCACCACTGTTCCAAGTATAACATACAGTGTCATTGTTACCACTGTTTCAACTCACCTTTTTATCAGTCCAGAAAATAATATATTAAGCCCCTTAGGGATTTACAAAATGGAAGTTTCTAGCCTGAAATGCATTTAAACGTCATTTAAGTTTTCAAAACTTAGAAATACGGCTGGGTTTGCAAAATAGCATTTTTAACCTTGGACTAAAGTTAGATGACATGTAAATTATACTAAGCAGTACTATCAATCCTCAAAGGATTTTACAAGTCGGCACAAAGCCCCAAACATGGCATCAAGCCCCGTAATATCAATAAAGTATGTGTATCAATCTCTAGTGTAGTATAAACATCATACGGGATGGACCAAGTCACAATCCCCAATAATATACGACCTTGCACTCGTCGTGGAATGCGTGTCATGCCTCAATATAGCATTACAATGTGAAAATCCGGGGTTTCAAACCCTCAGAACAACATTTACATCTATTACTCACCTCTAACCGGTCAAATACTACTCCGCGATACCCTTTCCTTTCATATCGACCTCCTCGTGCGTCGAATCTGGCCTAAACCACAACGACTACATTACAATAGGCTAAGGGAACATAACACAATCGAAAAGACTCGGAAATTATTGAAATTCACAAAATTTGTAAACCCCGAGACCGGGCCCACTTCTCGAAAAATTACGAAAGCCACATCAACGGATTCCTTGTCTTGCCACGAGTCCGTACATATAAAATTTATCAAAATCAGAGTTCATTTGACCCCTAAAATCACCAAATCTTATTTTCAAATCCCTAGGTCTAAATCCTCAATTTTTCTACAATTCTTATGCTCAAATCCATATATTTAACTTGGAAATAAGTAGAAACAACTTACCTTTGAAGCTCGATGATCCCCCTTGAAATTCTCTCCAAAATCATCTAAACCAAATGAAATAAATGAAAGAAATGAACCAAATTCATGTATAAAAGAATCTGCCCGTGCTTCGTCAAATTGTACCTTGCACTTGTGCTATACAAGTTGTACATCCTATTAAAATTGTTCCTTGTCGGACACCTTCTATTTAAACACCCATAACGTCTTGTATAAATATTTAAATGACAAACGATTTGAAGATTTAGAAACTAGACTCAAAGATCTTTAATTTGATGGGTTGTACACCATATAACTCTTTATATATCCCAAGATATGAGCTTCTAGAGTGCATCGCAAATTCTGCAGAAATTGCTCCAGGAGCCCTATTCTATCCATCATAACTTTAATTACAGATGTCCAAATTATGATTTCTATAAATTTTTGGGGACTAGACACAAAGGGATAAAACTTTTGTTTATGAATCATCTCACAATTCCTTGTAGATAAAAAGATATAGGCCTCCAAAATACGCTCCACGATTCTGTCCAAAACATTTCTGCAGAAAATTGCAGCAGAATTTTCTGCAACTTTTTCTCTTCTTTTTGGTTCGAATTTCATTCCGTTAACCTTTCTAAATCCACCCGAGGCCCTCGGTACCTTAACCAATTATATCAACATATCCCACAATATTATTCAAACTTGTTCCAACCTTCAAAATACCCAAAATAACATCAAATCATCATCGAGTTCAAGCGTAAGAATCTCAAGAACTTGCAAATTCCACATCCGATGCCGAAACACGTCAAAACTAGTCCGAATGACCTCAAATTTTGCAGAAGAGTCCAAAATGATATAATGAAGCTACAGAAACTCTCGGAATTCCATTATGACCCTCGGATCAAAATTTCACCTATCAACCGAAATTCGTCAATATACTAACTTTGCCAATTCAAGCTTTATTCTGCACCGGTCATCACAAAAATATTCCGGACACACTCCTAAGTCTCAAATCACCTAAAGAAGCTATCCGAACCATAAAATTCACATTTCGAGCGCTCTAACACAAAAGTCAATATCCGGTTGACTTTTCCAACTTAAGCTTCCTTAAAAGAGACTGAGTGTCTCAAACCTTACCAAAATCATTCCGGAATGACTTCAAATTTTGCACACAAGTCACATTCATTACAGACTTGCCCCAGCTTTCGGAATCGAATTCCGACTCCGATATCAAAATTTTCACTTCCGATCGAATTTTTCTCAAAAACCTTCAAATTTCTTTATTTAGCCAAATGACTTCAGAATGACCTCTGGACATGAATTAACTTCGGATCGCGCTACCAATCCTTAAAGCATCCCCCGAAACTAACCGAATCATCATAAATCAATTCCGAGACCTCTAAATCACAAGTCAACTTCCGGTTGACTTTTCCAAATTAATTCTTCATTAAAGAGACTATTTGTCCCATTTTCTATCAAACTCGATCCGAATTGACTCAAAATCACCAAGTACACATATTGAAACATGAATAAGCATTAAACGGGAAATACGGGACAAAACATATAGGAAAGGACAGTTCGGGTCGTTACATTCTCCCCAACTAAAACAAACGCTCGTCCTCGAGCAAGTCAAAAAACATACCTGGAGTTTCAAATTAGGTGGGGGTATCTGCTCCGCATCTCCTGCTCGGTCTCACAAGTAGCCTCCTCCATGGGCCGACCTCTCCACTGTACTTCCACTGATGCTATATCTTTTGATCTCAACTTTCGAACATGTCGACCCAAAATAGCCATTGGCTCCACATCATAGGTCAAATTTTCATCTAACTGCACTGTATTGAAATCTAAAAATGTGAGATGGGTCCCCAACATACTTCCGGAGCATAGACCATGGAATACCAGATGAACACCCGAAAATCAAGGCGGCAAACCAAGCATATAAGACAGCTCTCCAACCTTCCTAAGTATTTGAAAAGGTCCAATAAATCGCGAGCTTAGGTTTCCTTTCTTTCCAAATCTCATAACACCCTTCATAGGCGAAACTTGCAGCAAAACCTTCTCACCCGCCATGAATGACACATCCCGAACCTTCCGATCCGCATAACTCTTCTGACGCGACTTGGTTGTGCGGAGTCTTTCCTGAATCACCTTCACCTTCCCTAAGGCATGCTAGACCAAATCTGTCCCCAACAACCTAGCCTCATTGGGCTCGAACCAACCTACTGGAGATCTACACCGCCTCCCATATAAGGCCTCGTACGGTGCCATCTGAATACTGGACTGATAGCTATTGTTGTAGGCAAACTCTCCAAGTGGTAAAAATTCAACCCAAGAACCCCCAAAATCAATCACACAAGCATGCAACATATCCTCCAATATCCGAATAGTACGCTCGAACTGTCCGCCCGTCTGAGGATGAAATGCTGAACTCAGCTCCACCTGAGTACCAACTCGTGATGAAAAAGTCCTCCAAAATTGAGAAGTGAACCGAGTACCTCTATCTGAAATGATGGAAACGGGAACAACATGCAACCGTACAATCTCCTGGATAAAGATCCTTGCCAGCCACTCTGAGGAATATGTAGTACATACTAGAATGAAATGCGCTGACTTGGTAAGTAGATCCACAATTTCCCAAATCGAATCGAACTTCTTCAAAGTCCGAGGACCAGTCACGAAGTCCATAGTAACTCTCTCTCATTTCCATTCAGGAATAACCATCTGCTAAAGCAAACCGACCGGTCTCTGAAGCTCATATTTCACCTGCTGACAGTTGAGACGCCGAGCCACATACCCCACAATGTCTTTCTTCATTATCCTCCACCTGTAGTGCTATCTCAAGTCCTGGTACATCTTTGCGGCACTCGGATGGATGGAATACCGCGAACTATGGGCCTCCTCAAGAATTAAATCTCTAAGCCCCTCAACATTGGGCACACAAATACGGCCATGCATCCTCAATACACCATCATCACCTATATTCACATCTTTGGCATCATCATGCCGACATCTGTCCTTAAGGACAAGCAAATGCGGATCATTATATCGGTGTTTCATGATACGATCATATATGGAAGATCGAGAAATCACACTCGCCAACACTCGGCTAGGCTCCGAAATATGTAGCCGCACCATCTGATTGGCCAAAACCTGAACATCAACTGCAAGAGGTCTCTCCCCAACTGGAATGTAAGCTAAACTCCCCATGCCGAATGCCTTTCGGCTCAAAGCATCGGCCACTACATTGGCCTTACCCGGATGATACGTGATAGTAATATCATAGTCTTTAAGCAACTCGAGCCATCTGCGCTGCCTCAAATTAAGATCTTTTTGTTTAATTAAGTGCTGAAGACTGCGATGATCAGTGAATACCTCACAAGATACACCGTACAAATAGTGCCTCCAAATCTTCAAGGCATGAACTATTGCAGCCAACTCTAAATCATGAACAAGATAGTTCTTCTCATGGGGCTTCAACTGACGAGAAGCATAAGCAATAACTCTACCCTCCTTCATTAGTACACAGCCAATCCCAACTCTCGAAGCATCACAATATGTTGTGTATGAACCCGTAGCTGAGGGTAACACCAACACTAGTTGTGGTCAAAAGTGTCTTGAGCTTTTGAAAGCCCTCCTCGCACTCGTCTAACCATACAAATGGAGCACCTTTCTGAGTCAACTTGGTCAAAAGCGATGCGATGGATGAAAACCCCTGAACAAACCGGCGATAATAGCCTGCCAGCCCAGCCCAAGAAAACTCCGGATCTCTGTGGCCGAGGACGGTCTAGACCAGCTCTGCACTGCTTCTATCTTCCATGGATCAACCTAAATACCCTCATTGGACACTATGTGTCCCAAGAATGCCACAGAACTTAGCCAAAACTCACACTTGGAGAATTTAGCATAAAGTTTCTCCACTCTCAATCTCTGCAACACTACGCGCAAATGCTGGGCATGCTCCTCCTGGCTACGCGAGTATAACAGAATACTGTCAATGAATACAATAACAAAAGAATCCAGATACGGCCGAAACACACTGTTCATTAGATGCATGAACGCTACTGGGGCATTGGTTAGCCCAAAGGACATGACTAGAAACTCATAGTGGCATATCTAGTCCTGAAGGCAGTCTTAGGAATATCTGAATCCTTGATCTTCAACTAGTGATAACCCGATTGAAGGTCAATCTTAGAAAAGACCCTCGCTCCCTGAAGCTGATGTAATAAGTCATCAATGCGAGGCAAAGGATACTTGTTTTTCACTGTTACTCTGTTTAACTGTCTGTAATCAATGCACATTATCATTGTTCCATCTTTCTTTTTCACAATATTATAGGTGCACCCCACGGGGACACACTAGGCCGAATAAACCCCTTTTCTAGGAGTTCCTGAAGCTGCTCTTTCAATTCTTTTAGTTCCGCTGGTGCCATGTGGTATGGCGGAATAGAAATGGGCTTAGTGTCCGGCAACAGGTCAATACCAAAATCAATATCACTGCCCGGCAGCATGCCTGGCAGGTCTGCACAAAATATATCAGAGAAGTCCATCACAACTGGGACAGAATCAATACTGGGAGTCTCGGCTCCCACATCACGAACGAAGGCCAAATATGATAAACAACCTTTCCCAACCATACGTTGGGCTTTCAAGAGGGAAATTACTCTGCTAGGAACATAATCAGTCACACTGCACCACTCGATCCTCGGAACACCCGGAATAGCCAAAGTAATTGTCTTAGCATGACATTCCAAAATAGAATGACATGGAGATAGCCAGTCCATGCCCAGAATAATATCAAAATCTACCATGCTCAACAGCAATAGATCAACTCGGGTCTCCAGACCCCCAGTAGTCACAGCACACAACCGATACACATGGTCAGCAATAATAGTATCGCCCACCGGGGTAGACATATGCATAGGTAAGGCAAGAGACTCCAGGGACATACTCAAATGATGAGCAAAATATGAAGACACATAAGAATAGATGGATCCGAGATCAAATAAGACAGAGGCATCTGTTTGGCAGACTAAGATAATACTTGTGATAACAGCATCTGACGCAAGAGCATCTACCCTATCTGGGATAGCATAAAACCGAGCCTGACCACCGCTCGATCGACCTCCCCCTCTGGGGAGACCTCTAGCTGCCTGACCCTCACCCATAGCTGACTGGGTGGGTGCTGAAGTACGTGGTGCAGAAGATGAGGACTGGCTCCTCTGCTGAGACTGACTGCCATGAAGCCGAGGACAATGACTCTTCATGTGACCAAACTCTCCACACTCATAGCAACTACCCGGCGCTGGATAAGGGGACTGATGGAAACCCCTCGACCAGAGTGACTAGCTGATGCACTCGACGCTGAAGAACCCTGAGCTGAAGGAGCATCTGATGAACTCTGTGCTGGAAGGGAACCCAAAGAAGAATGACCATACTGAAATCCCTGATGACCACGGCCTGCAGATGTCCCTCGATACTCGGGGAGAGCCGACTGATGAGGCCTGTAAGATGACGTTGGCTCCTAGACGGAGCACCACTGAAACTATCTGATCTACGAGGCCTCTTGGCCTCCCGCTCCTCTTTCTCCTGCCGACGATATGTCTCAATATCTCGGGAAATATCGACTGCATCCTCAGAAGTGTGGCTCAAATGGTCTCTCGGGACATCAAGATACGGATGGGATAAATGAGTCCATCCACGAACCTCCTAATCCTTTCCCGATCAGTCGGGACCATCCATGGAGCATAACGAGCTATCTCAAAAAACCTCACCTCTTACTGAGACACGGTCATATCCCCCTGACGAAGATACTCAAACTGCCTGCGCCGCTTTGCGATTGTGGCTTCCACTTCTCCATAAAATGAGTGGTAAACTCCTGCCATCTGAAAGGCGCTGCACCTACCGCCTACGCCGCTCATATGCCTCCCACCAAGTGAAGGGTGCACCAAAGAACTGAAAAGTAGTAAAGGACACACCGCTAGTCTCCAAGATCCTTGCTGTTTGCAGCATATACCTACACTTGTCAAGAAAACCTTGGGCATCCTCGCCCTGAGCACCGCTGAAAGTAGGAGGTGCAAGTCTGCTGAATCTCTCAAGACGACGCTGCTCATCTTCTGGCATAACTAGAACCATATTATCCTGAACCGGTGCAACCCGCTGAACTGGGGCAACCTGCTGCACTGGTGGTGCCTCTAGGGTCTGTAATCCATGCACTACCGGCTCAGGTGTACGAGCAGCGGGGGTCTGATTGCCTCCCCTAACCTGTGAAGTAGCTGCTGTAGTGGTAGCTAATACTACCTGAGCTAGGCTAGTGAAAACTAATATGATCTGTGCTACGGCCTCCTGGAGACCCGTAATAACAATAGGCACAACTGATGCATGAGCAGGTGCTACTGGAATCTCTGCAACTGGAGCATGATCCTGTGTCGGTCCAACTAGTAAGTCACACGTGTTGCCCCTGCAACTATGCCTCGACCACGACCTCGACCAAGACCGTGTTCACGACCTCTGGTGGCCTCAGAAAGTGGCAATGGTGGGCATCCGCCTTGTCCAAAAGCGCGTGTTCTCGCCATCTGCGGGAGATTAGAACAACAAAATTCACATTTGGAATCAACAAAGTCGCACGACAAGAATTCAAAAATGTGAAATTTTTCCTAAAGGTTCTGCAGCCTCCCGAGGATAAGTGCAGACGTCTCCGTACCGATCCGCAAGACTCTACTAAACCGGCTCATAACTCGCGAGACCAAGTAACCTAGGCTCTGATACCAACTTGTCATGTCAAAAAATCCCGGTAATGATGGCGCCCAGCACACTACTAGGCAAGCCCGACCATTATTCACACTTAACCCAATTTTCAAAAGCTTATAGAAATATCAATGAATTCAAAATCAAGTACTGAAGAGTTTAAAAAAATACACAACACAATCTCACTAGGACCTGGTGTCACGAATATAAGCCTCTAGAATACAGATTATTACCCTGATACATAGTGTATCCAAAGTATGGAAATACGAAAATAAAAAGGATAGGATACGAGGGAAGAAATCAATGCTGCAAACGCCGCGCAGCTACCTTGATACTCCCGAAATGCTGGATTCACCGATCAACTGGATCTACTGTGCCTGAGACTGCCCTGGATCTGCACACAAGGTGCAGGGAGTAAAGTGAGTACCCCGATCCAGTGAGTAATACAATAAAATACAATCTGAAGATAAGAAATCACAGTAAATACACAAAGTAAGCTAAAATTCCAATACACCGCGACGTATGGAACTGAGCAGCTGAACAACAATATAAATACAAATACATAAATGCAATGCAAATGACAGTACATTCCAGTACCCACTGCGATGTGCAGCCCGAGCCATCCATAATTATTTGTAGTCGACGGTGCTCACTGGAGGTGTGTACAGACTCCGAAGGGGCTCCTACGGCCCAAGCGTAGAATAGTGGCCAGTCAATGTTACCTGACCGGTCAGCTAATGTTACCTGACCAATTTATATCATACAGTGCCATTGTTACCACTGTTCCAAGTATAACTTACAGTGTCATTGTTACCATTATTTCAAGTGTGTGTGTGTGTATATATATATTAGTGTCTTTGTTACCACTTTTTCAACTCACCTTATTATTAGTCCAGAAAATGATATAGTAATCCCCTTGGGCATTTACAAAATAGAAGTTTCTAGCCTGAAATGCATTTAAATGTCATGTAGGTTTTCAAAATTTAGAAATACGGCTGGGTTTGCAAAACAACATTTTTAACCTTAGACTGAAGTTAGATGATATGCAAATCATGCTAAGCAGTAATATCAATCCTCGAAGGATATTACAAGTTGGCACAAAGCCCCAAACATGGCATAAAGCCCAGTAATATCAATAAAGTATGTGTATCAATCACCAGTGTAGTATAAACATCATACGGGATGGACCAAGTCACAATGCCCAATAATATCTGACCTCGCACTCGTCGTGGAATGCGTGTCACGCCTCAATATAGCGTTACGATGTGAAAGTTCGGGGTTTCAAACCCTCAGAACAACATTTACATCTATTATTCACCTCAAACCAGTCAAATACTACTCCGCGATGCCCTTTCCTTTCGTATCGACCTCCTCATACATCGAATTTGGCCTAAACCGCAACGAATACATAACAATAGGCTAAGGGAACATAACCCAATCGCAAAGACTCGAAAAATATTGAAATTCATGAAATTTTCAAAATCCGAGCCTCGAGCCCACTTCTCGAAAAATTGCGAAAGTCACATCACCGGATTACTCATCTTGCCATGAGTCCTTATATATAAAATTAAACAAAATCAGAGTTCATTTGACCCCTTGTTGATACCTAATTTTTTCCTATATACCTTTTATTCAAAATATTTTCAAAATAGCTTGTAAACGCATATATAAGCATCCACAAAAAGTTTGATATTTTTCTCTAATTTTCAAGCATTTCAAAACCAATTTACAGCTTATTTTAAACTATAAAATCCAATATTTGGTATCGATCTTGTTATTTTAATAAATAAATTACTTTATCCTCTCTCATTAACATAAAAATATAATTTATGTAATTTTTACAAAGCCATTAGGTAATTTTAAATTAAAATTACATTAAATTGCAATTTTAGCCTATTTATCAATTTAACGAGTATTTCAAGTATTAATCAATTCCTAATTATATTTTTTATTATTTCAGTAATTTTATCGGATTTTTATAAAATTGTTTATGTTATGAAATATTAGATTATGGTGGATGTCCATAACTCCTATAACACCCACTACTTTTATCCATTATCTCCATAACTCCCACTACTCCAATACTTATGGTTGTAACTCCCACACCTCGATGATCTCCCCCATGATCTTCCTCCATGATCTCAAAAGCTTAATGACATATTTATGAAATTCTTTTAGTATACCTCTATGTAGTACTATAAATAGAGGATGAGAAATCATTTTGTAATACACTTGGATACATAGAAGAAATATATTCTCTTCTCTATTTCTCTCTACTTTGTTGTCTATCTTTTGTTTATTACTTTAAGCTAAGTTTTGTAACACGTTATCAGCACGAAGCTCTACTATCTCAAGAATCTCTTTGAGAAAATTAAGGTATTTTTTCTCCTCCTAATTTTGTTTTAATTATGTCTGACATTATGAAAAGAAAGTTTGTTGCCCTTGAAATTTCGGGCAAGAACTACATGACATGGGTGTTGGATGCTGAAATCCATTTGGATGCAATGGGTCTTGGAGACGCCATTAAAGACAGAAATAATGCATCCACCCAAGACTGTGCTAAGGCCTTGATTTTCTTGCGCCATCACCTTGATGAAGGTTTGAAAATTGAATATCTCACAGTCAAAGATCCACTTATCTTGTGGAATGGCTTAAAGGAGAGATATGACAACTTAAAGTTGGTCACTCTGCCACAAGCACGATATGATTGGGCTCATCTGAGGCTCCAAGACTTTAAGTCTGTTTCTGAATATAATTCTGCAATGTTTAGAATTACTTCTAAATTGAAACTCTGTGGAGATACTATAACTGATTATGATATGCTTGAAAAAAACGTTTACAACGTTTCATGCCTCCAATATGGTTCTGCAACAACAGTACAGAGAGAAAGGTTTCAAAAAGTACTCTTAGCTGATTTCTATTCTCCTTGTGGCTGAGCGAAACAATGACCTGCTCATGAGAAATCACGAAAATCGACCCACTGGGTCTACACCATTTCCTAAAGTAGATAAGGTGTATTCCCATTATGCTAAACGTGGAAAAGGCTATGGCTTTAATCATGGTCGTGGTCGTGGTCGGGGTCATGGCCGTGGACGTGGACAAGGAAGAAATTTTCCTGGTGTTAGTCACCCCCCAAAGAGATATAACCACCAAAAGCGGAAATGGAATTATGAGAATCCAAAAGCAAATAGTTCAGAAACTATATGTTATCGTTGCGGTGGAAAAGGGCACTGGGCAAAAATTTGCCGTGTACCAAGACATTTGGTTGAGCTTTATCAAGCATATCTAAAGAGTAAAGGCCCTAAAACCAATTTTGTCTTTGACAATAATTTTGACATCACCCACTTGGATGTGGCAGACTTCTTTGAGCACCCTGAGGGGAAAATAGATCACTTGATCGGTGATGGATCCATGGTTAAAGAAGATTGAGCAGTTTGATATTTTTATTTTTACTTATTCGTAGTAGTTAATGAATAAACAATTATCATAGTTTACATAAGTTATCTATTATTGTGATATGGTTCAAATTTTATATAACTTTAGATTACACATTCATCTTATGCTTTATTTGTAATGATTTTTTAGTAAGTTAATCGATTAACATAACAGATAATCGATTAACCAATATATTCTATTAAACTGGACCTTTTCCGCAAGGCATGTTAGTCGACTATCCGATTTAGTTAATCGACTAACCTAATGACCGTTGCCTAAGTTAATCGATTATCACTTTAGTTGATCGATTAACCTTATGTCCGTTGCCTGTTCATCGACTAGTTTTTTAAACGTTGAAACAGGTTAGTCGATTATCTATTTGGTTAATTGACTAACCTCAACAGATTTTGAAAATATTGTTCAATTATTAAGCAACGGATACAAGAGTATTAAAGGAGAATAACTATGATAAAAGATTTTTTTTTTCATAATGACCGCACTGAAACTATTATGTTGAATCATAGACTTAAATTTTTTTATTCTCATATCTATAAAAAAAATACTAATATTTTTCGTATATTTCTTTTGTATGCCAAACCATGGGAAGCAAATATGGATATCTCACAAAGCAAACTTGGATCAACGTCCAATTGTAAAAATATTTGTTTAATTGATTCATGTACCACACATACGATATTCAAAGAGAAGAAATATTTCTCTCATTTAAGTATGTGTAAGGCAGATGTTACTACAATTTCTGGTAGTAGTAAATTGATTGAAGGCTCCGGAAGAGCAACTATAACTTTGCCTAAAGGAACAATATTTATCTTAGAGAATGCAATGTTCTCTTCCAAGTCCAAGAGGAACTTGTTGAGTTTTAAAGATATCCGTCAAAATGGATATCATATTGAGACAATAGATGAGAATAATCTTGAATACCTCATCATTACAAAGAATGTCTCTGGCCAAAAGAGGGTTATTGAGAAGTTCCCATCTTTATCTTGTGGCCTGTATTGGACAAAAATTAGTGCAATTGAGGCACATTCCACAGTAAACCAAAAGGTTACTGATTCCAATACTTTTGTACTTTGGCATGATCGATTGGGACATCCTGGATCAATTATGATGAGACGGATTATAGAAAACTCATATGGGCATCCATTAAAGAATTTAAAGATTCTTTTAAATAATGAATTTTCTTGCACTTCTTGTTATCAAGGCAAGTTAATTATTAGACCATCACCAACAAAGGTTGGAACTGAGTCACCTACGTTTTTGGAAAGTATACAAGGGGATATTTGTGGACCTATTCACCCACCTAGTGGGTCCTTTAGATATTTTATGGTCTTAATGGACGCATCCTCTAGATGGTCTCATGTGTGCCTATTGTCATCACGCAACCTTGCGTTTGCAAAATTAATGGCACAAATAATTCGATTACGAGCACAATTTCCTGATAATCCAATTAAGTCTATTAGACTAGATAATGCTGCTGAGTTTTCATCCCAAGCATTTAATGATTATTGCTTATCAATTGGGATAAAAGTGGAACATCCTGTAGCTCATGTTCACACTCAAAATGGTCTTGCAGAATCTTTAATTAAACGTCTGCAGTTGATTGCAAGACCATTACTCATGAAAACGAGGCTGCCCACTTCGGTTTGGGGTCACGCCATTTTGCATGCAGCAATGCTAGTTCGTCTCAGACCGACGAATTATCACAAATATTCCCCGTTGCAATTAGTTTTGGGTCATGAACCTAATATATCCCATTTAAGAATTTTTGGATGCGCAGCATATGTGCTTGTAGCACCGCCATACCGCACCAAAATGGGTCCGCAAAGAAGGTTAGGAATATATGTTGGGTTTGAATCGCCCTCCATTATTCACTACCTCGAAACCTTGACAGGGAATTTGTTCACTGCACGATTTGCAGACTGTCGATTTGATGAGACACTTTTCCCAAAATTAGGGGGAGAAGTTGGTGAAACCAAATGGAAAATTTTGTTGAAAAATCCATCATTATCTCATCTTGATCCACATACCTCTATTTGTGAAAAAGAGGTGCAAAATATTATCCATTTGCAAAGAATAGCAAATCAAATGCCTGACGCATTCACGGACTTGAAAAGGATAACAAAATCTCACATCCCCGCAGAGAATGTTCCAATCCATATTGATGTCCCTATTGGACAATCTTCTAGTGTCATATCTAACGAGTCGAAAGCACGCCTAAAACGTGGCAGGCCATTAGGTTCCAAAGATCGAAATCCTAGAAAAAGGAAAGCAAATGATCAAAATGATACTACGAAAGAATCTCATGAGGAAATTCACGATTTAATAAATTTTGAGATTCATGAAGAATCCATTGAGCCCGAGACTCAGGAAAATAAGGAACTATCAATAAATGCAATCGATATTGAGACAAATTTTAATCGAGTGGATATAGTGGTGGATTATGTCTTTGCATATAATGTTGCATCTAGCATTATGCAAGAAAGTGAGGATCTTGAACCTCAATCTGTTGGAGAATGTCGACAAAGACTTGATTGGCCAAAATGGCAAGAAGCAATCCAACCAGAATTGAATTCACTTGCAAAACGTGAAGTTTTTGGGCCTATAGTTGAAACACCTAATGGTGTTAAGCCTGTTGGCTATAGATGGGTCTTTGTACGCAAGAGAAATGAGAAAAACAAGGTACAAAGATATAAGGCACGCCTTGTTGCACAAGGATTTTCTCAAAGGCCTGGTGTCGATTATGAAGAGACATATTCACCCGTAATGGATGCTATAACTTTCCGTTATCTCATTAGTTTTACTGTCCTTGAAAAGCTTGACATGCATTTAATGGATGTGGTTACTGCCTATCTTTATGGCTCACTTGATAATGAGATACACATGAAAATTCCCGATGGATTCAAAATGTCAAACACTCATAATTCAAAGTCCCGGGAAATGTTTTCAATCAAATTGCAAAGATCTTTGTATGGTCTAAAGCAATCAGGACGAATGTGGTATAATCGTCTTAGTGAGTATTTATTAAAGGAAGGCTATATAAATGATGCCATTTGCCCATGTGTTTTTATAAAGAAAACAACATCGGAATTTGTTGTACTTGCCGTATATGTCAATGACATAAACCTTATTGGAACTCCCATAGAACTCCAAAAGGCAATTGATTATTTAAAGAAGGAATTCGAGATGAAAGATCTCGGAAAGATAAAATTATGTCTTGGTTTGCAAATTGAATATTTGGCAAACGGAATTTTTGTTCATCAATCTGCCTATATAGAAAAGGTATTGAAACGGTTTTACATGGATGGAGCATATCCTTTAAGTACTCCGATGGTTTTACGATCACTTGATGTGAATAAGGAGCCATTCCGACCGCAAGAAAAGAATGAAGAGCTACTTGGTCCTGAAGTACCATATCTTAGTGCAATTGGCGCACTATTGTATCTTGCAAATACTACAAGGCCTGACATAACTTTTTCAGTTAATGTCTTAGCAAGATATAGCTCTGCTCCCACAAGGAGACATTGGAATGGAATCAAACATATATTGCGGTATCTAAAAGGGACTACCGATATGGGCTTATTTTATAGCAATAATTGCAGTCCTGATCTTGTTGGTTATGCTGATGCTGGGTATTTATCTGACCCACACAAGGCTCGATCTCAAACAGGTTATGTGTTTATCTGTGGAGGCACTGCCATATCTTGGCGATCGACTAAGCAATCAATTGTGGCTACTTCATCTAATCATGCTGAGATAATCGCTATTCATGAAGCAAGTCGAGAGCGTGTGTGGTTGAGGTCTATAATACATCATATTCGAGACAAATGTGGTTTGAAATGTGACAAACTACCCACGATTTTGTATGAAGACAATGCAGCATGCATAGCCCAATTGAAGGGAGGATTCATAAAAGGAGATAGAACAAAGCATATTTCACCAAAGTTATTTTTCACACATGATCTTCAAAAGAATGGTGATATCAATGTGCAACAGATTCGTTCAAGTGATAATATGGCTGATTTGTTCACCAAATCTCTACCAACGTCAACCTTCAAGAAGCTAGTACACAAGATTGGAATGCGAAGGCTCAAGGATGTGAATTGATGCTCTTTTCAGGGGGAGTTAATGCGCGTTGCACTCTTTTTCCCTTACAAGGTTTTGTCCAACTGGGTTTTCCTTGCAAGGTTTTTAGCGAGGCAACAAAAATGCATTTTGTTAGATATGTGTACTCTTTTTCCTTTTAAAGTTTCCCATTGGGTTTTATTTTAGTTAAGGTTTTAACGAGGCACATTATCTTTGGACATCCAAGGGGGAGTGTTATGAAATATTAGATTATGGTGGATGTCCATAACTCCTATAACACCCACTACTTTTATCCATTATCTCCATAACTCCCACTACTCCAATACTTATGGTTGTAACTCCCACACCTCCATGATCTCCCCCGTGATCTTCCTCCATGATCTCAAAAGCTTAATGACATATTTATGGAATTCTTTTAGTATACCTCTATGTAGTACTATAAATAGAGGATGAGAAATCATTTTGTAATACACTTGGATACATAGAAGAAATATATTCTCTTCTCTATTTCTCTCTACTTTGTTGTCTATCTTTTGTTTATTACTTTGAGCTAAGTTTTGTAAGTTTTGAAATATAGCCCCTGTTCTTTCAAATCTAACCCCAATTTCATACCCAATCCCAGCCCAATTTTAATACCCAATCCACCTGGCCCAATTCAAAATATCTGACCCAATCCCAATGCAAACTAAACCCACCTGAATCCCCACTTCTAATCTTGACCGTTGATTTCATAAATCAACGACCCGTACCAATACTTACCTAATTAAAAACCCAACCCCATTAACCCATCACTTTTCTCATTCCGGCGCCCTTGAATCCATAATGCTCTCTATACCCTAGTCATTTTCTGCTCTCTTCACCGGCTTTAATGGCCATTTTAGGACGGAAACTTCCGTGCTCGGCCATTTATCACCATCCCTGGCCTTGGAGTTCTAAGACCGGGACGTTCTCGTAAGGGTAGCTGGACTAGAGGGCCTTTAATGGGGGTTTTACGGCCGTATTAGGCTTTTCTCCAGCGAGTCTTTGTAACCAAGCTCCGATGAGCCGTTCAGGCTTTTCTCGCCATTTCTGATGCCTTTTATGAAAACCCTAATTGATTCGAGGTTCCTTTTCATGATTCTCTATATTATTTGACGATCTTCTCTGAGTTTTGTTGGTTTTCCAGGATTTTTAAGTATCTCTCATCTTTTTCTTAGCATAGTTGTGTTTTCAAAGATTGTTCGCCTTTTTTCAAAACCTAGGGTTTCAATGAACCGTTTGATTCTTTGATTTTGTCGTTTATTTCTTGCTATTATGTGTTCTTCTCCACGATTCTGAGTATTTTCTACTTTAGCTCTAAATATTTTACCTCACTGATTACCTTTTAAGGGTTTTCAATTAGTTTGTTCTATGCTTTCTTTGTTGTGTCCTACTCTTGTTCGTCTTCATCTATGATAATCTCTGTGTTCTGAGTGGTAGTGGAACCCCTAATTTCTAAGGTTATTTTCTATTCATCTTTCTCTGTGAAACCCTAGCTGCCTAATTACTTTCTCGTATATATTTTGCTACATGTCTACTCTGCTATGCCTAGTTTTTGAATGTTCAGACTTATGAATCTTTTATAGTACTGTTCCTCTGAAACCCTAATTGATTTTGGTACAACTGTGTGATTCTCTATTTTTCCCTATTCTCTGACTAAGTTCAAACGAGCAAAATCTTGACTCGTTAATTTCCTAGTTACATGTTCAACCGTGTGACATTTAAATTTTCTTATGTGTATTTACCCTATATTCTGTGATCAATACTACATTTTCTTTCCAAAATTAGACTTAGGTTTAGTATTTTTCCATCCGGTTCCTTAATTGAAGGGGTTCCCTTCTCCTAATTGATACAAATAGATTTTCTTAATATTGCCTTACTGTTGCTTCTCTTTCAACTATAAATAGGTTCTCTATTTTCTCACTTAAAGGACACATTCTCGAGCTCTCTCTACTCTTTACTCAGAAAAGATTCTCTGTTTCTCTCTTCTTTGCTACTTTCTCTCTCAACTAAAGGTTAGCCGGCTGAAAGCCAAGGCTAATTATAAAATTTCTCTTTACTTTTGTCATTCAAGTGCAACTGGTAGGTTCTAATCTCAATTACCAATCTTTCAACTACTTGTTTACTTTCACCCTGTCATTGTCTGTTACACTTTCAGTATTCAGCATGTAATCTCTTTCCCTTTCCCCCTTGTTTGTTTATTTCAGTACTTCATTTGAGTTATGGCATACTTAACTCCCTCTCCCTTTCCCCCTGGATATTATGTTTCAGTTTAAAGCTTTAACATGTTTATTCCCTTTCCCTGATTCCCTCATTTGTTTTGTGCACTTAGTTTAAATTCTAACCTGCTTAATCCATCTCCCTCATCCCCTTGTGTGTTTCATTATTTCATTATGTTCAACTCTTTTCCCCTGTCTCTTACCTGTTTGTGTACCTGCACGCTAATCCTTTTCCTTTTCCCTTTGGTTGTTTATATTCAGTACCTTAGCATGTTAAATTCCTTTCTTCTTCTTGTTTATTGTTCATCACTATGCTTTATTTCCTCTTAGTATTTCAATTTAATCTTGTATGAGTTTCCTTCCCCTTTAAATCCCTATTTGTTTTGGATGAGAATGGCATCGCATTGCCACTTCTAATCTAGAACCAAGGCTTAATTGCCTATAATCAGAATGATCCCACTCCCTTTTCCCTTTCTTATGTGTTTGAGCCTTGACAAAGGCCTATTGGTGTCCTTATCACCTTCCAGGCCCTTGTCTGACTTGTTTACAAGTCTGCTCCTGTTTGGAACCTTTGTAACTAGGCTGGGGTGTGTCGGTCTCAATCAATAGGCTGGGTATGGCCACTTCATACACTGGTTTCCCCTCTAATATTCACTTTGCACTTAATCTTAACCCTTTTAAGCTCATACCCCCCTTTGGTAAGCCATGCTTAGGGACCTTAAGAGTCTCCTCCAAACTTGGATGTCTTAGGGCTGGTAATTCCACACTTGCACTATTCCAATTAGGGTGTAAGCAATGCCTGGGTCTCTTTTTAAGGCCTTTGGAACTTTGTAACACTCTAAAATGAGAAAAGCCTCGGATCTTGGGAGCTTGGATTTGGTAAAAGGCATATGTTGGACATTAAAGTTTCTTCGAGGCTCTTCGGGCCTGTTATAGCTGCTGATGTACTTTTAAATTTTTTTACTTCTTTTAATGTCTTTACTTTTCTGCCCAGTTTGTAATAATGTGTAATGTAATAAACTCGGGGATATAGTTAAAGGGATGTGGGGGGGGATTTACTCTCTCACATGCATTAGAAATAATGCCTATAGGGTCACTTTACTTCATTGCATCAGTTTTCTATATAGTTACCATGTCTGTAATTTTACCGCTATTGCATCAATATCACGTAGAAAACTTGACTATAGGAGTTTATTTTTCTTGCATCAATATCATATAGAAATCATGACTATAGGCTGATTCATCTTTGCATCAGTAGAAATCATGTCTTAGGATCTTTACTCTATCTATCTGTATTGTCATTATTCCTACTTTTTACGTTGTTGCATCCATCATATAGATACCATGTCCATAGGCTCCTTGTATTGCGTCAACTTCATATAGAAACATGCCATTACGTTTGCATCTTATAATCTCACCTAGAAAGCATGCCTATTGGGACTATATAAACGCTAGGCAAAACAGTAGGACGTGTAATTATGTAAAAGTTGTAATCAAAGGGTAACAAACAGTTTTAAGTCCAGATCTGTTAATGTTTCCAACAACTCAGTTTTTCAACTTATCTTAAATCTATTTACTTTCAAAACGAGCCCAGGTCTGCCCTTTTTCGTAAAATATCTGAGCCTCTAAGATGTCTTCTATATTGAACCTGCAACGTTTTGCTTACGTTCATGTGTTTCAAAGTATTTCAAAACTTCATACAACCTTTTACTCAACTTATACAAATGATTTACAGCCCTTTTCTCCAAAACTTGTCTGCAGTTATAAATTTCTAACAGACTTCCATCTGAAGCTCGTGTTTCTTTTCCTAAAACATGTCTGCAGCTCTAAATACTTTAAATAGACTCATGTCTGCAACTGGCATCTTTTCTCTAAAGTCTTACTGATTTTCTAAAGTCTGTCAACTTCTAAAATGGGCCCGGGGAGCTTGAAGCAGATTTTCTATCCAACTCTTATGTGTTTAACTAATCTGCCCGCTCTCCTAACCTCTTTTAAAGACCAAATCAGTAATTGAAGTCATGCTAAACTACTTGTTGCATGTTATAGGGTGTACTTGAGCCTTTAATTGTATATTTGCATCCCTCTTATTTGCTACTCGTTTTTGACTGTCGTTCTAGCATTTTTACCTTTGAATACTCCATATATATCCTACTTCCTTCTCCCCTTTTCTTAGGATTAGAAGTCCTAATATCCTTCTCTCGCAAAGACATTCTCTTCATCTTAAAGTATCCTAATGCACAATAATCATTAGGTGGCAACTCTTCTAATTCCAAACCCAATTCCTAAATGGGAAATAGAGTTGTTTTGCCCATAATGTCATAAAACCTGATTTCGCTTTTGAAAAAGGGGACGTCGACAGCATGGCGACTCTGCTGGGGAATTCTTTTAGGCTTTTACCACTACGCGTTTTGTGACTTTACCGCTTTCTTTATTTATTGCTTCACTTACTTTTCTTTTATCATTATCATAATTACTAACTTGTTTCTTCGTGTCTTTCTTTTCCTGTAACTGTTTTATTGCTTTATTACCTCACTTTATTTCAATTCCGTCTTTAATTTCGAGCATTTATTGTAATCATTATGAACGTGAAAATACATGTATTTATTTCATTGTTGTAATTGCATCCTTCAACATCTTTTTCCACTCGTGCCAAACAAATCCTATAGCAACGCATATAATGAGTGGTTACGCTCTCCCAGTACTTACAAACCCCCTAAATTTGGCAAAGGCATATTTGCAGTAAAACCAGTCGATCAACGGTGTAGTCGCCGGTTCCGCGCCTTTCCCTCTTGAGTTGTCTTCTCAAGGGTACCTTGTCTAGCACTTCAAAACTAGAAACCTTACTCCATTTAATTGTTCATGCATCATGGTCAAACTTAGCCGAGTCAGTTATGTCGTTCGCAAAATGACTCATTAGGATAGCCTAAACCAAAAGTCCATCGGGTTTCCTCAAAACCAAAACGGACATTCACGTTATGTGCATTGATTTGGAGAACTAAATACCTTTTGCTAATAATTGATTTAAATGGTCGGGTCCGGTGGGGTTAAAGGCCTAACTCTCTGTTTTGCAGGAAATGAGGCACGAGGACCCCGGGTTCGGTATGGTGTCAAACATTCATCCAAAGTTGCTAAGCTGGTGGGATGATTTGCATGGTAGCTATCGGGTTTTTGTCCCCAAGCACTTAGGAAATCTTCCTTCACTTCTGGAAGTTAGGCCAGATAACAAGATTGTGGAAGCTGTTACTATGTTTTGGGATAGTGAACGGTCTGTCTTCCGCTTTGGGAATATCGAAATGACGTCGCTATTGGAGGAAATTAGGGGTTTAGCTGGAATTCCTTGGGATAGCCCGGGGCTGCTCATGCTAGAAAACCGCAAAGGTAGAGGATTCTTGAAAATTATGGGGCTCAAAAAGAACCCTAATCTGACCAATTTGAAGGACTCCTACATATCCTTTGACTTCATGTATGAAGGGTTCGGACATAGTAAATCGTATCGCAATCACATGGACGAGTTCGCCCTCACCTCTTTGGGGCACATACATAGGAGGGCTTTTGTGTTCATGTTATGTTTTTTGGGAATGATAGCTTTCTCGATGAAGAAGGCTAGAATCCATACAAGACTAGCCATGGTAACCAAAGCCGTAATTGAGGGTATCAACGAGCAGCCATTTAGCATAGCACCAATGATCCTCGCAGAACTGTACCGAGCCTTAGAGAAATGTCAGCAAGGAGCACCGCACTTTGAAGGGTGAAATCTACTACTACAACTCTGGCTCATTGAACATCTTCAAAAAGGAGAGTATAGACAGGATATCATACGCCGGGATTGGGACGATCATATTGCTTTCTATCATCCAAAGCAAATGCACTTCATGCCGCATATGTTTGCTCACCCGGAAGACGCTAATGGATGGGTGGAACTATTAAGGTATCTGAGATAAGAACATGTACAATGGATGTACGAGTGGTTTCCAACTGGAGAGTTTATCATTCGGTCTAGAGATAAACCATTCCTTGTACTCATCGGTCCAAAAGGAACTTACCTTTATGTCTCTCACCGAGTCATGAGACAAGCCGGAAGGAAGCAGATTATACCAAGAGTGGAAAAGATAAGTCACTCCAGGGCTGATTTCCAGGATGACGATAGACCACACAAGTGTCGGGCTCAGCATATGTGGCACTCCAAAATCCTTCTAGAAAAGGAATCTATGGAGCCAGACAGGTAACAGGCGGGACATTTACCGCTTTATCAAGGGTGGTTAGAAGATGATCATATGGGCTTGGGGAAAATAGGTTTCTTCCATGGTCACAGGGTTATTGATGAGGAGGCTGCAGCAAAAGTCAAGTACAATCAGCTACGCAAGCGGATGCGAGAGTGCGAGAGTGAACATCGGGAAGTACTAGAGGCTGAGGAGAAGGTAATCAATGAATGGAAAGACATGGTTGTCCGCGCAAGCAACCGTTCAGGGTACTTGGAACAGGGTATAATGGAGCTGGAAGGCAAGTTTCTGAAAAGGATCAAAGACTGTCAGGAAGCTGAAGGTAATGAAGGTGGGCACTTGGCTTGGGCTTACTTACTGCTAGGACAGCGCAAGTTTATGAAGCTGTACGAGGGAGGCAAAGATACCGAATCTGGGGAAGGTCCTTCTAGGACCAAGTAGATAGGATTTTACTGCTTTATTGATGTAATAAGGCCACTGGCCATTAGTGACTTCATCTTTTATTTCAGTCGTTTTTAACTCGTTCTATTTTCTATCAATAAAATGAGGCATTTGGTGTTACGAGTTCTCCAAATCATATTTGTCTCTAGGCCTACCTAGGACACAATGAGGCACCCATATAGGAAACGATTTATATTCTTGCTACAACGTGTTTACATACTGCAATGTTTTCTTTCTCAGAATCCGCACTAACTTTTTACCTTTTTGTTTTCTTTTGCTTATCCCCATCCAAAGGTTAGTTCCTGCATTCTGGCACCATCAGCATATTCGACAAGATCTAAAGGTCCTCCTCCTCCTCCTCTGAGTCCTCCCTGAAACAGGAACAAAGGAAAGATGGCAGATAATGAAGCAAGAAAGGAAATTGAAGGAACTTCTCAGGGTACCTCGGTCACCAAGGAAACTGCTGCTCATTTGGAGCAAACTTTGCTAAGGTTTCGAGAGGAGCAAGACCAGGTCCGGAGTTTCTCAACGCTGTCCATCTCCCTTGCTGCTGCAAATGTCAACAATCAGGTCCCTGCGCCTCCGCAGAAGACCCCATCCCAAGTCCGCAACAATGCTCCATCGTTCATCCCTAAGCCTCAAAATGCTCCAAACCACCAGGATACCCCTATCTTTGTGGATATTGTTCCATACTATACACAGCCCATATCAGATGTGTCAGAATCAGATTCTCTCATTCAGAACTTGGCTGCTGAAATCAAGAAACTCACTAACAGGGTCCAAGGTGTGGAAGGTGATAGGGGTGTAGAGAGTCTGAATTATGAAGACCTTTGTGGTCAACCTGATGTCGAACTACTGGAAGGGTATAAACCTCCTAAGTTTGAGATGTTTGATGGTACGGGTGATCCCAGGGTTCACCTCAGAATGTATTGTGACAAATTAGTAGGAGTTGGTAAGGATGAGAAGATCCGCATGAAGCTATTCATGAGGAGTTTGAAAGGGGATGCTTTATCTAGGTACATTATCCAAGATGCAAAGAAGTGGACGAGCTGGGTAAACATGGCGTCCGATTTCATGGACCGTTTCAGGTTTAACATTGAGAATGCGCCAGATGCGTTCCACATTCAGAATTTGAAGAAGAATCCTAATGAAACCTTTCACGAGTATGCTACTCGTTGGAGGTCGGAAGCTGCCAAAGTCAGGCCGGCTTTGGAAGAAGAGCAAATGAATAAATTTTTCGTTCGTGCCCAGGACCCACAGTAGTACGAGAGATTGTTGCTGATAGAGGGGCAGAAGTTCGCTAATATCATCAAACTGGGAGAAAGGATTGAAGAGGGGATCAAAAATGGTATGGTTACTAACCTTGAGGCATTGCACGCCACCAACAAAGCCATACAATCTGGTGGTACGTCGAACAAAAAGGACGTAAACTCTGTAATGGCTGCGCAGAGAAACCACTCTCTCATGAAATATCAACCCTACCCTCCAACCCCACTCACATATCAACCCTCTCTAAATTACCAGGCACCTTCACCTACCTATCAAAATCTACATCCCATCTACCAAACATCTCCATCACCAACATATCAGCCCACCACGCCAGGATATTCCCAACCCGCACCCGTATACCAAGCTTACAACTCCCAACCTCCTCACTATCCATCACCACCTATACGCCAAAACGTCCCACGACCAAGACCAAACTTTGACCGCAAACCTCCCAAACAATACACCGCTATTGCCGAACCCATTGACCAATTATATGAGAAGCTCAAAGCCATTGCATATGTTACACCCATACTATCGACGAGTGCCGCTCGTTGAAGGACAAAATTTAGACCTTAATTGACAACAAGGTCATCGTAGCTAAGGAGCCTGATCCTAATGTTCATAACAACCCTCTACCAGACCATAAAGGTGGAGGCGTCCATATGATTGAGATTGAGGACGACTGGGACCCCGAAGGGTCAATCAGTTTGATATTTGAAGGAGATGAGCCCAAGAAATCGGAGGTCACTCTTAATCTAATTTTTGTGCAAATCCAGCCATCTGAGGGCAACGTGGTGAATATATCTGTACCACTTGAGTTAGAGGCACCTCCTGCAAAAGTTCCAAAACCAATTGAGGTGGAGTTCGAGACTCCAAAGGCGCCCGCACCAATTGAAGTTGCTATGTTTCCCCCCAAGGGTGCCCATCCCGGTCACCATGTCAGACATAACCCATTTCAGTCAAATGCCAAACCCTGGAACTACACAGCCGAGGCAAGAAGGAAGGGAAAAGCATGCATGGGTGAAGCAATCGCCGCGCAAGGTATGACTAGAACAGGCAGGGTGTACATACCAGAGTACTTAGTTGAATCTATCAAGCAGACCTCTGGACGTCCCATTGAAACTCGACCTGATGATCTCTGGAGAAAGATACAGGCAAAAGAGTATTCAGTTGTCGAACATCTAAACAAGACTCCGGCGCAGATTTCCATCTTGGCATTGCTGCAGAGTTCCGAGGCGCATAAGAATGCCTAGATGAAGATATTGAGCGAGGATTATGTCCCAAGAAACATAACGGGAGGAGAGATGGCAAACATAATAGGACAGGCATTGGAAAGTCACAAAATCACTTTCCATGAGGATGAATTGCCACCCGAAGGGCTCAGTCATAACAAAGCACTACACATCACCGTGCAATGTGAAGATCAATTCATTACCAGAATCCTAGTCGACGAAGGTTCTAGTCTCAACATTTCTCCATTAATCACCCTCAAGAAGTTGGGCAAAGGATTGCACGAGACAAAAGATGGGGCTATTAATGTTAAGTCTTTTGATGGTTCTCAGAGGTCTACTATCGGGGAGGTTAGCATGTGCTTGCAAATGGGACCTACTTGGTTTGATGTTGAGTTCCAAGTTATCGACATACCAGACTCTTACAACTTACTGCAAGGACGACCCTGGATTCATGCGGATGGTGCTATGGCATCAACTTTACATCATGCTAACCATCAGGAAGTAATCATCCATGGCGATGGTAGAAACCCCATATACAGTCGCCATACCATTCCAATGATCGGAGGCAGAAGAAGAATAGGCAGGGAGACATATCATCATATCGAGCGGGTCAACGTAGTGGATAAGGACAAATGGTGGAGTAACAAGGTTGAGAGCATTCTTAATTGGAGTGGGTATGAACCAGGGAAAGGACTTGGTAAGAATCTTCAAGGTATCACCAAACCTATCCAGTTGAAGAAACATGGCACTACCTTCGGACTGGGATACGAGTACACTGGGAAAGAATTCAGAAACTGGTCACCACCATGGCGCGGCCCATATTACCCATTGGAATACCCCATACCTCAGTTGGAGCAAACATTTCAGCCAGCCGACACTCTCTACGGGTCAGAGGAAGATGAGGCTCTTGCAGCAAAGAAGAACCTGTTTCTGGAGGATAACATGGACTGTTGTGTGATCTTTGAAGAGGCATGGGAGGAAGGCCCTTCCATTCAGGCTGTGAACCGAGGGGAGCGCCTCACCAACTTGTCAATTAGGACCACCATCGCCCAGAAACCTTCGGGGTAGCAAGGTTGAACAAGCATCATGCATCTTTATTCTAGTTGTTTTCTTTATTTTTCGCATTTGTCTTTACTTTCCAAAAGAACCCCGATGTTTTGAACATATACGAATTCAATCAAAAGCATTTTTAGATTTATCAAATATCTCGCTCTTCATTGCTTTTTTCTGTTATTTACTTTATTTTTTCACACAGCATTACTATTATGTGTCTTGATGATAAACCAACAACTGTAACTTGCAACGAGGCTATGCAACAAACGGACATAGACTCAGAGGAGGACGATATACCAAAAGAGGTTGTCAGAGAGGCCAAAAATTTTGAGAATAGTCCTAGGTCCAACTTGGACAAAACTGAGGTCGTCAATTTAGGAGATACAGAGAATGTCAAAGAAACGCGCATCAGTGTGCACTTATCACCGACGGAAAAAGAGAAATGTATAGAGTTCTTGAAGGAATATGAGGATATCTTTGCATGGTCTTATGACGATATGACTAGTCTCAGCACGTCCATCGTCGCTCACAAATTGCCGACAGATCCTGCATGTCCACCGGTAAAGTAGAAGCTCAGAAAATTCAAGCCAGATATGAGTCTAAAAATCAAAGAGGGGGTTACCAAGCAGGTCAAAGCCAGAGTTCTTCAAGTGGTAGAATATCAAACTTGGTTAGCTAACATTGTGCCAGTACCGAATAAAGATGGGAAAGTTGGAGTATGTGTCGGCTACCGGGATCTCAACCGGGCCAATCCTAAAGACGATTTCCCTTTGCCAAACATACACATTCTGATCGATAACTGCGCCAATCTTGAGTTGCAGTCATTCGTCGATTTCTTTGCGGGGTTTCATCAGATATGGATGGATGAAGAAGATGCAGAGATAATGGCGTTCATCACGCCTTGGGGAATGTATTGCAATAGAATGATACCATTTGGGTTGAAGAATGTGGGGGATACTTACATGAGAGTCATGACTACCCTCTTTCATGACATGATACATAAGGAGATTGAGGTATATGTGGACGATGTCATCATTAAATCCAAGAAGGTTGCAGATCACATGGAGGACCTCCGAAAGTTTTTCAATAGACTAAGGAAATATAACTTGAAACTGAATCCCGCCAAATGTGCACTTGGGGTCCCTGCGGGAAAGTTATTGGGTTTCATCGTAAGTCGCCGAGGAATAGAGCTGGATCCATCAAAGGTCAAATCTATTTAGGAGTTGCCACCACCGAAGAGCAAGAAAGAGGTAATGATTTTCCTGGGGAGACTTAACTATATCAGCCGGTTCATTGCTCAGTCTACCGTCATCTGCGAACCTATCTTCAAGATGCTGAAGAAGGATGTCACCACCAAATAGACAGATGAATGTCAAAAGGCTTTCGACATGATCAAGGAATACTTATCTACGCCTCTAGTACTGGTTCCACCTGAGTATGGGAGGCCTTTATTGCTCTATATCGCCGTTTTGGACGGAGCATTTGGTTCTGTCTTGGGACAACACGATGAAACGGCGAGAAAGGAGCAAGCTATTTACTACCTCAGCAAGAAATTTACCCCGTACGATGCTCGGTATTCCTTACTAGAGCGCACCTATTGTGCTTTAACTTGGATAGCTCAGAAGTTGAGACATTATTTTTGTGCTTACACCACCTACC
Source organism: Nicotiana benthamiana (assembly GCA_034376525.1). Classification (NCBI taxonomy): domain Eukaryota; kingdom Viridiplantae; phylum Streptophyta; class Magnoliopsida; order Solanales; family Solanaceae; genus Nicotiana; species Nicotiana benthamiana. The sequence goes on along the minus strand of CM067333.1, from coordinate 35,072,780 downwards.
TTATATCGAGAATGGATCCACTAAAATATATTTTTTAGAAGCCCATGCCCACTGAAAGCTCACCAAGTGGAAAATTTTGTTGAGTGAATTCGACATTGTCTATTTCACTCAAAAGGCAGTTAAAGGACAGGCTTTGGCAGATCATCTCGCAGAAAACATTGTGGAAGGGGAGTATGAACCATTGAAGACATATTTTCCCGACAAGGAAGTAGCTTTCATAGGAGAAGATATTGCAGAATCCTATGATGGTTGGAGGATGTTTTTCGACGGAGCCACAAATTTCAAAGGAGTTGGTATTGGAGCAGTCCTGGTATCGGAAACTGGTCAACACTACCTGGTATCTGCCAAGCTTCGGTATTCGTGCACCGATAACATGGCCGAGTATGAGGCTTGCATCTTAGGGCTTAAACTGGCCGTTGATATGAACATTCAGGAGCTACTAGTGATTGGGGATTCAGACCTACTTATACACCAGGTCCGAGAAGAATCGGCAACTAAGAATTCCAAGATACTCCCTTATTTGCACCACATACAGGAGTTGAGGAAAAGGTTCAAAAAAACGGAATTCCAGCATGTTCCAAGAATACAGAATGAGTTCGCAGATGCGCTTGCCACTTTATCATCCATGATTCAGCATCCAGATACAAACTTTGTTGACCCTATCCCGGTCAAGATTCAGGACCAACCGGAATATTGTGCATATGTTGAGGAAGAAGATGATGGAAAACCCTGGTTCCACGACATCAAAGAGTACCTGACAACAGGAGAATATCCATAGCTTGCTAATGCTACTCACAAGTGCACGCTTTGGAGGTTGTCCAACAATTTCTTTCACAGTGGAGGAATCTTGTATAGTAGAACTCTTGGTTTGGAATTGTTAAGGTGCGTCGATGCGACGGAAGCAACCAAGTTATTAGAGGAAGTGCATTCAGGGACTTATGGACCGCACATGAATGGTTTTGTTCTGGCAAAGAAAATACTCAGGTTAGGATATTTCTGGATTACCATGGAAACATATTGCATTCAGTATGTCCGAAGGTGTCACCGCTGTCAGATACATGCGGATATGATAAAGGTACCTCCAAACGAGCTCACTGCAACGAGCTCCCAATGGACGTTCGCCGCTTGGGGAATGGATGTCATTGGGCCAATCGAGCCTGCCGCATCAAACGGACATAGGTTCATTCTAGTGGTGATTGACCACTTCACAAAATGGGTTGAACTGGCTTCATACAAAGCAGTAACCCAGAAAGTCGTGGCAGACTTTGTCCGAGATCGGATGGTTTGTCGGTTCGGTGTTCCAGAGTCGATCGTCACTGATAATGGTTCCAATCTCAACAGTGACTTGATGAAAGCGATGTGCGAAACTTTCAAGATCAGGCACACAAACTCTACAGCTTATAGACCTCAGATGAACGGAGTTGTAGAAGCAGCCAACAAGAACATCAAGAAAATACTAAGGAAAATGATCGAAAAGCATAAGCAGTGGCATGAGAAGTTGTCATTCGCTCTATTGGGTTATCGTACTACGGTTCACACATCAACTGGGGCAACACCCTACATGCTGGTTTATGGTACAGAGGCAGTAATTCCCGCTGAGGTAGATATTCCATCCTTGAGAATCATACAAGAAGCTGAGCTAAATGACGCAGAACGGGTCAAGGTTTGATACGAACAAATAGCCCTTATAGATGGGAAAAGAATGAACGTCGTCTGCCACGGTCAGTTATATCAGAACAGAATGTCTAGAGCCTTCAATAAGAGAGTTCGACCAAGGAAGCTTACACCAGGGCATCTGGTGTTGAAGAAGATATTTCCTCATCAAGACAAGGCCAAAGGAAATTTCTCTCCCAACTGGCAGGGTCCGTACATGGTTCACCGGGTTCTAACTGGAGGAGCCCTTATTCATACAGAAATGGATGGGGAAATCTGGCCAAAACCAATCAACTCAGATGCAGTGAAGAGATACTACATTTAGTCATTATGCTTTCTTTATGATGTAATCTGAACTACGTCTGACCTGATTCCCGTTTAAGAGGGGATACGTAGGCAGCCCTATGGGTTCAGTCATATCATTAATAAAATTCCATTTTCCCCCACATTTGGAACTAGGCAGAATTTTGAGGAGCACCCTCAAAATTCCGAAGTCAGCTTGCCAACTATAATATCAGAATCGACCCAGTAAACTGGGGAAAAATTTTGTGGAGGACACTAAAAATTCCAAGGTCAATCCGTTTTCAATCATTCAACATCGCCGTCAACAACACCAGCCCAGTTAAACTGGGGTAGAATTTTGAGGAGGACCCTTAAAATTTCGGAGCCAACGAGGTTGTCGTGCCTTGAACCACGTTGCAGTTGTGGTTCATCATAAAAACAAAAAATATCTTTTACTTTAATTTATATACATACATTTGCATAATATTTGTCAAATTTTTCATAAAACCATTTGGACCGCTATCGTTCAGCAACGCTACCCCAAATGGTACAAGACGCCACGGGTCAAAGGATGCTAACTAACCTCCCTCTTGCAGAACTCACGATTTTTCTTTGGATGCAGGAGTCCAGGGTGAAAATAGGCAATGCAGGAGCCTTACAAAACCAAAGCCACTACCTACCTAACAAAGGCTTACTATCTACATTCAACGCTTCCCGAGCAGTCATCAATAGCACGATCATCTATTTCTGCAATTTTGCATAAGGCTATTCTCTGCCTTCCGAGGTTAAGCTCTACCTCCATCCTGCATAAGGCTATTTTCTGTCTTTTGAGACTAAGCCATGTCTCCATCTGCATTTAGCATAAGGCTATTCTCTGCCTTCCGAGGTTAAGCTCTACCTCCATCCTGCATAAGGCAATTTTCTGTCTTTCGAGACTAAGCCCTGTCTCCATCTGCATTTCGCATAAGGTTATTCTCTGCCTTCCGAGGTTAAGCTCTACCTCCATCCTGCATAAGGCTATCTTCTGCCTTTCGAGACTTAGCCATGTCTCCATCTGCATTTTGCATAAGGCTATTCTCTCCCTTCCGAGGTTAAGCTCTATCTCCATCCTGCATAAGGCTATTTTCTGCCTTTCGAGACTAAGCTCTGTCTTCATCCTGTATATTTGCATAAGGTGATTCTCTTCCTTATGAGGTTAAGCACTACCTCCATCTTGCATAAGGCTGTCTCTGCCTTTCGAGACTAAGCTCTATCTCCATCTTGCATTTTTGCATAAGGCTATCTTCTGCGTTCCGAGGTTAAGCTCTACCTCCTTTATTTTGCATTAAGGCCGAAATATCACCACCCTATTTCATTTGGCTGAAATATCGCCGCCTTGCATTTTAAATTCCTACTCGGCAGAAAGATTGCCGCCCTTGCATTAAATCGGCTGAAACATTGTCACCTTCTCATGGGCTAAAATACCGCCAACTTATTCAAAGGCGTCATAGTTTCGAGGCACATCTGCATAGCCCGAGAACACCATCTCATGGCCCGCGAATCTTTACTTTCATGATCTTCATAGCCCGGACGTCATAGTCTGAGGACATCATCCTAATCATCCAAAGATAGCATTCATGGTCTAATGGGAACTTGCAACACGTTTAAATTATGCAACATACACGCACATCTTTCATTTGCAGGTACACCGGCTGGCACGGCCATCTCAGCAAGAGTGATCCCATTCCAGTTCTCTGTGACTCGTCCGATCTTCGAACCTTTGCCAAATCTCAAACCCCGTTGCGTCCGCCTTTTCCGAATTTTCATCGGCATATTCCGCCGATGGCTCCTGAACTACATACGGCCCGATTCCCGTAAAACCAGGATATGTAGGGAGCTCAGAAGCCAGGAAGCAGTCTAAATTCTGTTACAACCGTCATTTTCAGTCAAAATTGGTCATCTTATCTTTACCCAACAACTCTTTCATCTTCCTCGGATAAAGAGGGGCAGCTGTTGATACCCAACTTTTCCCTATATACTTTTTAACCAAAATACTTTCAAAATAGCTTTTAAACACATATATAAGCATCCACAAAAAGTTTGATATTTTTCTATAATTTTTTCAAGCATTTTAAAATCAATTTACAGCTAATTTTGCACTATAAAATCCAATATTTGGTATCAAATCTTGTTATTTTAATAAATAAATTATTTTATTCTCTCATTTACATAAAAATATAATTAATGAAATTTTTACAGGATTTTACAAAGCCATTAGGTATTTTTAAGTTAAAATTGCATTAAATTGCAATTTTAGCCTATTTATCAATTTAACGAGTATTTCAAGTATAAATCGTTCCTAATATTTTTAATAAAATTCCCAAATATATCATTTATTATCTCAGTAATTTTATTGAATTTTAATAAAATTAAATTTGGGAAAATTGGCTATTTAAAATATAGCCCCTTTCTTTCAATTCTAACCCCAATTTCACACCCAATCCCAGCCAAATTTTAATACCCAATCCACCTGACCCAATTCAAAATATCCAACCCAAACCCAATCCGAACTAAACCCACCCGGTTCCCCACTTCTAATGTTGGCTGTTGATTTCATAAATCAACGGCCGGTACCAATACTTACCTAATTAAACACCTAAACCCCCTTAACCCTAATCACTTTTCTCATTTTTCCACCCTTGAATCCCCAATGCTCTATGAACTCTCTCTAAACCCTAGTCATTTTCTACTCTCTTCACGGCTTTAATAGTCATTCTAGGCTGGAAACTTTCATGCTCGGTCATTTATCACCATCCCTGGCCTTGGAGTTCTAAGATCGGGACGTTCTCTTAAGGTTAGCTGGTCCAGAGGTCGTTTAATGGGGGTTTCACGGCCGTGTCAGGCTTTTCTCCGGCGAGTCTTTGAAGCCTTGGGTCCTCACCAAGCTCCGATGAGCCGTTCAGGCTTTTCTCTCATTTTTGTTGGTTTTCCATGATTTTTAAGTATCTCTCTCTTTTTCTTCGTCTAGTTGTGTTTTCAATGATTGTTCGCCTTGTTGCAAAACCTAAGGTTTCTATGAACCATTTGATTCTTTGATTTTGTCGTTTATTACCTGTTACTATGTGTTCTTCTCCACGATTCTGCGTATTTTCTACTTTAGCTCTAAATATTTTGCCTAACTGATTACCTTTCTAGGGTTTTCATTTAGTTAGTTCTATGCTTTCTTTGTAGTGTCCTGCTCTTGTTCGTCTTCATCTATGATAATCTCTGTGTTCTGACTGGTAGTGAAAACCCTAATTTCAAAGGGTATTTTATATTCATCTTTCTCTGTGAAACCTTAGCTTGCTAATTTCTTACTAGTATATGTTTTGCTACATGTCTACTCTGATATGCCTAGTTTTTGCATGTTCAGACTTATGAATCTTTTATAGTACTGTTCTTTCCCTTTCTCAGAACCCCTAATTGATTTTGGTACAACTGTGTGATTCTCTAATTGTTCCATGTTCTCTAACTAAGTTCAAACGAGTAAAATCTTGACTCCTTGATTTCCTAGGTGATTACTTACCTTACATGTTCAACCGTGTGACTTATAAATTTTCATATGTGTATTTACCCTATATTCTGTGATCAATACTATATTTTCTTTCATAAATTATACTTAGGTTAGTTATTTTTCCATCCGGTTCCTTAATTGAAGGGATTCCCTTCTCCTAATTGATACTAATTGATTTTTTGAATATTTTCCTTGCCTTACTATTGCTTCTCGTTGAACTATAAATAGGTTCTCTCTTTTCTCTCTTAAAGGAGATATTCTCGAGTTCTCTCTACTCTTTACTCACAAAAGATTCTCTGTTTCTCTCTTCTTTGCTACTTGCTCTCTCACCTAAAGGTTAGTCGGCTAAAAGCCAAGGCTAATTATAGAATTTCTCTTTACTTTTGTCATTCAAGTGCAATTGGTAGGTTCTAATCTCCATTAACAATCTTTCAACTACTTCTTTACTTTCACCCTGTCTTTGCATGTTACACTTTCAGTATTCAGCATGTAACCTCTTTCCCTTTCCCGTTGTTTGTTTATTTCAGTACTTCATTTGAGTTATGGAAAACTTAACTCCCTCTACTTTTCCCCCAGGTTGTTATGTTTCAGTTTAAATCTCTAACATGTTTATTCCCTTTCCCTGATTCCCTCATTCGTTTTGTGCACTTAGTTTAAGTTTTAACCTGCTTAATCCATCTCCCTCATCCCCTTGTGGGTTTCATTATTTCAGTATGTTCAACTATTTTCCCTTGTCTCTTACCTGTTTGTGTTCCTACACGCTAATCATTTTCCTTTTCCCTTTAATTGTTTATATTCAGTACCTTAGCATGTTAAATTCCTTTCTTCTGCTTGTGTATTGTTCATCACAATGCTTTATTTCCTCTTAGTCTTTCAATTTAATCTTGTATGAGTTCCCTTCCCCTTTTAATCCCTGTTTGCTTACGAGTTGTTTTGGATGAGAATGGCATATCATTGTCACTTCTAATCTAGAACCAAGGCTTAATTGCCTATACTTAGAATGATCCCACTTCCTTTTCCCTTTATTATGTGTTTGAGCCTTGACAAAGGCCTGTTGGTATCCTGATCACCTTCCAGGCCCTTGTCTAACTTGTTTACAAGTTTGCTCATGTTTGCAACCTTTGCAAGGAGTCTGGGGTGTGTCGATCTCAATCAATAGGCTGGGTATGACCACTTCATACGCTGTTTTCCCCTCTAATCTTCACTTTTGCACTTATTCGTAACCCTTTTAAGCTCCTACCCCCCTTTGGTAAGCCATGCTTAGGGACCTTAAGAGTCTCCTCTGAACTTGGATGTCTTAGGGCTGGTAATTCCACACTTTCACAATTCCAATTAGGGTGTAAACAATGTCTGGGTCTCTTTTGAAGGCCTTTGGAACGTAGTAACACTCTAAAATGAGAAAAGCATCGGATCTTGGGATCTCGAATTTGGTAAAAGGCATTTGTTGGACATTAAAGTTTCTTCGAGACTTCTCGGGCCTGTTATAGCTGCTGATGTACTTTTAAATGTTTTTACTTCTTTTATGTCTTTACTTTTCTGCCCAGTTTGTAATAATGTGTAATGTAAAATACTTGGGGTTACAGTGAAAGGGATGTGGGGGGGTTTACTTTCTCACATGCATTAGAAATCATGCCTATAGGGTCACTTTACTTCATTGCATCAGTTTTCTATATAGTTACCATGTCTATAATTTTACCTCTATTGTATCAATATCACGTAGAAAACTTGCCTATAGGAGTTTATTTTTCTTGCATCAATATTATATAGAAATCATGACTATTGGCTCATTCATCTTTGCATCAGTAGAAATCATGTCTTAGGATCGTTACTTTATCCATGTGTACTGTCACCATGCCTACTTTTTACGCTGTTGCATCAATCATATAGATACCATGTCCATAGGCTCCTTGTATTGCATCAACTTCATATAGAAACCATGCCATTACGTTTTCATATTATAATCTCACCTAGAAAGAAAGCCTATAGGGACTATATAAACGCTAGGCAAAATAGTAGTGCGTCTAATTATGTAAATCAATAATCGAAGGGTAACAAACGGTTTTAAGTCCAGATCCGTTAATGTTTCCAACAACTCAGTTTTTCAACTTATCATAAATCTATTTACTTTCAAAACGGGCCCAGGTCTGCCTCTTTTCGTAAAAATTCTGAGCCTATAAGTTGTCTTCTATATTGAACCTGCAACTGTTTGCTTAAGTTCATGTGTTTCAAAGTATTTCAAAACTTCTTACAACCTTTTACTCAACTTATACAATTGATTTACAGCCCTTTTCTCCAAAACTTGTCTGCAGTTTTAAATTTCTAACAGACTTCCGTCTGAAGCTCGTGTTTCTTTTCTTAAAACATGTCTGCAGCTCTAAATACTTTAAACAGACTTCTGTCTGCAACTAGCATCTTTTCTCTAATGTCTTACTGATTTTCTAAAGTCTGTCAACTTCTAAAATGGGCCGGGGAGCTCGAAGCAGATTTTCTATCCAACTCTTATGTGTTAAACTAATCTGCCCGCTCTCCTAACCTCTTTTAAAGACCAAATCAGTAATTGAAAGTCATGCTAAACTACTTGTTGTATGTTATTGGGTTTACTTGAGCCTTTAATTGTATATTTGCATCCCTCTTATTTGCTACTTGTTTTTTACTGTCGCTCTAGCATTTTTACCTTCGAATACTCCATATATATATCCTACTTCCTTCTCCCCATTTCTTAGGATTAGAAGTCCTAATACCCCGGGACTAACATGTTGGGGCGGGTATTAGCATGCAATAAGTAAACGATACCAACGCGCTTTAATACCTTAGCGGGGTGGGAGGGTAGAATATGGAGATGATGACGATGCGACAATATCAAAAAGTGATCCCTCTTTGGGAATATGTGCGGGATATTGTATCAAATGATCCATATTGTAGTTAAACCTAGGATCCTTCTTTATTTTATATACTTTATTTAAATGCTTTCTTAATCCCTTTTAAACTAATCCTCTCTCTTATTTCAAACTTATGTCCTTCCCTTTCTTTAAAGCTTTCAAGTTGTGTGAATGCCTTATATGTGAACCTTATTTGTTTAATTGTTTCATCTCTTTATAAAGTCACAATTAGTATGGCCGGGAACCACATTTATGGATCTTGAGGGGTGCCTAACACCTTCCCGTCGAGATAATTTCCAACCCTTACCCAACTCTGTTTTCTCTCTCAAAGACACTCTCTTAATCGTAAAGTGTCCTAATGCACTATTATCATTAGGTGGCGACTCTTCTAATTCCATAACCCGATTCCCAAACGGAAAATAGAGTTATTTTGCCCATAATGTCGTAAAACCCGATTTCGCTTTTGAAAAAGGGGGCGTCGACACCCCTCAAATTACCAAATCTTATTTTCAAATCCCTAGGCCTAAATCTTCAATTTTTCTACAATTTTCATGCTCAAATCCATATATTTAACTTGGAAATAAGTAGAAACAACTTACCTTTGATGCTTGATGAAATCCCCCTTGAAATTCTCTCCAAAATCATCCAAACCAAATGAACTAAATTCGTGTATAAAAGAATCTGCATGTGATTTGTCGAATTGTACCTTGCACTTGTGCTATACAAGTTGTACACCCTATTAAAATTGTTCATTGTCGGACACCTTCTATTTAAACACTCATAATGTCTTGTATACCTATCCAAATGACAAACGGTTAGAATATTTAGAAACTAAACTCAAAGATATTTAATTTGATAGGTTGTACATCATATAACTCTTTATATATCCCGAGATATGAACTTCTAAAGTACATCGCAAATTCTGCCAAAATTGCTCCAGCATCCCTTTTCGATCCATCATAACTTTAATTATAGATGCCTAAATTACCATTTCTTTAGATTTCTGGAAACTAGACAAAAAGAGCTACAACTTTAATTTTGAATCATCTCAAAATTCCTTGTAGATAGAAAGATATAGGCCTCCAAAGTACACTCTACGATTCTGTCCAAAACATTTCTGCAGAAAATTGCAGCAGAATTTTCTGCAACTTTTTCTCTTCTTTTTTGTTCGAATTTCATTCTGTTAACCTTTTGAAATCCACCCGAGGCCCTCAGGACCTTAACCAATTATATCAACATGTCCCGCAATATTATTCAAACTTGTTCCAATCTTCAAAACACCCAAAATAACATCAAAACATCAAATCATCATCGGATTCAAGCCTAAGAATCTCAACAACTTCCAAATTTCACATCCGATGCCGAAACACGTCAAAACTAGTATTTTGCAGACAAATCCAAAATGAAATAACAAATCAACAGCAACTCTCGGAATTCCATTCTGACCCTCGGATCAAAATCTCACCTATCAACCGGAATTCGCCAAAATACTAACTTTGTCAATTCAAGCTTAATTCTACACCGGTCATCATAAAAATATTCTAGACACACTCCTAAGTACCAAATCACCTAACGAAGCTATCTGAACCATAAAATTCACATTTTGAGTGCTCTAACAAATAAGTCAATATCCGGTTGATTTCCAACTTAAGCTTCCTTAAAAGAGACTAAGTGCCTCAAACCTTACCAAAATCATTTCGGAATGACTTCAAATTTTGCACACAAGTCAAATTCGACATTACAGACTTTTCCCAACTTTCAGAATTGCATTCCGACTCCGATATCAAAATTTTCACTTCGGATCGAATTTTTCTCAAAAACCTTCAAATTTTATATTTAGCCAAATGACTTCAAAATAATCTCTGGACATCCGAATTCACATCCGATCGTGTTACCAATCCTTATATCATCCCCCGAAACTAACCGATTAATTCTGAGACCTCTAACTCACAAGTCAACTTCCGGTTGACTTTTCCAAACTAATTCTTCATTAAAGAGACTATTTGTCCCAATTTCTATCAAACTCGATCCAAATTGACTCAAATCAATCAAGTACACATATTGAAACATGAATAAGCATTTAACGGGAAATACGAGACGAAAAATACAAACGACAGTTCGGGTCGTTACAATAATTAAAAAAGTTTATGGGTATTAAGACGATGAGGTCTCCTGATTTTGGTCACTCAGGATGAGTGTTATTTGAGGTTTTTTGCATGTTTGAATAGAAATGTTACTTCAAAGGCAAGTCAAGAGTAATTCATAAGAATTTGAGTTGGTTAGTAGTGAATTGAATTAGCAAGGTTAACGAAATAGTCGGTTCCTTCGGCGTGCTAAGGTTATTCAGGTATTCGTGGCTACACGTGTGGGCTTGGCAATATCCATAATTTGATTGATTTGGATATTTAATTCTGATGGTTCTAAATGTGTGAATGGCTCACAAAAGAGTTATGGCGGTTTAGAACACGGCTTGAGGTTGGCGTATTCTCCGGTTATAGGAATTTGGCTGCTCGATGCAATTATTCTTCTGAAATTAGTTAAGCAAGGTTTCTAGCTAATTAACTGTTTATTTTACTAGTGGTTCAATATGATGAAATTATCGTACTCTCGCATAACAGCATGATAGGTGCAGTGAGTGGTTTGGAAGTGTCATTGAAAGGTCAAGGTTGCGATTTAGTTTTGTCGGGGATGTCACGAATTCAAATAAACGACAAAGATTTTAGACATTTAGAGTATGCTGGTGCTATTTTGTTGTACCCTTAGAATGGTATTCTTGGTAGAGGCATTGTGTATTGAATTGTGAATTCATAATTTGTTTTACAGAAACAGTATGGTTGGTTGCCATGGATATGCATGTTATACTAGCTGGTGTGGAAGGTTGTGGGAGAATATCCCACAGGATGGTCGTATAAGTGTGATATGTTAGTCATTTAAGTGTTAGAGGTTGAAATCAGGTATGAAGATTCTGGTATTGTTCCTGATTGGAGAGTTTAGGTATGAGAAAAACTCTATTCCGTTGGTTGCGGACTATGGAAGTTTTTTCCGGATTTGACGGTCAATCGAATGCTAATGAATAGGGTCATTGTGGATCCTTGGAAGGTTATTGGCCTATTATAGGATGATCGAAATTGGCTTGTGGCCATTAGTAGGCCTAATATGAATGTATATGCTACACCAAATCAGATATGCTTATTCAGCATAGCATTGCTTATAGATGAGCCTTCGGGCATAGTAGATGTTATTCCTATTGTCGTCTATTTCATGTGTTACTCTTTAATGCCATGTGCGTTGTGAGACGGCTTAATTTTTCACACGTGTGTTGTGATCCGTTGTAGCTTGTGGTGTTATATGAGCGAGATGGCTCTCAAGATGCATGTCATTTATTGCACCTTAGACATGATTGGCATTTTGTAGAACATGGCGTTATTTTCTTCCTATGGTTGTGTTTATGTAATTGACGTACTGATGGTCGATATTCGGTCATTTCTTAGGTATGAGAATTCTTGCTTGGTAGGTAATTCCTTATTGATTGTATGTGTGGATCGGGTGGCATGCCGCATGGGTATGATGTTTAGATCAGGTTGCACAGTGTATCAGTGCGATGTTGAATAAGGTTCCTTATACTTATTTCATGTGTGTTGTTTCTTACCCTTGGGATAGGTTCATATCATTTGTCTTGTTGATTTGAGTGTTATGCGGGCTTGGTAGTTCTTTACCCGAGTTCATTTTCCTTATTGGTCATATTCGTGTTGTAGCTTGTTGGTGCATTAATGGCGTCGTATGAGATTTTAGATGGTGTTGAGGTGGCTTACTGACCGAGCGGCTTGTACTAGGTGATATTAGGTTGTTGGACCTGAAATTAGTGCAATCAGATTATATAAGATATATTAGAGAGAAAATATTACTATTCCGTTTAGAATTAGGCAAAGGTTCTTGTTGAGCAGAGGAATTTCATGAATTATTGACTTGGCGGGTTGTTATGAGGTTCAACACATCTCTTTCATCGTTGTAGTATTGTGAGGGTTAGAACATGGCATATATTTGTTATGGAGAATACGAATTATGTGGTGCATTATATGATTTTAGCACGGGCACATGATCATATTTTTGGTAGAGCGTGTTGAGATTGATACGGTGTTTGTATGCTAGAATCAGGTCTTGCAGAGAAATCTGGATATTGTAATTTGGTTCTAAGGCTTGTGGGTTTAGATGGCAGGAAGGATATTCATTTGGCTTGAGCTAATGTGCTCATATGGGTTGTGGTGGCACGGGTAGGTGCGCAAGGTGCTAACCAGTGCTTTTGGGCATATATGGAATGGTTCTTAGCATATTCGAGGACGAACATATGATTAAGTAGGGGATAATGTAACGACCCGGTCGGTTGTTTTGAGCTCTAGTGCCTCGTTCAGTGGTTTGAGGCCTTGAGTAGCTTCGCTTCATGTATTATGACTTGTACGTGCAATCGGATCTGAATTTCGGAAAGTTCGGAGTTGATTGGAAGGAAAATTCTCACTTCGGGAACTTTTAAGTCTAAAGAGTTGAGCAAAGTTTGACGTTTGAGTAAAAGACCTCGGAATAGAGATGTGAAAGTTTTAATATGTTCGCATGATGATTTTGGACTTGAACATACGTTCGAATTAAGTATCAGGTGATCCGGAAGTATTTCAGCACTTATTGTGAAAAGATGACATTTTACAAGTTTTAGAATTTTCTAAGTTTGAGTTGAAATGGACTTTGGTGTTATTGATATCAATTTGAGATTTCAAGCATTTGAATAGGTTTGTATTTTGATTTGTGACTTGTAGCAAAATTTGGTGTGATTCTGAAATATTTAAATATGATTCGGATGTGTTCGATAAAGGATGAAAGTTTGAAAGTTAAAAGAGCTATAAGAAATTGAGTTTGATCTTTAGTTTTTAATTTCGATGATGTAAGTTTTATTCCAAGCTTTTCGACAAGTTTACATCGGGTATATAAACTTGTTAGAATGATTGGACAGGATTCCTTGGACATCGGATGAGATTTAGGATGGTTTCAGATCACTTTTAGGCCCTTTTGAACTCCTGATATTTGATGCCAGAGGTGTGAATCACGATAGTGGAGGTCAGAGCCACGACAGCGAGAGCAAAGCGCATTTTGGCCTTATATATCGCGATCACGAAAGGAACGGTCGCGATGGTGTAGAAAGAATTTCTATTTTCAGTGGCATGATTTCGGGAGCTTATATCTTGCAATCTATAAGAAATTTGGAGATGATCTAAAAATAAAAGTCGTAACTCGTGGAATCTAATTATCAAAAAATGATATAGCTTGTCATTTGGAAGTTTATATAAAATGTCATATCCATTATACCAAAAGGTGTCTATGAAAAAGAAAATAAAATTTGTACATCGTGATAGCGGGATTTTGGCCGCGATCTGAAGGAAACAATGCTGGAACTTTTGTAAACCACAATCGCATGGCTAATGACTGCAATCACGAAGAAGGAGGCCTGGCATGTGTATTAAAGATCTAATTTTGGTATTTTGAGCTTATTTCATCTCTTTTAAGTTTTCGGAGCACATGTAGGGGTCTTTAGGGTGATTCTTGAAGATCATATTTACCATATATCATAAGGTAAATTATTCCTACTTTTTTCAAGTAAAATACATGGGTTATATATGGATTTTAAAATGGAATTGATCATAATTGTAGAATTTCTGGGGAAAAAATCTAAAATGGTATTTTTGTATTTTGACCATGAAATTCGGAATAATTATATATTTGAGTTTGTGGTGTATTGGTAAAGATTATCTTTAAAAAATGGAATCCGGGTACATAGGCTTGTGTTGACTTTTCGAGCGGAGTTAAAAATTATTATAAATTGTTAAGTTATTAGTATTGGGAAAATTTTGATTGGTTTGCACATTGTTTGGATTGATGGGTATCGGTTTTAGGTGTTAGAGAGATGTTTGAGCTAGTTATCGAATTTCAGAGCGAGTTAAGTCTCTCGTCGTCTAACTTTGTGAGAGGAAATTACTCCATAGGTGATGTATTTGTTATGTACTAACACTACAACATTTGAGGCCTCTAGCCACCCTTAAAAAGTGTGGCCTAAGATGCGATAAGTGTAGCAATTGATCAAAGGCAACATTTTACGACCTTAGGCAACGCTTTTGGGGGTAGCCTAAGTACCGTAACCTTTGCCCTATTTCCACGCTTTTAGCGTGTCGCCATAGAAGCCACGCTTCAAAAGTGTGGCCGATGCATAAAAAAGCTACGCTTTATATTTCCTCTTGTAGCCACGCTTATATACATAAAGTTACAAATTTGAATCGTGGTCTTTGGTTTTACAACGTTTTTAAAACGTGGCTTCTTAAAAACAGTTATAGAGCATAGCACCAAATTGACAATGCTTATGGCGACGTTTTCTAGGTTAATCACAATTTTGTGGTTTAAAAATTATATTTGTTTACATTATGTTCTATATTCACATTTATTTCATGCATATACATTATGATCTCAAGTACTAAATTAGATGCTAAGCAACTAAATAAAAATAATTCATATATATATGCATACACACTTGAAATAAACTTCAATAAAGAAACATAATTTCTATACGGCAATAGGATAAAAATAATTCAAATGCATATACTTGAAATAAACTTCAACAAAAAAACATAATTTGTATATTGCACATACTAATAAAGTACTGGTTCAAGAAGTTCACTAGCAATGATCTCTACAAAATCAAATGTGTTCATATATATAGTATCAATAATAATAATAATAATAATAAACATCACAATTTGTCTAAAAGTCTTCACCGTTCACTTTAATAGATCAAATTGACTTGTGGCCTACATCATCAATATTTTCCTGCATATTCAAAATAAAATTAAAAATTAGAAGGAAGCATATATATGGTATGTAACAGTCATAGCAATATTTTTCTTACTAAGAATTAATGAGATATATTTCACTACTATAACATAACTAAGTCAGACACAAAAAAGAGGTACAAGCAAAACAGAAGCAAAATTGTGAATTAACATATATTTCACCTAAAAATCGTGTTCACTTATCTCAACTTGCATGTGCAAATTAACTTGCAGTTCTTACTATAGATAAGGATCAAATGTAAAAGTGTAGTATCTTAGCCAAGATGAATTTCATCATAATATAAGTGTCAATGAATTTAACAAATTAGATACTGTAGCCGCATTGTCAATATCTCTAATAAATTTCTAACTTGTTTGTTGAAAAAGTGAACCAAAGTATCCCATATGCTGGCAGATAGCAACTTATGCGATTTGGCTGCGCGATGCAAATATTCTTCTGAAATTAGTTAAGCAAGGTTTCTAGCTAATTAACTGTTTAGTTTACTAGTGGTTCAAGAGTTATGATGAAATGATCGTACTCTCGCATAACAGCATGATAGGTGCAGTGAGTGGTTTGGAAGTGTCATTGAAAGGTCAAGGTTGCGATTTAGTTTTGTCGGGGATGTCACGAATTCAAAGAAGCGACAAAGATTTTAGACTTTTAGAGTATGCTGGTGCTATTTTGTTGTAGCCTTAGAATGGTATTCTTGGAAGAGGCACTGTGTATTGAATTGTGAATTCATAATTTGTGTTACAGAAACAGTATGGTTGGTTGCCATGGATATGCATGTTTTACTAGCTGGTGTGGAAGGTTGTGGGAGTATATCCCACGGGATGGTCGTATAAGTGTGATATGTTAGTCATTTAAGTGTTATAGATTGAAATCAGGTATGAAGATTCTGGTATTGTTTCTGATTGGAGGGTTTAGGTATGAGAAACACTCTATTCTGTTGGTTGCGGACTATGGAAGTTTTTTCCGGATTTGACGGTCAATTGTATGCTAATGAATAGTGTCATTGTGGATACTTGGAAGGTTATTGGCCCATTATAGGATGATCGAAATTGGCTTGTAGCCATTAGTAGGCCTAATATGCTTATTCAGCATAGCATTGCTTATATATGAGCCTTCGAACATAGTAAATGTTATTCCTATTGTCGTCTATTTCATGTGTTACTCTTTAATGCCATGTGGGTTGTGAGACGGCTTAATTTTTCACACGTGTGTTGTGATCCGTTGTAGCTTGTGGTGTTATATGAGCGAGATGGCTCTCAAGATGCAGGTCATTTATTGCACCTTAGACATGATTGGCATTTTGTAGCACATGGCGCTATTTGCTCCCTATGGTTGTCTTTATGTAATTGACATAGTGATGGTCGATATTCGGGCATTTCTTGGGTATGAGAATTCTTGCTTGGTAGGTAATTCCTTATTGATTGTATGTGTGGATCGGGTGGCACGTTGCATGGGTATGATGTTTAGATCAGGTTGCACGGTGTATCAGTGCGATGTTGGGTAAGGTTCCTTATACTTAGTTCATGTGTGTTGTTTCTTACCCTTGGGATAGGTTCATATTGTTTGTCTTGTTGATTTGAGTGCTATGCGGGCTTGGTAGTTCTTTACCCGAGTTCATTTTCCTTATTGGTCATACTCGAGTTGTAGCTTGTTGGTGCATTAATGGCGTCGTATGAGATTTTAGATGGTATTGAGGTGGCTTACTGACCGAGCGCATTGTACTAGGTGATATTAGGTTGTTGGACTTGAAATTAGTGCAATCAGATTATATAAGGTATATTAGAGAGAAAATATTACTATTCCGTTCAGAATGAGGCAAAGGTTCTTGTTGAGCGGAGGAATTTCATGAATTATTGACTTGGCGGGTTGTTATGAGGTTCAACACATCTCTTTCATCGTTTTAGTATTGTGAGGGTTAGAACATGGTGTATATTTGTTGTGGGGCATACGAATTATGTGGTGCATTATGTGATTTCATCACGGGCACATGATCATATTTTGGTAGAGCGTGTTGAGATTGATACGGCATTTGTTTGTTAGAATCAGGTGTTGTAGAGAAATCTGGATGTTGTAATTTGGTTCCAAGGTTTGTGGGTTAAGATGGCAGGAAGGATATTCATTTTGGCTTGAGCTAATGTGCTCATATGGGTTGTGGTGGAACGGATAGGTGCACAAGGTGTTAACTAGTGCTTTTGGGCATATATGGAATGGTTCTTAGCATATTCGAGGACGGACATATGTTTAAGTAGGGGATAATGTAACGACCCAACCGGTTGTTTTGAGCTCTAGCGCCTCGTTCAGTGGTTTGAGGTCTTGAGTAGCTTCGCTTCATGTATTATGACTTGTAAGTGCAATCGGATCTGAATTTCGGAAAGTTCGGAGTTAATTGGAAGGAAAATTCTCACTTCGGGAACTTTTAATTCTAAAGAGTTGACCAAAGTTTGACGTTTGAGTAAAAGACCTCGGAATAGAGATTTGAAGGTTTTAGTATGTTCGTATGATGATTTTGGACTTGGTCATTTGTTCGGATTAAGTATCAGGTGATCCGTAAGTACTTCAGCACTTATAGTGAAAAGATGACATTTTACAAGTTTTAGAATTTTCTAAGTTTGAGTTGAAGAGGACTTTGGTGTTATTGATGTCCATTTGGGATTTCAAGCATTTGAATAGGTTTGTATTGTGATTTGTGACTTGTAGCAAAATTTGGTGTCATTCTGAAATATTTAAATATGATTCAGATGCGTTCGATAAAGGATGAAAGTTTGAAAGTTAAAAGAGCTATAAGAAATTGAATTTGATCTTTAGTTTTTAATTTCGATGATGTAAGTTTTATTCCAAGCTTTTCGACAAGTTTACATCGGGTATATAAACTTTTTAGAATGATTGGACGGGATTCCTTGGACATCGGGTGAGATTTGGGATGGTTTCGGATCACTTTTAGGCCCTTTTGAACTCCTGATATTTGATGCCAGAGGTGTGAATCACAATAGTGGATGTCCGAGCCACGAAAGTGAGAGCAAAGTGCATTTTGGCCTTATATATCGCGATCACGAAAGGAACTGTCGCGACAGTGTAGAAAGAATTTCTATATTCAGTGGCATGATTTCGGGAGCTTATATCTTGCAATCTATAAGAAAATTGGAGATGATCTAAAAATAAAAGTCGTAACTCGTGGAATCTAATTTTCAGAAAATGATATAGCTAGTCATTTGGAATTTTATATAAAATGTTATATCCATTATACCAAAAGGTGTCTATGAAAAAGAAAATAAAAGTTGTACATCGTGATAGCGGGATTTTGGCCGCGATCTGAAGGAAACAATGCTGGAACTTTTGTTAACCACAATCGCATGGCTAATGACCGCAATCACTGAGGAGGCGCCTCTGGCATGTGTATTAAATATCTAATTTCGGTATTTTGAGCTTATTTCTTCTCTTTAAGTTCTCGGAGCACATGTAGGGCTCTTTAGGGTGATTCTTGAAGATCATATTTACCATATATCATAAGGTAAATTATTCCTACTTTTTTCAAGTTAAATACATGGGTTATATATGGATTTTAAAATGGAATCGATCATAATTGTAGAATTTCTAGAAAAAAATCTAAAAATGGTATTTTTGTATTTTAACCACGAAATTGGACATGAAATTTGGAATAAATTATATATTTAAGTTTGTGGCGTATTGGTAATGATTATCTTTTAAAAAAATGGAATCCAGGTGCATAGGCTTGGTGTTGACTTTTCGAACGGAGTTAAAAATTATTATAAATTGTTAAGTTATGAGTATTGGGAAAATTTTGATTGGTTTGCACATTGTTTGGATTGATGGGTATCGGTTTTAGGTGTTAGAGAGATGTTTGAGCTAGTTATCAAATTTCAGAGCGAGTTAAGTCTCTCGTCATCTAACTTTGTGAGAGGAAATTACTCCATAGGTGATGTATTTGTTATGTACTAACACTACAACATTTGAGGCCTCTAGCCACCCTTAAAAAGTGTGGCCTAAGATGCGATAAGTGTAGCAATTGATCAAAGGCAACACTTTACGCCCTTAGGCAACTCTTTTGGGGGTAGCCTAAAGTATCGTAACCTTTGCCCTATTGCCACGCTTTTAACGTGTCGCCATAGGAGCCACGCTTCAAAAGTGTAGTTGATGCACAAAAAAGCTACGCTTTATATTTCCTCTTGTAGCCACGCTTATATGACATAAAGTTACATATTTGAAGCGTGGTCTTTGGTTTCGTATAGACAACGTTTTTAAAGTCTGGCTTCTTAAAAAACAGTTATAGAGCATAGCGTCAAATTGGCAATGATTATGGCGACGTTTTCTAGGCGTGGCATTTTTGTCGGGCTCTGTGAAGTAATTTTTAATCCACAATTTTGCGGTTTAAAAATTATATTTGCTTACATTATATTCTATATTCACATTTATTTCAAGCATATACATTATGATCTCAAGTACTAAATTAGATGCTAAGTAACTAAATAAAAATAATTCATATATATATACACACACACTTGAAATAAACTTCAATAAAGAAACATAATTTGTATAGTGCAATAGGATAAAAATAATTCAAATGCATATACTTGAAATAAACTTTAAAAAAAAAATATAATTTGTATATTGCACATACTAATAATGTACTGCTTCAAGAAGTTCACTAGCAATGATCTCTACAAAATCAAATGTATTCATATATATAGTATCAATAATAATAATAAACATCACAATTTGTCCAAAAGTCTTCACCATTCACTTTAATAGATCAAATTGACTTGTGGCGTACATCATCAATATTTTCCTGCATATTCAAAATAAAATTAAAAATTAGAAGGAAGCATATATATAGTATGTAACAGTCATAGCAATATTTTTCTTACTAAGAATTAATGAGATATATTTCACTACTATAACATAACTAAGTCATACACAAAAAAGAGGTACAAGCGAAACAGAAGCAAAATTGTGAATTAACATATATTTCACCTAAAAATCGTGTTCCCTTATCTCAACTTGCATGTGCAAATTAACTTGCAGTTCTTACTATAGATAAGGATCAAATGTAAAAGTGTAGTATCTTAACCAAGATGAATTTCATCATACTATATATTCCCAATTTTCTATAACACTTCTTTTACAGAAGAAATATAAATATAGCAAACTATCATTTTTTATCCAGGAAATATGTTACCTTCTTTCTTCAAAGCAGACCCTATTTTTCCCAACCATATCGTCCATAAACATATAGAGAAATTATTCTCCACACAGCTAATTGACTCTTAGCCATATTTTAGTAAGCTTTTCGCATCTGAGGGCAATACCATCTGACTCAATACATATTTAAAAGAAAGAGATCCTAGCATTAATTTGCCAGTTTGCAATGAATAAAAAGGTTATATATAGGGACAGTTCTAATTATTTCTTATGAGACTTTTGCATTTTATTCTGATTAGTTGGGCTGGAGGTATAATAATATGTTTTAAGTTTAAGAGTTGATCTTCACAGCTTATGTTCTTGGTATAGATTAGTTTTTATAAAAGTTAGTATGCAACAACTCAAATTTATAGCTCTCTTTGTGACTCAATCTGTTCGACTACTGTGGGATATGCTTAAGAAACACATTTAGTTAAAGCGAGGGGAGATATAATAACAAGATCTTAGCTTGCTGCATTGCTTACTATTGCAACTTGAGTATATGTTTGAACTTCTTTTCCCTTCTTTGTACGAGTTGCAATAAACATTTCGGACTTTGATGGTTCCTCATTGTTCTCTTTGCTTGCGCGCTGCAAACTACATCAAAAGAAAGTAAAAAGTAAACATCAATGTGTTCCGACGAAATATAAAAAGAAATGGAAGTCAGATATTTTACAAAGTGTTAACTAAATATTACCAATGCTACGCGTATTCTTGCAAAATTAATAGGTCTCATTCGACGCCTCCACTTTTATTTTTTTTCTGTTTTCATAATTTAATTGGCACATGGCCTAGAACCAAAATAAGTATATTAATTAATAAATCAAAAAGGAAAAAAGATATAACGCGTCAATATGTTAAAGTGTAGAAATGCACAATTTGATCTCACTTGGACATCTGAATCTTCCCACTACTCAAGCAATTGGCAGAATTGAACTTCTGGAATCTCATTCGGACGATTTTGTAGCATATCTTCAACAGTAGCATTTTTATTGAAATGTTTCTTCTTAATATTTCTCTTGTGCCGCCTCCAAGCATCACGAAGACAAGTCAATACCCACTTCTCTCCTTCTGCTGGAATTAAGAACTTGTACTATGCAAAATAAAATATATTTATCTTCACTTAGCAAGAAACATGCCAAAAAAATATAGCATGGAAAAACTGATTGTTCTTACGTTGACATATTCCCACATTCGTTTCTTAATATCCTTTGACACAGCATGCCAACTAGTATGCACTAAGGTGTTAAATCTAGGATTCCTTGCGATTGTTCCTATAGAGTTGGTCAAGTCAGACACTCTCTTGTCAGTTAGTCCCACTGCCTGTCCTTTATCAAATGTTACCTCCTCTCTTTCTTCAAAACTACTTGCATGAATATTCTTACATGTTATTTGCCCTCGAACTCTTTTTTTTTCTAATGTCCCTAGATTTATGTAATAACCAAGACATAAAAAAGTTTACAATATATAAAAAAGATATAAAATTTACGACATACCATATGTAGCACAATCAATGTTCACGTCCTCATCTCTAACAAACTCATCGTCACCAACTTCTGCTTGTGCAACAAAATTTTCCATTTCTATTTCATGCTCATCTATTGGGTGAATATCAGGACGCTTTACACCACCAAGGTGTATCCCGTACTTTTCCAGAAATTGATTATGACTCGTCGACGGTAGGACCGAGTTATTTTTTACCTTTTTGCAATTTTGTATCTCCTGAATGTCAAGTTGTCTCTGTCTTTCACCTTGTGTTCTAATCATGTGTGAAGTATTAGGATATTTGTTTGAAAATGATGGGAGCATTGATGTCTGCATAGGTAATTTACTCATTCCTTGTTTTTGAATGGTATCCTCCAATTGAGTTAAACTTTGTTTGCTCTGTCCTTTTATTTCAATGTTATGTGAAGTATTCAGATCTTCCCTTGAAGGCGACTGGATCATTGATCTGTACATAGGCAATTTACCGCTTCCTAACTTTTGAACTGACTCATCGGATTTTGTTAACCTTTGTCTTCTTTGTCCTTCTGATGTTGCAGGCATATGGCTCTTTCTTTTAACTCCAAGTAGTGCCTGCTCTTTCATAGCTTTACTTTTGTGATCACTTGCAAGCATTTCTCTCTTAATCTGAAATTATTTGGCCAATCGGCACTTGATCGATATTGAAAATCAAAACCTAAATTCTTCATTGGACTCTTAGCTTTGTTTGGATTCGAAACCTTTTTCTTTAGAGCTGCTGCTTGATTCATCCTTCAAACAAAGAAAAAAAATAGTTTAGCCCAGCAACTAGTAGGTTCAGCAAAATTCAAGATTGAACCAATTTTTGAAACTTCTTCATTTCTTCAATACAATATGACCAAAAGAAAGAAAAAAATACATTTTCTCAAATACCAAGTTCTTCGTAATTGTGCTATGTAAAATCCTGAAATTTTCTCAAGAATCTAAGAAACAGTTAAGCAAGAAAGATGTGTTTTTAGTACAGTTAATGTTCTGTTAGAATATAATCTAAAACAGACTAAATTAATGCCCTCTTACCCCAAAACAAGCTTCCTAAGTTCTTGGCAATCAAGTAATTACAACCTTCCAGTTTTTTTGATTGCAATAGAATGACATTTAAACATGACTAATATTGATGGTATAATCTTGGAATAATCACTACTTAAGCTTTAAAGAACAGACAAAGATAAACTAGTTGTAGCATGACGTTAGTATAGTCTTTGAATAGTTGCTAGTTGTCATCTAGCTCTAAGCATATTAACTAAAATAAATCTTGAGCGACGACTATGAAATGTCCATAGAACAACAAGAAATTATTGTCCAGTTACAACAATAAATAGCTATACTTCCTACAATAAACAGAGTAATAGAGATACATGTGCAGTATCTATTTGCCTCCTCAAGAATTGTTAGTCAATAATTTTGTTTAGTTCGATGAGCACCACCTGATAACAATAGAAAAAATATGTATACTTTAATACATTTTTGAATACTCAGGTAATAAGATTAATGACAAATTCAAAACTATAATTTCTACTTACTCATTTTCACTTCCCTGGATATTTTGTCCAAAACTAGAGGACTTAAATGTCCTTCCATATACTGATGCAATATGATTCCTCATGTTACGAAAATAAATTGAGGCACACCTAATAATGACCAAATACTTTAGAGATCAAAACGGACACTCGATAATTATATGAGCAAGACATATATAAGCACAGGAAAAAAACAATCAGCGAAAAACATTCAATATTAAAACTAGACGAAATAGCAAGCAAATATCATCAATTTGAATCTAAAATAGTAGTCTTTAATGTGTCCTAGTTGTTAAACAAGAAATGGCTTAGCTATTTTCTATTTTAATCTGAATCAAGCTCGTAATGTATCCTAAAAATCAAACTCGTCCTCCGATTCAAACTCCTCTTCTGATTCAATTTCAAGTTGTGCAAGAAATCCTTCTGGAGGCACATCAACAATGGTTGCTCGTAAATCATTTCTTACTAAGACGACTTCATCATTATCATCGGGCATAGATAAGCCCACCAAATGTTCAGGCGGCTCATTTTCATAACTGTGTGGGGCATTAGATTCAATTTGATCACTTATGCTAAACAAATCTCTCGGAACAGTCTTCATAACATAATGTTTATCTTGATTATATGGATCTTGCACGTAGAAGCATTGGTGTGCTTGCGATGCTAGAATAAAAGGCTCTTCTTGATAGCATTTCTTGTTGAAGTAGACATAAGTAAGACCATAAATATCTTCTTCAACCTCGTACCAATCACACTTAAATAAGACAACCTTAAAATGTCCATAATAATCTAACTCAACTATAACAAATATTCTGCCATAATAAGTCAAATTCGCATCAACCGGATTTTTATCCTTTGCACTTGCGAAGCTTGTTGTTAGGGCAACTAATGTAACACCACTATTTTGCGTTTTACGTCTTGCATTTGGTCCTATGGATAACTATTTTATCAAATCGGGCACATCCTCATACAACACACGAGTTTCAAACCATTGAGAGAAGTTTTGACTATGAGTTTTGGCCTTTTTCCATCTAGATCCTCGCTTCTGATTATTAACCTCCACCTCATGCTCTCTGTAGAACAAGAATTTTTATTTGTTTAGAAAAAATATTTAAGAATTATCTACATAAAAGGAAATACTACAAGTGAATAAAGTTACCTAATATATTCTTGAACTTCATCACAATTATTCAATACATATGCATGGGCCTGACGTAATGACCTGCCATCTAAAACAATCGGATCACTCTTTTTAGCTCCTAAAGGACAGCCTCTGTTAGGAAACAAACTGAAAGTTTGGGCATCAGAACCACATTCATCATTGTTTCGGGTTCTTCTATTAAATCTTGTTTGTACACCTCCATGTAAGTATCTAGAGCACAAAGTTAAACACTCTTCAACCAAATATGCCTCAGCAATAGATCCCTCTGGATGATTTTTGTTACGAACATATGATTTTAACGTACACATATATCTTTTAGGAGGATACATCCATCGATTCTAAACTGGACCTCCTAATCTTACCTCGTTCACCAAATGAATAGGAAAATGAATCATTATATCAAAAAAAAGTTGGAGGAAATATTCGCTCAAATTGATTCAAAGTTTCTTTAATCTCTATCTCCAAACAATCTAGCTCTTCCAGTGTGATAACTTTTTGACATAGACAGCGGAAGAAGGAACTTAGACAAATCAAAGGAATAGCAACATGATCAGGAAGTATGCTTTAATTGGTATTGGCAACAAGTAATGTAACATAAAATGGGCATCATGGGTCTTATAACCAGATAATTTTCTTTCCTCTAGTTGCACTCACCTAGATATATTAGAAGCACTACCATCGGGTAGTTTTGCTGTCTTTAGAACATCACAAAAAATTGATTTCTCTCCATTAGCCATTGAGAAGCACGCTTTTGCATACTTTATTCTCTTTCCATCCTTTGTATCTTTTGGTTGAAGGTTCTTTCTAATGCTCATCTCTTTTAGATTATAACGAGCATTTGCATGATCTTTTGTCTTGCCAAGAATATCCAAAAGAGTTCCAATTACGTTATCAACTATGTTTTTCTCTACGTGCATTACATCAAGATTGTGACATAACGAATTGTGCTGCCAATAAGGTAACTCGAAAAAAATTGACTTTTTTTTCCATAGCCCATCATTTGTTCTCTTACGCTTCTTCTCAAACACATTATTAATATTTTGTATGCTATTAAGAACATCTGTTCCATTTAGTAAAGGTGAAGGAGGCCTAAATTCTGTCTTTCCATTAAAAGACCTTTTGTGGATCTCCGAGGATGATCGATGGGTAGAAAAATACGATGGTCCATATAATACATTTTTCGACTATGTTTAAAAATTTGTACCATAGTTACAACAAGGGCAAGCCAACTTTCCTTTTGTACTCCAACCAGATAACATAGCATATGCAGGGAAGTCACTGATGGTCCATAAAAGAGTTGCTCGCATTTGAAAGGTTTGATTTCTCGAAGCATCATATGTTTCCACCCCGGACTCCCGCAACACATTCAACTCTTCTATCAATGGTTGTAAATAAATATCAATGTCATTGTCAGGTGATCGCGGCCCAGGTATAAGTAAAGAAAGCATACAATATTCTGGCTTCATAGGAGGCAAATTATATACCACTAAGATAACTGGCCATGTGCTATGAGATATGCTCATGGTCCGAAATGGATTGAACCCATCGATTGCCAAGCCAAGTCTCAAATTGCGAGAATCTCTTGCGAAATCTGGATGAAAGCTATCAAAGTCTTTCCATGCTTGTCCATCAGCAGGATGCCTTAACTTTCCGTCTTTAGAGCGCTCCTCGTTATGCCACCTTAATGTATCTATTGTCTTTGAGCACATGAATAGCCTTTTCGGTCTAGAAATTAATGTAAAGTATCTCAAAAAATTTTCTGGAACACGATGAGCTTTTTTAAAAAGCTCAATCTCGCTATGTACTTCAAGATATTTAATACATCTGGAAGCTCTACAAACATGACAATATTCATCAGCCTTATGTTCATTCCTAAATAGCATGCAATCATTAGGACATACATCAATTTTTTCATAATCAAGAACGAGATCCTTTAACAATAGATCCTTCAAAGACCAAACCAACTCATTAAGCAGTTAACAACATTGTACAACTTTCACTCTATTATAATTGCACAAATTGAAAGACCACAACATTGTATCTCACCCAAAAATATTTGTAAGGTCAAAAAAATAATATAAATAAACATCGCAAATTTATAATAAAAAAGCACATATTAGAATATCTCATTCTATTAGGTTGTAATAGCTCTAAGTTTAGAATCAGTTATCAAGAAACAACAATTTAGAGATATCAAAGTGAACAAGTCACAAGAATACTATTAGTTATTATGCTTTACCCCTTTGATCAGTAGCTTTTTAATTTTTATTTTATTTTTTGGGTAACTCTAACATATCTCACGTACACATGACCCATTATACCATATATTGGGATCAGATTAGGAAGTGAATATACATGAAGTAAAAAATGATATTAAAAAACCTAAAATCTGTTAACTTTAAACAAACAATCAACTTAAAAATTGTACAGATTTGAAATAAAGAGGTGCACAACATGTAATTAAAAAATTCGGAATACCTATCTAATTTTTAATTTCATTAAATCAATAACATCGAAGTATTAAAGCGAATTCAAACGACAAAGAATATATTTGTCATATGATAATCCCTAATAACTTGGTAAAACCAAATTAACAAGCAAATATGAATGAAAAAATAAAAAAATAAAAGATCATAACTTCAAATAAAGAATAAACTGCAAAATTATACCAAAAAGTCCAGAATTTACAAATATAATATTGCACTCATATAATAAAAATAATAACTACCCAAATCAATAATGCTCGTCAAAAATAAGATCATATATTGAGAAAATAAAGAGTACCCACTAAAGATTTTTTCCATGAGATGGGTTTTACTAAATCATTCATGTGGAGACTTGTTTCACTTTTTGCTTTCTTAGATTATCAAAGAGAAAAAATATTTTCATGAGACGGGTATGGTATGATGCCTATAATATAAATATTTTTAAATGACAAAAACTTACAATTGTAGAAGGCAAAAGAAGCAACAATTTTACCTTTTTGGCATAGAGTAGGTATAAAGCACACGGAAGATGGAATTTGTTTCCTATAGGGTTTCCAACTATACGGTCTTTCTTTTGGGAATTGGGGGAATATTTCATTAAGTACAATTTTGGCGGGAAACTTGTTGGTAAATTTTTTATTTTGGAATTTTTAGGGTACGCTTACAAAGGGTTGTATTTAATATGAAAATATAGCAACTCTCAAAAAACGTAGCAATAAAATTAAAAAGCGTGGCCAAAACTATTATATTTAGGCAAAACTTAAAAACTATTGTCTTTACATTTAAAAAAAATGCTTTATAAGTGTTGCCATAAAAACTGTGGCCAAAGACACTAATCAAAGGCGACGCCCATATAGTGTTCCCACAAATACTTGTGGCAACACTTTTTGAGTGTTGCCTAAATTAGTGTGGCCATAGGCCTAAAATGTTGTCGTGTAACTTTTGTGGAGGGCTACCTACGTACGAGATGATGAGAGTTTGTACGTAGTTAAAATCATACTTATGTATGTATAGAGTTAGGACTATATAATACAATATTTGTATTACTTGAACTCAACTTGCTAGATTAATTACCTAAAATGGTAAATGTAATTTCATTTGAGATCATGTTAGGTCGAATATTGATACCTTGAGTTGTTTGATGGGATATCCCATTACCGATAACAATTACGCGTACTTTATGTCCCTGTCTTGTATTGCGAATACATAACTCGTAATTCAATGAATTTTTCCTCGGATCGAGCCGAACGCCTCGATAGTATATTTGAGATGCATCTATGGTTCGCACTGGTCGACCCTTGACAGTGTACAACTATGATGCATCTATGACCTCGGCGTAATTCGTATGTAATACGGCTAGGAGTCCAAATATTCATGAGATTCCTCTTTTGATTAAGATCTGACAGTTACATGTTATACCTTATTTGTTTGAGACGGCACTTGATATTCCTTACCCGTTTGAAGTAGCCTTTGATTTCTTCTATTTACTGAGATAGTACATGGAATTCGAGAAATTTATGATGTCACGAGGTTAGAGAGTTATGTTATTTACAATTCTTACCCTATTATTATTGTTGTATTTTATATCTGTTTATAATTTTTATATTGATTTATTGGATTACTAGTAAATGTCGATGTAGACCCCTCGTCAATACTTCTCCGGGGTTAGGCTAGATACTTATTGGATATGCGTTGATTTACATACTCATGCTACACTTATGCATTTATTGTGCGTGTGTATTTCTGATGGTTATTTGGGCGCGTAGGCGAGTTGTCGAGGGGACTTTATGGTGAGAGATATTTCATATTGCGATCTGCAGCACACAAGGTCTCCATCATATTCATTTACTGAATCCTGTCTATCTCATATTCCTGCCATATGTTGTATTATTATTGCATTTTCTAGTAGACGCTCACGCATTTGTAGACGCTCATGCACTTATGACACTGAATTTTGGAATGTTCTAATAATTGCTTGAGGTATTGCTTAACACGGTCACGCTTTTATTTTATATTTTACCAAATTGAATGTACTATGATTTAGATGCATAGATTTTTTTATTTAATAAAAATTTATGATTTTAGAAATAATAAATAATTAAATTGATAGTTCACTGTTGGCTTGCCTAACAGCGACGTTGGGCGCTATCACAATCTTTAACTGGAATTGGTCGTGACGTAACAAATTTACATGAGATTTATATCCGATGATCATTGCATCATCTAATTCAGTCGAACCTGTTTATTTTCTTAATTGCTATTTCGTTATTTTTCTCTTTTTGCAGTTATTAGATTGAAATCCGCATTCGCCGACTGCAGAAAAGTGCTAAGTTCCTATGTAATTTGGTTAGCGAGAATTTATATAATTGATCTCAATTTGTTTAAAAACTAGGCCTACTATTCTATGAAGCTCCTCATTAAATATGAAGAAAGTCATTGCTAGAACAACAACAACAACAACAACAACAACCTTACCCCTACCCTTTGGTAGAGAGTCTGTTTCCAAATAGACCCCCGGCATCCTTCCCTCCAAAAACTTCTCACCTTGCTCTTGGGAAGACTCGAACACACAACCTCTCTGTTGGAAGTGGGGGTTGCTTACCATCAGAGCAACCCCTATTATCTAAAGTCATTGCTAGAACAAAGAACAAAAAATAGATAAGGAAAAAAAATACTATTATCTATTTTAATATAAGAGAACAAATCCGCCAAAAATATATATATATATATAAGAACACAAACAAAAAGTAATAAAAGGTTTATTTATTTCATAATTGTTCTATTTAGAAGAACTATATCCATGTCCAAATAGTTGGAGCACAAGAAGATCTATGTCTTTGATTGAACAAATTCCACTTGCCAATGGTTATGCCTTGGTAATCCTTTTTGAAGGGAGGCCTCACAGCAGTCAGGATTCCACGCGCAACAAAAATTCTGTGCATGAGCACCTTTCAGCATCATCGCCAAAACAACCATAAGCAGAAAAATCATCATCACTTTGTTTGCAAAGCTCATTTCTCCTTTCGTTAGAAATATTTTCTTCTACTGTGATTGATTTTAGAACAGAGAGTGGGTATTTATATATGCAGTTATGTTAGAAAATCTCTAGAAATTGAGAAAATCTCCATTAGTTATTATTTTCCCATTAGAGTGTAAATGTATAGATTCGGCTTTAAGTTCTCATACTATAGATATTTCTTGATTATTTTTATTAAGTTATTAAAACATCACAAAGATAGAAAATAAAGATGAATGAAATATACTTGTGGCTGAAATGTTGTTATAGGTTTTATACATTGATTGTATTGGTTTTTTTATACCATATCTGCTTCCCCTTTCATAAACAACCAACTTTGGTCGCTAAGTTTAAATTATATTTATTATTTTATAATTGGGTCTTACTTTAGCAACCAAAGCTGATCGCTAATTTCGATATTTCTTTAACCAAGCAAGTCTGACCAGTCTGCTCAACATTTCTTTAACCAAGCAAGTCTGACATTCCGGTCTTGGCTCCACCCATGCTATAAAGTAGGGGTGTACAAACGAACTGGAAAAATGCACCAAACCAAAAGGTGAAACCAAACCAATTAAAAAATATTATGAGGTTTGGTTTGATTTCGTTTGGAATTGATTAAAAAAAATCTAAACCAAACCAACATTTAATTATATTGTATTTTTTACATACATTTAAGAATTTATATAGAATTTATTTTAAAATTGTCTAAAAAAAATTGGGATTCTATTATGACATGTAATAGAATATGAAGTGCTCCAATTGAAATTAACTTTAAATATTGTGTTATATGATAACTTTCTTATTAAGTGTTATTCAAATACAACAATTTTTTGTTCTTCCTTATTCATATGTCAAGATCTATTAAATTCTCATATCTTTTTCGAATTTGAAGTGAAATTTTGATAATTGAAAGTTAAATACAATATATTATTATTTAGGTAAAGTGGTCCAAGGTAAAGTGGAAGCCAAGAAAGCAGCTTACATTAAGTTAGTAGAGAGCACCGATGAGGATTAGAGAGCGAACAGAGAAAGATATAAGAATGCTAGGAAAGTGACGAAATTAGCGATCATAGAGGCTAAGACCGCTGCTCTTGGCCGGCTTTATGAGGAACGTGGAAGCAAAGGTGGGGACAAGAAGTTATTTTGGTTATCCAAAGCGAGAGAGAAGAAGGCTGGCGACTTTGATCAAGTAAGGTGCATCAAAGACGAGGACAGTCGAGTATTGATGGAAAAGGCCCAGATTAGGCAAAGATGGCAATCGTACTTTCATAAACTTCTGAATTAAGAGGGGGATGGAAACATCGCGATAGGGCAATTGGGGCACTCCGAGAGTCAGTGAGACTTTAGGTATTGTAGGTGCATTAAGGTTGAGGGGGTCGTGGGTGCAATAGGTAAGATGAGTCGGGGAAAAGGGACCGGACCAAACGAGATTCCAGTAGAGTTTTGGAGATATGCGGGCAGAGCAGGCTTGATGTGGGTAACTGGGTTGTTTAATTTTATCTTCAAGATATGGGGTTATGGGGTTACACCAAGAATCTAAACTCCACTCATTCTTATTTGCTCTAGCGATGGACGCACTGACAGACCATATCCAATGAGAGGTGCCATGGTGTATGTTGTTCACTAGTGATATAATTCTAATTGATGAGTCACGAGGCGTCATTAATGGGAAACTAGAGGTATAGAGGCAGGCCGTGAGTCTAAAGGTTTCAAATTGAGTAGTACTAAGACTGCATATGTGGAATCTAAGTTCAGCAATGTGACGTGGTAAGTGGATGTGGAAATAGCGCTAGACTTAGAGGTCATCCTCAAGAGAGAAAGTTTTAAGTACTTAGGGTCAATTATCCAGGGAGATAGGGAGATCGACGGGGATATTACATAACATATTGGGATGGGGTAGATGAAATGGAGATTAGCGATAGGAGTCCTATGTGACAAGAATGTGCCACCTAAACTCAAAGGTAAATTATGTGGAGCAGTGGTTAGACCGGTCATGCTGTATAGAGCTGAGTGTTAGATGGTCAAGAATTCACATATCCAGAATATGAAAGTATCATAAATGAGGAAGTTGAGATGGATGTATGGGAACACTAGGCTGGATAAGATTCAAAATGAAGATATTCATGAGAGGGTGGGTGTAGCTCCCGTGGACGTCAAGATGCGGGAAGTGCGGCTTAGATGGTTCGGACAGGTGCAGAGAAGAAGACTAAATGTAGCAGTTATGAGGTGTGAGCGGTTGACTTGGAAGGTATAAGAAGAGGCAGAGGACGGCCTAAGAATTATTGGGGCGAGGGTGATCAGGCAGGACATGGTGCGGCTTCAAATTTCTGAGGACATGGCTCTTGATAGGAACATGTGGAGGTCGAGCATTAGGGTGGTAGGCTAGGGGATAGTCGAGAGTTCTTCCCTCTTTGTTCCAGGTAGTGTGGTAGAGTTTTATTTACAGAGTTCATTTATATTAGTTCCTGAGTTATTGAGACTTTAATCATCATTTTAGTTACTATGCATGAATATTAGGCTTACCTAGTCCTGTAGACTAGGTTCCATCATGATATTCTATGGAGGAAAATTGGGGTCGTGATACATATTTTACGTCAACCTTTATATGTTACCGATCTGTAGGTGAAATCATATAAGTGAAGTGTTAAGAGGGAACACGGTACACCTAAATCACATGAAATGAAATTGTTTTGAGATACTTGGTTTCTCGTAGAATCCATGCAAATTTATCATACAATATACAATAATGGAAGAAAATGTCACGTCCCCAAACCACCCGGCTCTTGATGGCGCCTATCATAGTACTAGGCCAGGTGAAACAACACGAATAATATAAAGGTCTTTTGTAAATTTATTTTCTAATCATATATAATCTCAAATCTTTCATTTTGATATATAATAAATATGTGGAAAAGGAAAAATATGTAAGTATATCAACCCAGCTCGATCCTGGTGTCAGTAGTTATGAGCCACTAATTACAACTTAACATTGTCTGCTTAATACAAGATAAGTTTGAAATATATAGTAATAAG
The DNA here is from genome assembly GCA_034376525.1 of Nicotiana benthamiana. NCBI lineage: Eukaryota > Viridiplantae > Streptophyta > Magnoliopsida > Solanales > Solanaceae > Nicotiana > Nicotiana benthamiana. Next base: position 35,039,627 of record CM067333.1, on the reverse strand, counting down.
GATAGGAAGGAAAAAGGCACGACTATGAATGCCGTGTAGCTACCTTAGAATCTCCGGATAGTACTCTGAAAGCAACGAACAACTCTCACTCGGAGGCTCTGGCACCTGAATCTATATACAAGGTGCAGCGAGTAATGTGAGCATGCCAACTCAGTAAGCAACCAAAGTAAATAAAGGCTAAGTGCAGTGACGAGTATTTAAAATCATATACATACTTTATCAATAATCTCAACAGAAATATCAAAGTCAAAATTTGTAGTTTAATAGCCAAATATCTCGTAAAAACTCCAATTTCAATGAAAATCCTTTAAAGCATTTGTTCAATATTTTTCAATAGAGGCTCAGTATAAAAGAAGAGTGAAAGCAGAAATCTCATAAACAAGCCCATGGCAAAGTATCTCATAAGTATAGCCCCTTGGGCAAGCCTCTCAGTCACTCGCGACTAGGCTCTCGTCAATCAGTACACACACTCTACACTCCCACTCAATAGATATCTCATAATAATAACTATTGTGGTGTATAGACCGATCCGTATATATATATATATTCGACCACGCTCACTGGGAATGTACAAACTTCGGAGGGGCTCTTACAGTCCAAGCGCTATATCGCTGCGGCGCACAGCCCGATCCAACATATCGCTGCGGCGTGCAGCCCAATCCATATGTATATAAATATCGATCTGGCTTGCAGCGATCCATAAATATATATAATCCTCACCATCAAATCCTCGAACTCTCTCTTGGTCATTAACCTCACAACCACTTGAGCATTTCAGTGAAAATCAGGGAACTCAGCTTAAACAATTTTCATTTATTTGGAAGTAGAGTGATGAAACTTAATCAAATAATAAATAGGTAAAAATCATGACCGGGGATATGCTTTCAAAATAAAACAGTGTGAGGAAAGTAGTAAAATACCCCTAAGGGTCTAAACAGTTCGGCACAAGGCCCCAAAAATAGCATTCAACCCAAGTTAGTAGATTCCTTTCTAAAACACATGGATATCATACAATGCTTATCAAAACATGCAACTCTGCAGTCGCCACAAGACGGACCAAGTCGCAATCCATATGGGTGCACACACACACGCTAGTGACCTAGCATGGGCATCACCTCAATTATCAAAAGAGTACGAAACTTTGGGGTTTCATACCCTCAAGATTAGATTTACATTTGTTACTTACCTCGAACCGGATGAACATCGACTCTGCAATGCTCTTACCTTTCCACTCGGCCTCAAATCGTTCCAATCTATCCAAAATCATAATCATACCATCAATACAGGTCAAAGGGACAAAGCCTACAAAAATATTACAAATATACTCAAAAATCTCGAAATTGTTCAAACCCGACCCCTACCTCACGACTCAGAATCCGCTAAAATTCACAATACTAGGATCATTATCCTCTCATGATTCTATACATACCATAATCATAATAATCGGACCTCAAATGGCCCCTCAGATCTCTAATTTTACCTCTCCAATTTCAAACCCTAATTTCAAAAAATTTCACCCTTAATCTCATAAATTTCCATGTTTCATCAACTGAAATTCACCATAGATACAAGTATTAAGTTCAAATATCTTACCTCAACAAGAATCCCCTTGATTTCCTCTTCAAAATCCTCCAGAAGCTTCAATCCCCACTTCAAAAAGGGTGGAATGGGCTAAATTTCACGAAGGGGAACTTATGTACATTCTACCTAGCATTTCTGCACATGCGGGAAAATTATCGCACCTGCGGACCGCACCTGCAGTCATCTTAACTGCATCTGCGATTTTCATTAAAATCCTTAGACGCCGCACCTGTAACCCAGATCTCGCACCTCCGGGCTCACAGATGCGGTCCATACATTGCTCTTGTGTTCCTTGTCGCTTCATCGATCACCCTTCTGCTTTTGCGGCTCGCATCTACGGTCCACGGCCCGCAGGTGCGGTTATGATAGAACACAACAGTTGAAGTTGCTCATTTTTAATACCAAACTTTCCGACAATCTTCCGAATTCATCTCGAATTCATCTCGAGACCCCGGACCTCAACCAAAAATACGAAGAACTCACATAACTTCATTCAAACTCATACCAACCCTCGAAATATTCAAAACAACATCGAAATACCAAATCTCCCCCCGGATTCAAGCCTAAGGATTTCTAAACTTCGGAATTACGCAATCGATCCAAAAACCTATCAAACTTCATCCGAATTACCTGAAATTTTGCACACACGTCACAAATGACACAACAGAACTACTCCAATTTCCGGAATTCCATTCCAACCCCGATATCAAGATTTCCACTACCGACCGGAAAATGTCAAATTTCTAATTTCGCCAATTCAAGCCTAAATATACCACGGATCTCCAAATTACGTTTCGAGCCCGCTCCTAAGTCTCATATCACCTAACGAAGCTATCCGAACCTTAAAAATCAAATTTCGAGATCATTTACTCATAAGTCAAATGGATCACAGAACAACCAACACAATAAGATGAAATATAGCTGAACAACACATAAAGAAGCAGAAACCAATGGAATGAGATTGTGACTCGTGAAAGGACCGGCTAGGTCGTTACAGAAAAAGATTAAAGTGATACCATTTAATTAGGAATATATATTAGCATCGTGTTAGTACGTTTACTGTAGTTAAGTCCTATGTTTACTAAAACTCTTTTACACCGTTAGAGATTCATGTTCTATTATTTTTATATTGATTTTTGTGTGTGCTTAAATCGAGCTCTATCATGCATGAGAATTTATATAGTTGACTCAAACTTACTTAAAATTGAGTAATAGTTATTCTACTAAGCTTCTCATTAAACTTACCGAAATTCATTGCTTGAACATATTTGAGGGAAGGATGCCGGGGGTCTATTTGGAAACAGCCTTTCTACTCAAGGATAGGGGTAAGGTCTGCATACATACTACCCTCCCCAGACCCCGCTAAGTGAGATTATACTAGGTTGTTATTGTTGTATTGTATTGTTGTTGGTGACTTGATGGGCTTTATATATGTGTCTGTGTTCCTGGATAGGAGAAAATACCTTTATCTATTTCAATATAAGAGAAAAAAACAGCAAAAAAGTAGTAAAAACTTATTTATTTCATAATAGTTCTATTCAGAACAAAAAGATCCATGTCCATATAGTTCTTAGAACAAAGAGGATCTATGTCTTTGGTTGAATAAAGTCCACTTGCCAACGGCTTTGTCTTGGTAATCCTTTTTGAATGGAAGTTGACAGCAAAAAGGGTCAGTCCAGCATTAGCCAGAATAACCATAAGTAGAAAAATCATCATCACTTTCTTAGTAAAGCTCATTTTTCCTTTCATTAACATTTTCTTTTTGAACAAATAGTGGGTATTTATACATGCATGTGTCCATCAGAAAACCTCCACTAATTATTATCTTTCCATTTCTAGTTGTGTATAGATTCGCTTTTAAATGATCATATTGTAGATATTCTTGTTTTTTTGTTGGTACTTATAAAACATCACTGAGATAGAAAATAGAGATAATGAAATGGATAGCTGAAATATAGTATAATAGATTTTGTACATTGATTGCATTGATTTTTTTTATACCATTAAGTTATATTGACATAATACAAGAGGTAAATTTTTCATAAGTAGACTGAAATGGTAGCTTAAAAAACAAATTGACCACCTGTTAAAGACTGATAGCATTTGATTTCTTTAAACTCAACTTTTATAGATTAAATCCTTGGAATATACAAAAACAGAACAAGATAGTGATGAAACAATTTGATGACGGTTATTTGGCTAAATAAAATTATAAGAGTAGAAGAATCGAATATCTTTGTGCTAATTTTTTTGAATTATTCTAAGAATTAAAGTTCCTACTTCCGGATGTTCCTTCTTTTTAAAAATATTCGATATAATTTTGATGTCCGAATCAGCTTGCGCTTGCCTCGATAAATTAATAGGATATCTATTATCTTTTATTAGAGCAAAAAAAAAGTAATTTTACTCATCAAAATTTAAGCAGATAAAAAAAAGTTCATGTATCGGATTAAAACCTTAGTTCTCGACATTATCCAAATCTTAACCCCCTTGGCGCCTATAAAGTACACCTATATTTTGTAGAGAGTTTTGGGAGAAGTAAATTTCTCGTATTGCTCGCAAAAGTATATATAGAGCACAGAGGTATCAAATCCTACCAACTATAGGACTGTACAATAATGAAGGAAATCAAATCCTACCAACTATAGACTATACAATAATGAGAGAATATTCTACCAATAATAAAAAGATATACACAATTATATTCTAATACGCCCCCTCCAGATGGAGGGCTGGAGGACACGCCAATCTTGGACATCAGCAGAAGAAGCCGAGGACGAGATAAGTGTTTGGTGAGAGCATCAACAAGCTGATCAGCAGAGGATACGTGAGCAACACGAAGAGACCCATTCTGAACCAATTGACGAACAAAGTGATAATCAATGGAGATATGTTTCATGCGCGAATGAAACACAGGGTTGGCACAGAGGTAAGTGGCGCCAATATTGTCGCTGTAAATGACAAGAGCAGCCTGAAGAGGGACATGAAGCTCGCGCAGCAGGGAATGAAGCCAACATACTTCAGCGGCAGCAGAAGCAATGGCACGATACTCAGCCTCAGTAGAAGATCGTGCAACAGAACGCTGCTTTTTGAGCTCCGGGAAATAGGATTAGTCCCTAGAAAGACAACGTAGGCACCAGTTGAGGAGCGGTCATCAAAGTTTCCACCCCAATCAGCATCAGAGAAACAATGCAGAGGTATAGTGGATGAAGGACGCTGCCAGACTCCAAAGTCACGCGTCCCATTCAGATACCGGAAGAGGTATTTAATTGCACCCCAATGAGTGACAGTAGGAGCGTGCATGAACTGTGAGAGTTTATTCACAACAAAGGAGATATCAGGACGGGTGAAGGAGAGATACTGGAGGCCCCCAAGGGCCTGTCGATATGCGGATGCGTCGGCAGGAGCGGAGCCGTCGGCCAGATGAAGGCGGGTTGACGTGCTGTTGGCGTCTAAACAGGGTTGGATTCCAGCATATTATGACGAGTCAAAAGATCAACAACATATTTACGCTGAGAAAGAAAACACCCCTTGGAGCTGTGCAGAACTTCAACACCAAGAAAGTAGCTTAGATCACACATGTCTTTAAGAGAAAACTGAGCCCCAAGAGAGTCAATCACACGGTTCAAGAAATCAGAATCATTACCAGTCAATATGAGATCATAAACATATACCAAAAAATAGGCCGTAATACCAAAGTGCTGCAAGACGAAGAGCGAAGTGTCAGAGGTAGTGTTGACGAAACCCATGGTCAGAAGGCATTGGCGGAGCGCACCGTACCATGCCCGGGGTGCCTGTTTGAGACCATAAATAGCTTTCTGTAACTTACAGACATAAGATGGATAGGTTTTGTCAACAAAACCCGGTGGTTGTGCCATATCAACATCCTCTGTAAGCCTCCCGTGGAGAAAGGCATTGTTCACATCCATTTGACGAAGAGGCCAACCTTGGATACAGCTAAACTGAGAACCAAATGCACAGTTGCCGGCTTAAAAACCGGATTGAAAGTCTCCTAGAAGTCTACACCTGGACGCTGATGAAAGCCCTTCGCAACAAGCCGGGCTTTGAACTTATCCACAGTACCGTCAGGTTTTCGTTTGATACGATAAACCCACTTGCAACCCACAACATTCTGTGAAGAATCAGGCGGAACAAGATCCCAGGTGCCATTTCGTAGCAGAGCATCAAACTCTGATGATATAGCAGCGCGCCAGTACTCATCAGACATAGCACTAGACACAGTCTGAGGTTCAGTAACAGCAGGAGAGGTGAAAGCAGACATACCAAACTTCTTGTAGGGCGTGAAGATGTTATTTTTGCTGCGAGTTTGCATATGATGACCACCCTAAGGGGATGTAGGTGGCGGCATAATGGGTGTAGCGGCGGCAGGGGCTGCTGGCGGTGTCGGAAGGGGCGCTGGTGGCGCGGGCGTTAGCGCCGGCAGTGTGTCCGGTGAAGGATCGCCAGTGGGAGCGGTGGCAGGTACTGGTGGCGGCAGCGGAAGGACTTCTAGGGAGACCGGAATGGGTACAGGGGGAGACTCGGGGTTAGACAATTTGGAGAACGAGAAGACATCTTCATGGAAGGTGACATGACGCGAGACGAAGATTTTAGACGTTGAGGGATCAAAGCATAGATAAGCGCTTTGAGTAGTAGAGTAGCCGAAGAGGACACAGGCACGAGATCTGGGTTCCATTTTGTGTGAGGTGTAGGGCCGAAGCCAAGGGAAGCATTGACAGCCGAAGACACGTAGTTTGCAAGGTTGGGGCGCTTATGGAAGAGAGACTCAAAGGAGGAGAGCATCGAGAGATTTGTCTTGGGAAGACGATTAATGAGATAGACTGCTGTAGCAAAGGCATAAGGCCAGTAAATGAGAGGTACAGAGGCATGATGGAGGAGAGTGAGACCAGTATCGACAATATGACGGTGACGACATTCTGCATAGCCATTGTGCTGAGGTGTATGAGGAGGTGAAGTGAGATGTGAGATGCTATTGGAGGCAAGAAAATAGCGTAAACCGATGAATTCACCCCCATTGTCAGTATACAGAGTAATGATTTGAGCAGAGAAATATTTTTCTACAATGGATTTAAAAATGGGCAAGGTTTGTAAGACAACAGATTTACGGCGTAAAGGAAAAGATCGAACATACTTGGAAAAATGATCAACAAAGATGACATAATATTTAAATCCTTCATTAGAAATAATTGGAGAGGTCCATATATCGGAGAAAATTAAGCTCTAGCGGAGCAGTAGAAGATAAACTTGACTCAGAAAAAGGTAACTTATGACACTTATGAAGCTTGCAAGAGACACAAGCAAGATCAGACACATTACTGGACGCTATACTGCTAGAAGACACTAAAAGACGCAGGATTTTAGCGGACGGGTGACCAAACCGAGAATGCCACAATGACGCAGAGAGCTTTTGTGCCGTGAGGGCGGACGGGAGACTGGGAGCTGCCGGCCAGTAATAGGTGTTGCCCCTAAGCGGGCCGCGAACGAGCGTTGCCCACGTGCGACGATCCTTCACCTGAAAATCAGTATCAGAAAGAATAACATTAACATTATTATGACGACATAATTGGGCAACAGAGATCAAATTTTTACGCATATGTGGAACACAGAGAGCCCCAGGTAATAAAAGAGAGGAATAACTGTTAAGTTGTCCAGTATGTGTAATTGTCAAACACCGTTACCAATAACCACATTGTCGAAACCAGTGTAAGGACAGTGAAGAGATATGTTGGCAAGATCAGAGGTGATGTGATGGGAGGCACCAGAGTCCAGGATCCAATCGGATGCAGAGGGAATCGTCGGAGATTGATGGGCAGTGTGAGCATCCGGATAAGGCGGCGAAGCATATGCTGGTCACGGCAGTGGTCTACCTAAGGGGGCTGAGTGGCGCCGGAGATGGGATAGGACAGACAGCGGCACGCGGAGTGGCCAAATTCACTGCAGAGCTGGCACTTCCCATTGTAGCCGCGAGATTGGCCATTGCTGGAGTAACCACCGCGACCAGAGGCTGAACCGCGGCTACTGCGGCCGCGCCCGCGGCTACCAAAGCGGTGACGGCCTGACTGCTTTCCGGCGACGAAGGCAGCCGACGGAGCCAAATTAGATGCGGCGTAGGTGGCCGACACACTAGCAGTAATCTGAGCCTCTATGCTTAACAACTTGTCATGTAATTCAGCAAAAGAGATAGGAGATTCGCGGGCTTGGATGGCATAAGAGAGTTCCATATACGGATCATCAAGACCATTTAGAACCTTAATGACAAGATCCTCATAATCAACATTAACACCCAGGAGAGATAATTCATCCACAATCACGCGAATGCCGTGCATAAAATCAGTAACAGATTTAGAACCTTTAACCGGATTATGGAGCTGTTCTTTGAGAGCCATGATACGACCATGAGAAGCAGTGCCGAATGTGCGCGCGAGGATGTCCCAGACCTCTTTACAGGTTTCCGCAGCGGCAATAAAGGAGATGATCGTCGGTGTGATCGACGAGATGATGGCACTGAGAATAAGATTGTCCTGGCGAATCCAGTAAGGAGATGCTGGATTGGGGGAAGTCACCTCCTTGTCGACGATAGTGGCTGGTGGGCACGGCTTCGATCCATCCAAGAAGCCGAGGAGGTCGTAACCCGTAAGAAGGGTTTAAAATTGGAATTTTCACGACAGGTAATTAGTGGAATCCAATTTGAGTGGGAACTGAGCCGATGCATTGATGGCAATCGGCTGGAGAAACTCGTTTGACGTCGTAGCGGCCATGAAGCGCGAGGCAAAGGAGAGGAAGCGTTGATAGACGTCGGGAGAGAGAGGGCTGCCGATTAGTGCAGCGGCGGCGGCAGTGATGGACTGCCGATAAGAGCGGCGTCGGCGGCACGGGTAGGGTAAAATTAGGGTTTTTTTGGCGAAAAGCCACTGGCGTATGATACCATGTAGAGAGCTTTGGGAGAAGTAAATTTCTCGTATTGCTCACAAAAGTATATATAGAGTACAGAGGTATCATATCCTACCAACTATAGGACTGTACAATAATGAAGGAAATCAAATCCTACTAACAATAGGACTGTACAATAATGAGAGAATATTCTACCAATAATAAAAAGATACACACAATTATATTCTAATACATTTATCATGTATGTCAGCAATTCATGTAAATAGAAGTGTAATTGCAATTAGGAAACATTTCAAAAAGCTCTATTAGAATTTCACTCCTCTAGTAGCATTTTAAGCAAGGTAAGACTATGTATATTTTACCCTCTTCGGATTACACTTGTTGTTGTATTGTTGTTGTGTATCTTGGAATTTGGATAACTTACTCTAGTATGTAGGGATCAATTTTGAAAAAAGCACTAATCTGTGTAAAACTAAGATAATTACCAAGAATGCCAGAAACAGGGATAGGAATATTGTCTTTAAAATTTTAATTTATTATTAGCGATGTATATAACTTAAATCCTATCACATTAACATTTTCGTGTTCAATATAGGTTAAGTGTGCAGTAGATGTTATGAGAGGGCACAATATATCATGCAAAACTTGTCGCAAATGGCAAATTATCTGAACACGAGGCCAACAACTGAAGTCCGCCTAAAAATCAATATAGGATGGTTAAAATGTAGAAATGACTCGGGGTGTTACGTGGTAAAAGAGCCTATCAAAATAAAAGATAAGTTTTATTTATATAAAACAAAATTTACGTGACACATCAAACATATCAATTGTTGTTACCATTCATAGCTATTTCACCAAATTAATCACTCGTAGCTTTATTTTAATTTATAGCAAATTCATAAAAAATATGATTATTTGTTTTGAATTGGAACAATACAGCAATAAGCACTCATATCATAATTGGTTAGAGAGCCTGCTTAGTTAGTAGAGATCTTGAGTTCGACTAACAACATAAATAATTTTTTTCTATATTTTTATCTTTCGCCTTAGTTGTATACCGTCGATATAGGTTGTATCCTTAGTATACATCTTTGTATTTCGTCTTGGTTACAGTTGATACATATTGTATTCCTTATACGAATGAATACAAATTATACAAGTTGTATTTGTTGCACGAACGAAATTGTTGCGCGAACGAATACAGTTGACATGGGTTATATTCATTGCGCGTTTGAAAACAAGTAATACAAGCTGGTAATAATTAAACAGTAACTATGAATGGTAATTAAGCAAATTATAGCTACTAGGCTCTCAACTATAGTGCTTTATGAAAATGCCTCCTCTATAAAATAGGTATAAGATCAACATTGTTATATGAGAATGAATGTTAGGCTTCTAAAGTTCAATACATCAGTAAGATGAGTGTTGTAAGATGCGAGTAATAAGATGAAGATGAGTTATACAAGATTAGAAAAAAATAAAAATGATCACATTTGATAGAAAACACAAGGATGAGTGTTGTATGTTAGGATTATGATTCCAACTAAATATAACAACCTTCATATTGAATAATCCGGAATTAAACTACATGAGCGGAAGCTAACCTGAATCCATATGTGGAAATTGTTGAACCTCCTTTTGATGATTGTCCTTATATCTCTATGAAGTTTGCTCCTTAGCCTTCCTTCAAGAATGTCTTGAAGTTGTAGATGTATCCACAAGTATGCAAGAAACAAACCTTAAACAATATGTAAATTATTCACAATAATAATGTTGTGACAATGATCAAATAGGTATATGGTTTTCCACACTATTTGCAAGACAACAATGGAGTATTTTGGCTCTTGATTCAATGGGAGGAAGAAGAGTCTTGTCTTGCACTAATGTGGGAACCATAACCCCCACTTTATAACACAAGATTTACATAACCCAAGAGTCACAAGAGTTACATAACTCAAGAGTCACAAGCATGTAACCATGGTTACATATATGTAACCTTAGTTAGCCCATCATAAACTAAGGTTACCCTTTTGGGTATCTACACATTAGTCCTACACTTTATATGACAACACATTGGCCCCCTTAACATAATGTCCATAAGACCACAAAATTAGGCCAAACCAAAAGATAGCACATAACATATAATTTATCCATATATTGTTCATATGTATGTAGATATAAGTCCATATATCTTGCAATCTCCCACTTGGACGAGATACACAAACATATGTACAAACCTTAGCATTATATGTTACAAAATAACGTTAGGTGCGTTAAAATTGCTATCACAATAAAATTGTCATGAACAATCCGGTCCATCAATCATACCAACATAGGAACTAAGTGCTCGTCGTTACTCATTCGTAACTAGAACCAATCATAGATCACGTATATCAATATAGCCAACGACATGGATCAAGTGTAGGTATGTAGCATGGAAATAACATAAAGTGTGGTCAATAGAATGTCTATTTCCAACTGGTTCTCTTTATTGAGATCAATCATAAACTGTAAGAGTACAATAAAAACTTCAAAACTGAATATCTGCAGATATAACTGAATTTCTGAATATAATGAACAATTACATAAATGTACAATACAAACTCCCACTAAAATACATAATCCTTATCTGATTTGACACCCATACAAGCAATATGCTCATGAAATAATTTTTGGTGTCAATCCCTTAGTTAGCGGATCCGCAAGCATGGAGTTTGTACTAATGTACTCAATGCACAATTGTTCATTTTGTACTCTTTCTTTAACAACCCGAAATTTGACGTCCTTATGTTTTGCTTTCGTCAAGCTACTGTTGTTATTAGCATAAAGGACTGCCGATCTGTTATCGCATAATAGCCTAAGCGGCTTTTTGATGCTATCAACAATTCGCAGTCCACCAACAAAATTCCGCAGCCATAATGCCTCATTGGATGCTTCATAACATGCCATAAACTCCGCTTCAATGGTGGAAGTGGCTGTAAGAGTTTGCTTAATTCTTCTCCAAGAGATAGCACCACCCGCAAGCATGTAAATATAGCCTGAAGTAGACTTCAAACTATCCTGATATCCAGCAAAATCGGAATCGGTATACCCAATAATCTCAAGCTGGTCCGATTTCCGGTATGTAAGCATGTAATCCTTTGTTCTTTGTAAGTACCTCATGACCCGTTTGGCTGCCTTCCAATGGTCCATTCCCGGATTGCTTAGATATCTGCCTAACATCCCAACAATGTATGCTATATCAGGTCGTGTACATACCTGAGCATACATCAGACTACCTACCGCTGAAGCATAAGGTGTCTTCTGCATTTCCGAAATTTCATAATTATTATTTGGGCACTGTTTGAGACTAAACTTGTCTCCCTTAGAACAGGGGTGTTGCCTGGTTTACAATCCTGCATGCCAAATCTTTTCAGAACCTTATCGATATAGCCCTTTTGTGACAGACCGAGAACGCCTTTGGAGCGATCTCGTAGAATCTGAATTCCTAATACAAAAGAAGCTTCACCAAGATCTTTCATTTCAAATTTCTTTGAAAGAAATTTCTTAGTTTCAAGTAATAATGCTATATCGTTACAGGCAAGCAGTATGTCATCGACATATAAAACCAGAAAAATATACTTACTCCTACTGAACTTATGGTATATACAATCATCAGCAATATTCGGTTCAAAACCAAAAGATGTAACGACTGCATGGAAACTTATAATACCATTGACGAGAAGCTTGCTTGAGCCCATAGATGGATTTCTTTAATTTGCAAACCTTCTTCTCTGATTCATCCGAAACAAAGTTTTCAGGTTGCACCATATAAATTGTTTCCTCAATGTCACCATTGAGAAAAGCTGTCTTAACATCCATTTTATGAAGCTCGAGATCAAAATGTGCTACTAACGTCATTATAGTCCTAAAAGAGTCTTTCGATGAAACTGGAGAGAAAGTCTCTTTATAATCAATGCCTTCCTTCTGAGTGTAGCCTTTTGCGACAAGACGAGCTTTGTACTTATAACATTGCCCCCTGAATCCCTTTTGGTTTTAAAAATCCATTTACAACCAATAGGTTTCGTACCTTTGGGCAATGTAACAAGCTCACAAACGTCATTATCGCTCATAGACTTCATCTCATCATTCATGGCATCAATCCACTTTTGAGAGTTAGAACACTTAATGACTTGACGGAAGTTGATTGGATCATCTTCCTCAAGTCCAATATCACTTTCTTGTTCTTGGAGAAATACTACATAATCATCCGAAATTGCATTTCTCCTCTCTCTAGTGGATCTCCTTAATGGCATTTCAGTTACTTGAGGTTGTTGAGTTTGATTTTCATTAGTTATATCAGGTTCCTGATGGGGAAGATTTTCGAGATTGTCTTGAACTAGAGTTGTGTGATCCGAGTCAGGAAGACCAAGATCAACAACTTGAGGGAAAGACACATGTTCTTCCTCAAAGACAAATTCCTGATGGGGAAGATTTTCGAGATTGTCTTGAACTGGAGTTGTGTGATCCGAGTCAGGAAGACCAAGATCAACAACTTGAGGGAAAGACACATGTTCTTCCTCAAAGACAAAATCTCTAACAACTTTATCTCCCCACCCCCCAAACTCAATATCCTCAAAGAACCTAGCATTACCCGTCTCAAAAATAGTTCTAGAAGTGGGATCATAAAACTTAAAACCCCTGGATTTTTTAGAGTATCCAACAAAATAGCTACTAACCGTCTTAGCGTCCAGTTTCTTTTCATTCGGCCTATAAGGCCTTGCCTCAGCTGGACAACCCCAAATGTGAAAATGCCGAATATTGGGTTTATGCCCAGTCGAAAGTTCATAAGGGGTTTTAATTGTAGCTTTAGTTGGAACTCTATTTAGAATATAAGTTGCAGTTTTTAATGCTTCACCCCAGAGTGAGTCTGGCAAAGAAGTACGAGAAATCATACTTCTTACCATATCCTTAAGGGTCCTATTTCGTCTCTCAGCTACACCATTCATCGTAGGACTGCCTGGCATAGTATATTGAGGGACGATCCCACACTCATCTAGGAATTTAGCAAAAGGCCCTGGACGTTGTTCACCAGAACCATCATATCGACCATAGTATTCACCACCACGGTCAGATCTAACGGATTTAATTCGTTTGCTTAGTTGATTTTCAACTTCAGCCTTAAATGATTTGAACACGTCTATGGATTGGGACTTTTCGTGAATAAGATATAGGTACCCATAACGAGAGTAATCGTCTATGAATGTGATAAAGTATTGTTGACCATTCCGACAAGGAGTAGGAAATGGCCCACAAGTATCCGTATGTATCAATTCTAAGACGTCAGAAGCTCTCTTAGCACCCAATCTAGTCTTGTTTGATTGTTTTCCCTTGATACACCCAATACAAATTTCCGAATTTGAGGAATCAAGAGAATCAAGAATTCCATCTGACACGAGTTTCTGAATTCTTTGAATGGATATGTGACCCAAACGTTTATGCCAGAGTGAAATAGAATTCTCATTAGTTAATTTCCTTTTAGTACCACTTAAACTTGTATGCAAAGTTTCTTTATTTGAAGTTATTGTATCAACCAAATATAAGCTATCAAATGTTGATAAAACACCAGTACCAATAAGATTTGAATTCTGAAAGAGACTAACTTTATTATCCCCAAATGTACATTTATAACCAGATATGTCCAATTGGGGAACTGAAATTAAGTTCCGTCTAAAAGACGGTACAATAAAAGTCTCATCCAAATCTGAATGAAAATCGGTCTTAAACAACAGCCTAAATTTGCCAATAGCTTCAACTGGCACCTTCTTGTCGCCACCCACATAGATGTATCTTTCACCATCAGTTGGTTTTCGGCAGTTCAGGCAATCCTGCATAGATATACTTATGTGAGTAGTAGCAGCAGAATCTACCCACCAAGTATCCTTAGTACCAAAATTAAATTAACTTCAGAACAAACAAGAGAAAGAAATGTACCTTTTTTCGCACGCCAGGCATGGTACTTGGTACAATCTTTCTTCACATGATTAGTCCCCTTACAGAAAAAGCAACCTAATTCAGTGATTTCAACCTTAGGTTCCTCATGTTGCTTAATCTTGGGCTTTGCAACCGCAACTTCCTTACCCTTCCTCTTCTTAGTTTCCTTAGAAGAGGATGCCAAATGAGCACTTTCGGTCTTATCTAGCTTTATCCTTTCCTCTTCTTGCACACAGTGTGAAATGAGCTCGTTAAGAGTCCATTTCTCCTTCAGGCAGTTGTAACTGACCTTAAACTGATTAAAGTGTGCAGGAAGAGATATCAAAACAAAGTACACAAGCAATTCCTCAGGTAAATCCAGCTTGAGTGACTTAAGTTTCGAAGCAAGATGAGACATTTCCAAGATGTACTCCCGAATGTTTCCCTTGCCCTTATACCTCATGGAAACAAGTTTACTCAATAGTGTACTTGTTTCCGCCTTTTCGTTTTGAATAAAACGCTGTTCAAGGTCAAGGAAAACTTTGGCATTAGGCTCATCATTCATAGTGCCCCTGAATGATTCTGGAATTGCACGCTTCATGATCATTAGACTCATGCGATTCGAGCGTTCCCACTTCTCCATCGCCCTCCTGTCATCAGGAGAGGATGTATCCTCAAGAGGAGTAGGTTGCTCAATCCGAAGAGCAAGGTCAAGATCCATGCAACCGAGAACGATCATGACGTTCTCTTTCCATTCCTTAAAGTTTGTGCCGTTAAGCACAGGGATGCTATTGATGTTGGCAGAGATCGTAGAAGCAGAAGAATTTACTGAAAATAGAACAAAAGGATTACTGAATACATGCTTACAAATACTTGAACTTTACAATCGATTGTCTACAATAGATCGATTATATGGTATAATTAAAAAACGTTTCAACTCACTGGACCAGAATAATCGATTGTATAGTTTATACAATCGATTATTCTAGTGTTCCAAAAAAAACTGCCAGAATTTTAAACTTGAGGGATAATCGATTGTTTAAGAAAACAATCGATTATCTTTAGGCAGTGACCAAAAATAATTTTTCCGAATAAAACATGATTTTCAACATGAATCTTAAACATGAAAACATGTTGTTTACCAACTAAAATCATGCTATATACAATGTTTTAACATGATATTAAAACATCAAATGACATCAAAACATAACATTCATAAGATCATGCTATTTCATGGTAGAATTTCATAAACAAAATTCTAATTAAACTTAAACATGATCCTAACATAACATGAACCATATGAACTTCCAAATTATCCAAAAATGAAGGTGGCTCTGATACCAATTGTTAGGATTATGATTCCAACTAAATATAACAACCTTCATATTGAATAATCCGGAATTAAACTACATGAGCGGAAGCTAACCTGAATCCATATGTGGAAATTGTTGAACCTCCTTTTGATGATTGTCCTTATGTCTCTATGAAGTTTGCTCCTTAGCCTTCCTTCAAGAATGTCTTGAAATTGTATATGTATCCACAAGTATGCAAGAAACAAACCTTAAACAATATGTAAATTATTCACAGTAATAATGTTGTGACAATGATCAAATAGGTATATGGTTTTCCACACTATTTGCAAGACAACAATGGAGTATTTTGGCTCTTGATTCAATGGGAGGAAGAAGAGTCTTGTCTTGCACTAATGTGGGAACCATAACCCCCACTTTATAACACAAGAGTTACATAACCCAAGAGTCACAAGAGTTACAAGAGTTACATAACTCAAGAGTCACAAGCATGTAACCATGGTTACATATATGTAACCTTAGTTAGCCCATCATGAACTAAGGTTACCCTTTTGGGTATCTACACATTAGTCCTACACTTTATATGACAACACATTGGCCCCCTTAACATAATGTACATAAGACCACAAAATTAGGCCAAACCAAAAGATAGCACATATCATATAATTTATCCATATATTGTTCATATGTATGTAGATATAAGTCCATATATCTTACATTGTAAGGTACATGCTAGAAAAAATAAAACTTAACTGTATTTAGAGAAAATAATATAATAGAAGTACAAATCGAATAAAATAAGAGAAGGTCGTTTGAGATTGTTTGGCCATATTTTGCGTCGACCATCATATATTACCGATCTGTATGAAATCATGTGAATGAAAGTGTTAAAGAGGGAAACTAGTACATCTAAAATCACATTAAATAAAGTTATCTCGAAAGACTTGATTTCTCATAGAATCCGTACAAATTTAGCGTCCAATATGCCAAATTAAAAAAAAAATATTATAGGCGATACTACTTAATTAGGAATATATTTTAGCATTAGTACGTTAACTTTTTAGTCCTATAGCACTGTTACAGATTTATAAGCCAGAAAACCCTTACTGCTTTTTACTTTATTTTTATTTGCTATCTTAAATCGAGCTCTATGATCAATGCAATTTATATAATTCACCCGAACTTGTTCGAAACTGAGTCGTAATGATTTTATTAAGCTCCACATTAAACTTAACGAAGCTCATTGCTTGAATTATATTGGGTAAAATATGCTATGCCACATGGTCGTCCAAAAGAAGGACATGTGAAATCCAAGATAGGGATGGCCGAAGACAGAACTCAACTATTCTGCTTGTCACCATAAAGAATAATGTTCATAAAGTGTAAGAAATGCTCTTCGTCCGGTAATATTTAATGAAGAATATTCCATGGCATTAAAAGCGATGGTCCGTTATAGGAAATTTGGTATTTATATCCACCGTTGCATCCTCATCAATGACGATAACGGATGATTCACCGAAAATTAGAGTTTGTTCTTGAACAAAGACGATGGAGTTTGGGGCTGAGCAACTTGATTTCTGTTAATATATTTCAATGTATTTTCATGTATTTCACTGTATTCATGGTCTTCTTTTTCATTTTAGTCCAATGTATCTATTTATATTCAATGTATTTCATTTTATTCACTGTCTTTTTTTCTCATTGTATTTTAATGTATCCGGATGTATTCTATGTATTTCATTGTATTCACTGTCTCGCTATATGTCATGAATGTATTCATAAGTTTTTTTTAATTAATATAATTTATGTATTTATATGTATTATATAATTTCTCTGAAGAATGCTATATTTTTGTGATATTTTTCGGTTGGGAATCTTTTTTATAACTAAAAATACAAAATTTGTGTGTTACAATTGAGTTATATGAGGAGTCTATTATGTTAATTGATTCACTTTTCGTTTTAAAAATAGTGTAATCCCCTATTTCACACTGTGAATACAATCGAATACAATAATTTATCCAGCAATAATCTCATGTTTTACTCCATGAATACAGTCGGTATAACTTAAATCCTTGGAATATACAAAGGTAAATAGAACCAATTAGTGATGGCAACAAATTAATAACGATTATCCGGCTGATTTAGGGGTGTGTATTCGAATCGGTTTATCGATAAATCGAATCGATTATTTGTTATCGATTCATCGGTAAATGGAATCGAAAAAATCGAAATCTTATTGAAACGATAACGATAAGCATATATACAAATCAATAATCGATAAGGATCAAAATCGAATAGATAAATTGAATGTACACCCCTAATTATTTCATCCACCACATTTAAGGAATAATCATATTTAAAGCTCAAGGAAATGAAGTTCAAATTAATGAAAAATAGAATTAATAGTAATGATGTATTTTTGTAACATACATTTGATCCCTTACTTTAGTTTCGTTGCATGTGCCTGTTGACACAATTTTGATGTTATAAACAGTGTTCGTCTTATTTTAGCTTCTTTTTGTCCATATTAGACGTGTTTATAGCGATATACTTTCCGTGGAATCCCGTAATTTTCTTATTGGTGTAATCGATAACCGAATCGATAAGCCCCAAAAATCGATAAACAATCAAAAAAATCAAGACCTTATTGAAACAATAACAATAAACATATGTACAAATCGATAATCGATAAGTAATTATCGATAAGGGTTAAAATCGAATCGATAAATCGAATGCACACTCCTAGGCTGAATAAAATTAGAAGAGTAAAAGACTCATGTATTAGCTGCAGGATGTGATTCCAACAGGCATAGTGTATCATATACACAGAAATAACAAATCTATCAAGTTAAAATATCAGCTATCAGAAATTTTTATCTAGAAAAAGAATCCTTATAACAAGAATCTCCAAACCAGAAAATTAAGAATATTAAGATGGACGTAAGCCTTGTTAAAGCTAGTTAATGATTAAAGCTAGCTAAGTTGATGTGAATGAGAAATGGAGGGAAGAAGACAATAGAAGGAAAATGAAGTTTCAAAGCAAAGTTCCTTTGAAAAGGAGCTTTGTACCACATTGGTGGTAGAAAGGGAAAGTTATGTGCTTATATTAGAAAGCACTTCTTCTAGCTCTTAAAGGGTTAAGAAGAGGGACTCCCCTCGCGCCGTCGTCGTCGCTCGGCTTCGGCTTCGGCTTCGGCTTCGGCTTCGGCTTCGGCTTCGGCTTCGGCTTTGGATTTGGTCAAATGATCTGATTGATTGATAATCTTTTTGGACCAAATTTATTTAAAATTCAATCTTCATTTTCTGAAATTATTGGCCTTTCCCGAACAGGCACCAAGCCTTTCCGAACAGTCACAATTTGAGGCTATATAAACTGAGGCAATGCCTCATTTTCGAGTACTGGAAAAAAAAAAAATTTATTCGTGCATTAAAAATTCTGCATTCTTTTCTGCAAACTGAAACATATCGAGTCATAGTGTGATTTCGTTCCCGAATTTGAGTTCATCGAAGTCGTAGGCGTTTGAGGTACCGCCACTCCTACGACAGGTATATCCGTTATATCCTGGGAGGAAATAATCCACAACCTCGGGTACAGTGAGGGGGTTAAATTCCTTAAGGACACACAGTGAATTCTGTGGTCTCGGATTTCTTCATTTCTGTGATTTTTTTTTGTGTGTCTCTTCTTCTTACTGGTTTCCAGTTTCTCGTTGCTTTGAACACGGACAATCGATAACAAGCTTAAGGAATTTATATTATTATTTCCGTGTTCATCTGCTGTTGATTAAAACGTTACAGAACGATACAACAGTACAGAAAAAAAAATTCTTACATAAAACAGTGACTACATACAGTTTTTCCTAACATAAAATTGTGACTGTCCAGAAAATAAAAGAAACTTGTAATTTTGTTGTTTGCATGTAACGAAATTGTATGTTGTTTGGAGACTAAATCTTCGGATTTTCTACTCCGGTTGAGATTAAAGTTTTCAGAACTTTCTACTCATTTGGGTACTTGATTTGAAGATATAAAAACTTCATCCAGTATACTACATACAGTTTATTACATTCTATTTGAAGTTTGTTTTAATTCTGTTTGTGTAAATTTGATTCGGTTTGAAGAAATAAAATCTTCACCGATTATTAAAGTGTTCTGTTATTTCCTACGACAGAAATGGGAGACCAAACTCCAAATTTGAATGCTACTGCTACTGTTACTGCCACACCAGCCCCCGTGGTTGGTTCTACGAGCAATGCTGCGTCCTCCAGTCGTACTGCACCAGCACCGGCTCCGGCAGAGAAGCCCGGAAAATTCACCGGGATTGATTTCAAACGATGGCAACAAAAGATGTTCTTCTATCTAACTACTTTAAGCCTTCAAAAGTTTATTAAGGAGGATATTCCGGTTCCGCCGGAATCAACACCTGAAAATGAACGATTTGTTGTAATTGAGGCGTGGAAGCACTCAGATTTTTTGTGCAAGAATTACATTCTTGGCGTACTGGAGGATGATCTTTACAACGTCTATAGTAATGTGGGAAAATCAAAAGAACTATGGGATGCGTTGGAAAAGAAATATAAAACAGAAGATGCTGGCTTAAAGAAGTTTATCGCTGCCAAGTTTTTGGACTACAAAATGGTAGATGGCAAGTCTGTTGTCACTCAAGTTCAAGAGTTGCAGGTTATCATCCATGATCTCCTCGCTGAAGGTATAAATTTAATTAATGCCTTTGTCAAAAGTATTCAGTGCCCCGCCACTTACATGTTGTTTGTTGTAGGTTTGGTGATTAGTGGGGCGTTTCAAGTTGCGGCAGTGATAGAGAAGTTGCCTCCTTCATGGAAGGACTTCAAAAAATTACTTGAAACATAAGCGAAAGGAGATGACATTGGAAGATCTCATCGTCCGGTTGAGAATCGAGGAAGATAACAAGGCAGCGGAGAAAAAGGCAAATGGGAGATCAACCATAGGGGGAGCACATATAGTTGAAACTGCCCCAACTAATATGAAAAAGAGGAAAAAGGCATCAGGACCAAGGAACTATCCCAACAAGAAGAAATTCAAGGGAAACTGCCATAATTGTGGAAAAATCGGACACAAAGCTGCAGACTGTCGTGCTCCGAAAAAGGAAAAGAAGAAGGGTCAGGCTAATATGGTTGAAACAAACGAGGAGGTTGATGACTTGTGCGCTATGTTGTCCGAGTGCAACCTAGTGGGAAGTCCGAAAGAGTGGTGGATTGACTCTGGCGCCACTCGCCACATTTGTGCTGTTAGAGAAGCCTTTGCTTCATATGCTCCCGCCGGGCCCGACGAAACAATATATATGGGAAATTCTGCAACGGCCAAGATTGAAGGTTATGGAAAGATACTGCTGAAGATGACCTCTGGCAAGGTGGTGACTCTCAACAACGTCTGTCATGTTCCTGAAATTAGGAAAAATCTTGTATCTACCGGACTTCTAGTGAAGAACGATTTTAAATGTGTTTATGTTTCTGACAAGGTTGTAATAAGTAAGAACGAAATGTACATAGGAAAAGGCTACCTCACAGAGGGCCTTTTCAAACTGAATGTAATGGTTGTTGCTAATAATAATAAAGTTTCTGCTTCGTCTTACTTGCTTGAGTCAAATGATTTATGGCATTCACGTTTAGGACATGTCAATTATAGAACCTTGCGAAAAATGATTAGTTTGGAAGTATTGCCTAAGTTTGAATGCAATCAATCAAAATGTCAAATCTGTGTTGAATCTAAGTATGCTAAACATCCTTATAAGTCAGTTGAAAGGAATTCAAGTCCTTTAGACTTAATCCATACAGATATTTGTGACATGAAGTCAATTCCATCTCGCGGTGGAAAGAAGTATTTCATAACTTTTATTGACGATAGTACGCGGTATTGCTACGTTTATTTACTTAATAGTAAAGATGAAGCAATTGAAGCGTTCAGGCAATACAAAACTGAAGTTGAGACTCAACTTAACAAAAAGATTAAAATGATAAGGAGTGATAGGGGCGGTGAATATGAATCTCCTTTTGAACAAATATGTTTGGAATATGGCATTATTCATCAAACAACTGCTCCTTACTCGCCACAATCAAACGGAATTGCGGAAAGAAAAAAATAGAACACTGAAAGAAATGATGAATGCCCTGTTAATAAGTTCTGGTTTACCCCAGAACTTGTGGGGGGAAGCCATTCTAACAGCTAGCTGAATACTCAATCGAGTGCCCCATAGCAAAACAAAATCTATTCCATACGAAAAGTGGAAAGGAAGGAAGCCCAATTTGGAATACTTCAAAGTGTGGGGGTGTTTGGCCAAGGTGCAAGTTCCTAAACCCAAAAGGGTAAAAATAGGACCTAAAACCGTTAATTGTGTTTTCATAGGATATGCCACAAATAGTAAGGCATATAGATTTCTGGTTCACAAATCAGAAAATCCCGACATTCAGGTGAATACGGTAATTGAATCAGATAATGCTGACTTCTTTGAAACCATATATCCGTATAAAAAGGAATGTGCGTCGTCTAGCAAAGAATCTAAACGACCTCGGGAAGAAATAAAGGAAAACATTCCTGATGAGGAAAATCCAAGACGTAGCAAACGTCAAAGGACGACTACTTCCTTTGGACCAGAATTTTTAACATTTTTGTTGGAAAATGAGCCTCGAACGTTCAACGAAGCTACGTCTTCATCGGAAGCTCAATTTTGGAAAGAGGCAATCAATAGTGAGATAGAATCCATATTGAACAACCATACTTGGGAATTGGTTGATCTTCCTCCAGGGAATAAACCTTTTGGTTCCAAATGGATTTTCAAGCGGAAAATGAAAGCTGATGGCACTATTGAAAAATATAAGGCAAGACTAGTTGTTAAAGGGTTTAGACAACGAGAAGGTCTTGATTACTTTGATACATACTCGCCGGTAACGAGGATTACATCTATTCGGGTGTTAGTAGCATTAGCCGCCGTGTACGGTCTTGAAATCCATCAAATGGATGTGAAAACAGCCTTCTTAAATGGAGAGTTGGAGGAAGAAATTTACATGGAACAACCCGAAGGGTTTGTAGTTCCAGGGAAAGAGAAGAAGGTATGTAGACTTGTTAAGTCTCTTTATGGACTAAAACAAGCACCAAAACAGTGGCATGCAAAATTTGACCATACGATGCTGTCAAATGGATTCAAGATAAATGAATGTGATAAATGTGTCTACATTAAGAACACTCCGAACCACGTCGTCATTGTTTGTTTATACGTGGATGATATGTTAATAATGAGTAACAACATTGCTAACATAAATGCTACTAAGCGCATGCTTGCTAGTAAGTTTGATATGAAAGACTTAGGAGTTGCCGATTTAATTCTGGGAATTAAAATCCATAAGACTCCTCAAGGTCTAGCATTGTCTCAATCTCATTATATTGAAAAAGTACTTGAAAAGTTCAAGTATTTGGACTTTAAAGTTGCAAAGACGCCAATTGATATGAACCTTGCTCTTGCAAAGAATAAAGGTGAAAGTCATTCTCAATTGGATTATGCCAGAGTGTTGGGAAGTTTGATGTATATTATGAACTGTACGCGACCTGATATTGCGTGTGCTATAAGTAAACTAAGTCGCTACACGAGTAATCCCGACCAAAATCATTGGCTGGCAATGAAACGAGTTTTGGGGTATTTGAAACATACTCAAAACTTTGTTTTGCATTATAACAGGTATCCTGCAGTTATTGAAGGATACAGTGATGCAAATTGGATCACCGGTTCAACTGAAACTAAATCCACAAGTGGATACGTTTTTACTATAGGTGGAGGAGCAGTGTCTTGGAAGTCATCCAAACAGACATGTATCGCCCGCTCTACAATGGAATCTGAGTTCATAGCTCTAGACAAAGCCGGTGAAGAAGCTGAATGGCTCCGGAATTTCTTAGAAGATATTCCATTTTGGCCCAAACCGTTGGCTCCTATATGCATACATTGCGATAGCCAAGCGGCAATAGGAAGAGCCGGGAGCGTTATGTACAACGGAAAGTCTCGTCACATACGACGAAGACATAATACCGTTAGACAACTACTCTCTAGTGGAATTATCACAATTGACTATGTTAAGTCAAGAGATAATGTGTCGGATCCACTAACTAAAGGCCTAACTAGAGAAGTGGTTGAAAGATCATCGAGGGGAATGGGACTATGGCCGAGGACAAGTCATCGTGGCGGTAACTCTACCTAGAAGACATGAGATCCCAAGATCTAGGTTCAAAGAGATCAAACAAAGTCATTGATGACGGTTCAACATTGTCACAATAACTTTTTGGTCCATTCTCGTGATGAGACAATGTTCAGTACCAGGATAAAGCATTAAGGCTTTTTAATGGTTTCTAAGTTTGATACGGGGTATATCAAATAGTGTATCTACGGGATGACACATTTAGGAATCACCTATGTAAGTGTGAAGTGTAAGCCGCTTCAAGGAGAACTCTGTAAGGCCAGCTCTCTACCCACTTATGAACCAGGAAGTGTTCATGGCTGAAACGAACAAAACAATGAGAACCAAAAACGGTTAAAGGGTTAATTGTGTGACATGTGGTTGTCTAGGTATACACCAAAGCTCGACGGTTCAAAGATATCAAATCTACCGATTGACCGAATATATCCAACATATGCTCACTACGGAAAGTTCAAAGAGAAATCTACTTATCCAGATGCAATTAATCCTTGCTTACGAATCACACAGTTTTTTTTTTTTTTTTTCATGCATGGTTTTCATCATATAGCCATTCCCCATTCATGTGGGGGATTGTTAAAGCTAGTTAATGATTAAAGCTAGCTAAGTTGATGTGAATGAGAAATGGAGGGAAGAAGACAATAGAAGGAAAATGAAGTTTCAAAGCAAAGTTCCTTTGAAAAGGAGCTTTGTACCACATTGGTGGTAGAAAGGGAAAGTTATGTGCTTATATTAGAAAGCACTTCTTCTAGCTCTTAAAGGGTTAAGAAGAGGGACTCCCCTCGCGCCGTCGTCGTCGCTCGGCTCGGCTTCGGCTTTGGATTTGGATTTGGATTTGGTCAAATGATTTGATTGATAATCTTTTTGGACCAAGTTTATTTAAAATTCAATCTTCATTTTCTGAAATTATTTTTAATTCCCGCGGGAAAAATATTAATTTGTTAACTGTAAACTTCCCAACGTTCTTATTTTTCAGAAAAAGGCATGGCCTTTCCCGAACAGGCACCAAGCCTTTCCGAACAGTCACAATTCGAGGCTATATAAACTGAGGCAATGCCTCATTTTCGAGTACTGGAAAAAAAAAAAATTATTCGTGCATTAAAAATTCTGCATTCTTTTCTGCAAACTGAAACATATCGAGTCATAGTGTGATTTCGTTCCCGAATTTGAGTTCGTCGAAGTCGTAGGCGTTTGAGGTACCGCCACTCCTACGACAGGTATATCCGTTATATCCTGGGAGGAAATAATCCACAACCTCGGGTACAGTGAGGGGGTTAAATTCCTTAAGGACACACAGTGAATTCTGTGGTCTCGGATTTCTTCATTTCTGTGATTTTTTTTTTTGTGTCTCTTCTTCTTACTGGTTTCCAGTTTCTCGTTGCTTTGAACACGGACAATCGATAACAAGCCTCTCATAGTTGGACCCATATTATGGTGGAAGCAGGAAACACCCGAAAAACCATTGATGAGAATTATATATATGGTTGAGCATATGATTGATCAAAGCAATTCACGTCGTCTGGACAGGAAGAACTCATAATCGGGGTGCCTGTTTACAAGTGTTTCTGTACCACTCGTTCTCACAGCTCGTGACATAAGAGATGCAGTCTGCTCTAATGTTTTTAGTCGATCTCGTAGAACTGAACAAGGATCTGAATCCAAGGTCACTTCTTTCAGGTGGTCCGCAGAGTGCCTTGGCTGAAACCAGCATTCACCCTAGTTTCACCATTCATAAAAAAAGAAAGAAATACAATATCATCGTTGTGTATATCATGTCTACATGCGTGAATTGAAGTAAGTTAGGTATCATAGTATCTATACAAATATTATTAGTTGTGACTTAAACGCAATCAGAGGCAAAATGCAAAAGACTTGGCCGCATGTAGTGCTGAGTATACTGAGGCTGAGTTAACTATATACATAGTTCATAGTCTAAAGTTGCAGTTTCTTGATCTAAGTGAGCAAACGCTTAGTTTTCAATTGACTGCAACAACAACAACAACAACAACAACCCAGTATAATCTCACTTAGTGGGGTCTGGGGAGGATAGTGTATACGCAGACCTTACCCTACCCTTGGGTAGAGAGGCTGTTTCCAAATAGACTCCCGGCATCCTTCCCTCCAAGAACTTCTCACATTGCTCTTGGGGAGACTCGAACTCACAACCTCTCGGTTGGAAGTGGGGGTTGCTTACCATCAGAGCAACCCCCCTCCTGTCTAGTTTGCAATTGACTGCATTTAGCAAAATATGTTTCTTTCTTAGAAGAGCTTTAAAGACTTATTGTGCCAGATTTCAGTAAGAAGAATCCCCATAGCTGCGCAAATTTTGCTGGTGCTTTGTTATAAATATATTTCTAATAAGTATCATTCTAAGCATAATGTTTTTATTCGTCATTATGTCAGAAAAGGGATCAATTTTCATTAGCAAACTACTTCAGCATGTTCTGTGAAACTTTGTCGTCAAGGTAAAGAAAGCAGTGTAAATGCACATTTAGTACATCGACAATTTTGATTATGTATAGACATAGCCACTATCTGCAGTAACATGTAAGAAACATTAATATCAAACCTGAGCATTGTAGCTCCGGAGACCCACAACTGGAGAAACTATGCAGGCATCCAATTGACGGGCTTCAAGTGTATGGCCTCTGCCAACATAATGGCCAAGCGAATGATAAGTCAAGAAAGCAGCACGCAAGTTACCGTTTGGCATCTTATAAATGGGGTACCATGCGACAGAAAACCTGCAAATACAAAAGTACCATTAGATCTACATAGAATTTTGCTCTACAACTTAAAGATGATTATACATCCACATACTTCTTTCCCCATATTTTCTTTTTCCAAAAAGGACCACAATCTTGCATTGCGCTTGACACATTCAAAAACTAAATACATTCATACTAGAAGCCTTTTCAATACTAACCACGAATAAGGGTGCAGGTCAGGTAAGCGAGTGGACTGTAGGACGGATGGATCTCCATAAACTCCAGAACTTGAAGGCAAATTACCAGCAACAAGTTCCTGAATCCTAAAATAGAGAGTAGGAGAAAGTCATCTTAGCAACGAATTGAAGTGCTTGACACAAAAAAAATGACTATCCTGATCATCCAAACGAAGGGCTAATGTTGCATAGTAGGAGGCCATGGACTGGTCACCATATTTTTCCGAGGTTACCAAGATTAGTGTTAAATTATACTGATTATATGAAACATCATTATCACTGATTATAGGAGGACATCTGTAAATATTTTAACTTTGACCTACTTGTATGAAAATTTTACAGCGAAAAGTTCATTACTTGTAATATTAAGGAATAACAGCACTAAAATGATAAGAGACAATATAAGGACCACAAACTTTTCAAATAAAGGTTTACGATTTTGAGGCTGTTCACGTTCGAAATATTCAAACAGAAGCTCCACATTATCATCAGACAACTTAAATTCAACTGGTGGGTGATGCAAATCTGTATTGCTGCACTCTGGAGATGAACTGAAGTCAGAGACAACATCCCTTTTTCGCAAAGAGCTTGAGTCCTCAACACGAGGTTGAGGTACAAGTACAGAAAATATTGTGTGAAGGTCTACCATAGGTGAGCCCTCAGATATTTTATTTATCCCAGAGTCCACCACATCTATCGACCCCAGAGTTCCATTATCGTTACAGCTTGTATGAGTCCTATGGTACTTGAAGAGCTGAACGGCTGACAAAAGTGGAACAAAATATGCACTGAACTTAAGACGATCAATCCCACATTGTCTACAACTTCTATGATCCTCCGCTTTTACTTCTAATCCATAGCTCCCATGTCTCTCGTACCACTGCCACAAGTTCCCCAAAGAGACATTTGGTATCTCATGCCTGCATAGAGGTGCACCTTGACCACGGACACAAGCCTGACAAGTCCGGATATGTGGACATACAACTGGAGAGGCAAAATATATAAGTTTCTCAAACTCAGCAACAGGATAGCCCTTATCCAACTCAATGGCTTCAGAGGCTAGTTGTGCCCTATGGGCCTCAGTCACTGCCCAACAAATGCTTTTGAAATCATTTTGAAGACTAGAAAGTATACGGGCTTTATCTCCAGGAATCAACAACTTTGAAGAAACAGCATTCTTGTAGTGCTCCTCTGTAGTAGTACACGTGTTACAATTTCTCAACTTCTTAAACTGAGTAACACCTGGTAAAACTTTTATATTTTCTAAACTTTGACCTGCATTTATTACCACATTCAGAGAAGACGAACTAGGAGGTTGACATTTAGAAGCTAGTTGCTCTGTTGGGTTGTGGAAGTTCGCTGATCTACATAACAAGTTCAAACCATCCTCGACCATTTTATTATCTACACTGGAAACAGAAATTGGGACTGGGTGATCTCCCCTTGCCTCCATGTTACAGGAGCAAGGATTTGAATATGGTTGGGAAGAAAAATATTGAACATTCTTTTTCTGATACCTAATCTTAAGATTACTAGTCTCAGTACGAGAATCTGCAGCACTTCCCAAGCTTTTTGCCCCAGCTATTCGGCCAGCTGCACCATTTGACTGCATGGTACAGTTCAAACAAGCTCCATTGACAGGAGATCCTGTCCCATACTTACTTTCGTGTTCCTGTAGGGAACCTGGACTCTTATTTCTACTCAGGTCCGTCAGAAATTTGATTTTCTCCTGATCTGTAAATGCTGATTTCGATGATAAAATAACATTAACAAAAATAGGAAGCTTTGTTTTCAAGGTATCATCATTTAACCCATCATGAACCTGCGAGAAATCTGAGTTTTTCAAGTCACAGTTGCTTACACTAGCGTCTTTTTCCTTAATTCTTTGCCATATATGCTGATAGTTTTCCTTCCCAGAGTGACTATTCAGGTTTCCAGCACTGTTAGCTGGAAAGATATTTGAAGTAGTTGGCACTTTCCCGAAGGACTTATCACTCTTTTGTGGCATGTGTATGTTACTAAGAGTGTTTGAGATTTCTCCGGTAGAAGAAATGTATCTTCTGGCTATAAGAAAGAATGTTAGTAGAACATGAGATATCGCTCAGTCGTTTACCATGAAGTAAATAACATATTAGCAGAACATTATTTCCTTCAAGTCCAAGCTAGTCAAAGTGGTTCTCTCGCTCAATTGCAACTCTTGGTCAGTGAATCTGTAATTAAAGTTGAGAGCTCCATTAGGCAATAAAATAATAAAGTGAAGCTTGTAAGAGAAGTTTCAGATAGAGAGAAAAACATGTCTAACGAGAAACCACCAACAAAGATTTATTCCACCAATGATTGTGATCTCACAGATCAATTTTAGGAGAAACAAGGATCAACTAAAGTTAAAATGATACAGAAGAGGAAAACTGGACGAATTTTATGGTTTCATCGGTTACTTAATTCTGAAACTAAACAAAGAGATAGATGCTCAATATCATGGTATCAGAGCTTAAGCTATTGCATTATCTTTGTAAGCAATTACCACAAAAATATTACTAGTTCAATAACAGTAAGTCATGCCAATGCCAACAAGAGCTGAAGACAGAATTATTGGAAGCTTGAACGGTATATTGGAGACAATTCAATCATTGAACAATACAATGAAAGAAAAGAAATTGGAGGATAGACTTTACAAGCGAATTTCCGACTTAACTTTTCAGGATAATGAATGAAAAATCAAAAAAAAAAAGAAAAGAACCCTACGAACACTTTGTATACAGGTAAAAACTGGGGCTGATGCACACCCCGATTTCCCGGTGGGTCAAATGAAGCAACGACGTGACAACATGAGATCGGAATGGAAGCTGGAAACTTCTCGTACTAAGCCCCGAATGGAGTGTTCGCCATCGGGTCAGATAAGACAACACTCCCGAACCCGGAACGAGCTCCAAAACCTCGGAAAAGCATGGCAATGGTTGCACATGACTAACAAAGGGACGTGATATCGGCACGCCACCGGTTATCAAGGCCCAGATCTCGCCTGACGTCGGCAGCGGATCAGTAATTCAAGAGAAAGGAGGATTTTTACCTTTTTTAAAATTGTACTAGGATGTAACTCTCCTACTATATATAGGGTAAGTTTTTTTCTTTAATAAGACATGGTAACACACATATCAAGGCAATACATACTTCCTCCGTTCCAGTTTATGTGAACCTATTTCTTTTTTGGTCTGTTCCAAAAAGTATGAACCCTTTCAAAATTTGGAAGCAATTTAGCTTGAACTTACAATTCTACCCTTAATGAGAAGCTTTTATAACCATACAAATACTTTAGACCCCTTTTTGACTTGTTTAGGACCACAAATTTCAAAAATCTTCATGTTTTCTTAAATTCTGTGCGCAGTCAAACAGATTCACATAAATTAGAACGGAGGAAGTACTTATTTCTCTACTTCCTAGCTATTGAAAGGTTCTTATTTTAATTGTTGTTCTTCATATATAATTATTTGGCTTCGAATTAAGGGTCCGGTCGATGACAAAACTATTGTTCAGCTTAAATCTGAGTCCAGCCTTAACGTCACAACTGGTTTGGTTATTCATTTTATCTTTAACTTGTATATCTACTATTATTGATTATTTGTGTTGAATCTATCCACATATTCTTAAAACCGCATATAATTCAATTGTTATATGTTTTAAGGATTAACACACTTCCTTACTGCAGAGAGTAAAACAGAACACCAACAAATATATGCAAAACATTCAAGTCAGCCTTAATCACCACCTTTGGATAATTACAATTAAACCATCACATTCAGTAAACAAAAACAACCAAAAAAGAGAAAGGCAAAAGTAAACACTGCATATGTAAGTAGCTTTAATCCAACCACAAACATTATAACCTATAATGAATTGAACTATATATTCTATTAGGATATATTGTGTTGTGTATCTTTTTATTATTGGTAGATATTCTCTCATTATTGTACCGTACTATAGTTGGTAGGATTTGATATTTTTACAGTCCTACAATAATGAGTAGG
Organism: Nicotiana benthamiana; assembly: GCA_034376525.1. Lineage (NCBI taxonomy): Eukaryota > Viridiplantae > Streptophyta > Magnoliopsida > Solanales > Solanaceae > Nicotiana > Nicotiana benthamiana. Next base: position 35,008,688 of record CM067333.1, on the reverse strand, counting down.
ATTTGATATTGTACAGTCCTACAATAATGAGAGAATATCTACCAATACTAAAAAGATACACAACACAATATATCCTAATATATTCTACTACTTACTATTTATAAGCCCATAACCAAAATTACATGAAAAGAGCAATAATTTAACTTGAGGAGCTGACTTGGTGTGATTTTGTAAGTCAAGGAACAGTCCATTCAATTTTTTTAAACTCACATGATTAAGGGTAAAAAACGATAGAATAATTAAGCACAGAGAGAAAAAAGCAACGAACTAGTTCACTTCTTCTTAATTAATTAACTTCTTGATTTTCTGTTTTTGGGTCTTTACATAATTTTTGTTCGATAAACGACACCAACGCACGTCCATACTAAGATTTGAGTACGAATATTTAGAAGTTACAAAATCAAACCAGCATAAATTTCAAGAATTATGCATGCAAAAACACGTTTAATTAACAAAGTAGTACCTGTCTCTGTTTCGTTTTACTTTTTTCTGGGTATTTTTGTTGCCCACTTGGTTGGCGGGGGAAGGGAGGAGGAGACAGACGACAGGACTAAAACTTTGGTCTCTGTGTGTCAAACGTTTGTTCGTGACAGGGACTTGAGGAATATGGAGTTTGTATTTATATTTCGCCAGTGTCCTAAAGTAGTAGGTAATGCTTCTTTGTTGTAATTACATTAACGTCCTCTCTACTTGTCTTTATCACAAGGACTTTCTTTAATATATGTTAGTTGATGATATAGGTAATATATTTTGCCGATTTCTTTTCTACTTGCTTTGAAACCTTGAAACAACATATTTTTCTATTTGCTTTGGGAGTTTGAAACGACAAACAAATGGTGACTATGAGTAATCTTAGGTAATATTATATTATTTTAAATTTTAAAGAATTCTTTTATGTTGAGGCGACTGTTATAGTAACTCATAACATTACTCTATAAGTAATTAGGTATTTGAAAATAATTAATATTTTTATCTCATTGGATACATCAATTAAAATAGTCTTTTAAAAAATATTAATCGTTTATTCAATTTTAGCTGTAAAAATGATAAAAATTAAAATAATAGAATTTGATTCAAGAAGTTAATCTTGATGTCATAATTGATTTGACACTCCTTAGCAATGCTTAAAATGTAAAGGAAAATAAAGAAAAGAAAGGTGAGAAGAGTCTCGGTATGAAGATGTTTTCGGTTCTTGGCTCTAGTCTTTAGGATTTGTACTCCCAAAACTTGGATAAAGAGAATATAAAAGTGTAATAACAATTCACTAAAGAGACATTTAAAAGGAATTTAGAAATGTGGGTCCGTTAATGAAGTTAGTGGTCAAAATGTAAATAAGTCAAGAAAATATTTGCCAGAGTGATTCCCATAAAGATATATTTAGCAGAAGGAAGAATCCTTTTTCCAAGATATATTAATTAGTCTCTGTTATGAAATAATATAAGAACAAGAACAATAATACAAGAACAAGAACAATAGAGAGAAAAGTAGAGAGAGGAGTATTCTTAATGATACTTTGGGATGATTTACAATGGTATAGAACCCCTATATTTATAGGGAGGTAGTGACTTAGCCACCAAAAAGTAAACCCTAGAATCTCTCTAATTATGGACATTCACCTAAAATAGGAGATTTTATAACACTCCCCCTTGAATGTCTATTCAATAATGTGCCTCGTTAAAACCTTAAAACCAAAACCCAATGGGAAAAATTAAAGAGAATGAAAAAGAGTACACATGTTTGAATATGCGCCTATTGGTTGCCTCGTTAAAAACCTCGCAAGGAAAACCCAGTTGGGACAAAACCTTGAAAGGGAAAAAGAGTGCAACGCGCATTAACTCCCCCTGATAAGAACATCAATTTATATCCTTGAGCATTTGCATTCCAATCTTGTGCACCATCTTCAAAACAATCTTTGGTAGATGTTTGATAAATAAATCAACCATATTGACTTGAATAAATATTCCGCACCTTGAAATTATCATTCTTGATAGATATGAACATCTTCATATAATGTCGTGAAATGACTCTTCAATATCTCCATAGAGGTATTCTTGATGCCATCATGCTTATAGTTATAGCAAGATACATATGTACACAAATTGTACTTAGGATGTGGTACTTCAGGACCAAGAATTGTGTATGCTTCAAGCAACTTAAATCTTTCAAGTTAAGTCATATAAGCCATATAATAGACTTTAGATGCATATCAAGTTTTCATGTCACGCTAAACAAATAAGATATTGAAAACTGATTATACATACCTTTGACTTTATACTTTCAAGTATTTGAATTATATGTCCAAATCTACATGGAATCAAGTATTTGTCTATACGCTTTAAGCGTATCAAAGACTTTGTCCTTCTGGGACTTAATATGAGCATTTGTAGTGAGAATATAGTCACTTTCTTTGGGTCAGCAAATGAGTATAGCATGCTTTGCAATATGTTGCAATTGAATTATCCCTTTTATGAACTTCAGGTTCATATCATGATATTCGGGGATTTACATATACAAATGATAATTCATCCCATGTAACCTTTTCTCAAGTGTTTATCATGTCTCCCCCTCATGTTAGAAAAGCTAACTTGTTTCCTCAACTTTGAGAGTCCATCTTTGTGCATTATGGTGTTAATGAAAATATGCACTGCACATCAATAATAATAAGATGAAATAATTTGGTTCCTGACCTTGAACCACTTGTGAGGGGAGAATATAATATACTCTCGTATACAACGTATATCAAACTGATATATATAACTTTGTTCTCATAAGAAACAGTTTAGCTATTAAGTGGAGGCACTCAATAATTATCTTACTAAACCAACTCTGATATAAACCAACTTATCAAGATGAACTATCTTGAGTAGAAAATCTGGAAATTATGCTCGAAGTTAGATTACTGAGCAATTTACCTCGCAAGCACCGGCCAGGCTGCGGGTTAATAACAATTGCGCATGTAACCATATCATATATGCATCATATGTGGTATACATGGCAGGTGAATGGGCCCATATTCACCTTTTATATTTCCAGAATTTATGGGCTTCAACCCGAACTCTTTAGTTGGTCAATTCATTAATGAGAACAAGTGATACAAGAGAATTCGTAAAGAACTTTCTAGTTCTTTAATATTCACCCATGTGAATTCTCTATTATTGCACATCATACTTAAAATGAGATGGCTAACCCGAATGCCAACTGAATAAATTATCAATATTGGTAAACTTCAAATTTACACCATGACCTGTGCACTTATCAATAAACTTCAGGTTTATTATGACATGGGTTTTTATACCAATAGATATCCACTTTATTGTGGCATTCTTTTGTTTGTGTAGTACAAACTGGAGAATAAAGTGGGTAGCTTTTCATATACAAATTATCCCGCTACAAGTTGTAGTAATAGAAGATATCAAATCTTTCCTTTATTTATAGTCTCAATATAATCAGCGCTTTCGCGTGTACTTTGGAAACTGAATAAGTTTCTTTGAGACTTACTACAGCACAATACTCAATTGTGTTTCTCCAACATAGTAATAATTGGCTCTTCTAGAGCTCTCAATTAATTTTGTACTACCACAAATTCATCAACATCCATGTGGTGAATATCTTTCTTAAAGAGAAAGTTATACCATTATGGTCATGTCAAACTTATATGCAAGATATGTTTCTTGCATTATCGTTGTCCTTTAATAGTCATATTTCCAAAATACTTTGGCGTACAATAGGTACGTGACCAATGATCATTCATGCCATATATCATCTCAAACCTCCTTCTAGGGGTGAGTGTGGTATATTCTATACCAATTTCATGTTCATATTCTTCCAATAATGAATATGTATTCGTGAATCAGATGTTGTCACATTCACTGCGGGGATATGTGATTTTGTTATCCTTTTCAAATCTGTAAATGCGTCTGGCATTCGATTTGCTATTCTTTCCAAATGGATAATATTTTGCGCCTCTTTTTCACAAATAGAGGTATGTGGATCAAGATGAGATAATGATGCATTTTTCCACAAAATTTCCCGTTTGGTTTCACCAACTTCTCCCCCTAATTTTGGGAAAAGTGTCTCATCAAATTGACAGTCTGCAAATCGTGCAGTGTACAAATCCCCTGTCAATGTTTCGAGGTAGCGAATAATGGAGGACGATTCAAACTCAACATATATTCCTAACCTTCTTTGCGGACCCATTTTGGTGCGGGATGGCGGTGCTATAGGCACATATACTGCGCATCCAAAGATTCTTAAATGGGATATATTAGGTTCCTGACCCAAAACCAATTGCAACGGGGAATATTTGTGTCAATCCGTAAGTTAGAGACGAACTAGCATTGCTGCATGCAAAATGACGTGACCCCAAGCCGAAGTGGGCAGCCTCATTTTCATGAGTAAATGAGGTATTCAAGATTATACTCATGTATTGTCTCAATCTGATATCCATTTTGAATGATATCTTTAAAACTCAACAAGTTCCTTTTAGACTTGGAGGAGAACATTTTGACTGATATCATTAAAACTCAACAAGTTCTTCTTAGACTTGGAGGAGAACATTGCATTCTCTAAAATATCGTTCCTTTAGGCAGAGTTATAGTTGCTCTTCAGGAGCCTTCAATCAATTTAATTCCCATGGTTTGACATACAAAAGAAAATATATGAACATGAGAATATACAAATCTGTTTGCTTCATATTTAAACAATATTTTCAAAATCTGCTGAGGTCAGTTGACTAACTAAATCAGATAGTCGGTTATATGTTTTCCATAATCGATTACTTTGCAGTTTGAAAATTTCAGTTTAAGCATTTTCTTAAAACAATCGATTGTTAAACATACACAATCGATTGTGTCTTAAATTAATCGATTGTTAAACATACATAATCGATTATTTGCTATTTTAAAAAACTTTGACCACACTGTCTTAAGACTATCGATTGTTAAACATACACAATCGATTGTTGAACATTTCACAATCGATTGTTAAAGATACACAATCGATTATTCGCTATTTTGAAAAACTTCAGATCACACTGTCTTAAGACATCGATTGTTAAACATAGACAATCGATTGTTGAACATTGACAATCGATTGTTAAACATACACAATCGATTATTTGCTATTTTGAAAAACTTCAGATCACACTGTCTTAAGACAATCGATTGTTAAACATAGATAATCGATTGTTGAACATTGACAATCGATTGTTAAACATACACAATTGATTATTTGCTATTTTGAAAAACTTCATATCACACTGTCTTAAGACAATCGATTGTTAAACATACACAATCGATTGTTTTGCAGTTTTAATGCGAAACATTAGATAATCGACTAACTGTTAGGTTAGTCGATTACCTCTACTGAAAAATAAAAATATTATTGAAATTTGAGCATATTGAAACATTCTAAAGAACTAGTACTAACATTATATCATAAACTAACTAATACGAGCTGATACTAATGACTATTAGTTTATTCACTAACTATTACAAATAAGTGAAATAAAATCAAACAACTCCATCTTCTTTCATCACATATCCATCACCGATTAGGTGGTGTACTTTCCCATCGGGTTGCTCAAAGAAATCTGCCACATCCAAGTGGGTGATGTCAAAATTGTCGTCAGAGACAAAATTTGTTTCAGGGCCTTTACTCTTTCGAGATGCTTGATAAAGGTCAACCAAATGTCTTCGTATACGGCAAGCTTTTGACCAGTGCCCTTTTCCACCGCAACGATAACATATAGCTTCTGAACTATTTGCCTTAGGATCCTCATAATCCCGTTTCTGCTTTCGGCGGTTATCTCTCCTCGGGGGGTGACGGACATCATGGATATTTCTTCCTTGTCTACGTCCACGGCTATGACCCCGATTACGACCACGACCATGATTAGATCCATGGCCCTTTTCACGATTGGCATAATGAGAATACACCTTATCTGCTTCAGGCAATGGTGTAGACCCGGTGGGTCGATTTTCGTGATTTCTCATGAGCAGGTCATTGTTTCGCTCAGCCACAAGTAGGAGAGAAATCAGTTCAGAGTACTTTTTGAAGCCTTTCTCTCTGTACTGTTGTTGCAGTACCATATTGGAGGCATGAAACGTTGTAAACGTTTTCTCAAGCATATCATAATCGGAGATTTTATCTCCACATAGCTTCAATTTAGAAGTAATTCTGAACATTGCAGAATTATATTCAGAAACAGACTTAAAGTCTTGGAGCCTCAGATGAGCCCAATCATATCGTGCTTATGGCAGAGTGACCAACTTCAGGTTGTCATATCTCTCCTTTAAGCCTTTCCACAAGATGAGTGGATCCTTGACGGTGAGATATTCAATCTACAAACCTTCATCAAGGTGATGGCACAAGAAAATCAAGGCCTTAGCACAATCTTGGGTGGATGCTTTATCTCTATCTTTAATGGCGTCTCCAAGACCCATAGCATCTAAGTGGATTTCAGCATCCAACACCCATGTCATATAGTTCTTGCCCGAAATTTCAAGGGCAACGAACTTTCTTTTCATAATGTCAGACATAATCGAAAATCAAATTAGGAAGAGAGAAATACCTTAGTTTTTCTCGAGAACGATTCTTGAGATGGTAGAGTCTCGTGCTGATAACGTGTTATGAAATAATATAAGAACAAGAACAATAATACAAGAACAAGAACAATAGAGAGAAAAGTAGAGAGAGGAGTATTCTTATTGATACTTTGGGATGATTTACAATGGTATAGAACCCCTATATTTATAGGGAGGTGGTGACTTAGCCACCAAGAAGTAAACCCTAGAATCTCTCTAATTATGGACATTCACCTAAAATAGGAGATTTTATAACAGTCTCATATAATTATACTTCTCCTTTACATACTAAATAATTTTTAAGAAAAATTAAGGCAAAAATTATCATATATAGTACTATAATTATATACCTACTATTAGAAAATTGGGGCCACAAAAATTGAGGAGCCTAAAGCACCCGTTTGAGTTGCTTTACCTTTCGACCGCCACTGATCGGGGTTAATCTCATAACGAGTCAGACCCGAGCTCGAAGACGAGGCATCGAGTCTAAAGATTGAAGTATCCATAGAGACCGAGGGGAGCAGCAATCGAGATTAAGTATAACCGACTTCGAGTGAAGTGCAATAACGGAAAGGCGAGATATCCGTAACCGATCAAAAATCACGACAGAAATCTCGGAACATATCAAATCAAGGGCGGTTATTTGTACCAATCATGAGATTTACTTCCGTAATTAGAATTGTACTATAATTAGGATTCATCTAGTATATAAAGGAATGTCCCTATCATCTATGAACATCTTACATTCACGAATATCAAGGCAATATAATATTTCTTTCTTCTGTTCATCAACTTACTGCTCTTTAATTATTCTTACTTCACTATTCTTGAGGGTTCATCAGTTCGAGGGCATGATCCAAGCATTGGTTTGTTTTAAATTCTTGTCAACTCTCATTATTATCTCTAAGGTAATTAACTGGTATTAAGTGAAATTATGTATCCTTAAAACCACATTACAAAATTGTTATTCGATATTTAGGGTAAACAGAAAGTAAGCAGCAGTTTTTAATTTATGGCTGCTTCTTCAGAATAGATTGCCTACCAAGGATAGGCTACTACATTGGAGTATGAATGTAGACAACATCTGTGTGTTGTGCCAACAAGCTTTGGAGACCAGAGAGCACCTCTTCCTTAGCTGTTCTTTTGCTAATCAGCTAAGGCAGCAGACACTGGCTTGGATTAGGGAAACTCACCCTAATTTCATACACTGGGATCAATTTGTTCAATGGATTATTGGTCATGCTAAAGGGAAATCGAGTCGGGCCCACATATTCAAAATGGTTGTAGCTGAACTCTTTTATGCCCTGTGGTTAGAAAGGAATGTGAGGATCTTTGAAAATGTCTTTTGTAGTAGTGATAAATTACTTAGGACCATTGCTTACACTTGTAATATTAGAGGTACCCCTAAGATGAGAATACAGCTTCAGCAATATCTTCTGTAAATAGAGGGATAGGTATAGCGATAGTTGATATAGAATTTAGATAGGATAGTCAGCTGTGTAATAGCTGCACGATGGCTTTGTACTGAAATCTCTTTGGTGATTAATACAACTTTTAGTTACCAAAAAAAAAGTAATGAGAAAGTCAAATCTATAATAGATGTAAAATTAAAAAGCAAGTTAGTTTCAAGGACCTTAATTTCTTAAAATTTATATTTCAATTTGATTTAGGAGTACCTAGGATAAGAGTAAAGTTTATATACACACTATCTTTCCAAACCCCACTTACGAAATTCTATTGGGCTTGTTGTTACGAAATTCTATTGGGCTTGTTGTTGCGAAATATTTGATTAAGGAATTTAATTAGTTTAAAGAGTACATAAAAGAAATTTATTAATAAATACCTTATGTAAACTGAAATGACTAATGGGAGTGAGCAAAACATATACAGTTGTAATGTTGGTGCCAACAATTACAGTCTCATGATGAATTTTCAACTAGTTGTACAAAGGAGGTAAAATGTAGTCTTATCAACCTAAAATGTATATTTATTATTTATCGTAAAATTTATATTTTGCGTTGACTTTGCCCTTTGAATGTCACAAAACTACGTACAAATTTAATATAAATGCATAACACTTGAACATTTGTCGAAACGCGTATTTGTAAGACGAGTATAGTGGTAAAATTGTTTACCTTGACATGCATGAGATCAGTATCGATGAGTTTTACTACATAGTACTCAGTAGTGGTACAAACATACTATTGAATTTCAAAATATGTATTAAAATGAAGAAAGGAAAAGGTAGATTTTATCAACCTAGAATGTACCAGTTATAATGCTTGCATTCTTATTCCTTCTTGAATATCGCTAATACAATCAAAACTCAACCCAAGTGCATGACTGTTTTTTGTCACTCTTGACATACAGATGCATAGAATCAACGAAGCAGGCAACAAGAAAAGACAAAATTCTAGATTAACCAGCCTGAGGACAAAGGCAACAATAGAACTTGTTTCATTTTAACTACCAAAAAGACTACAAATGGTCATAGTTTCTTTCTCTATAAAGTGAATTCAACAATTCTTCCTCGGCCCACTCTTAACTATTAACTTGGGATTTCACCCTAGATGGTAAAATAAGGGACAACTGCCAATGAATCCCGCCACGTGAGAGATAAATAAACACAGTTTCTACTGCTTGAGGAAAAAAGTAACTCCAGGATAGGGTAGATACTACTACATGATCAAACTAGGCTAAAAACCTATGGAAAAGCAACCTCCAACTGGAAGGGGTTGTCAAAGAATACCAAGAAAACCTCAACACTATAGACTATCTTGTTTACTCTTGAACTGGGCTGAAAAATAATATTTAGGTCTCACAAGACTATCCCAGAATCTTTACATAATACACGCACAAAAATAACTGAAGTTGTGTTCAAAACAAATAAATCAATCTGGATATATCTTACTAATGGATCAAAACCGATCTTTTCTTTTACGTGCTGTGTATTTGCTATCTGGAGGAACTGCGTTCCCTTTTTTCCTCATCTGTTCTTTTTTCTTCAGAACCCAATCCTTCCCTTTGCCTTTCTTGTTCAATTTTTGCTTTTTTCTAGGTCTACGCCGGTCAGATATGCAAACCTGCAGGGCAGGGTGAAATGAAAGAAACGGGATGATCAAAGACGGTAACAGAAGATACGGAAGAAAATACAGTAACAGGAGTAAATAAAAATAACAGATGGTAGGGAGGAGAAGAGGCATTGGTTAGCTTCAGCACAGTTAGTCAGTTGCCCTTGAATTACTTACTGTCTGGTTGTCTTCATCCTCGCTGCTGTCTTCATCAGAGCAACTCTCTCCATCTTCACCCTTTCCATCTGGAGTAGTGGTGCTGAGAGACGGCGGACCACAAGTCAGAACTAAGTACTCTTTCCTCCTTTTAGAACTGTGACAAAGAAAGAACATCTAACCTTGTGTCAGGACTGCAACCAAATAAAAAAAGAATTGAACTTTCACTTGAAAATGGATTGTAGTCATGTCCTAGGATATAGCTAGCATACATCTCAATCACCAATAAATTCATGTTCGGTTCTACTTTGAGGTTGAGGAGTGGGGCTGCACATACAACTTCTTAGGGCATCGAAAGGATAAAAGGCTTCGGTGAAAACATGGAAGCTTACATTTTGTGGGGAAAAAATTCATCATTTTGTGGAAAGTCGTTCAATTATTCTACGTAAAATTTCTATGGTTCCACATAGTCCTCGAGAGAATGTAAGAAAACACATGGAAAATCTGGATCAAGTGAAGAAATTTGCACTTACTCTAAGATTCGACAGAAAATTTAAAAGATATACAACATTGAACATACTCAGATTTCGAAACTGTCAAATGAAATGTAGATACAATCTGGTAAAAATCAAATCCTATTTTGCAGAAGAAGAATGACTTTATAAATAAAGAAAAAAGCAACTGCTTTTCTTCCAAGGAACCCAAAGCCAATCCACCTAAGCTAGAACTAATGGCCAAATCGGTGAACAAAACAGTCCTACGTAGAAAAGAAGATATACTTAACGCCTCAAACACCTCCCCCCCCCCCCCCCCAAAAGAAAAAATAAAAACCAAAGGAAAAAAAGTCAGAACAGAGGAGATGCTAGTACAATATTCAAGTGAAACAGGAGAGTAAAGGCAGAAAGGACCCATTCTGAGTTGGAGAGGATGATACTTGTCTTCAGAGTGAAAATATATTACTTTTGGGTGGGAAGAAAAACCAAGTATAAATAACTGCTTCAATGAATTGAAACTGTGTGCTTTCTCCAAAATTCACCATCCATCTGATATCCGCTTTTCTAACTGTGAAGCTTAACCTTATTGATACACGGGAATTCATTTCTAAGTACCAAAGCAAAACCTTTAGGGTCATATAATGATAAAAGGTAGAAGAAATAACTTTATCTGAAAAAAGGGTAGAAGAAAAAATGACAGCAAAACAAGTTTATAAGCGTCTTCCTAACCTGTGTGGGTAGTCAACAACCATTCCTCCAGAAAATCCAGTTCGCATGGCAAAACCCAGAATCAGCTCCCGCTGAACAAGATTTTCAGGATAGATCTGGAGTACTGCTCTTGCTCCCCTTCCCAAACTTCTATACAAGGAACCAAAGAATTCCCTGCGGAGTTATAAGCAAAATCATACTTAGATAGCTAGAAGGAGAATGATTTATTCTACTACAATGACATCATAAATTGATCTTAAGCAGGCTAATATGCACAATAACAATAAGAACGAAGTTTTCTACTTACTTCAATCTTATTCGAGGTTCATGAGAAGATTTGTCAGCGTTGCACAACCACTGCTTGGGAAAATTATGTACATCAGAACTGATAAGCACTAATGTGTTAAGAGGCTATATAGATTGGTACATACTGATTTTTTATGAGGAAAAAATCATTAAATACTGATAATTCACTAAAAACATCTAAAGCTGATTCATACAGGAACCGAATGAAGTCATAACCAGAAAACATATGCAAAGGAGATGATGAGAACGAAGTTAACAGCAAGCCGTGACTCTTGAAAGTGATGCACAGGCTAAATATTTTTTATATCAAATGCACAAAATAGATTATGAAGAATCAAACAATAACATTCCATACATGATTCTAAATTGTCAACAAAGAAAAGAAATAGATACCTGCACAGCTGAGATACTGATGGCACCATCCAGAACACCAGGTCGAAGCCCTAAGCCCTACGATAGATGGAACCAATCATTTGTGGCATTCCATATAAGAACAGGTTGCAAGAAAAATAGCAGGTACAAATTTGATTTATCCATTCTTTGACAACTTGTAACATCCTTATCAACACAAAAGTTTTATCAAGAGCAATGAGAAAAATAATTATTTTACAAGAAGGTACTAAATTTCAAAGAAGAAAGATTAGTACAACTCAGTTGATAAGTAATGTCAATTGACCAAGATAGGCAGCCACATTTCACTATCTTTCACCTTATCCAGTCTTTTAGCAAAAAAAAAAAAAGGACCTTGCAAACAAATCATGCAAATGACTAAGAATATGGCTACAATGCCTTTGCCTTGAAAATCCCAATTTACACCATAGTTATAGGCAGATTATTGTTTCACATTTTATAAGAGGGAAGAAATGCACATGGGCTGATATTGGTGCAAATCACCACCTAATAAATAGGGGACCTGCCAGAAAATATATATGAGATATGAAATTGTGGATAACTATTTCTCAATTCAAGAGTAGCATTACAACTCGTAAACTTGTAAGCTAAACACCATCACTTGATATCTTCGAAACAGAGAAGAAAGATGCATCACCCAAAATGCACTATAATACTTAGCAACTTATGGGTAGAGCTGAAGGTTTGCTTCCATGAATTGGTAAAAGGTAACATTTTTTATAGGTTCATTAGCATGCTTAATGTTTTCATGAGCCTCTACCACAGTATTTTCCTTTTTTTTTCACATTGAGATTTCGGCTTTCGCAACCAACAAGACATGTACTCTGGGTGGTGGAGCATGTACCTGTCTTGACAATTTTAAAGGAGTTACAGCCCTGGCAACAGGAATATAGAATAATAACAAGGTGCATACAATCACAATTGAGAGTAGGATGAAGCAATCATTCAGAGGAAACTAAGTGACCTACCTGACCCATGTCCCCCAGAATTACATCACCCTCAACCCCACGCTCCAATGCAATATCTAGAAAATGAAAACCGTTATTTAGCAGTCCAATAACGGTTATAGCAAGATCAAAGTTATTTACTCTTATAAGAAGAAATTTACGAACCAAGCATTGATTCTGATATATCCCAACCAAGCCACTGGTGTCCATGCTCAGTGAGTGTCTCCCCACTTAGACCTGATCCGCAACCTTCAAAAAGCAAGAAAGAACGAAAGATCACTCTTTCTTTTCTTTGAGTTTTTCTACAACTGAATAAGGTGAAATAAGCATGAAATCTCAAACTAAACAATTGAAAATGCAAAAAGGAACGTCTTTCTTTTGAAAATAAAGCTGCAGGATCCATGATTACAACAATTCCAGATATTACAACCATTCAAGTGTTGAGAATGATCTAATCTACCTAACTGAACTCAGAAACACACAAACCAAACCTGGCTACGATTCTTTACACCAGTAAACATTAAAGCACTTTCTCACTCTACAGTATAAAAGGACAATCAAGCACTTTGTGTTATTGTGATTGTTCAACAATTTAAAAAGGCTAAAACACTTGGGTTTTTCCGATTTGTATGTCTATTTCAACTTGCTCGCCAGAGTCGGGGGCAGAAAAACAATCCCGTTTTCCCAATGAAAGATAAAGTGCAAGTTTTAAGGTACCATACCAAAGGGAAGTTATCACGGCGTTATAAACCCCTTTTTTCTAACCCTCAGGTATAAGCCTAATCTCTCTTCACGGTAACGGGAAGAAAAGAATACGACAACAACTAAGTCAGAGAAAATTAATTCTTAAATTTACCCTCCTTCAGCTAGGACAGGTTAAATCAAACCTTTAAAACTTTCTCCACATAGGATGAGTGAACACCTTGTAAATTTGTTCTTTTCTTCTTCTTTCCTAATCACTATACCCATAGGCATTGAATAAGCTTTACTATACACGAGAAGGACCAACCATGCTTGGAGAAGTATAGGATATAAGGAGATTTCTCAGCTTGGCTACCTTCTCCTATTTACTACAATATCTATATAAAAAAAGGAACCACCCGGTGCATAAAGCATCATGTGTTCACGCAAGGTCGGGGGAACGGCCGCACCTCAAGAGATGTAATGTAGACAACTTACCCTAACGCAAGCACTAGTGCCTGCTTCTACCGCTCGAACTTGTGACCTATAGTTTCAAAATACATCCGACTAATAAGAGGAAAGGGACTAGCCACAAACTGGTCCTATCAAACTATCTTTAAGTGCAACATGAAGGTCAGAATGCTCATTACAAGTATTTCACGCCTTAGCAATTAATATAAGAAATTCTAATGAATAACCTGTAAAACATGCTTCAATTATTCCTTTACCCTTACTATGCTCACATATCAACTAAAAAAGAATTCCATGCCGTTTCTTTTCATTCCCAAATATCAAATCAATGCCAAATCCAGCCAACCGAATTAACATATATTACATTTACAAAAAAAAAAATCAGCTAAATACTCGTAAAAATACATACATACCAATATCAAGAAGTAATCTTGGGATGCCATCATCTGGCAAAGCAAGAAGCTCCAGTGCTCTCTCCGAGAGTTGTGTCTTTCAGAAAAAACAAACAAACGTCAGAAGCATCCTAAGCCATATAACTTTATTGGCATCTATTATGCTTTCTTATATAGTTGAAATATTTTTAAAATATATACTTTTACAAAATAAGCACCCACTATTGGGAAGTTATACTCCTTATATCTCATTTATGTGACACAATTTTCTTTTTAGTCTATCCCGAACAGAATGACACATTCTATAATTAAAAACAATTAACTTAAAATATCATTTTATACTTAATAAGATAATTTATAATCACACAAATGTCACTGGATTGTTTTAAACCATAAGTTTCAAAAGTTAAAACTCAATGCACAATCAAACAGCGTCACGTTTTGTGCTATTTCAAGACATGGAATTAACATCCTAAATGCGCCTCGGGATGTAGCACTATGAATATACCATTAAAAAGACAAAGTAATAGGCTACAAACCTGTATGTCGATAATTCGAGAAGATGAGGTGTACTTGCGAGCTTCATCGTCGTTGTAGAAAATTTCTGGCGGTGCTAGAAGTTCTGGTCTTGACATTTTTGTGAGTTGAGGGAAGCTACTTTGCTTTCCCTTTTACTGAAGAAGAAAGGCCTAAAATTTCTCTGTTAAACCCTAGTAAATCCCTGGCTAAATTAAGGGAAAATATCGATTTGTTCCCCGTAGGTCTGAATTATGTCCAATATTTTCCCCTTTCTTTTCATTATGTCCTATTACCCTGTCGATAAATATTCTTTTTATTTATCAAAATAGATACTAATAAGGCTACGTTGGGTTCTCACTAGATTGAATATGTTTATTGTTATAAAATAGAAGTCTATTTAGAGTGAATGTCTAAGAGTTTTAGCTTGAAGCTAAGTCATTCCTCTCCCTATAAATAAAGGGGTCTTCTACCATTGTAAATCACTCCAAGTATTAATAAGAATACTTCTCTCTCTCCCTATTCTCTCTCTATTTGCTCTTGTTCTTGAGTTATTGTTCTTGTCTTTTATATTATTTCATAACACGTTATCAGCACGAGACTCTACCGTCTCAAGAACCATTCTCGAGAAATCTAAGGTATTTCCCTCTTCCTAATTTAATTTTCGATTGTCTTAACTTTTGTTTGTGCAAGGTTTTGCTTCAAAGAAAGAATGAAGAAAGAAGGAAAAGAAACGAAAAAAAAAGGGAGGAAAAGAAACGAAAAACAAAGAGAAAAGGAAGAAAACATTGAAAATATAATTGGTATACCTTAAAGGTAAGTATTTTATTTTTCCCTTTCAAATTCTTGAAATTCTATAATTTGATTTTATATACAAACATAGACAACAAAGTTTGATTATAACTCTAAAGGAGTTTGTAAGAAATTATAACCACATGAAGTGGTAAAATCTCTATGTCCTGCCATGATTAAATTCATGTATGATTGTGGGCAAATAATTGAAAATCCGTCTCACTGAATTTGCTCCATTCCCTTTAGAGAATGTGGAAGCAGTATATGATAAGTCTGAAAGAAGACTAAAATATTACCATGAAGGTATCAATGAATATGGACGTGGCAAAGAATTCCGTCCAATTGAATTAGCTCCATTCCCTTTAGAGAATGTGGTAGCAGCATGTGGTAAGTCTGAAAGAAGACAAAATTATTACCATGGACGTGGCAATAGACGAAATTATAATCGTCATTATTGTTATAATGAGAATAATAAAGATTCTCAAAATAACCTTTCACTTTATGAAAGTAATATTTGACATGAGATTGTGTAAAGCACATGATTTTGATCCATTCCCTGAAGTGAATGTGATAATTGTAATAGAGCCCGTAAGTATGAACACGCTCTTGATGTAATTTTGGTTTATGTCTGACATTATGAAAAGAAAGTTCGTTGCCCTTGAAATTTCGGGCAAGAACTATATGATATGGGTGTTGGATACTTAAATCCATTTTGGATGCTATGGGTCTTGGAGACGCCATTAAAGACAGAAATAATGCATCCACCCAAAACTATGCTAAGGCCTTGATTTTCTTGCGCCATCACCTTGATGAAGGTTTGAAACTATGCTAAGGCCTTGATTTTCTTGCGCCATCACCTTGATGAAGGTTTGAAGATTGAATATCTCACCGTCAAGGATCCACCTATCTTGTGGAATGGCTTAAAGAAGAGATATGACAACCTGAAGTTGGTCACTCTGCCACAAGCACGATACGATAAGAACCCAAAAGCAAATAGTTTATAAACTATATATTATCGTTGCGGTGAAAACGGGCACTGGTCAAAGGCTTGCCGTATACCATGACTTTTGGTTGACCTTTATCAAGTATCTCGAAAGAGTAAACGCCCTGAAACGAATTTTGTCTCTGACGACAACTTTGACATCACCCACTTGGATGTGGCAGACTTCTTTGAGCAACCCGAAGGGAAAATAGACCACCTAATCGGCGATGGATCCGTGATGAAAGAAGATGGAGTTATTTGATTTTGTTCTACTTATTTGTATTAGTTAGTGAATAAACTAATAGTCATTAGTATTAGCTCGTATTAGTTAGTTCATGATGCAATGTTAGCAGTAGTTCTTTAGAATATCTTCAATATGCTCAAATATCAATAAAACTTTTATTTTCAAGTGGGGGTAATCGACTAGCCTGAAAAACTAGTCGATTATCAACTATTTTCGCATTAAAGTTGAAAAACAATTGATCAACAATCGATTGTCGTTGACTAACAATCGATTGTCTTGAAACAGTGTTCTGGAATTTTTCAAAAATAGCCAACAATCGATTGTCTTTGTCTAACAATCGATTGTCTTGAAACAGTGAGGTCTGGAGTTTTTCAAAAATCACCCACAATCGATTGTCTATGTCTAATAATCGATTGTCGTTAGACAGTGTAATCTGGAATTTTTCAAAAATCATCCACAATCGATTGTCTATGTCTAACAATCGATTGTCGTTAGACAGTGTGATCTGAAGTTTTTTCAAAAATAGCAAATAATCGATTGTGTGTGTTTAACAATCGATTGTCTATGTTCAAACAATCGATTGTGTGTGTTTAATAATCGATTGTCTTATGAAAAACGCTGAAAATTTTCAAACTGCAAAGTAATGGATAACATATCTGATTTTGTTAGTCAACTGTTAGCTGCAGATTTTGAAAATATTATGTGACACAAATGAATTGAACTTATTTATTCATATGTTCGTGTATTTCTTTTATATGTGAAACCATGGGAAGTAAATTGATTGAAGGCTCCGAAAGAGCAACTGTAACTCTGCCCAAAGGCATGACGTTTATCTTAGAGAATGCAATATTCTCCTCCAAGTCTAAGAAGAACTTGTTGAGTTTTAATGATATCAATGTTCTCCTCCAAGTTTAAAAGGAACTTGTTGAGTTTTGAGAATCCATTTTAGAGAATGCAATGTTCTCCTCCAAGTCAAAAAGGAACTTGTTGAGTTTTAAAGATATCATTCAAAATGGATATCATATTGAGACAATAGATGAGAATAATCTTGAATTCTTCATGAAAACGAGGCTGCCCACTTTGGTTTGGGTTCACGCCATTTTGCATGCAGCAATGCTAGTTTGTCGGCTGCCCACTTTGGTTTGGGTTCACGCCATTTTGCATGCAGCAATACTAGTTCGTCGGCTGCCCACTTCGGTTTGGGGACACGCCATTTTGCATAAAGCAATGCTAGTTCGTCTCTGACTGACGAATTGACACAAATATTCCCCGTTGCAATTGGTTTTGGGTCATGGACCCAATATATCCCATTTAAGAATCTTTGGATGCGCAGTATATGTGCCTTTAGCACCGCCATCCCGCACCAAAAAGGGTCTGCAAAGAAGGTTAGGAATATATGTTGGGTTTGAATCGCCCTCCATCATTCGCTACCTCGAAATATTGACAGGCGACTTGTTTACTGCACGATTTGCAGACTGTCAATTTGATGAGACACTTTTCCCAAAATTAGGGGGAGAAGTTGGTGAAACCAAACGGGAAATTTTGTGGAAAAATGCATCATTATCTCATCTTGATCCACATACCTCTATTTGTGAGAAAGAGGCACAAAAGATTATCCATTTGCAAAGAATAGCAAATCAAATGCCTGACGCATTTATAGATTTGAAAAGGATAACAAAATCACATATTCTCGAAGTGAATGTGACAACATTTGATTCACGAATACATATTCATTATTGGAAGAATATGAACATGAAATTGGTATTAAATATACCACACTCACCCCTAGAAGGAGGTTTGAGATGATACCACACTCACCCCTAGAAGGAGGTTTGAGATGATATATGGCATGAATGATCGTTGGTCACGTACCTATTGTACGCCAAAGTATTTTGGAAATATGACTATTAAAGGACAACGATAATGCAAGAAACATATCTTGCATATAAGTTTGACATGACCATAATGGTATAACTTTCTCTTTAAGAAAGATATTCACCACATGGATGTTGATGAATCTGTGGAAGTACAAAATTAATTGAGAGCTCTAGAAGAGCCAATTATTACTATGTTGGAGAAACACAATTGAGTATTGTGCTGTAGTAAGTCTCAAAGAAACTTATTCAGTTTCCAAAGTACACGCGAAAGCGATTGATTATATTGAGACTATAAACAAAGGAAGGCTTTGATATCTCCTATTACTACAACTTGTAGCGGGGTAATTTGTATATGAAAAGCTACCCGCTTTGTTCTCCAATTTGTACGAAATAATGTCACAATAAAGTGGATATCTATTGGTATAAAACCCATGCCATAATAAACCTGAAGTTTATTGATAAGTGCACATGTCATGGTGTAAATTTGAAGTTTACCAATATTGATAATTTATTCAGTTGACATTCGTGTTAGCCATCTCATTTTATGTATGATGTGCAGATTCACATAGGTGAGTATTAAAGAACTAGAAAGTTCTTTACGAATTCTCTTGTATCACTTGTTCTCATTAATGAACTGACCAACTAAAGAGTTCGGGTTGATGCCCATAAATTCTGGAAATATCAAAGGTGAATATGGGCCCATTCACCTGCCATGTATACCACATATGATGCATCTATGATATGGTTACATGCGCAATTGTTGTTGACCCGCAGCCTGGCCGGTGCTTGCGAGGTAAATTGCTCAGTAATATAACTTCGAGCATAATTTCCAGATTTTCTACTCAAGATAGTTCATCTTGATAAGTTGGTTTATATCAAAGTTGGTTTAGCAAGATAATTATTGAGTGCTTCCACTTAATAGCTAAAATGTTTCTTATGAGAACAAAGTTATATATATCAGTATGATATACGTTGTATACGAGAGTATATTATATTCTCCCCTCACAAGTGGTTCAAGGTCAGGAACCAAATAATTTCATCTTATTATTAATGTGCCATGTGTTGTGACATGATAATGCACAAAGATGATTTCCCAAAGTTGAGGAAACAAGTTAGCTTTACTAACATGAGGGGGAGACATGATAAACACTTGAGAAAAGGTTACATGGGATGAATTATCATTTGTATATGTATATCCCCGAATATCATGATATGAACCTGAAGTTCATAAAAAGGGATAATTCAATTGCAACATATTGCAAAGCATGCTATACGCATTTGCTGACCCAAAGAAAGTAACTAAATGGAAGAGATACAATTCAAGAAGAATTGATTCCATATGAAAGACATGTAGTTTTGAACCTATAGTTCAAATGCTTGAAAGTATAAAGTCAAAGGTATGTATAGTCAGTTTTCGATATCTTATTTGTCTAGCATGACATGGAAAACTTGATATGCATCTAAAGTCTATTATATGGCTTATATGACTTAACTTGAAAGATTTAAGTTGCTTGAAGCATATGCAATTCTTGGTCCTGAAGTACCACATCCTTAGTACAATTTGTGTACATATGTATCTTGCTATAACTATAAGCATGATGGCATTGAGAATGCATTTATGGAGATATTGAAGAGTCATTCCACGACATTATATGAAGATGTTCATATCTATCAAGAATGATGATTTCAAGGTGCGGAATATTTGTTCAAGTCAATATGGTTGATTTATTTATCAAATCTCTATCAAAGATCGTTTTGAAGATGATGCACAAGATTGGAATGCAAATGCTCAAGGATATAAATTGATGTACTCATTAGGGGGAGTTAATGCGCGTTGCACTCATTTTCCCTTACAAGGTTTTGTCCCACCGGGTTTTCCTTGCGAGGTTTTTAACGAGGCAACCAATAGGCGCATATTCAAACATGTGTACTCTTTTTCCTTTACTTTAATTTTTCCCATTGGGTTTTGGTTTTAAGGTTTTATGAGGCACATTATTGAATAGACATTCAAGGGGGAGTGTTATAAAATAGAAGTCTATTTAGAGTGAATGTCTAAGAGTTTTAGCTTGAAGCTAAGTCATTCCACTCCCTATAAATAAAGGGGTCTTCTACCATTGTAAATCACTCCAAGTATTAATAAGAATACTTCTCTCTCTCCCTATTCTCTCTCTATTTGCTCTTGTTCTTGAGTTATTGTTCTTGTCTTTTATATTATTTCATAACATTTATCGGTTTTTAGAGAAAAAAATTCGCTTTTCTAAAATGCACATTATATTCAGGGAAGCAATAGGGCGGGGCAGGGTGAGACTTAAGGTGCAAAAATTTAAACCCGCTTCGCCAATCACGACCCAAATTAAGATGTCGTGGCGTCACATAGTCTTCAAAATTAAATAAACCTAACAAATGTGTAGAATAATTGAAATAATGACTAAACCTCAACATCAACAAATATATATATATATATAACTAAAAAATATTGCTCGGCATATACAAGTAAAATTTACAAATCAGAATATAAACAATTTTCAAAATCCGGTAGTTACAAGTCACAAACTCTAAGGAAGTACATACATCAGCGTCTAAGAAAATAAAGAAAAGACAACATGATAAGGATAGAGGGGGGCTCCGAGGTCTGTGTACGCAGATAGATATACCTTGAAGTCTCCAAGCAACAACACACACTCTTCTAATATCGAGGTTGGTAGGATCTACCTAGGTATGCACAAAATATGTGCAGAAGCGTAGTATGAGTACACCACAATGATACCCACTAAGTGTTAAGCCTAACCTCGATAAAGCAGTGACGATGACAGGTCAGGCCCTATTAGAATATAAGAAATAAGGCAGAAGTGAAATGATAGAAACAACTGCGGTTAATGAAATAATAAGAATATACGAAAAGGCAACAACTCGGGAAAGCAGGAAGATAATTACAACACGTAAGGGAAAGAACATCTTACAAGTTAAGGAACAATAACAACAACAAACAACACAGCAAAAAGAGAAAATAAAAAAGAACGCTCCCGAGATACTGCCTCGTAGTCCCAAAAGTAAATATATCACAACGGTATGGTAGAAACGGTAGAAAATCACTCTATCTATGATATGTGCGCTTTGGCTGTATGAGCATGATTTTCAGGTATAGGTTTTGATGAATGACAAACAATGAAGTCAAGCGTCAAACAACGATATAATATGACAAACAATAAAATGGCGAGAAGCATACTGATGACGAAATTGCATGAACAAGCCAAAGTCGAGCCAAAGAGTTCAAGACCGAAGACCCAAGACGTAGGTCGTTTGGTAGAACCAATATAAGAACAACGCTTAAGTTATCTCGTCTTTTGGCTCAACATTAGGTCATCATAAACATACATAAAATATTTTATTAAATCTTATTTATCATAAACATGCATCTTTGTGTTAAACCAAAATGATCTGTATTTTAGTCAAAATGATTTTTAAACATGTCTTTTAAATCTGGACCTAAACAATCGATTATATGCTCCTTACAATCGATTGTGTTTTTCAAAATAGCAAACAATCGATTATACAGTTTTAACAATCGATTGTATTAAACAGTGTGATCTGAAGTTTTTCAAAATAGCAAACAATCGATTATATACTTCTAACAATCGATTGTATTGAGACAGTACTTAAACTGAATTTTTCAATCAGCTAAATAATCGACTATATGTTTTTAACAATCGATTATAATCAGAATAATCGATTAAGGTCTTTATACAATCGATTATATTCAGACCGTTCCCACAGAATCCTAAATTGATTTTTGAACGTTGAAGAACAATCGATTATACAGGTTTTACAATCGATCGTTTCCCTTAAAATCAGGAGTTTGTCTTTTGAACGGTCCTCAAACAATCGATTGTGTAGGTCAGACAATCGATTGTATGAGCAAAAATTCAGGGATTTTATTTGTCAATTAAGCAACGGTCAGCACCATTTTTCACCTATAAAATGAGGTCTTTTGAGCTGCTTTTAAACACACAACTCCTCCATACATTGATATACATATTGATCATTTTCAAGCATCATTTTAGAGCTTTTGTTGAGCCATTTGATAGACAACTTTGTGTTGTTCATAGAGCTAAAATTGTATCTCTTTATCTACTCTTTTGAGAGAGTGCTTGTGTAAAAGAGAGTTGTTTGAGAAGAACATATCTTCTCATTTGTCGGGTTTGCCAAGTACCCAAAGTCTTAGTGGTTGAAGTCTTGGGATGAGGTATCCTCAAGCAAGTAAAGTCTTAAGGTGCGGTATCCTTGAGCAACTGTAACGCTTTGTTAAGCACCCGTAAGCTTGACGAAGATAGTGGAATCTCGAGAAAGTCTCTCGGGGACTGGACTAGCCACGGGTTATGGTGAACCAGGATAAAACATCGGTGCGTTCGTTCTTTATTATTTACTTATCGCACTTATTTCATTCCTGCAATTTTTAAATTCCGCAAGTTTACGCTGATTTTTATTATAACGCTATTCACCCCCCTCTAGCGTTAAGCGTATATTCTAACAGAAACCTCGTGCTACAATCACGCTCCGCATGGAAGAAATCTCGTGTCAAATTAAACTCCGCACGAATTGCCTCCCACCGAGCTCCCAAATTAATTTTTGTGTTATGAACTCATATTCTCGTTTTTGAACAATTAAATCTGCCTAGGTGTTTCCTTCTTCGCGAACGCAGAATTTCCCTCGTGTTAGTGAAGCACAAAAATGCTACTGCTCAAAAACTTCTTACGCGAATACGAGGGCTTACTCACGAACGCGATGATCATAGACCTTAGGCCTTCGCGAACGCGGAGCCTCCCATGCAAACACGTAGCCCAAGCGTGAGGTCCACCCCTTTGCCATTCTTCTTCACGAACGTGTGGGCTCATATGCGAACGCGAAGAGCATTTCTCACCTTCCACCTAGAACCCCTTCGTAATGCGTGACCCCTCTCACGAACGCACTAAAGGAAACCATCATCAAAAGCATTAGTGATTTCAGCAATTTAACAAGTCCCGAAATATTTCGAACATGATCCAAAACACACTCGAGGCCCCCGGGACCTCAATAAAATATACCAAAAAGTTTTAAAATACCATACAAACTTAGTCGAGCCTTCAAATAACATCAAAAAATTCTAAAACTACGAATCACGCATGGATTCAAGCCTAATGAACTAAGAAAATTCTAATTTTTACAAACCATGCCGAAACCTATAATATCACATCCAGTTGACCTCACATATTGCACACAAGTCACATTTGATACTACGGACCTACTACAACTTTCGGCATAGAAATCCGACCTTGATATCAAAATGTCCACTCTCGATCAAATTTCCCAAAAACATTTCAAATTTCCAACTTTTGCCAATTAATGCTGAAATTACCTACAGACCTCCAAATCAACATCCGAGCACACTCCTAAGACCAAAATCACCATACATAGCTATTGGAATCGATGAAAATCCATTTTGGAGTCCTCTTCCCACAAGTCAAATTACGGTCAACTCTTACAATTCAAACTTCAAACTAAGGGACTGTGTGTGGCATACCACTCCGAAACTCTCCCAGCAAGTCAAATAACCATAAATGAAATAGAGGTAGCAATAAATAGGGGATCGGGGCTAATACCTGAAGTGGTGAAAAGATGAGGGTAATAATTGCACATATCATGCCTAGTCTCCCAAGTCACCTCCTCGACTGGCTGACCCCTCTATTGAACCTTCATTGAAGCATTTTTTTTTTACCTCAACTCTCGGACATTCTTGTCCAAGATGGCCACCAGCTCCTCAACATAAGACAAATCCTTTTCCAACTGGACCGAGCTAAAATCTAACACATAAGACGGATCGATGCGGTACTTCCAGAGCATAGAAACATGGAATACTGGATGAACTCCTGATAGACTGAGAAGGCAAGGCAAGCTCATAAGCAACCTCCACAACTTGACGCAACACCTAGAACATGCTAATAAACCTTGGTCTCATCTCGCCCTTCTTCCTGAATCTCATAACACCCTTCATGGGCAAAACCCGGAGCAAGACCCGTTCCCCAACCATGAATGCAACATCGCAAACCTTCCAATCTACATAACTCTTCTATCTGGATTCGGCTGTACAAAATCGATCCCAAATTAATTTAACCTTCTTCAAAGCATCTTGAACTAAGTCTGTACCCAATAGCCTAGCCTCACCCGGTTTGAATAAACGCACTAGGGACCGACACCGTCTACCATACAAAAAGCCTCAAACGGGGCCATCTGAATTTCTAATTTATAGTTGTTGTTATAGGCAAACTCCGCAAGTGGTAATAACTGATACCAAGAACCCCATACTCCACCACACATGCACGAAGCATATCCACTAGTATATGAATAATGCTCTTGGACTGCCTTCCATCTGAGGGTGAAATGATGTGCTCAACTCAACTTGAGTACCTAACTTATGTTGTACAACCCTCCAGAACCGCGATGTAAACTGCATGCCCCGATTAGAGATGATAGATATCGGCACGCCATAAAGCCTGACAATCTTGCGGATGTAAACTCGAGCCAACTACGTAGTCATCACTCGTAAGTAATTGGCCGACTTGGTCAACCTATCAATAATCACCCAAACTGCATCAAACTTCCTCTAAGTCTGTGGAAGCCAAACAACAAAATTCATAGTGATCCACTCTCATTTCCACTCGTGAATATCTAGCTTCTAAAGCAATCCACCTGGTTGTTGATGTTCATACTTCACCTACTGACAGTTTAAGCACCAAGCTACATACTCTACTATGTCCTTCTTCGTTCTCCTCCACCAATATTGTTGTTTCAAGTCTTGATACATCTTTGTGGTGCATGGATGAATGCAGTACCACAAACTGTGAGACTCTTGGGTACAAATAGCATGCCATGTATCCTCATTGCAGCGTCATCTCCAATAGTGACCTCATTGGCATTACCGCGCTCCAATATGAATGTACAGAAACATAATTCATGAAATTTTTCTTGAGACCTAAATGTTTGCCTAGAAAATTTTCTTTCTTCGGCATTCAGTCTAACAATTTCCAGCGCCTGTTTTTTTTAAAAAAATAATAAGCTATAGGTACACGCGCAAAATGTGCACCTTATTTATCCTTAGCAAAATATCGTTCATCCTTTTTAATCTTTTAATAGAGTTCACATTGAATAAATTAATCACTTAATTATTTTTCTGATTTAGAAATAATTATTTAGTTATTTTTTATATTTACGAATATTTATTTAATTATTTTTTAATATTTAAAATTTTGAAATCAGTCTAAATTTTTATTATTAAAATTTTCCTGATGGTGATACTTTTTACCATCAATATTTATTTTAAACCTACGTATGATTCTACATTGTGAAGAATGTAAGTCATTAAGCCCTAATATTTTTTTTGTCTTTTGAATTTGATTAAATTCAAAGTCAACCCCAATATTTAAAACTATACATTATATGTAGGATTTCAAAGTTACTTCCAATATTTATTAAACCCCAATACTAAATACATAATGTTTGGATCCAATATTTAGAACTTTTATGGACTATATATGCACTATATCATAATTATAATAGGAAATAATAGTAACATATAAAATAGGAAAATCGTGTTAGACAAACTTTAGGTGCTTTTAGCCCCTTTTAGGTTTAGGAGTCTTTCGTTTGTTGGTATTACATTAGCTCATATTAGTCGTACTAATGTTTTGATTTTAATTATCTTATTGAAGGTAAATAATCCTCATAAATTACAATAAGACATTTGAAAAAATTTACGTTAATTTCTTCATTTATTGAGCTAGCTAAATGGGAATGACTTTCATCATTTGAGGAACTTTTCTTTAGTTTTATAATTATGTATAACTCATACATATTATCTAATAACATTCAACTTGAATTTTTTAAAAATTATATACTCATAGACATGGGTACACACTCAAAGCGCGTACCCTAAGACTAGTACTATATTAAAAGCAAGAAGGCCATTAGCGAAATGTCGTTCACCTATTTTACCTTTTAAAAACTAATTTCACATTGGATAAAATAGTAATTTAATTATTTTCCTAATAGTTAATACTTTAAAATCGATTAAAATATTGGTTATTAAATCTTTTCTCATTTGAACTAGGCAGAAAATCCTAAAATTTAGGACTTTAATGTCAGTCAAAATTTTACTTTACTTAAATTCTGTTCTTATTTGAACTATATATGCTACATAATAATTATATAATTCTTATATGTTACTTTTCATGGGAGAAAAGTAAATTAACAGTGTTTTTTTAATGAAACTAAAGTAACTAATTGATCCAACAATTTTATGGCTAATGTTTAAGAGGGCACGTAAAAAATTGTGCATGTAAGTCAAACTTTTGATTAAAGAAAAAAAGGAACATTAATGATAATTCATATTGCGGTGGCATGAACTTTAAAGAGCATTGGGTCGTTCTTTCTTTTTTGAACTATAAGGACTTAGAATTTGAAGTATACTCAAATATTTTCTCCACTTGATTGTCTAAACATCAAAAAATAATTATATGATAAATTTTTTAAATGTAAATTTAATTTAAATGGTAAAAAAACTGAACAATATATATTTTGCATAAAGAAAAAAGAGAATAGGAAAAGGAAGTACTTCAGAAAAATTTCATACGTACAATAAAACAACTGTATTGGGGAAAAACTGAATTTATATATTAAAGATGATGTGTCATGGCACGTGGACTGGTCAAAAGGTTAAAACGCAGTAAATAGCTAAAAGACACGAGCGACACAAATGCGGGGAGAAGAAAGTTAAATAGGCACGAGACGCAATTCAAATGATACGAGCTTCGTACCTATTTAAGTCATTTACAGCCAGGAGATGAGAATGCATTAAATATATGAATCTGATAACGTAAAAGGAGTCCAAATTCAGTATTAAATACCAAATACGTTGGAGAATTGGTATTGAATATGAATGATTATGTAACGTTTTTATTTAATGTTATTTATTGCTCATAATTGTCTCATTAAGACTAAGACATTACTCTTTTTCCTAGAATCAACTATAAAAGGAGGAGTTTTCAGCATTTGTAGAGACACAAAATGTCATTGATATTACACTGAAATATAAAATTATTTACTGCTTGATTACTATTATCAAAAATCACTTATTCTTTTCGTCTCCTGATTATCAGTAACTCGAATTTCTTTTTATCTTTAGCTTTGACCAAAGAATCATATTTTTGATTAAACAACAATAATCGAGCAAGAAAAATTATAGAACTGTTAATAATAATTGAGTCCAAATGCTTGTGTGATTACTATGTTATCAACAGAATAAGGCTATAACTTAATGTTATAAATAGAACTCTATTTAAGGTGAATGTCTATATTTAGAGAGATTCTAGGGTTTACTACTTGGTGGCTAAGTCACTACCTCCCTATAAATATAGGGGTTCTATTCCATTGTAAACCATCCCAAAGTATCAATAAGAATACTCCTCTCTCTACTTTTCTCTCTATTGTTCTTGTTCTTATATTATTTCATAACACGTTATCAGCACGAGTCTCTAACCAATTTAAATTTTTGATTATTTTAACTTTTGTTTGTGTAGGGTTTTTGCTTCATAGCCGATTCGGCTCTCTCAACTCAATCGCCGCCTTTTTCTAATTTCTATACGAAAAATTAGAAGAGATGGTATCATCATAAAGTAATGCAACGGGATGGAAACTCAAGAGGTATATTTGATATCACAACATTTATTGGTATACCTTAAAGGTAAGTGCTACTGTCAATTACGAGTACAGTAATTATTATTTGTTATCATGTTTTAGTTGTTGAGGCAAGTTTCTGCACATATTGCGGTTAAACAAACAGTGAATGCATTATGAAATCTCTATACACTCTAATTAACGTAATGGTATTAATAAACGTGCGAAAAGATAACGTTTTAAATTTTGCATGTTGTTCAGTTATATGAAATATATGTCCGTCACTATGCAGCATCTGCATATAAATTTTTGTACCTGTATGTACGGAATAGACTTTGGTTATAACATTGCTTAAAAATTTTATTTTACACGATCACTGTCTTCATTATACACTTTTGATGTTTACATTAATCCGATGACTATTAATCCCCTACTGTTCGGTGGGGTAATTGCTTTTCAATACGTAAACATTGAGTGTTGTATTACCGCTTCATGATTAAATTCGGGATTTAAGGTAAGTATTTTACTTTTCTCTTTCAAATTCTTGGAATTCTATAATTTGATTTTATATACAAGCAAAGACAACAAAGTTTGATTATGACTCTAATGGAGTTTGTAAGAAATTATAACCACGTGAAGTGGTAAAATTTCTATGCCTTGCCATGATCAAATTCATGTATGATTGTGGGCAAAGAATTAAAATTCCGTCCGATTGAATTTGCTCCATTCCCTTTAGAGAATGTGATAGCAGTATGTGATAAGTCTGAAAGAAGACAAAATTATTACCGTGAAGGTATCAATGGATGTGGACGTGGCAATAGACGAAATTATAATCGTCATTATTGTGATAATGAGAATAATAAAGATTCTCAAAATAATCTTTCACTTTATGAAAGTAATATTTGACATGAGACTGTGTAAAGCACATACAGATGATTATGATCAATTCCCTGAAGTGAATGTGATAATTGTAATAAAGCCCGTAAGTATGAACACGCTCTTGATGTAATTTTGTTTTATGTATGACATTATGAAAAGAAAGTTCGTTGCCCTTGAAATTTCGGGCAAGAACTATATGACATGGGTGTTGGATGCTGAAATCCCTTTGGATGCAATGGGTCCTGGAGACGCCATTAAAGACAGAAATAATGCATCCACCCAAGACTATGCTAAGGCCTTGATTTTCTTGCGCCATCACCTTGATGAAGGTTTGAAACTATGCTAAGGCCTTGATTTTCTTGCGCCATCACCTTGATGAAGGTTTGAAAATTGAATATATCACAGTCAAAGATCCACCTATCTTGTGGAATGGCTTAAAGGAGAGATATGACAACATGAAGCTGGTCACTCTGCCACAAGCACGATACGATAAGAATCCTAAGGCAAATAGTTCAGAAACTATATGTTATCGTTGCGGTGGAAAAGGGCACTGGTCAAAAGCTTGCCGTATACCAAGACATTTGGTTGACCTTTATCAAGCATCTCGAAAGAGTAAAGGCCCTGAAACAAATTTTGTCTCTGACGACAATTTTGACATCACCCACTTGGATGTGGCAGATTTCTTTGAGCAACCCGATGGGAAAATAGACCACCTAATCGGTGATGGATCTGTGATGAAAGAAGATGGAATTGTTTGATTTTATTTCACTTATTTGTAATAGTTAGTGAATACACTAATAGTCATTAGTATCAGCTCGTATTAGTTAGTTTATGATATAATGTTAGTATTAGTTCTTTAGAATGTTTCAATATGCTCAGATTTCAATAATATTTTTATTTTCCAGTAGCGGTAATCGACTAACCTAACAGTTAGTCGATTATCTAATATTTCGCATTAAAACTGCAAAACAATCGATTGTCAATGTTCAACAATCGATTGTCAATGTTCAACAATCGATTGTCTTAAGACAGTGTGATCTGGAATTTTTTCAAAATAGCAAATAATTGATTGTCTATGTTTAACAATCGATTGTCGTAAGACAGTGTGATCTGAAGTTTTTCGAAATAGTCAACAATCGATTGTCTATGTTTAACAATCGATTGTCTTAAGACTGTGATCTGGAAATTTTCAAAATAGCAAATAATCGATTGTCTATGTTTAACAATCGATTGTCGTAAGACAGTGTGATCTGAAGTTTTTCAAAATAGTCAACAATCGATTGTCTATGTTTAACAATCGATTTTCTTAAGACAGTGTGATCTGAAGTTTTTCAAAATAGCAAATAATCGATTGTGTGTGTTTAACAATCGATTGTCAATGTTCAACAATCGATTGTGTGTGTTTAACAATCGATTGTTTCAAGAAAATGCTTAAACTGAAATTTTCAAACTGCAAAGTAATCGATTATGGAAAACATATAATCGACTATCTGATTTAGTTAGTCGAATAACCTCAGCAGATTTCGAAAATATTGTTTAAGTATGAAACAAACGAATTGAACTTGTTTATTCTCATGTTCGTATATTTTCTTTTGTATGGCAAACTATGGGAATTAAATTGATTGAAGGCTCCTGAAGAGCAACTATAACTCTGCCTAAAGGAACGATATTTTAGAGAATGCAATGTTCTCCTCCAAGTCTAAGAAGAACTTGTTGAGTTTTAATGATATCAGTCAAAATGTTCTCCTCCAAGTCTAAAAGGAACTTGTTGAGTTTTAAAGATATCATTCAAAATGGATATCAGATTGAGACAATACATGAGTATAATCTTGAATACCTTATTTACTCATGAAAACGAGGCTTCCCACTTCGGCTTGGGGTCACGCCATTTTGCATGCAGCAATGCTAGTTCGTCTCTAACTGACGAATTAACACAAATATTCCCCGTTGCAATTGGTTTTGGGTCATGAACCCAATATATCCCATTTAAGAATCTTTGGATGCGCAGTATATGTGCCTATAGCACCGCCATCCCGCACCAAAACGGGTCCGCAAAGAAGGTTAGGAATATATGTTGAGTTTGAATCGTCCTCCATTATTCGCTACCTTGAAACATTGACAGGGGATTTGTACACTGCACGATTTGCAGACTGTCAATTTGATGAGACACTTTTCCCAAAATTAGGGGGAGAAGTTGGTGAAACCAAATGGGAAATTTTGTGGAAAATGCATCATTATCTCATCTTGATCCACATACCTCTATTTGTGAAAAAGAGGCGCAAAAGATTATCCATTTGCAAAGAATAGCAAATCGAATGCCAGACGCATTTACAGATTTGAAAAGGATAACAAAATCACATATCCCCGCAGTGAATGTGACAACATCTGACTCACGAATACATATTCATTATCGAAAGAATATGAACATGAAGTTGGTATTGAATATACCACCCTCACCCCTAGAAGGAGGTTTGAGATGATACCACACTCACCCCTAGAAGGAGGTTTGAGATGATATATGGCATGAATGATCGTTGGTCACGTACCTATTGTACGCCAAAGTATTTTGGAAATATGACTATTAAAGGACAACGATAATGCAAGAAACATATCTTGCATTTAATTTTGACCATGGCCATAATGGTATGACTTTCTCTTTAAAAGAGATATTCACCACATGGATGTTGATGAATCTGTGGTAGTACAAAATTAATTGAGTGCTCTAGAAGAGCCAATTACTATGTTGGAGAAACACAATTGAGTATTGTGCTGTAGTAAGTCTCAAAGAAACTTATTCAGTTTCCAAAGTACACGCGAAAGCGCTGATTATATTGAGACTATAAATGAAGGAAAGATTTGATATCTTCTATTACTACAACTTGTAGCGGGATAATTTGTATATGAAAAGCTACCCGCTTTATTCTCCAGTTTGTACTACACAAACAAAAGAATGCCACAATAAAGTGGATATCTATTGGTATAAAACCCCATGTCATAATAAACCTGAAGTTTATTGATAAGTGCACATATCATGGTATAAATTTGAAGTTTACCAATATTGACAATTTATTCAGTTGGCATTCGGGTTAGCCATCTCATTTTAAGTATGATGTGCAATAATAGAGAATTCACATGGGTGAATATTAAAGAACTAGAAAGTTCTTTACGAATTCTCTTGTATCACTTGTTCTCATTAATGAATTGACCAACTAAAGAGTTCGGGTTGAAGCCCATAAATTCTGGAAATATCAAAGGTGAATATGGGCCCATTCACCTGCCATGTATACCATATATGATGCATCTATGATATGGTTACATGTGCGATTGTTATTAACCCGCAGCCTGGCCGGTACTTGCGAGGTAAATTACTCAGTAATATAACTTCGAGCATAATTTCCAGATTTTCTATTCAAGATAATTCATCTCGATAAGTTGGTTTATATCAAAGTTGGTTTAGCAAGATAATTATTGAGTGCCTCCACTTAATAGCTAATCTGTTTCTTATGAGAACAAAGTTATATATATCAGTTTGATATACGTTGTATACGAGAGTATATTCTCCCCTCACAAGTGGTTCAGGGTCAGGAACCAAATAATTTCATCTTATTGTTAATGTGCCGTGTATACTGACATGATAATGCACAAAGATGATTTCCCAAAGTTGAGGACACAAGTTAGCTTTTCTAACATGAGGGGGAGACATGATAAACACTTGAGAAAAGGTTACATGGGATGAATTATCATTTGTATATGTAAATCCCCGAATATCATGAACCTGAAGTTCATAAAATGGATAATTCAATTGCAACATATTGCAAAGCATGCTATACGCATTTGCTGACCCAAAGAAAGTAACTATATTCTCACTACAAATGCTCATATTAAGTCCCAGAAGGACAAAGTCTTTGATACGCTTAAAGCGTATAGACAAATACTTGATTCCATATGAAAGACATGTAGATTTGGACATATAGTTCAAATACTTGAAAGTATAAAGTCAAAGGTATGTATAATCAGTTTTCGATATCTTATTTGTTTAGCATGACATGAAAAATTGATGTGCATCTAAAGTCTATTATGTGATTTATATGACTTAACTTGAAAGATTTAAGTTGCTTAAAGCATACACAATTCTTGGTCCTGAAGTACCACATCCTAAGTACGATTTGTGTACATATGTATCTTGCTATAACTATAAGCATGATGGCATTGAGAATACATCTATGAAGATATTAAAGAGTCATTTCACGACATTATATGAAGATGTTCATATCTATCAAGAATGATGATTTCAAGGTGCGGAATATTTATTCAAGTCAATATGGTTGATTTATTTATCAAACATCTACCAAAGATTGTTTTGAAGATGGTGCAGAAGATTTGAATGCAAATGCTCAAGGATATAAATTGATGTTCTTATCAGGGGGAGTTAATGTGCGTTGCACTCTTTTTCCCTTACAAGGTTTTGTCCCAACTGGGTTTTCCTTGCGAGGTTTTTAACGAGGCAACCAATAGGCGCATATTCAAACATGTGTACTCTTTTTCCTTTTCTTAAACTTTTTCCCATTGGGTTTTGTTTTAGTTAAGGTTTTAACGAGGCACATTATTGAATAGACATTCAAGGGGGAGTGTTATAAATAGAACTCTATTTAAGGTGAATGTCTATATTTAGAGAGATTCTAGGGTTTACTACTTGGTGGCTAAGTCACCACCTCCCTATAAATATAGGGGTTCTATTCCATTGTAAACCATCCCAAAGTATTAATTCTACTTTGACATTATTATAAATCTGCCTAAAATTTCTATGCCTTGCCATGATCAAATTCATGAATGATTGTGGGCAAAGAATTAAAAATCCGTCCAATTGAATTTGCTCCATTCCCTTTAGAGAATGTGGTAGCAGTATGTGATAAGTCTGAAAGAAGACAAAATTATTACCGTAAAGGTATCAATGGACGTGGCAATAGACGAAATTATAATCGTCATTATTGTGGTAATGAGAACAATGAGGATTCTCAAAATAATCTTTCACTTTATGAAAGTAATATTTGACATGAGATTGTGTATAGCACATACAGATGATTATGATCCATTCCCTGAAGTGAATGTGATAATTGTAATAGAGCCCGTAAGTATGAACACGCTCTTGACATAATTTTGTTTCATGTTTGACATTATAAAAAGAAAGTTCGTTGCCCTTGAAATTTCGGGCAAGAACTATATGACATGGGTGTTGGATGCTGAAATCCACTTAGATGCTATGGGTCTTGGAGACGCCATTAAAGACAGAAATAATGCATCCACCCAAGACTATGCTAAGGCCTTGATTTTCTTGCGCCATCACCTTGATGAAGGTTTGAAACTGTGCTAAGGCCTTGATTTACTTGCGCCATCACCTTGATGAAGGTTTGAAAATTGAATATATCACAGTCAAAGATCCACCTATCTTGTGGAATGGCTTAAAGGAGA
The DNA here is from genome assembly GCA_034376525.1 of Nicotiana benthamiana. NCBI lineage: Eukaryota > Viridiplantae > Streptophyta > Magnoliopsida > Solanales > Solanaceae > Nicotiana > Nicotiana benthamiana. Next base: position 34,974,003 of record CM067333.1, on the reverse strand, counting down.
GATATGACAACCTGAAGTTGGTCACTCTGCCACAAGCACGATATGATGAGAATCCAAAAGCAAATAGTTCATAAACTATATATCGCTGCAGTGGAAAAGGGCACTGGCTGGTGATTCTGTAGTTTGTTTTGGATCGTTGTTGCTATGTGCTTGATTCCTTCTGAATAGTTATTGGTGATTGTGCTGCTAGAAGCTTCTGGGATTGCGCACTTTGCAATCACGATTAAACCAAACAAAGGAACAATAACAAATCATTAACTTATTCGTCGTCTGACTGTTTATGTGTGAGTGTCAGATTACTAGTTCTCTTTGTGCATGTAATGCAGTGGAGTTTGTTTTTTTTTTTTTGGTCAATTGTGCTCTTCTTGTTCCTCTAGCTGTTGATGAGATTTTGAAGGAAATGAGCAACCCTCTGCACTAATGCAAAACATGATATTGTAGTATACTTAAATTTGTGAAGTACTGAAGATATATGCTGCCTAGATGATTGGTTAAATTTTATTGATGATAACTTGTTACAGATGAAAAATTATGCTGCTTTATTGTGGGGCTGCCTGATTTTGACTTTGGTGAATCAACATGATATCATAAACTTGTCTAAAAAAAACATTTTTTTTTCTCCAGCAAAGCCAAACTAGATAGAATTCTGCCAAGCAACAGACTACTGCTTCATTTATTTGTGACAGTTTTCGTTCAATGAGTAGGAATCGCCTTGCATCCTAGTTAAGTACGTCCTAACTTCAGTTATGTTGAAAAAGATTTTTACTACAACGAACCAGATTTCTGTAGTTAAGTGAGCAGCTGCACGGTACGTCCAATTGTAAAATTATTGTTTAAATATGAAGCAAATGGATTGAATTTGTATATTCTCATGTTCATATATTTTCTTTTATATGTCAAACCATGGGAATTAAATTGATTGAAGGCTCCTGAAGAGCAATTATAAATCTGCCTAAAGGAACAATATTTTAGAGAATGCAATGTTCTCCTCCAAGTCTAAGAGGAACTTGTTGAGTTTTAATGATATCAGTCAAAATGTTCTCCTCCAAGTCTATAAGAAACTTGTTGAGTTTTAAGGATATCATTCAAAATGGATATCAGATTGAGACAATACATGAGTATAATCTTGAATACCTCATTTACTCATAAAAACGAGGCTGCCTACTTCGGCTTGGGGTCACGCCATTTTGCATGCAGCAATGCTAGTTCGTCTCTGACTGACGAATTGACACAAATATTCCCCGTTGCAATTGGTTTTGGGTCATGAACCTAATATATCCCATTTAAGAATCTTTGGATGCGCAGTATATGTGCCTATAGCACCGCCATCCTGCACCAAAATGGATCCGCAAAGAAGGTTTGGAATATATGTTGAGTTTGAATCGTCCTCCATTATTCGCTACCTCGAAACATTGACAGGGGATTTGTACACTGCACGATTTGCAGACTGTCAATTCGATGAGACACTTTTCCCAAAATTAGGGGGAGAAGTTGGTGAAACCAAACGGGAAATTTTGTGGAAAAATGCATCATTATCTCATCTTGATCCACATACCTCCATTTGTGAAAATGAGGTGCAAAAGATTATCCATTTGCAAAGAATAGCAAATCGAATGCCAGACGCATTTACAGATTTGAAAAGGAAAACAAAATCACATATCCCCGCAGTGAGTGTGACAACATCTGATTCACGAACACATATTCATTATTGGAAGAATATGAACATGAAATTGGTATTGAACATACCACACTCACCCCTAGAAGGAGGTTTGAGATGATACCACACTCACCCCTAGAAGGAGGTTTGAGATAATACCACACTCACCCCTAGAAGGAGGTTTGAGATGATATATGGCATGAATGATCGTTGGTCACGTACCTATTGTACGCCAAAGTATTTTGGAAATATGACTATTAAAGGACAACGATAATGCAAGAAACCTATCTTGCATATAAGTTTGACATGACCATAATGGTATAACTTTCTCTTTAAAAGAGATATTCACCACATGGATGTTGATGAATCTGTGGTAGTACAAAATTAATTGAGAGCTCTAGAAGAGCCAATTACTATGTTGGAGAAACATAATTGAGTATTGTGCTGTAGTAAGTCTCAAAGAAACTTATTCAGTTTCCAAAGTACACGCGAAAGCGATTGATTATATTGAGACTATAAATGAAGGAAAGATTTGATATCTCCTATTACTACAACTTGTAGCGGGATATTTTGTATATGAAAAGCTACCCGCTTCATTCTCCAGTTTGTACTACACAAACAAAAGGATGCCACAATAAAGTGGATATCTATTGGTATAAAAACCCATGTCATAATAAACCTGAAGTTTATTGATAAGTGCACATGTCATGGTGTAAATTTGAAGTTTACCAATATTGATAATTTATTCAGTTGGCATTCGTGTTAGCCATCTCATTTTAAGTATGATGTGCAAATTCACATGGGTGAATATTAAAGAACTAGAAAGTTCTTTATGAATTCTCTTGTATTACTTGTTCTCATTAATGAACTGACCAACTAAAGAGTTCGGGTTGAAGCCCATAAATTCTGGAAATATCAAAGGTGAATATGGGCCCATTCACCTGCCATGTATACCACATATGATGCATCTATGATATGGTTACATGCGCAATTGTTATTAACCCGCAGCCTGGCCGGTGCTTGCGAGGTAAATTGCTTAGTAATATAACTTCGAGAATAATTTCTAGATTTTCTATTCAAGATAGTTCATCTTGATAAGTTGGTTTATATCATAGTTGGTTTAGCAAGATAATTATTGAGTGCCTCCACTTAATAGCTAAACTGTTTCTTATGAGAACAAAGTTATATATATCAGTTTGATATACGTTGTATACGAGAGTATATTCTCCCCTCACAAGTGGTTCAGGGTCAGGAACCAAATAATTTCATCTTATTATTAATGTGCTGCGTATATTGACATGATAATGCACAAAGATGATTTCTCAAAGTTGAGGAAACAAGTTAGCTTTTCTAACATGAGGGGGAGACATGATAAACAATTGAGAAAAGGTTACATGGGATGAATTATCATTTGTATATGTAGATCCCCGAATATCATGATATGAACCTGAAGTTCATAAAAAGGATAATTCAACTGCAACATATTGCAAAGCATGCTATAAGCATTTGCTGACCCAAAGAAAGTAACTATATTCTCACTGCAAATGCTCATATTAAGTCCTAGAAGGACAAAGTCTTGGATACGCAGGAAGCGTATAGACAAATCGGTTTCAAAAGGAACTTCTTAATAAAGAAGATGAGCAAATGATCGAAGTGATCATAATGAGGAGGCAAGTGATCCAGAAGATCACATGACATAACACTTCATAAAATCTCATGAGAAATTCAGGTACCTGATATATAAATGAAGAGATCTCCATGTTATGTCCTTATGAAAATTTTATTGGAACCGATATAAAATGTTCGTCGACGACATCTATGATAGCGTTAAATGTCGATGAGGATCTTATGTTTGTCGAATACAAACAAAAATATTGGCCAAATGGAAGAGATACAATTCAAGTAGAATTGATTCCATATGAAAGACATGTAGTTTTGGACATGTAGTTCGAATACTTGAAAGTATATAGTCAATGGATGGCATCGAGAATACCCCTATGGAGATATTGAAGAGTCATTCCACGACATTATATGAAGATGTTCATATCTATCAAGAATGATAATTTCAAGGTGCGGAATATTTATTCAAGTCAATATGGTTGATTTATTTATCAAATCTCTACCAAAGATCGTTTTGAAGATGGTGCACAAGATTGGAATGCAAATGCTCAAGGATATGAATTGATACTCTTTTCAGGGGGAGTTAATGCACGTTGCACTCTTTTTCCCTTACAAGGTTTTGTCCCAACTGGGTTTTCCTTGCGAGGTTTTTAACGAGGCAACCAATAGGCGCATATTCAAACATGTGTACTCTTTTTCCTTCTCTTTAATTTTTCCCATTGGGTTTTGGTTTTAAGGTTTTCACGAGGCACATTGTTGAATAGACATTCAAGGGGGAGTGTTATAAATAGAACTCTATTTAAGGTGAATGTCTATTATTAGAGAGATTCTAGGGTTTACTACTTGGTGGCTAAGTCACCACCTCCCTATAAATATAGAGGTTCTATTCCATTGTAAAGCATCCCTAAGTATCAATAAGAATACTCCTCTCTCTACTTTTCTCTCTATTGTTCTTGTTCTTGTATTATTGTTCTTGTTCTTATATTATTTCATAACATGACCCAAAGCTCATTGAAACGGGGAATATTTGTGACAATTCGTCAGTCAGAGACGAACTAGCATTGCTGCATGCAAAATGGCGTGACCCCAAGTGTTATAAATAGAACTCTATTTAAGGTGAATGTCTATATTTAGAGAGATTCTAGGGTTTACTACTTGGTGGCTAAGTCACCACCTCCCTATAAATATAGGGGTTCTATTCCATTGTAAACCATCCCAAAGTATCAATAAGAATACTCCTCTCTCTACTTTTCTCTCTATTGTTCTTATTCTTGTATTATTGTTCTTGTTCTTATATTATTTCATAACACGTTATCAGCACGAGTCTCAAACCAATTGAAATTTTCGATTATTTTAACTTTTGTTTGTGTAGGGTTTTTTCTTCATAGCCGATTCGGCTCTCTCAACTCAATCGCCGCCTTTTTCTAATTTCTATACGGAAAAATAGAAGAGATGGTATCATCATAAAGTAATGCAACGGGATGGAAACTCAAGAGGTATATTTGATGTCACAACATTTATTGGTATACCTTAAAGGTAAGTAATTTACTTTTCCCTTTCAAATTCTTGAAATTCTATAATTTGATTATATATACAAACAAAGACAACAAAGTTTGATTATAACTCTAATGGAGTTCGTAAGAAATTACACTCACATGAAGTGGTAAAATTTCTATGCCTTGCCATGATCAAATTCATGTATGATTGTGGGCAAAGAATTGAAAATCCGTCCCATTGAATTTGCTCCATTCCCTTTAGAGAATGTGGTAGCAGTATTTGATAAGTCTGAAAGAAGACAAAATTATTACCATGATGGTATCAATGAATGTGGACGTGGCAATAGACGGAATTATAATCGTCATTATGATCCATTCCCTGAAGTGAATGTGATAATTGTAATAAAGCCCGTAAGTATGAACACGCTCTTGATGTAATTTTGTTTTATGTATGACATTATGAAAAGAAAGTTCGTTGCCCTTGAAATTTCGGGCAAGAACTATATGACATGGGTGTTGGATGCTGAAATCCCTTTGGATGCAATGGGTCCTGGAGACGCCATTAAAGACAGAAATAATGCATCCACCCAAGACTATGCTAAGGCCTTGATTTTCTTGCGCCATCACCTTGATGAAGGTTTGAAACTATGCTAAGGCCTTGATTTTCTTGCGCCATCACCTTGATGAAGGTCTGAAAATTGAATATATCACAGTCAAAGATCCACCTATCTTGTGGAATGGCTTAAAGGAGAGATATGACAACATGAAGTTGGTCACTCTGCCACAAGCACGATACGATAAGAATCCTAAGGCAAATAGTTCAGAAACTATATGTTATCGTTGCGGTGGAAAAGGGCACTGGTCAAAAGCTTGCCGTATACCAAGACATTTGGTTGACCTTTATCAAGCATCTCGAAAGAGTAAAGGCCCTGAAACAAATTTTGTCTCTGACGACAATTTTGACATCACCCACTTGGATGTGGCAGATTTCTTTGAGCAACCCGATGGGAAAATAGACCACCTAATCGGTGATGGATCTGTGATGAAAGAAGATGGAATTGTTTGATTTTATTTCACTTATTTGTAATAGTTAGTGAATACACTAATAGTCATTAGTATCAGCTCGTATTAGTTAGTTTATGATATAATGTTAGTATTAGTTCTTTAGAATGTTTCAATATGCTCAGATTTCAATAATATTTTTATTTTCCAGTAGTGGTAATCGACTAACCTAACAGTTAGTCGATTATCTAATATTTCGCATTAAAACTGCAAAACAATCGATTGTCAATGTTCAACAATCGATTGTCTATGTTTAACAATCGATTGTCTTAAGACAGTGTGATCTGGAATTTTTTCAAAATAGCAAATAATTGATTGTCTATGTTTAACAATCGATTGTCGTAAGACAGTGTGATCTGAAGTTTTTCGAAATAGTCAACAATCGATTGTCTATGTTTAACAATCGATTGTCTTAAGACAGTGTGATCTGGATTTTTTCAAAATAGCAAATAATCGATTGTCTATGTTTATCAATCGATTGTCGTAAGACAGTGTGATATGAAGTTTTTCAAAATAGTCAACAATCGATTGTCTATGTTTAACAATCGATTTTCTTAAGACAGTGTGATCTGAAGTTTTTCAAAATAGCAAATAATCGATTGTGTGTGTTTAACAATCGATTGTCAATGTTCAACAATCGATTGTGTGTGTTTAACAATCGATTGTTTCAAGAAAATGCTTAAACTGAAATTTTCAAACTGCAAAGTAATCGATTATGGAAAACATATAATCGACTATCTGATTTAGTTAGTCGAATAACCTCAGCAGATTTCGAAAATATTGTTTAAGTATGAAACAAACGAATTGAACTTGTTTATTCTCATGTTCGTATATTTTCTTTTGTATGGCAAACTATGGGAATTAAATTGATTGAAGGCTCCTGAAGAGCAACTATAACTCTGCCTAAAGGAACGATATTTTAGAGAATGCAATGTTCTCCTCCAAGTCTAAGAAGAACTTGTTGAGTTTTAATGATATCAGTCAAAATGTTCTCCTCCAAGTCTAAAAGGAACTTGTTGAGTTTTAAAGATATCATTCAAAATGGATATCAGATTGAGACAATACATGAGTATAATCTTGAATACCTTATTTACTCATGAAAACGAGGCTTCCCACTTCGGCTTGGGGTCACGCCATTTTGCATGCAGCAATGCTAGTTCGTCTCTGACTGACGAATTAACACAAATATTCCCCGTTGCAATTGGTTTTGGGTCATGAACCCAATATATCCCATTTAAGAATCTTTGGATGCGCAGTATATGTGCCTATAGCACCGCCATCCCGCACCAAAACGGGTCCGCAAAGAAGGTTAGGAATATATGTTGAGTTTGAATCGTCCTCCATTATTCGCTACCTTGAAACATTGACAGGGGATTTGTACACTGCACGATTTGCAGACTGTCAATTTGATGAGACACTTTTCCCAAAATTAGGGGGAGAAGTTGGTGAAACCGAACGGGAAATTTTGTGGAAAAATGCATCATTATCTCATCTTGATCCACATACCTCTATTTGTGAAAAAGAGGCGCAAAAGATTATCCATTTGCAAAGAATAGCAAATCGAATGCCAGACGCATTTACAGATTTGAAAAGGATAACAAAATCACATATCCCCGCAGTGAATGTGACAACATCTGACTCACGAATACATATTCATTATCGAAAGAATATGAACATGAAGTTGGTATTGAATATACGACCCTTACCCCTAGAAGGAGGTTTGAGATGATACCACACTCACCCCTAGAAGGAGGTTTGAGATGATATATGGCATGAATGATCGTTGGTCACGTACCTATTGTACGCCAAAGTATTTTGGGAATATGACTATTAAAGGACAACGATAATGCAAGAAACATATCTTGCATATAATTTTGACCATGGCCATAATGGTATAACTTTCTCTTTAAAAGAGATATTCACCACATGGATGTTGATGAATATGTGGTAGTACAAAATTAATTGAGAGCTCTAGAAGTGCCAATTACTATGTTGGAGAAACACAATTGAGTATTGTGTTGTAGTAAGTCTCAAAGAACCTTATTCAGTTTCCAAAGTACACGCGAAAGCGCTGATTATATTGAGACTATAAATGAAGGAAAGATTTGATATCTCCTATTACTACAACTTGTAGCGGGATAATTTGTATATGAAAAGCTACCCGCTTCATTCTCCAGTTTGTACTACACAAACAAAAGAATGCCACAATAAAGTGGATATCTATTGGTATAAAAACCCATGTCATAATAAACCTGAAGTTTATTGATAAGTGCACATGCCATGGTGTAAATTTGAAGTTTACCAATATTGATAATTTATTCAGTTGGCATTCGGGTTAGCCATCTCATTTTAAGTATGATGTGCAATAATAGAGAATTCACATGGGTGAATATTAAAGAACTAGAAAGTTCTTAACGAATTCTCTTGTATCACTTGTTCTCATTAATGAACTGACCAACTAAAGAATTCGGGTTGAAGCCCATAAATTCTGGAAATATCAAAGGTGAATATGGGCACATTCACCTGCCATGTATACCACATATGATGCATCTATGATATGGTTACATGTGCGATTGTTATTGACCCGCAGCCTGGCCGGTGCTTGCGAGGTAAATTGCTCAGTAATATAACTTCGAGCATAATTTCCAGATTTTCTATTCAAGATAGTTCATCTTGATAAGTTGGTTTATATCAAAGTTGGTTTAGCAAGATAATTATTGAGTGCCTCCACTTAATAGCTAAACTGTTTCTTATGAGAACAATATCAGTTTGATATACGTTGTATACGAGAGTATATTCTCCCCTCACAAGTGGTTCAGGGTCAGGAACCAAATAATTTCATCTTATTGTTAATGTGCTGTGTATATTGACATGATAATGCACAAAGATGATTTCCCAAAGTTGAGGAAACAAGTTAGCTTTTCTAACATGAGGGGGAGACATGATAAACACTTGAGAAAAGGTTACATGGGATGAATTATCATTTGTATATGTAAATCCCCGAATATCATGAACCTGAAGTTCATAAAATGGATAATTCAATTGCAACGTATTGCAAAGTATGCTATACGCATTTGCTGACCCAAAGAAAGTAACTATATTCTCACTACAAATGCTCATATTAAGTCCCAGAAGGACAAAGTCTTTGATACGCTTAAAGCGTATAGACAAATACTTGATTCCATATGAAAGACATGTTGATTTGGACATATAGTTCAAATACTTGAAAGTATAAAGTCAAAGGTATGTATAATCAGTTTTCGATATCTTATTTGTTTAGCATGACATGAAAACTTGATATGCATCTAAAGTCTATTATGTGATTTATATGACTTAACTTGAAAGATTTAAGTTGCTTAAAGCATACACAATTCTTGGTCCTGAAGTACCACATCCTAAGTACAATTTGTGTACATATGTATCTTGCTATTACTATAAGCATGATGGCATTGAGAATACATCTATGAAGATATTGAAGAGTCATTCCACGACATTATATGAAGATGTTCATATCTATCAAGAATGATGATTTCAAGGTGCGAAATATTTATTCAAGTCAATATGGTTGATTTATTTATCAAACATCTACCAAAGATTGTTTTGAAGATGGTGCACAAGATTGGAATGCAAATGCTCAAGGATATAAATTGATGTTCTTATCAGGGGGAGTTAATGCGCGTTGCACTCTTTTTCCCTTACAAGGTTTTGTCCGAACTGGGTTTTCCTTGCGAGGTTTTTAACGAGGCAACCAATAGGCGCATATTCAAACATGTGTACTCTTTTTCCTTTTCTTAAAATTTTTCCCATTGGGTTTTATTTTAGTTAAGGTTTTAACGAGACACATTATTGAATAGACATTCAAGGGGGAGTATTATAAATAGAACTCTATTTAAGGTGAATGTCTATATTTAGAGAGATTCTAGGGTTTACTACTTGGTGGCTAAGTCACCACCTTCCTATCAATATAGGGGTTCTATTTCATTGTAAACCATCCCAAAGTACCAATAAGAATACTCCTCTCTCTACTTTTCTCTCTATTGTTCTTGTTCTTGTATTATTGTTCTTGTTCTTATATTATTTCATAACAATTTAGCAGTATTGTAAAATGAGTAAAAACTTTACAATTGTTTGTAAATTATTATCTCGAAGCAAATTTTGTAATAAGTAACATTATATATATATATATATATATATATATATATATATATATATATATATATGTATATATATATATATATATGTATATATATAATATACGTATTCGAGTCCTTAGGTAAAGTTAAACGATCTTTTTAACTTTCAATCAAATACTATTCCTGTGACTTTTTTGTCAATAAACCAAGTAAAAGACAGAATATACTCGCATCATGCGTATCTTGAGACTAGTTTTAAAAATATGAATATCACTTATCTAAAATTCTGCATACGGCCCTACTTGTGGAAGGGATATGCACGACAATATTGAGCATTATTGTCCAACCTTCACACAAGAAAAATGTCCAAGATAGTCACCAACGATAATTTTAAAATTTGGTTTACGTAAACGCCTTTGTAAGATTTGAAAAAGCTTTCCTGAAACCGCCGAAGGCTATATACATAAACAGTGGCAGGGCAATAATTGAATAAAGGAACTTTGGCAGGATAATAATTGAAAAGGAACTATTTGTGCACACTTTTTAAGACCCAATAATGCAGTAAAAAAAGGAAAAGGAAAAGGAAAGAGGATATGTAGGGTGTAGACAAGACGTAGTTATGCATATGAACAGTTGAAGTTGGAGGAGTCACCTCCTAATTTAAGATAACGTTTTTCTCGTCAGTCGTCAGCATGCACCACACTATAGGCTAACGTGGAATTGTCGATACCTCACCTAAATGGAGAATGATACACGACTATACGCATAAATAAAGGTGCGAAGATAAACAATCAAGTATAATCATATTTAATGGGGTTTGAGAAGGGTAGTATGTATTGCAGACTTTATCCCTACCCTGAAGTAGAGAGGTTATTTTCAAATAGACCCCTAACATTATTTTGCTCTTGGAAAGACTCGAAACAGTTCAATGCACGGGAGAATTAAAAATAAGGAAACACTAGAAAAATCAAACACAGATTGAAGTCGCATGCCCATGTTCAAATTAACGAACACAAACAAGATTGCATTAGAAAATAAGTAGAACATTAATTATCGGAAACTGGAGTAATAAAAGCAGGATTAGAAAGTCTTCTTGAACATAACCCTAAATGGAGTGTCACTGAGAGCCATAAACCTGACTCCATCGTTACCACTGTATATACCAACATCTTTGCAAATAACCTTGCATATCTTGCACACACTTGGACAGAACACAAACTTATAATCCGTCCCAAGTTTCTCAATTTTGAACCAACTGCTCAATGTTTGAGGCCCTGGGTTTCCTTCAACTCCACCAGTTACTATGAAATATTGCTTCAACTTGTCATCATAGGTCCCAAGTTTCCAGATAGTTTCTCTAGCACAAATAGTTGGAGTAAAAAACCTAACATTAAGATCAGTTGAAAGACGAACAACACCTTTTTTGGCATCAAAAGGTGTGAAAACCACAGGCAAGCCTTGTTGTACTTCATCGGCTTCTTGAATAATGTCTCTAGGACAAGTATTATTTTGTTTAACGTTGGAAGGGTAAAGACCGCCTCCTCTTCCTCGGATCACTGGTAGAACGAAATAGTTGAGACCCACTTGTACTTTGTCGCCATTGATGTCAAGAACTGGAGATAGCGATGAACCTGCTAACAACCTTGAGGGATTGGGTACACACAGGGCTAAAGGGATAATTGAAAGTGAAAGTAGTAGCAAGAGGGTGTTCATTTTCTTAATTTCTGGAAATTGATAAGAGTCTTCCTGGCAAGTGAATGTGAATTTATAGAGGGATAAAGGTGTGATTTTTGCACGTGGGTGATCTCATATCTCCATGCTCGTTTATTTTTATGAGGTACCAGACGGTTTTTATGTGAATTTATTTGACAAAATATGACGATTTCTTAAATTTATTATATAAATATGCTATAATATTTGCGTCCCTAGCTGAAAGAATTTTGTTATTGTACATTTAAATATGTAATACATTTGTACGATTAAGATTTAAAATAAAATAAGGTCACATAAAATTTGAATGGAGGGCGTAAATTATATGTTGAGTTCTAATATTTATTTAGAGAGACCGATTCAAATGTAAAATATTCAGTTGAATTCACGCCGCAATGTAATTTGCCACTTACGTGCGCCAGAGGGGACATGATGCGACTTTCATGAAAAATGACTTCGTCAAAGGTCTTAATTGAAGCGTTTGAAAGATAGTATTAGAACGACATTTTTGAAATTTGATCCAATAATGGTATTCATCTGCCGTGGGGTGGGATTTGAATATTTTGTTTTTTTATGTGTTTGGGAAAGTATTTTAAATGGAGAAGGCCAGTATTGTCCCGAATATACAGTTGGATATAGAGCAATTATGCTGTCCGTTTAAATTTGGTATAAAAAAAATACTCTTGCAAATGCTTAAATTGTAACGACCTGACCCGTCGTTTCATAAATTATCGTGCCATTTTTCCATTTTATACTTTTATATGTTTTAATATATGTATTGAAGAGTTTGAAGTAATTCAAATGAAGTTTGGATAGAAATGTGACAATTAGTCTCTTTATGAGAAAGTTAGTTTGAAAAAGTCAATCGAACGTTGACTTATAAGTTAGAGGGCTCGGAATGGATTTTCGATGACACGACTAGTTTCGGAAGGTGATTTGTGACTTATAAGTGAAATCAGAACTGAATTTGGAGGTCCGGTGAAGAATTAGGCTTGAATTGGCTAATTGGAAATTGGCGAAGTCCAGCTGATAGGTGAGATTTTGATCCAGGTATCGGAATGGAATTCCGACAGTTGCAGTATCCCCGTTAGATGATTTTGGATATGCACGCAAATTTTCAGCCCATTCGGAGGTGTTTAGGTCGGGTTTTGGATCAAATGCAAGTTTTGGAAGTTTTAGTTTAACTTAGGCTTGAATCCGTGGAAATTGGATGATTTTGATGTATATGATAGCGTTTCTATGTTGCGAGCAAGTTTTAATGAAGTAATGGAACATATCTGTGCATTTGGGTGGGGTCCCGAGGGCCTCGGGGTAATGTCGGATGAAAATGAAGATTTTTGAAGTTCCAACAGGTCTGTTACATAAGCTTCTGGTATTTCCGCGGAAGTGGAAGAATAACCGCAGAAGCGGCTACCGCGAAAGCGGTTAGCGACCGTAGAAGCGGTCATGGACTACTTGGGGGACCGCAGAAGCGGCCAAGGGGATCGCATAGGCAGAGAACGCGGAAACGGTTTAGGATCGCAGAAGCGGTCCCAGTTGACTCAAAGGAGACCGCAAAAGCGGTCTATTGACCCCAGAAGCGACAACCGCGGAAGCGGCACTGTGTCGCGGAAGTGGAAATCGCAGGGAATTAATGAACAGTGTTTGCAAATTTCATAAGTTAAGAAAACACTTTTGACTTCGGGAAGAGACGATTTGTGGGCGATTTTGAAGAGGGTTTCGAGGGTTTCCTTCGCGTAATGGTTCTTGGCCTCGGATTATGTCTATCTAATGTAAAATAGTAGATTAAACAATGAAATTCAAGGGTTTTAAGGTTAAAAATGGTGGTTAGGGCTTGAAGCCTAAGAGAGAGTAAAATGGTGATTTGAGAGGGTAAACGAACTCCAGTTTTGATAAACTTTATATGTACGTACTCGTGGGGAGACGAGGAATCCAAGATGTAATTTCAGAATTTTTCGAGAAGTGGGTGTGAGCACGTGATTTTTGCTTCACGGAAATCACTCCAAAAGAAATCGAAAAATAAAAAAAGTTACCTTCGGGTACAATTTTGAGAATTTGCATGACATTTTGGTAATTGTTATGTCCATAAATGTTTACCTTGTTGTAATATATATATATATATATATATATATATATATATATATATATATATATATATATATATATATATATATATATATATATATATATATATTATACACTGTGTATATAAGTACATGTTGCATGCATTTCAATTGATTATCCTTTACCGAAAAATTATACTGTGTATATAAGTAAAATATTACTATATTTTAAAGATATATAACACATATTAAATACCTTTTATCGGAAATATTTTTTATTTCTTTCAAATTTAAATACTCTTAAGTAAATTTTTAGCTTCGTCAAATGCCTGCCTTTTTTAGTAGCAGTAACTCACTAACTAAGATCCTTTTTTTTGGGAAATATTTTTATTAAGATAAAGTTGCCTTGGCCTCATAAACTCTAATTCGTTCAGTACAACGTTTTTGTATAAATAATTGAAAAATGATTAAGAAAGCCGAGGAGATTATTATTATAACCGAAACCACTCTTATCGTCTTAAAGATGAGTGGATTCAGCCAACAGATTATTGTCTCAGCGGTTTGTTTAGTAATATATTCTTACCTACCCACTTAATTATAGGTAATAGTAGGATTAATGAGATAGGTGACACTTTTATGAATTTTGACTGGTTTAATTACACAATACAGACAATTATACTTCTATGTTCCCACCGGATGAAATTTGGGAAAGATAGTTTGTGAGACCTTACCTCTACCTAATAAGCAGTGTTAGATATGTAAATATAGTAGAACTCTAGTTATAGTAGAACTCTAGGTTATTAGTATTATATATAGGGCTCATTGTATTATGTTTAATCTCAGTTATATTCTTCTCCCGTGCTTTCTCACATGGTATCAGAGCTTTGGTGAGATAATTATCGTTGTGTGTCATTCCAACGACATCCGGGAAGAAATAACTCGGTCACCGTGCAATTTTCCGGTGACCTAAGTGACTAATTACGTCAAAGTCACTAATTATCAGTGTTATGCAAAAACCAACACCACCACAAGACTCGGAATAGAATTCCGACCAAACCCCAGAAATTTTTCCGGCGACTTTTCCGGCAGCTACAGAGACTTTCCGGACAGAATTTCAAAAAGTTTCTTCAGGACAGTATCATCGCCCTCAAATTCCGAGCCTACTCATGTTTTTACTTTTCAATTCCGACAACTTTGAAGTTTTTCCGGCATCTACAGTGATTTTCCGGAAAAAAAAAAAAAAAAAAAAAAAAAAAAAAAAAAAAAAAAAAAACAGTTTTCCTTCATCTGTTTAAGCAAATTTTCAACGATGTCTTTGGGAATCGATGCTTTCGGGTCTAGAAACCTGGGTTCGATGTTAAACTACATATGTAACAAGCTCGGTACATATGATTTATATGCACCAGCTTGAGGGGGAGTGTTAGATATGTAAATATAGTAGAACTCTAGTTATAGTAGAACTCTAGGTTATTAGTATTATATATAGGGCTCATTGTATTATGTTTAATCTCAGTTATATTCTTCTCCCGTGCTTTCTCACAAGCAGAAAGGTTGTTTAATTTTTAATAAACCCGCGATTCAGAAAGGATAATAAGAAGAATTGAATAGCAAGAAAGGAAGAAAGAGAGAAGACAAAAGAAAAAGGGAGAGATGATGAATAAGTAGTACCAAATACTAGTAACAAGGGATACAACACCTGAGGCGAACAAAACCACATAACGTAACAAAAATCTAAGAATATGAAGGGACATACGTGCTACTAAGTCTATCGGTGAGCAACTAAAAACTACCTGTTGGAAACACGTTCTCAATGCAATATACTAAAACGTGTATTCTTTTGTGTAGGTTTTGATGAATGACAAACGAAGCGAAAATTGATATATGACGAAGTTCAAGAAACAAGCGCACAATTGATATACAACGAGATTCAAGCTCAAGACAAAGTTTTATAAGTTTAATTGAGTCATTCTTATTTGTGATCTTGATCCTACAACTTGACTCGTAACATGGCTTCTCTCATAAAACTATTTTCCTAAATCATGCATATTTAATTTAATGTCAAATGATTTTAAATCATGCATATTTACAGTAGTCAAAATAATTTTTAGGCATGTCTTAAAAATCTGGACTAAGATAATCGATTATGTACTTATGATAATCGATTGTTTTAAGCCAAGACTGCATGACAATCGATTGTGAATTAATGACAATAGATTGTGAGTAAGACAATGAGCATCAGGTTTTTCAAACCTGCATGACAGTCGATTGTGAACTAATAACAATCGATTGCGACTGAGGCAGTGTCCATCAAAGTTTTTCAAAACTCAGAATAATCGATTATGAACTAATGGTAATCGATTATGTTGAGACAGTGTCTTCCAGTGATTTTCAATTTTATTAAATAATCGATTGTTGCATTGGACAATCGATTGTCAAAGAGACAGTGTCTAAAATGTTTTTCAAAAACTGATAAGTAATCGATTGTTGACTTTGTGCAATCGATTGTGAAGCTGACCGTTGTCGTAAAGTTTTCAAATACCGTCAGGTAATCGATTATTGATACTGTATAATCGATTGTTTTGATTAAAATCCGGAAAAGATTTTTTGAACGTTATTGGGTAATCGATTATTGATTTGGTATAATCGATTGTTTTGATTAAAATCCGGAAAAGATTTTTTGAACGTTGCTGAGTAATCGATTGTTGACTCCGGACAATCGATTGTTTGTGGTAAAATCTGGAAAGGATTTTTTGAACGTTGCCAGTAATCGATTATGGATTGTAAGTAATCGATTATCAAGCGTAAAATCTGGGATTGAATTTTGATCTGACTGGCAGACAATCGATTGTTGGGGTTTGACAATCGATTGTCAGTGAGTAAAATCAGCAACTCTTAATTGGCAATTAGGCAACGATAATGCCAAGTTTTTCAACTATAAATACAGCTTCATTTCAGTGTTTTAAACACAACAACATACTACAACTGATCATTACATTGCTATAAGCTTGCATACTTT
The DNA here is from genome assembly GCA_034376525.1 of Nicotiana benthamiana. Lineage (NCBI taxonomy): Eukaryota > Viridiplantae > Streptophyta > Magnoliopsida > Solanales > Solanaceae > Nicotiana > Nicotiana benthamiana. The sequence goes on along the minus strand of CM067333.1, from coordinate 34,957,246 downwards.
TGTTTATCATTTTATATTCAATTTCATAAAGCTTTTGAGAGCCATATTCTTGTCCAAAGTTGTTGTGATCTAGAGCTTACTTCTTTTACTCATATCTACTCATTAAGGAGTATTTTTTTTGAGTGTTTAGTGTTTTATACACTTGTAAGAGAATTGTAATTCTCTTGTTGTAAGGAACTTGTGTTTCCTTGGTTGAAGTCTTGGAGTGTTGTATCTCCGAGCAAAGGTGTTAAGGCTTGTGTCCTTAAGTTGTAAAGGTTTGTTGAGCACCCGTAAGCTTAACAAGATAGTGAAAAATCTCGAGAGAGTCTCTCGGGGACTGGACTAGCCACGTGTTGTGGTGAACCAGAATATATCGGTGCGTTCTTTCCTTTTTGTTTATTTAACGCAATTATTTATTTCCTGCAAATTTTAATTTCCGCAAGTTTACGCTAAATTTTATTATAACGCTATTCACCCCCCCTCTAGCGTTAAGCGTATTTTCTAACAATTGGTATCAGAGCCCAACTCTCTGAAAACTTAACAGTTTGAGAGAACCATCCATGGCTTCTACTCGTGATTCTTTTGCAGGAATTGATGAAGGACAGTGCTCCACACGACCACCTCTATTCAACGGTACAAATTACACGTACTGGAAGGAGAGGATGAAGATCTTCGTTCAGTCCAACAGCTTTCACCTTTGGAAGGTGATAATTAAGGGAAACCAAATTCCAACAAAGAAGGTGAAAAACGAATGGGTTCCCAAGTCCGAGGATGAGTATGACGCGGATGAAATCCGAAAGGTTCAAAATAATGCTAAAGCAATTAATTTATTATATTGTGCTGTTAATGCTGACGATTACAGGAAAATATCGTGTTGCACAACGGCAAAAGAGATGTGGGACAAACTAGAAGTTACGTACGAAGGTACGGACCAGGTAAGGGAAGCAAAAATTAATTTACTAACCCATTCTTATGAATTATTTCACATGAAGGAAGGTGAAAAGGTGGACGAAATGTTTGAGCGATTTTCAATAATCGTAAATGACCTACATGCTCTCAAGAAAACATTCCCGGATAGAGAGCTCGTGCGAAAAATTCTTAGAAGTCTCACACCGGCATGGAGATCAAAGGCCGATGCAATTCAAGAATCCATTGGCGTTTCAAACATCACCATCGACGCACTAAGAGGTAACCTTAAGACCTATGAATCTACTATTCTTAACCCTTTTGTTGATGATCAAAGGAGGCAAAGAATAGCTCTAAAGGCGAGCAGAAGCCAACCGCAAATTGATGAGGAAGGAGACAACGAGTTTGGACTCGTTATCAAAAGATTTCAAAAGTTCATGCGCAAGGAGTATGAACGCAAGGGCAAAAAGCAAGGCGAACAAATCAAGTGCTATGAATGTGGTGAAACCGGGCCCATCAAATCAAATTGCCCAAACATCAAAAAGGAGAAGAAACCTTTTAAAAAGCAACGTGCATACATTTCTTGGGGAGGCGACTCCGGAGATGAGTCAAGCGAAGGAGAAGAAGACGAAGCAGCAAATCTTTGCCTTATGGCACAAGAAGACAACAAAGATGAGGTATGTCAAATCTCGTCTAAAAACTTCTTTACTCTTGAAGAAATGCGAACTGCTTTTGATGAATTATATACTGAATTTATTAAGGCTTCAAAAACTGTTAAGGGCATAAAAGAAAATGCTTCATTAAAAGAAAAGGATTTTCAAAAACAGCTTTCTTTGAAAGAAAAGGATTTAGAAAAACTGGTTTTAGAAAATGAAAAGCTGAAAGAGGAAAACAAGTTTTTTGGAAAAAGAAGCGCCGATAAGCCCGAAAGTTCTACTAAAAATTGTTCTTCTTGCTTGCATCTCAAAAATGAGGTAGATAGACTCAAAGGTACCTTAGATAAGTTTAATTATTCCCACAAGAATTTGAATGAGGTCCTTGTAAATTTGAAATCAACCAAGCATGGCATAGGATTTAAGAACGAGGTTAAAGCCAAACCCCAACCACCTAAGGCTCAACCTAGGACTAATAAAACAAATGTTTATCCTAGAAATAGGAATCCTAGAACCAATATGCATGCTAGACAAAATGTTGAACATTTTAGGAGACCTAGAAATGACTTACCACCTAGAAATAGTTACCCTAGAAATGATGCATATTTTAGGCTAAATGTTGAACCTTTGAGAAGACCTAGAAATGGCCTTCAACCGAGAAACAATCACTCTAGAAATGCTGCCCATCCTAGAGCTCATAGTAGGAGAAATAATTCTCATGAAATGCAAAATAGTCACAGTGTTCAAAATAGAGTAAGAAATTTTCATCCGTCTAGTTACTATGAACCTAGAAGGATGCATAACCCAAATGTGAGTTGTCATTATTGTAGACGTATTGGTCATATTGCTCCTGCATGCTTTACACGTCATAGACATATTACTCAATTGCATCATTATAATATGCCTAACCCCCAAGGACCCAAGATGGCATGGGTACCTAAAGAACATTAATTTGTTTTGTAGGTGTGCTTGAAGGGATCAAGTGTACTGTGGTACCTTGATAGTGGATGCTCCAAGCATATGACGGGAGATGAATCCAAATTCCTTCAATTAGAGCACAAAGAAGGAGGAAGTGTTATCTTCGGTGATAACAATAAAGGAAAGATCATCGGCATCGGCTCGGTCGGTAAGGATGAAAAATCCTCTATTAAGCATATATTACTTGTTAAAGGATTAAAGCATAATCTCTTGAGCATAAGCCAATTGTGTGACAAGGGAAATCTTGCTTTATTTGATTCGGATGAATGCTTAGTGTTCCGACGTAGTGATTTTAAAATTATACTCCGTGGTTTTAGAGTGGATAATATTTATATGGTTGATCTTGCTAATTCCTCACCCGATTATGTTGATTGTCTAATGAGTAAAGAGGATGATACTTGGCTATGGCATCGTAGAGTAGCACATATCAATATGCATCTTTTGAACAAATTGATTTCTCAAAACTTAGTTGTTGGTCTTCCCTTTTTAAAATTTGAAAATGACTCTATTTGTGACTCGTGTCAAAAGGGGAAGCAAACAAAAGCATCTTTCAAATCTAAAAACATTGTTTCAACTTCTAAACCATTGCAATTGCTTCATATGGATTTATTTGGTCCTTCTCGCATTGAAAGTCTTGGAAGAAATAGATATGCTTTTGTGATTGTTGATGATTACTCGAGATTTACTTGGACTTTATTTCTTGCCAATAAAAGTGATGCTTTTCAAAATTTTAAATATTTTCTTAAGCGTGTTCAAAATGAGAAAGAAACAACCGTCACTTCAATTAGAAGTGATCATGGGGGAGAGTTTGATCACAATCTCTTTACAGACTTTTGTGACGAACTCGGAATCGAGCATACCTTTTCCGCTCCACGTACACCACAACAAAATGGGGTGGTGGAAAGGAAAAATAGGTGTCTCGAAGAGATGGCTAGAACCATGCTCGACGAAGCTAAGATACCCAAACATTTTTGGGCGGACGCCGTGAGTACCGCTTGCTATGTTCTAAATAGAGTAGTAATTCGGCCGATACTCATGAAAACCCCCTATGAACTTTATAAGGGTAGAAAACCAAATATTTCCCATTTTAGAGTTTTTGGTTGCAAATGTTTTGTTCATAACAATGGCAAAGACCAATTGGGTAAATTTGATGCTAAGTCGGATGAAGGTATTTTCACTGGATATTCCTCACGTAGTAAAGCATATAGGATCCTTAATAAAAGAACCCAAATTGTGGAGGAATCCCCTCATGTTGTATTTTCCGAAAATAATGCTCGCTTGGCGAGAAAGGATTTCGATTTTGATCTTGCAGGTATCTTAGATAGCTTGAAAGACAAAATACAAGAGGAACCACCCAAGGAAAATAAAGATGAAACTGAGGAACAACCAACGGAAGAAGCGCCACAATTGGAAAAAGAAACAAAAGTGCCAAATGAGTGGAGGACGATCAAAGATCACCCTCTTGAACAGGTAATTGGAGACGTCGGAGACAAGGTAAGTACCCGAAACTCTCTCAAAAACACCTTAGTACATACTGCTTTTGTTTCTCAAATTGAACCCAAAACCATCTCAGAAGCAATTGGGGATGAATTTTGGACCTTAGCAATGCAAGAGGAGCTTAACCAATTCGAACGCAATGACGTTTGGGATTTGGTGCCAAGACCCGAAGGTCATACCATAATTGGTACGAAATGGGTCTTTCGCAATAAACTAGATGAAAATGGTATAATCACTAGAAACAAAGCTAGGCTTGTAGCAAAAGGCTATAATCAAGAAGAGGGTATTGACTATGAGGAAACATATGCTCCCGTAGCTAGATTAGAAGCTATTCGCTTATTGCTTGCATTTGCCTCTTCTATGAATTTCAATTTATATCAAATGGATGTGAAAAGTGCTTTTCTAAACGGTTTTATTCAAGAAGAAGTTTTTGTTGAACAACCCCCCGGTTTTGAAAACTTTAAATCTCCCGATCATGTTTTCAAACTCAAAAAGGCTCTTTATGGTTTAAAACAAGCTCCCCGAGCTTGGTATGAAAGATTGAGTAAGTTTCTTTTGGAAAATGATTTCATTAGGGGGAAAGTTGACACAACTCTCTTTGTTAAGCATAAAAACAATGATATTTTGTTAGTTCAAATATATGTAGATGATATTATATTTGGTGCTATTAACAATGTTTTATGCAAGGAATTTTCCGATCTAATGACAAGCGAATTTGAGATGTCTATGATGGGTGAGTTAACATTCTTTTTGGGATTACAAGTAAAGCAAATGAACGAAGTTACATTCATTTGTCAAACCAAATATTGCAAAGAATTGCTGAAACGATTTGAGATGAACAATGCAAAAGAAATGGCAACTCCCATGAGCACATCCGATCATCTAGACAAAGATGAGAAAGGTAAGGAAGTCGACACCAAAAAGTATCGAGGTATGATTGGCTCTCTTATTTATCTTACTGCTAGTCGTCCGGACATCATTTTTAGCGTGTGCTTATGCGCTCGTTCTCAATCATGTTCGAAGGAGTCTCACCTTATTGCGGTAAAACGGATTTTAAGGTATCTTGTTGGTACTACAAATGTGGGTCTATGGTACCCCAAAGGCTCATCATGTCAACTTGTTGGCTACTCCGATTTCGATTTTGCTGGTTGCAAATTGGACTGCAGAGCACTAGTGGCACTTGCCATGTGCTCGGTAGCTCTCTCGTTTCTTGGATTAGCAAGAAACAAGTAAGTGTTGCGTTGTCCACAACCGAGGCTGAATATGTAGCCGCGGGGAGTTGTTGCGCTCAAATCCTATGGATGAAACAACAACTCTTGGACTATGGCCTAAGTCTTGATCATATCCCTCTTAGATGTGATAATACTAGTGCCATATGCTTGACGAAGAACCCCGTTCTTCATTCGCGAACGAAACACATTGAAATTAGACATCATTTTATTAGAGATCACGTTCTCAAAGGCGATGTCGAAATTGAATTTGTTGAAACCAAAAACCAATTGGCAGACATCTTTACAAAGCCTTTAGAGAAAGAGCCCTTCTTCCGAACTCGCAGTGAACTCGGGATTCTTGACTCCACGTTGATCTAAGTCATGCATTGCATTTTTTGTTACATGATTTCTAACTTGAGCGTCGGAGACGTCTAATCCTTTTTAGCAGGTATCGCCCTAAAAGTAGGGGGAATTATAAAGCATGACGTGCAAGAATCGAGTCTTCTTCAGAAAAATCTGTTTCTGTCATCTAATAATCGTTTATCTCGTATCAATAATCGATTGTAATGCTATCATTTGAGCTATTATACTCTCTTTAAATAATCACGCCTTCTTTCCAATAAATAAACAAGGTTTATTTCATCTTTGGCATCTTATTATTATTTTTGCCAATGGCAAAAGGGGGAAGATAACGGGTATGACGGGTATGCACTCTCAGTATTTATAAGCTTAAATTGAAGGGGAATTCTCAAATTGAGGGGGAACAAATTGCATACTTGTTACATGTATATACTTGTCTTGAATCGTCAATATAAATTGCTTGTCTTGCATATCCCGCTTAATATTTGCCATTATCGAAAAGGGGGAAATTGTTGGAAACACGTTCTCAATGCAATATAATAAAACGTGTGTTCTTTTGTGTAGGTTTTGATGAATGACAAACGAAGCGAAAATTGATATATGATGAAGTTCAAGAAACAAGCGCACAATTGATATACAACGAGATTCAAGCTCAAGACAAAGTTTTATAAGTTTAATTGAGTCATTCTTATTTGTGATCTTGATCCTACAACTTAGACTCGTAACATGGCTTCTCTCATAAAATTATTTTCCAAAATCATGCATATTTAATTTAATGTCAAATGATTTTAAATCATGCATATTTACAGTAGTCAAAATAATTTTTAGACATGCCTTAAAAATCTGGACTAAGATAATCGATTATGTACTTATGATAATCGATTGTTTTAAGCCAAGACTGCATGTCAATCGATTGTGAACTAATGACAATCGATTGTGAGTAAGACAGTGAGCATCAGGTTTTTCAAACCTGCATGACAATCGATTGTGAACTAATGACAATCGATTGTGACTGAGGCAGTGTCCATCAAAGTTTTTCAAAACTCAGAATAATCGATTATGAACTAATGGTAATCGATTATGTTGAGACAGTGTCTTTCAGTGATTTTCAAATTTATTAAATAATCGATTATTGCATTGGACAATCGATTGTCAAAGAGACAGTGTCTAAAATATTTTTCAAAAACTGATAAGTAATCGATTGTTGACTTTGTGCAATCGATTGTGAAGCTGACCGTTGTCGTAAAGTTTTCAAATACCGTCAGGTAATCGATTATTGATTCTGTATAATCGATTGTTTTGATTAAAATTCGGAAAAGATTTTTTGAACGTTATTGGGTAATCGATTATTGATTTGGTATAATCGATTGTATTGATTAAAATCCGGAAAAGATTTTTTGAACGTTGCTGAGTAATCGATTGTTGACTCTGGACAATCGATTGTTTGTGGTAAAATCTGGAAAGGATTTTTTGAACGTTGCCAGTAATCGATTATCAAGCGTAAAATCTGGGATTGAATTTTGATCTGACTGGCAGACAATCGATTGTTGGGGTTTGACAATCGATTGTCAATGAGTAAAATCAGCAACTCTTAATTGGCAATTAGGCAACGGTAATGCCAAGTTTTTCAACTATAAGTACAGCTTCATTTCAGTGTTTTAAACACAACAACATACTACAACTGATCATTACATTGCTATAAGCTTGCATACTTTTGTTTATCATTTTATATTCAATTTCATAAAGCTTTTGAGAGCCATATTCTTGTCCAAAGTTGTTGTGATCTAGAGCTTACTTCTTTTACTCATATCTACTCATTAAGGAGTATTTTGTTTGAGTGTTTAGTGTTTTATACACTTGTAAGAGAATTGTAATTCTCTTGTTGTAAGGAACTTGTGTTTCCTTGGTTGAAGTCTTGGAGTGTTGTATCTCCGAGCAAAGGTGTTAAGGCTTGTGTCCTTAAGTTGTAAAGGTTTGTTGAGCACCCGTAAGCTTAACAAGATAGTGAAAAATCTCGAGAGAGTCTCTCGGGGACTGGACTAGCCACGTGTTGTGGTGAACCAGAATATATCGGTGTGTTCTTTCCTTTTTGTTTATTTAACGCACTTATTTATTTCCTGCAAATTTTAATTTCCGCAAGTTTACGCTAAATTTTATTATAACGCTATTCACCCCCCCTCTAGCGTTAAGCGTATTTTCTAACACTACCCACTAACCTTCTACTTTAATCCTCGACCTTCACACTCTCCTATCAAGGGTCATGTCCTCAGTAAGCTGAAGTAGCGCCATGTCCTATCTAATCACCTCTCCACAGTACTTCTTAGGCCTACCTCGATCTCTTCTCAAACTGGCCATGGCCAACCTCTCACACCTCCTAGCAGGGGCATCAATGCTTCTTCTCTTAACATGCCCGAACCATCTCAGTCTCGGCTCTCGTATCTTGTCCTTCACAGATGCTACTCCCACTCTGTCTCGGATAACTTCATTCTTAATCTTATCTCTCCCTGTTACACCCACACACCCATCTAAACATCCTCATCTCTGCTACTTTTAATTTTTGCATGCGGGAGTTCTTGACTGGCCAACACTCAGCCCCATACAGCATAGCCGATCAAACCACCACTCTATGAAGCTTGTCTTGGAGGCACGTTCTTATCACATAAAACACCGGAAGCAAGCCTCCACTTCATCCATCCCGCTTTGATGCAATATGTGACATCTTCGTCAATCTTCCCGTTACGTTGAATAATAGACTCGAGATACTTAAAACTCGCTCTCTTGGGGATAACTTAAGCATCAAGCTTTACCTCTACGTCTGCTTCATGGGTCCCGTCATAGAATTTGCACTCCAAGTATTTTGTTTTGGTTCTATTCAATTTGAAACCTTTAGACTCTAAGGTGTGTCTCCAAACATCCAACCTCACGTTAATTACGCTTCGCGTCTCGTCAATTAACACTATATTATCGACAAATAACATGCACGTAGGGAAGTGTTCAAGAGTGGTTCAATGTTATTGGTGGCTAATACCAAACTTTAAGAAGAAGCTTTAAATTATAAAACTAAAATTTTAAATATTGGTTTTTTTCATTTTGTTTTGCAAAGATGGTGGATCGATCATCTTGTGCTTATCTTTACTATGCACTCGGCTACTTTCTAGCTCCTACCACGGAAGGTATTTAATAACTCCACTCATCAAAGCTTCAGCAATATTAATTTCCATGACAAAGATAATTTTTATAAGTTCTCATCAATTAATTATCTCATTTTTACTAATTGTATTTTAAAATATAACCATACATTTTAAAATAGTTCAGGTTTATTTTGAATTAAAAAAAAATAGTTTGATATACTCTTTATAAGAAATATCAACTCTAAAGATACAACAAGATACCTTATTTTTATTTTTTTAATCGTCAATAATATCATCAAATTGTTCTTTCCTACATATTGTATATTTATTATGAAATCCAAGTATTCATCTAAATAACTTGAGCTCCACCACATTCAGAAAAGACATAAATCTAGTATATTTTAATAATAATATTTTTATAATATATATATATATATATATATATATATATATATATATATATATATATATATATATATATATAAAAAGTGGCAAGCTATTAAAAAAGTCACTTGACAATATTAAGGAGAGTTTATAGAAATATTGTCAAATAAGGAAAAAGCAGTTAAGAATTATATATGCAATCCCATTTACCAAAATTAAATATTTTATTATTCAATTTTGTTTTCAATCTTATATGGCAATCTGAAATTCAATTTTGTTATGGATCTTAAATTCAGTTTCTATAGCGTGTGTATATATATTAAAGGGATAAAATTACCATATATATAAGCATTATGGTTAAACCAAGTGGCAAGCTATTAAAAAGCCACTGGGCAATATATATGGGGAATATTAGATGTAAGGTGTTCAACAGAACCAGAGAGCATTCTCTCTCTGTGCATGATTGGCAAGGCTAGCTAACGTGCGCCAACAAGGATGACTTGCCTGAAAACTGCTCGGAAAGGCAATTCACAACCAACACAGACGGAGGAATGTAAGAAAGAAGCTTCGACTAGATTAGTAACACCGAAATTTGGTATTGTTCAACAACTAGCTCCAATTCAATTGGTACATTGGAGGACAGGAACGGGAAGTGCACCGATGGTCATTCAAGGACCACAACTGAAGGAGATGGAAATTTTGGAAGAAATTGAGAAGAATGTGGCTATGACAACAAGGAAATTGACGTATTCTGTGGGATTTGGGGCTGAAGGGGAGAAACAAACTATGGCAGAAGTCGTCAAAGTTGATAGAACAGTGACTCAAGGGTTACAATTGAAATTCTATCCACCAGAAATAAGAGATGAAATCAAAGTTGTGAAGCTGAATCAAGAGGAAATACAAATACAATGTTAGAAGTGGAGATCGGCGCTGATAGGCTATGTGCTCGGAGGTAATCCTACTTTCAAAGAGATGTTGAAATTTGTATATGGAGTGTGAAAATTAGTACCAACACCTACATTATTTCTACATGACGGTGGTTACTTCATACTCAAATTTGAATCAATTGATAATATGAATTTGATCATGACTAAAAGGGCTATACACGTTTAATAATAGACCGATGATTTTGAAAAATTAGGAACCGGAGTTTGAAATTGATAAAGAACTTATGAGAGTGATTCCATTATGGGTGAACTTACATGGGCTGCCTATTCAATGTTGCGCTGAAGAGAATCTAGGCAGAATTGCTAGTAGCTTGGGAAATCCAGTATGTACAAATCGATTAACAGCGAACTGTGAAAGAGTATCGTATGCTAGAGTGTTAATCGAAATGGAAATTATGCAACCTCTACCGGATGAGCTGAAGAACAGCTTAATGGAAAAATCAGAATCCAAAAGTTTGAGTATGAATGCAAGCCAATGTTGTGCCATGAGTGCAATAACTTTGGGCATCCTAATTGAGACTGTATGAAGAATCTAAATGAGAAACATAAGAAAAAAACAAAACAAAAATGGATAAGGAATGAACAGAAAGTAGTGACTGAGGAGAACAGAAATGTAACAAAGGAGCAAAAGAAGTAGCCTCAGGAAAATCAGGTGACAATTGAAGACAAAGGTAAACAAGTCAGAGTTTATCAGAGCAAGAAAAAGGGCAGCCACCACCTGACTTGGAAGAGATGATCAGAAGAAATAAATTTACACCCCTAAGAATACAGGAGGAGCCACCTGACAGAGATGAGAGGAATGAACAAACGGAAGGGTTTATCAAAGGGCCTACTCCAACAACCATTTCACCTATATGATTTTTATCACATGAAACGTTAGAGGACTTAACAAGTCTTTTAAACAAAGAGAGTTTAAAGACTTTCTAATGAATAATAAAATAGACATGGTTGGATGCTTAGAAACAATAGTTAAAAAAATAAGAGCTAAAAAAACCCAAGAAAAGTTTGGGAGAGATTGGAGAGTGGTGGATAACTATTCTGCAGTACCTAATGGTAGGATCTGGTTAGCATGGAAAGAAAATGCATTAAGAATGCAAGTGGTGTGTACATCAGCACAGATCATACATTGTCATATACATGACAACAATTCTGAATTTCAGAGTAATGTCACTATGGTATATGGTCTGCATAGTATAAGTGGTAGACAGGAATTATGGAATTAGCTGAGGAAGATAAATGAAGACATTGAAGGCCCATGGATTATTCTGGGAGACTTTAATAGTATTTTGACAGTAGAGGAGAATGGATGGAGCTCTAGCTCATTCAAGTGAAACTGTGGACTTTAATTAGTGCATTGAAGATATAGGTTTTGGTCTGATCAATAAAAGAGGGTTCCAGTATTCTTGGAGCAACACAAGAGGGGCTGAGGATAGAATATACAGTCACATTGATTGGGCTTTTGGGAATAAAGATTGGTTTGAAAGGTATGCAGGTATTGAGGAAATATATCTAACACCAGGTTGTTTTGATCATACATCTGTGGTGTTAGATACTGAAGTTAAAAGAATGAAACTGCAAAGGCCTTACAGATTGATAAATGTGTTGATGGAACAAGAAGAATATAAGGAAGCAATATGCAACATATGGAAGCAAAAAGTTTATGGGTATATTATGTATTCAATTCACATAAAGCTGAAGATGTTGGATTTTCAGACAAGACACTAGCAAAGAAAATATTCCTTAGTTGAAATAAAGATAAAGCAGTTGAAAGAATAGCTCAAAAAGACTCAGAATAAAGTGACTGAATCCAACACTTATTGAGCAAGAAAAGGAGAATATAAAGCAACTAGAGGAGTGGGATGCAATGTATGAGAAAATCATAAGGCAGAAATCTAGGGCACTTTGGATAAAACATGAAGACTCAAATATAAATATTTCCAAGCACAATTGAAAGTAAGGAAAGTTAAGAACAAGGTGAGCTCAATGTGTATAGAACAGAACTAGAGGATGATAGATCCAGAGCTGATACAGAAGGAATTTGTCAATTTTTTCAAAAAACTGCAAGGAGAAGCTAACAATGTGGTGGAGGGGATTGACATCAATATAGCTAGAGATGGCCATGCCTAACTCTAGCTCAACAACAGGAGCTGCTGAAGTCTATTACAAGGGAGGAAATATTAAAGGTAGTTCAACAACTACCAAATGATAGATGATCAAAGATGATCAAGGAAATGAATTGTACTACCATCACCCTTGTTCCGAAAGTGTTGAATCCTAACTATGTGAGAGAGTTTAGGCCAATTGCTTGTTGCACGATAATGTACAAGATAAATATCAAAATACTTACTAACACGCTGAAACTGGTAGTAGACTGCTTGGTGGGTCCTTCTCAATCAGCATTCATTGAAGGGAGAAATATTCTAGATGATGTACTATTAGCACATGAAATGTTTAAAAGTTATAATCAGAAAATAGTATCTCCTAGATGTATAGTTAAGGTGGACATAAAGAAGGCATATGACTCAGTTAACTGGTGCTTCTTGAAAAGTTTAATGTTGGAGCTTGGTATTCCATATAAGATGGTAAATCTTATTATGGAATGTGTAAGTACAATGTCGTATTCTCTACTAATAAATGGGGGATTAATTCAGAAGTTCCAAGCTAGAAAGGGGTTGAGACAAGGTGACCCCATGTCACCTTACTTATTTGTGTTAATGATGGAGTATTTGAATAGAGCTTTGAATCAGCGAAACACAAAGCCAGATTTTAACCATCATCTCAAATGTGGAAAACTACTAGAGATACACATATGCTTTGCAGATAATTTGCTAATGTGTTGTAGAGCAAATATGGTTTCTATAGAGAAGGTGACGAAGCAGTTTGAATTGTTTTCAACTGTTTCTGGACTCCATGCAAATATGAAAAAGAGGTCACTTTATGTGGAAGGCATACGTGCACAGTAGAAAGAAGATATATTGAAGAAGCTGAAACTGAGTTCTGGTGAAATACCATTCAAATACCCGGGGGTGCCACTATAATCTAAAAAGCTAACTATAAATCAGTGTATGACATTGGTGGAAAGAATAACAGAAAGAGTTAAGAGTTAGACAGCTAGGTACTTATTATATGCGGGGAGGTTACAATTAATAAAAAGTGTCTTATTTGAAATGCAGACGTACTGAGCTCAAGTATACATACTACCAAAGAAAGTGCATGATAAAGTGACTACTGTTTGCAGAAATTTTTTGTGGAAAGGATGTAGTGAAGGAAGATCAGCACTAATTTCATGAGAGACTATTTTCAAGCCTAAAGCAGAAGGGGGACTAAATATTCTGAATTTTGAAATGTGGAACAAGAATGCAATAGAGAAACTACTATGGGCAATAAAGGAAAAAAATGATAAACTATGGGTACAATGGATTCATCATCACTATATGAAAAAAGAAAAAGCTGGAAATAATGGAGCCTCAAAGACAAACAAGCTGGGTCATCAGAAATATTTTTGAAGCAAGAGAGTGGCTGACAAATGGCGTGCTAGATCTGAAAACATATATGGAGAAAAAGAAGTATAGCATAAAGAAATCATACATCAGTCAAATGCAACAATATGCAAAGCCGACCTGGAAAAGCCTATATCTAACTAAAGGACTTATGCGAAGACATCAGTTCATACTGTGGATGGCATTACACCAAAGGTTGGCGACTATGAAAAGAGTAACCAAATGGGCCATCAATGTAGCAAATGAATGTGTATTGTGCACAAGTGGAAATGATGAGACTATGGAACGTCTATTCTTTGATTATGCATATTCAAAATTTGTATGGGATCAACTTCTGTAGATGTTTGAAATCAGTAGAACAGTAGGAAATTGGCAAGAGGAGGTCAGCTTGATGACAAAGAAAACAAAGAGCAGAGATATGAAATGGACAATTTTGGGAAACGCTTTTGCTGCTGCAGTGTACCAAATATGGAGGGAACGAAACTTTCGAAGATTTCAACAAGTCAGCAGAGAAAGTAAAGATTTAGTTAGAGATATAGTAATTTATTTACATATGAGAGGAGAGAATTATTGTAAATGGAAAGGAGTATTAGAAAAGATAGATAGACTCCCATGCTAGCATAGTTAGTAAGGTAGATAGGGGATCAATTTTTACAAAAGAGGCTATTTTTGTAGACCTGACTGTAGAGTCAAATGAGCGGGTGAATGTACATATTTACTTGGTTAAATAAAAAAAATTTATTTAACCAAAAAAACGAGAGTTTATAGAGATATTGTCAAATAAGGAAAAAGCAGTTAAGAACTATACATGTAATCCCATTTACCAAAATTAAATCTTTTATTATTCAATTTTGTTTTCAATCTTATATGGCAATCTTAAATACAATTTTGTTATGGATCTTAAATTTTAGGTAATAAATAGAATTCATAATTCCATACTGGAAAATACCAGAAAAATACAAATATTATTAGGATTCTATACATAATCTATCTATTATTAAGAAAGAAGTCAGCCATGAGAATTCGTCATGTGTCGTGTGAAGAAATTGCCATGTTTTAATTTTAGGTTATAATTAGTTAATTTAGTTAAATTTAGTTTATTTTTTGAATCTATCTATTATTAAAAAGAAAGAAGTCAGCCATGAGAATTCGCCATGTGTCGCGTGAAGAAAATGCCATGTGTTAATTTTAGGACATAATTAATTAATTTAGTTAAATTTAGTTTATTTTTTGAATTTGAATTTCAAACTAATAAAATATCAAAAATTTTTACTTTAAAAAAATTAATTTACCAACAAAAAAAATATATGAGGACGTTACGAAGAAGGAATAGATCCAGAATTGGGAGTTATGATTTTCGAGGTTTAAAAATAATATTAATTTTTTTAATATTAATTAAAAATTAATTTACTAACAAGAAATTAAACTTCGGAAGTTACCAACAAGGAACCAACTCTATTCAAGCATGACTTTCCAACTAAATTTCTAAACCCTAAAGAGTTGCGCTTTAAACAGCCCATGTTGTCACATGATCTCAACTTCCAATCCATTAATCCTTCTTCGTCGGAGTCCCAATAACATAATTTTTTAGATCTATTTCACACGTATAAACCTCTAATTCTTTCTCATTTCTTTGCATACCACTCAACAATTCTCCAAGAGGTAAGTTCAATTATTTGTAATTCTAAAACATTAATTAAATTTCTAGGACGAGCAACGAATTTTTTAATTCTTTCTTCCTTTTACTCCTTGCTTCTCTAGATCATGAACATATATTTAATAAGAATATAGAAAGGCAATAAACTTTTTCAGTTCTTTCTTCCTTTCACTCATTGATTTTCTTTTCTTTCATTATTATATAATTTGTTCAGTAGAGAAAGTAACAGGCTACTAATTTGGAGCTAGGCACATATAAAATGGAATTAATTTTCAAGGCTGATAATGGAGATAGTAAATTAAGGCTTTCATACACATTTGGACTCCTTTACAATTATTGTTCCTTTTTCAATTCTGTTCTTATTGTGTTTAAAAATATAGTTTTTTAATTCCTCCATGGTGGGCATGGTTAATCTAATAAACTATAAAATAGCCCCAGTATTTAGTTGATGCCTGGCATGGCATCACATGCCAAATCAAAAACTATGAACTCTGGAATCCCTAATAAGGTATGATGAATAGAGTGGAACCATGGTAATTCTGTAACATGATTCTTATTTAGAAATTTTTGTACCCATCGACTTATGAGGTATTTTACAATGAAATATTGATAACTTATAGTTTAATGAATAAGCAATATTTTTTAGTTACATATCTTTTATGCAGAAATTTCTTTCTATCGCAATGGGAAGTAAATTGCCTCATGGACTTCAAAATTGGCTAATCGACCTCTTCTTCGGAATGGAGTGAATACCAATGTCATCCTCATACTCTTGGCCAAATTTTGTTGCACCTTTTTTAAATTTTTATTGAGTCGTAGATGTAGCATTTAATGATGATTAAAATAAATTTAAATTTCATGGTCTACCAAATCTTTGAGTAGATTTGAGCTTTTACAAAGCAATTTAAAAATTATTTGGACAACTGATTCAAAATTATCAATATTTTTGTGTTAACTCAATTTTTTCTCACAAAAATATTATAATACTTTTAATCAGCTCTGAAGGTAATGAATTTTAACTTTCAAGTACCTAAGTGGTTATCAGACACCTTCTTTGCTAAAGTATAAAAAACTGTAATATTTAATTTTTATCATTTTTTTCTTATTATAATTTCATGATGGAATGTTAAATTGAAAATGAAAGCCATAGATTCTTAGCAGTGATCATTTTCAGTAAGTTATTAACATATAATTTAATAAAGTTACACGATGATGTGCCCGCTGAAAAGGTACCTTAATAAGCTTGATATATATAGGAACTACAATGAATTAATATCGAAAATTCATTATTTTGGTTCTGTATGTGGCCAATGGCATATTTTCAAGCACAAACAATTATGCATTTTGACGCAACTCCACTATTTGTTCCTTCATAAACTTGATTGGGTGCTATCATAACACCATAACATCCCAATTGTCGTTTGCAGGCTACAAGTGTTAAACTAAGTACAACTTCTACTATGTTGCTCATAAGAACCATGCAAACAGGTATTTCTATTTCTTGGTGGGTATCACTAGAGATTGAAAAATACGAATGCAATAGTCCATGTCTGGGGATTCTGATGGTATATGACTAAAGTTTATTTGAAAAATAGTCACAACCTGTAAAGTACTTGACTAGAATAATGATAAATTTAATTATTATCATCCTCCCTCTTCTCTTAACGAAATCCATATGCAAGTCTAAATTATGACTTCCTATAAAAAATAACTTTACCTTGAATCTCTATGTGGTAAGTTCCTGTGTTACAAAATATATTAATTTGAATATTTTACAAGGAAAATGGGCGAGTCACTTATTTCTAGAGGAAAGCAATACCTTCTATAAATACAACTCTAGCAAGTTTATTGGTTACTTTTTATTATTTTTTATTCTGGCCCCGAACACTCTTTGTCCAATACCCCCCCCCCCCCTCCCCCCCCCCAAGGGAGAAATCTATCATTTTACCTTGCTAAAAATTATTAAACCCCTTTATATATTTTACTTGATCAATTAATGGGTCTTATAGTAAAATGGGGTTTAGTACTTATTCCTACCATTCTTTGTTGGATAATTTTCTTTCTTAAGTATAATGTGTCACTCCATACAAATATTTACTTTTTAAGCTAAACCATTACAAGACCTTTTATGCCATTAACAATGAAATGTGAAATGGATATTTTGCTTTCATCATATGTCGATGTCATAACAGAATAAACGATTGGAAGACAATTGTACATCTTCGATTATTTAGTGAGATTCATCTTCTAATGTTGTTTACTAGAATTATATATTATACGAAATATAAGAGCTGATATGGAATTTACTTATGTAGAGTGTTTCCTGTATACATTTCACTATTTTGACGAGAAGGTACATCTTCTTTCCATTAGATGTACTAATAGAAAGAAGTGGTTTTTATCCATTTTAAACCTTATAATTAAGGAACTTGAAAACTCTATTGATCATAATTTAAGTTAGTTGGCTGATTTATTTGATCAACAAATATAAAATTATTTATTTGATCAACAAATATAAAGTTATTTATCTGATTTATTTGATCAACAAATGGCTGATTTAAAGTTTAAATCCTAACAGATTTATAGATTACTTTTTGGGTATATTTTTAATTTTTTTATCAGGTATGTTGGACTGATTTTTGTAAAAGAAGTGCAAAACTGTTGAACAAATGATGCGTGTTTTTTTTTTCCAGGTGTACTATCTCAAAAAAATTAGTATTTTGAGTTTTTTTTTTGGTTTTTTCATTCAACATAAATGATGTATGATTCTTCAAATGTTGCTATTCACGAAAAATAAAATTCGAACCGATTGTGATATATGAATATATTGACTTTTAAGTATGTGTTATGAAATAGAAGATTCTTACACTTCTATTTAAGGTGAATGTCTTTAATTAGAGAGATTCTAGAGTTCTATTAGTGGTAGCTAAATCTTCCTCTCCCCTATAAATAGAGGTGCCCCCTACCATTGTAAATCATCCCTTGAGACTCCTAACTCTCAATAAGAAGAACTCTCTCTACTCTTCTCTCTATTGCTATTGTTCTTGTTCTATTGTTCTTGTCTTTTGCTTTAGTTTATAACACGTTATCAGCACGAGTCTCTAACCAATTGAAATTTTCGATTGTCTTAACTTTTGTTTGTGTAGGGTTTTGCCTCAAAGAAAGAAAGCAAAAGAAGGAAAAGAAAAAAAAAAAAAAAAAGAACCAAAGGAAGAAAGAAAAATTTCTCTGGAAACAAAAAAAAAAAAAAAACGTGAAGAAAAAAGGAAAGAAAGAAAGGAAAGGAAGAAAGGAAGAAAATATTGAAAATATATTTGGTATACCTTAAAGGTAAGTAATTTACTTTTCCTTTTCAAATTCTTGGAATTCTATAAATTTTATATACAAAGTTTGATTATAACTCTAATGGAGTTTGTGAGAAATTATAACCACACGAAGTGGTAAAATCTCCATGTCCTTCCATGATTAAATTCATGTATGATTGTGGACGTGACAAAGAATTCCGTCCCATTGAATTTGCTCCATTCCCTTTAGAGAATGTGGAAGCAGTATATGATAAGTCTGAAAGAAGACTAATTACCATGAAGGTATCAATGAATGTGGACGTGACAAAGAATTCCGTCCAATTAAATTTGCTCCATTCCCTTTAGAGAATGTGGTAACAGCTTGTGTAAAGCACATGATTTTGATCCATTCCCTGAAGTGAATGTGATAATTGTAATAGAGCCCGTAAGTATGAACACGCTCTTGATGTAATTGTGTCATATGAAAAGAAAGTTCGTTGCCCTCGAAATTTCGGGCAAGAACTATATAACATGGGTGTTGGATACTGAAATCCACTTAGATGCTATGGGTCTTGGAGACGCCATTAATGCATCCACCCAAAACTATACGAAGGCCTTGATTTACTTGCGCCATCACCTTAATGAAGGTTTGAAACTATACGAAGGCCTTGATTTACTTGCGCCATCACCTTGATGAAAGTTTGAAGATTGAATATCTCAACATCAAGGATTCACCCATCTTGTGGAAAGGCTTAAAGAAGAGAGATGACAACCTGAAGTTGGTCACTCTGCCACAAGCACGATACGATAAGAATCCAAAAGCAAATAGTTTATAAACTATATATTATCGTTGCGGTGAAAACGGGCACTGGTCTAAGTCTTGCCGTATACCATAAAATTTGGTTGACCTTTATTAAGCATCTCGAAAGAGTAAACGCCCTGAAACGAATTTTGTCTCTGACGACAACTTTGACTTCACCCACCTGAAGTGGCAGACTTCTTTGAGCAACCCGATGGAAAGATAGACCACCTAATCGGTGACGGAACCGTGATGAAAGAAGATGGAGCTGTTTGATTCTACTTGTATTAGTCAATGAATAAATTAATAGTCATTAGCATTAGCTCGTATTAGTTAGTTCATGATGTGATGTTTGTAGTAGTTCATTAGAATGTTTTCAATATGCTCAAATATCAATAAAACCTTTATTTTCCAGTAGAGGTAATCGACTAGCCTGAAAAACTAGTCGGTTATCTCACGTTTCGCATAAAACTGCAAAACAATCGATTGTCAATGATCAACAATCGATTGTCTTTAAAAATAGTGGCCTGGAATTCTTCAAAGATGATCAACAATCGATTGTCGTCGACTAACAATCGATTATCTTGAAACAGTGAGGTCCGGAAATTTTCAAAAATAGCCAACAATCGATTGTCTTTGTCTAACAATCGATTGTCTTGAAACAGTGAGGTCTGGAAATTTTCAAAAATAGCCAACAATCGATTGTCTTTGTCTAACAATCGATTGTCTTGAAACAGTGAGGTCTGGAATTTTTCAAAAATCACCCACAATCGATTGTCCATATCTAACAATCGATTGTCGTTAGGCAGTGTAATCTGAAATTTTTCAAAAATCATCCACAATCGATTGTCTATGTGTAACAATCGATTGTCTGTGTTCCAACAATCGATTGTGTGTGTTTAATAATCGATTGTCTCATGAAAAACGCTGAAATTTTCAAACTGCAAAGTAATTGATTATGGATAACATATCTGATTTTGTTAGCCAACTGTTAGTAGCAGATTTTGAAAATATTATGTGACACAAAAGAATTAAACTTGTTTATTCCTATGTTCGTGTATTTCTTTTGTATGTTAAACTATGGGATAGCAAATATGGATATCTCACAAAGCGAACTTGGACCAACGTCCAATTGTAAAAGTATTTGCCTAGTTGATTCATGTACTACACATACAATACTCAAAGAAAAGAAGAGTAATTGTGTAAGGCAAACATTACTACAATCTATGGAAGTAGTAAATTGATTGAAGGCTCCGGAAGAGCAATTGTAACTCTGCCCAAAGGCATGACGTTAATCATAGAGAATGCAATGTTCTCCCCCAAGTCTAAGAAGGACTTGTTGAATTTTAAAGATATCATTCAAAATGGATATCATATTGAGACAATAGATGAGAATAATCTTGAATTCTTCATGAAAACGAGGCTGCCCATTTCGGTTTGGGTTCACGCCATTTTGAATGCAACAATGCTAGTTTGTCGGCTGCCCACTTCGACTTGGGTTCACGCCATTTTGCATGCAACAATACTAGTTTGTCGGCTGCCCACTTCGGTTTGGGGTCACGCCATTTTGCATGAAGCAATGCTAGTTCGTCGGCTGCCCACTTCGGTTTGGGGTCACGCCATGTTGCATGCAGCAATGCTAGTTCGTCTCTGACTGACGAATTGACACAAATATTCCCCATTGCAATTGGTTTTGGGTCATGAACCCAATATATCCCATTTAAGAAGCTTTGGATGCGCAGTATATGTGCCTGTAGCACCGCCATCCCGCACCAAAATGGGTTTGCAAAGGAGGTTAGGAATATATGTTGAGTTTGACGCGTCCTCCATTATTCGCTACCTCGAAACATTGACAGGAGATTTGTTCACTGCACTATTTGCAGACTGTCAATTGGATGAGACACTTTTCCCAAAATTAGGGGGAGAAGTTGGTGAAACCAAACGGGAAATTTTGTGGAAAAATGCATCATTATCTCATCTTGATCCACATACCTCTATTTGAAAGAAAGAGGTACAAAAGATTATCCATTTGCAAAGAATAGCAAATCAAATGCCTGACGCATTTACGGACTTGAAGAGGATAACGAAATCACACATTCACGCGGGAAAATGTTCCGATCCGTATTGAAGTCCCTATTGGACAAATATCTAGTGTCATATCCAATGAGTCAAATGCACGCCAGAAGCGTGGCAGACCATTAGGTTCCAAAGATCGAAATCCTAGAAAGAGGAAAAAGAACGATCTAAATGACACTATGAAAGAATCACATGAGGACGCTCATGATTTGATTAATTCCGAGATTCACGAAGAATCTATTGAGCCTGAGACTCTTGAAAATACGGAATGCAAGAATGTGAGGATCTCGAACCTCAGTCTGTGGTAGTACAAAATTAATTGTGAGCTCTCGAAGAGCCAATTATTACTATGTTGGAGAAACACAATTGAGTATTGTGCTGTAGTAAGTCTCAAAGAAACTTATTCAGTTTCCAAAAGTACACGCGAAGGCGATTGATGATATTGAGACTATAAATAAAGGAAGGCTTTGATTCTCCTATTACTACAACTTGTCGCGGGGTAATTTGTATATGAAAAGCTACCCGCTTTGTTCTCCAGTTTGTACTACACAAAAGAAAGAATGCCACAATAAAGTGGATATCTATTGGTATAAAACCCATGTCATAATAAACCCGAAGTTTATTGATAAGTGCACATGTCATGGTGTAAATTTGAAGTTTACCAATATTGATAATTTAGTCAGTTGACATTCGTGTTAGCCATCTCATTTGAAGTATGATGTGCAAATTCACATAGGTGAATATCAAAGAACTAGAAGTTCTTGTTCTCAGTAATGAACTGACCAACTAAAGAGTTCGGGTTGAAGCCCCTAAATTCTGGAAATATCAAAGGTGAATATGGGCCCATTCACCTGCCATGTATACCACATATGATGCATCTATGATATGGTTACATGCGCCATTGTTATTAACCCGCAGCCTGGCAGTGCTTGCGAGGTAAATCGCTCAGTAATCTAACTTCGAGCATAGTTTCCATATTCTCTACTCAAGACAGTTCATCTTGATAAGTTGGTTTATATCAAAGTTGGTTTAGCAAGATAATTATTGAGTGCTTCCACTTAATAGCTAAACTGTTCCTTATGAGAACGAAGTTATATATATCAGTTTGATATAAGTTGTATACGAGAGTATATTCTCCCCTCACAAGTGGTTCAAGGTCAGGAACCAAATAATTTCATCTTATTACTAAGGTGCTGTGTATATTGACATAATGCACAAAGATGATTTCCCAAAGTTGAGGAAACATGTTAGCTTTACTAACATGAGGGGGAGACATGATAACCATTTGAGAAAGTGTTACATGGGATGAATTTTCATTTGTATATGTATATCCCCGAATATCATGATATGAACCTGTAGTTCATAAAAAGGAAATGCAATTGCAACATATTGCAAAGCATGCTATACGCATTTGCTGACTCAAAGAAAGCAACTAAATGGAAGAGATACAATTCAAGAAGAATTGATTCCATATGAAAGACATGAAGTTTTGAACCTATAGTTCAAATGCTTGAAAGATAAAAGTCAAAGGTATGTATAGTCAGTTTTCGATATCTTATTTGTTTAGTATCACTAATGAAAGCTTGATATGCAGCTAAAGTTTATTATGTGACTTACATGACTTAACTTGAAAGATTTAAGTTGCTTGAAGCATATGCAATTCGTGGTCCTGAAGTACCACATCCTAAGTGCAATTTGTGTACATATGTATCTTGCTATAACTATAAGCATGATGGCATTGAGAATGCATCTATGGAGATATTGAAGAGTTACTCCACGACAATATATGAAGATGTTCATATCTATCAAGAATGATGATTTCAAGGTACGGAATATTTATTCAAGTCAATATGGTTGATTTGTCAAATCTCTACCAAAGATCGTTTTGAAGATGATGCACAAGATTGGAATGCAAATGCTCAAGGATATAAATTGATGTACTCATTAGGGGGAGTCAATGCGCGTTGCACTCTTTTTCCCTTACAAGGTTTTTTCCCACTGGGTTTTCCTTGCAAGGTTTTTAACGAGGCAACCAATAGGCGCATATTCAAACATGTGTACTCTTTTTCCTTACTTTAATTTTTCCCATTGGATTTTGGTTTTAAGGTTTTATGAGGCATATCATTGAATAGACATTCAAGGGGGAGTGTTATGAAATAGAAGATTCTTACACTTCTATTTAAGGTGAATGTCTTTAATGTCTTTAATTAGAGAGATTCTAGAGTTCTATTAGTGGTAGCTAAATCTTCCTCTCCCCTATAAATAGAGGTGCCCCCTACCATTGTAAATCATCCCTTGAGACTCCTAACTCTCAATAAGAAGAACTCTCTCTACTCTTCTCTCTATTGCTATTGTTCTTGTTCTATTGTTCTTGTCTTTTGCTTTAGTTTATAACAGTATGTGAATTTTTGTGGCTTTTTATGTGAAACTAACTGCCAGTAGCCACTTCGAATTTTTTTTTCCTCATTTTTCTTGTGTTGTCGATAACTACAGTCCATAAATTTATACGTAGAGAACCCTTACAAATAATTATAGACTCCAAAGTGAAGCTCAATTTTGTTCAACATTGTGTTGCTAAGGGAGTCAAGTGGTTCGAAATATGTGTGTGAGATTGTAATTGGGTTTTTGGCAGCTTTGGTGCGAGGTGGATCAAAAAACTGAAGCAAGCAATAAAAACTGGTTCGAGTATCTTGTGTTCAAGGACAATTATGATATCGGTATATGATACCATTATTCCTTCACGAATATTTTTAATCAGTTTCATATAATAGGTATATTTTTGTTCAAACTTCAAATAATTTTTTTTCTCTGGATAGAGTATGCATTATCTTTTTTCCTTTCGTTCTTTGTTGTCTCAGAACATGGAAGATTAAGAAGAAGATCACTATAATTGGTGAAACAATAACTCTTTCCCCTGAGGAGATAGATTCAATTGCAAAATAAAGTATTCAAGAATAGAGCAAGAGTCTAGCAACCTATGTTGTGGAAGAAGCTGCTAAAGTTAAACATGTTACCGTGAAAACAAGAAAAGTTGGAACGGAATATGCAGGGAAAGTAACTAAAATATTGAAGCAAATGCAATAGTTCCTGGCTTGGGAGCTGCACAAGTATAACACCATGTGCGAGACATATCATTTTTTGTTGGTAATTAAGTTTTTTTTAAAGTAAAAGAATTTGATATTTTATTAGTTTGAAATTCAAATTCAATAAATAAACTAAATTTAACTAAATTAACTAATTATGTCCTAAAATTAACACATGATATTTTCTTCAGGCGACACATGACGAATTCTCATGACTGTCTTCTTTCTTTTTAATAATAGATAAATTTTAAAAATAAATTAAATTTAACTAAATTAACTAATTATATTCTAAAATTAGCATATAGCATTTTCTTTACGCGAAACATGACAAATTATCTTCTTTCTTTTTAATAATAGATAGATTTCCTGTTGAATAATGATAAGATACAGAATGGAGTGGCAGACGGTTTTATTTTAATTCTCAAATCTCAATTATGCATTTCCAATGTTGGATTGGCGTAATAGGTGAGGCGGTGCACATTAACAGCTGACGTGTCTTCAATCTTGGCCCGAAAAGCTGAAAGCTGTCTAGGAAGGGTCCACTCATGCTCTTTTCAAAAACTTTATTCCGAGTGAACATATTTCTTTTTTATCTGTTTAAAAAAATAATAATTTATTTTAATTTAAAAATAATTTAATTTAAATTTTTAATTTTAATTTTAATAAAAAACTTTTACAATCATACAAATATTCTGTACCCTACTCTAATTTGTTTAGGACCATAAATTTTAAAAATATTTATTTTTTCTTAAATATTATACACTGTTAAACAAATTCACATAAATTATAACGGAGAAAGTATTACATAATAGTGCTAAAGTACAAATCACTAGAGTTTAAGGGCATATTTGGAAAATTATTAAGTAATTAAAATTGGTGTAAGTGTTAAGATAATAATTATACAGCCTACTAATTATATAGTATTGTAATAACGATGACGACATGTTTGCTTGTTGATAATACGCTATAATTACGTATTTTAGTCAGTTATTACACTCTACATTACTGCACTTCAGTGGAGTACGCTTTAATCGCTAGTGTTTTGCACTAACGATGTATTTTATGTTTTGTAGGAGTGATTTTGACCTATATAGATGTTATGGAATGAATTCAAGTGATTTGGACCTTTGATTTTGAGTAAAAGCCCAAGGAATTAAGTTGAGATCGTATTCGGGATCAACGGATGATAAAACAACAAAAAGAAGACTCGAGGAGGCATATTGCGCATTGTCTAGTAAAATAGACATAACTTTTTTCTCAAAACTCCAGTTGGGCTCCACAATATATGGTTGGTAATCTAACTCAAAGGACTACAATTTTGATGCTTTACGTTTTTTCAAATTCCAAACGGAATAGGGTGAAAAATGCGATAGAAAGTCACCACGGTCCGCGCCGCGGTTTGAGGCAGTGCCTTCCGCGGTCGTCACCACGGTCTATGCCGCGGTCGCGGCAGTCCATCCATGAAATATTGTCCTTTTTCGCATAGGAGAAGGTATAATTATTTGGGCCCGACCGTTCTTGGTATATATATATATATATATATATATATATATATATATATATATATATATATATATATATATATATATATATATATATATATATATATATATGGAAAAATAGTATTTTTGAGGAGTTGGACATATTTTTGACACATATTTGACCTAAGGAGGCAGAGACTCAAGAAGAGCAAGTAGGGGAATTCTTCAACAAGTTTTTCCTTCCTCTTCATATTTTTCATTGTTGGTTATGACTTTTAGTATTGTAGCTTTACATACTATTATGAGTAGCTAAATCTTTTAATCTAAGGTTTTGGTGAAAGCTATTGGGATGAATTGGTTGTTATATTAATATAGTTTTGAGTTGGTTGTTAATCTCTATTTGTTCAACTACGTTTTAATTTTGGTTAATTGAAAGGATCCTCAATTAGCCGTTCCTATTTATTATGTATATTCTTGAGAGAGAGTGCATATTTAGGTAGTTGTTTGAACAACATCACCCCCGGAGTATAGGCGAGACTCATAACCGAGGGTTTAGAGGTTGGGTTAGAGATAACGATACCTCGGGTGAGATCTAACTGAACTGTAATGCGAAACTAACTAGCCTAGCTTGAAAGGGTGCGTCTAGTAAATTATCATAAATGCTTGAGAGAGATTTATGATAGCTGTAGAGTTCATGATTGATAGAGGCAACTAGGTCAAAGCTATAAGAAACATGCAACTAATGAAATCAACAACAGGGGAAACCATTACCTTAGACCTTTATTCAAATTGTTTACAATTCAAGCATAGTAGTTTTCAGTTATTTATTTATTTTCAATCTTGTCTTCTTAGTGATATTAAACAGATACAATTTTTTTTTCTGTGGGATTCGACTCCGGACGTTTAGACCGGATTATATTTGCAGCGACCGCTTAACCTTTTTAGGACTAGAGTTGGGCGTGACCACTTGTTGTAATATAATTGTAGTGTAATTACTAATGTACTATTTGGTTGCACAAGTATAATTACACAGTTAGATTGAATTTTAAAGTAGTGTCATCGACAATGAAAAGCTAAGATTTGATAAATATACACATTTATAAATAATGTTAAATTTGACATTAAGATATATATTAATTCTTGAAAATATATTAATTACTAATAGTATATTTGTAACTAATAAAAATAACTGACATATATATTTTAAATTAATAGTATTTTACTTTAATTAGTTATAAAAACTAAAAGCACATATTTATAAGAACATCAGGAACTGTATGTTTGACAAAAAAGAGATATAAAGTTTGAGTTTTTATCATGCGTACACATTCTAAGCTCATTTGGAAGTATCCATATAGACGCTATTTCTTAACAGGGGCGGCTCAAGAACAATAGGGGCCTAAAGTCAAAGTTTATTAAGAGACTTTCTTATAACCAATATTAAGAAACCGTAAACTTTAAAAAATATCATATTAAGTAATATGATTCGTATTTATAATTGACACATTAAAATTCTGATAAAATAATGAAAAGCAATACACTACTATATGTAAAGATACACAAATAAATTTCAAATTTGAAGAAAAAGATAGTAGCAGGTTAGAATAATCGAACATGATTCTAAATGCTGATAATTTGATATCAAAATCAAATTTTAATTTTTTTAATTTTTTTGCTGCAATGCTGGAGAAATAGAGAAAGAACGAGAAATGCAATTTTAATTTATTTAATGGCTTTCGTTCCTGTTTTTTAGAAAATAAAAAAATTGGTGATGACGAAGGAGAATTTAAAATACTAAGATTTCAATGAGAAAGAAAAAAATATTAACATTACAATATAAATTAATCATCAGTCACTATCAATGTTACACCTTTTTACCATGAATATTAAATATTTTCTAAGATAATTACCATAGATTAACCTATTTTTTACTATTAATAAAAAAAAATGGGGCCTTAGAAATTTAGGGGCCTAAAGCCCGTGCTTCAGCTGCATGGCCCTTGAGCCGGCACTGTTTCTTAATATCTTTTTTTATGTGGATTTGGTGCATTGATTTATGCTTGATCGTATTATCTAGAAAGCATGCTCATTATATATTCATTTGATTATGCACCTTAGATAAGAGGGGTTGCTCTGATGATAAGCAACCCCCACTTCTAATTGAGAGGTTGTGAGTTCGAGTCTCCCCAAGAGCAAGGTGAGAAGTTCTTGGAGGGAAAGATGCCGGGAGTCTATTTGGAAACAGTCTGGGTTGTTGTTGTTGATTATGCACCTTGCTATTTATATCCAAAGTTTCTTAGTTATTTCTTTGCTATTGTGCAAACTTACGAACTGTTCAGGTTATGAGAAGTTGGTATCTTTTGTCAAAATCACGCCACTACTTCGTTCGGATTAGACTTGATACTTACTAAGTACACGTTGATTTCATACTCATACTATGCTTCTATAACTTTTTCTTTTAGCAGATGTTGAGCCTGGTACCGTTGGTACCCAGGAGGCCACTTAGTCGTTGACATACTGGAGACTTTGTCCTTCTGCCCTCTTTATTGTTCTAATTCCAGATAGTAAATTTGTATTTTGAGACTATGATGTATTAGGGTTATAGATGCTCATGATATTGTGACACTAGTCTCAGGGTTGTTTGGATCAGATTGTTTCTATCTATGACAGATTTTATTTATATTATCTTTTATGGTGTTATTACGACCTTGGTGATTGGGTCGTCACATATATACTTCCCTTCCTTGTCTAAATTTTCCGCAGCTAAAAGGTCAAATGGAGAAAAGCCTCCTAGTGGACAACTAAAGCTCAACTCTTATGGACGCAACAAAGGAAATTCAGGCCTGGCAGGTGGAGGAGGGTGCCTAAGAAATTAGGATGGTGATCTTATTATGGCCTTCTCTACTTTCTTTGGTAACTGCACCAACAATATGGCATTTCGATGGGTCTGCAGTGGTGCATTCAAAATGGATAAGGAAATTCAAGTTGAGTCTGATTCCTTAATCCTAATTAATGCAATAAACAATCCAGCTGGGGTACCTTGGCAGATTGCTCATTTACTTGAACAAATCCTACAACTGAAACAAGAAGGCAACTATAGATCTGTCTTCATTATCTTTACAACACTGACTATAAGCATACATGCTTTGCCTAGTGTGCTAGAACCGGCAAATGCTTATATGCAACAAAGGATAATACTCATGCAGCCTTATCCATCACTAAAATGCCACATTTATCGCTGTCAATGTTTAAAATTACTGGTGCACCAGCACATCCATATCTCCACCATTACCGGCATCCTCTTCAGCCATTTTCCTCTTCTTTTCTTCTTCCTCTGCAAAAAGTATGTAAATTAAGTTTCAGAAGCAGCTAGAGCAAGACTAACATGTCAAACAATACAGTAAGGCAGAATCAATAGACTTCCATCAGGTAATTAATATGCTTCAATACCAGGTAGAAAATCCCACATATGATAAGACACCCTAGTCGATCAAAATAAGATTCCGAAGAAAAGCATGCCCATAATATGCCAAAAAGGTCATCCATCTAGATCACACATGAAGAGCATAACTCGTAACCACTATGTTCAGGCTGCTTTATCAGCTTGATCCTAGGATATTCACAACCCATACAAACACGGCAGCTTGCTGTCTAACAGACCGCACCATGCTGCTATCTAACAGACGAAGACATGCTACTGCCTAACAGATCAAGGGTATCTCTTTTTCTTTGCCTAATGCCGCCATGGTTATTCAGAAAAGTATGCCCATTTGACTGCAATTTTGTTGAAAATCTGAACTTAAGTATGAAGCTTATTTGTCTGAAAGATATCTAAGAAGAATCTAAAATTATAAGTAACCTAGGAATTATCCATGAGAAATTCCTACTTGTACAGAATTACAGTAACTTAAGTAACTTTATCCATTGGGATACTACTTTGTTTGTTTTTTACGACCGAGAAATCCGTCTGGGGCCGATCCTTTGGACCAACCGCAACCTGCAAAACTCGGTGGATAATGGGGCCCACCCCTCTATCCTTCTCCACTACTTTGTTGAAAATTCAAATTTAATAATGAAACTTATATGTATGAAAGATATCTTAAAAAGAATCTAAAATTATGCAGAAGTAATCAAGGAATTATCCATAAGAAATACCTATTGTTACAGAATTATAGCAACTTTACAGTTTAAGTTACTTCGTCAATAAATTTAGTAACTTTAGTTTTAGGTGTGGGGATTTTTGTCTCAAAAGCCAATCACAATCATCCAAAATATACAAAATTAAGCATTAAAGTTTCACAAAATATGAAGTTAAGAGAATAAAAATTATAGATATAACTAGGCTTAATAGACAAATTGACACTTGAACGAATTTCTATTCTGGCACTAAACTCTACAACTCTACGGGCTCTCGTCCATACACATGAACATGAACAAATCTACTTATTTTAGATTGATCGAGCTTATGTTGCAATTATATGGCTGAATTTGTGTCAGTACGGGGTATACATGATCTAAAGAGCGTGAAACTGAGAAAAAAAATCTACAAAGAGCAAAAAGTCCATCCTTTCATATCTAATTCTCTCCATTCCTCCATTGGTGAGCGGTGGTGCTAACATTTGCGAGTAAATATCCAGATTGTTTTCACTTCAGCACACATCTCCACAACACACACCTAAATCCCTTTTGTTCCGACCTCAGACTTCATTCTTCTCTCTAAAGACCCAACCTAGCTTTCAGTATCTCACCTCTCGTCGTAGTCTTCCGCTGGTGGTTCACTGCACGGGAGGAGTTGCGATGATTAAGGGAAGAGCAGCCACAGTGGTTGAGGTTGGAGCAATAATGGTTGAGGGAAGTGCAATGATGTAATTGATTCAAGATGCATTATTCAAATGCATAACAGAGGTGACACAGATTCCTGGGACATCTAAATAGAAGAATCTGGTAGCACAAGGAATATAAATGCTATTTTATTTATGTTTCTTATGTTTAGATAATTATTTACGCTATTTCTGTTGGAGTTACTAATGCTCTTTTGTTTTATTTTTGTTTTTGTTGTTCCTTTCCTTCACTGAGCCGAGGGTCGATTGGAAACAGCCTCTCCGCCCTTTCGGGTAGGGGTAAGGCTCGTCTACATATTACCCTCCCCAGACCCCACTTTGTGGGACTATACTGGGTAGTTGTTGTTGTTGTTGTTTGGTAGCACAAGGAGAAACACAATGCACTTGGTGATATTAAGAGTTTGGTAACTGTTCGTGGGGTTGAGGAAAAGCTGCTTCCTTGGGTATCTTCCCCAATAACAAGGAGATTGTGACTTATTGTTGACTAATGAGCGGGCAGCAGCTAAGAACCAGAAGAAATCTATGGTTGTTAATGCGGATGGACGGTGTTTAGCTTAAAGTTTTCATTTACTTTAGAAGCATAAAACAATCAAAATAAACGGAGGGCCAATCATAGCAGATCGTAATAAATCCAAAGACCAAAGGAATAAAATATAAGAGACGGACAGTTATAGATTAAAAGGAGGAGGATGAAGATCTTTTATTAATGATATTGGCTTGGTCTGCCTCTCCACGGAGAGGTTCAGAGCCTTACAAGGATGTACTCTCTCTTCTTTTAGAAGGAGATGTGAAGAAGAAGAAGAAGCCGCCCCCCTTTTAGGGTTCTTTCTCTTAATATTTATAGCTAGGAGATTTGCCAGCTGGCGCCAAGGGGTTGGGACCATATAGAGAGGACGCCCTCGCCAGGACGGCCAAGTCGTGAACTTAGTTGTCAAATTGGGTAACTGCCCGATAATTGTGTGAATAAACGGCCGTATCATTTGTTAGTCATAAATATGCTTAAATAAATGCATTAATCCCATTCATTATCATGAGTCAAGTTTTGACCCATATGGGCGGTGGAGGCACACAACCTTGGTCCTAGTTCGGGCTTAGACGAACTACTAGTCGTGATAATGAAAAGCACGACCTTGTAGTTCGACTTGGGCAGAACTTTGCGCGGGTCAACACTTTAGTTTGAGTGAAGGCACGTAGCATGGGTCCTAGTTCAACCGCAGTTGAACTTTTGGGTAAAGGCACGAAGCCTGAATTATCGTTCAACCGTAGCTGAACTTATGTAATTTTTTTTGAAGGCGCATGGCCTGAATCGAAGGCGCATAGCCTGAAGTGCCGATCAACCGTAGTTGAACCTTTGTAATATTTGAAGTCGAAGGCGCGTAGCCTGAATCGAAGGTGCGTAGCCTGAAATGTCGTTCAAACGTAGTCGAACCTCTGTAATATTTGAAGTCGAAGGCGCATAGCCTGAATTGAAGGCACAAAGCCTGATTTGACGTTCAACCGTAGTTGAACTTTTGTAATATTTGAAGTCGAAGGCGCATAGCCTGAAATGTCGTTCAACAGTAGTTGAACCTCTGTAATATTTGAAGGCGAAGGCGCATAGCCTGACTTGACGTTCAACCGTGGTTGAACCTTTGTAATATCTGAAGGCTCATAGCCTGAGCTGACGTTCAACCGTAGTTGAACCTTTATAATGTTTGAAGGCGCGTAGCCTGAATTGAAGGCACATAGCCTGAACTGCCGTTCAACCGTAGTTGAATCTTTGTAATATTTGAAGTCGAAGGCACATAGCCTGAATCGAAGGCGCATAGCCTGAATCGAAGGCGCATAGCCTGAATCGAAGGTGCGTAGCCTGAAGTGTCGTTCAACAGTAGCCGAACCTTTGTAGTATTTGAAGTCGAAGGCGCATAGCCTGAGTCGAAGGCACGTAGCCTGAAATGTCGTTCAACCGTAGTTGAACCTCTGTAATATTTGAAGTCGAAGGCGCATAGCCTGACTTGACGTTCAACCATGGTTGAACCTTTGTAATATCTGAAGGCGCATAGCCTGAGTTGACGTTCAACCGTAGTTGAACCTTTATAATTTTTGAAGGCGTGTAGCTTGAATTGAAGACACATAGCCTGAAATGCCGTTCAACCGTAGTTGAACCTTTGTAATATTTGAAGTCGAAGGCACATAGCCTGAAATGTCGTTTAACCGTAGTCGAACCTATGTAATATTCGAAGTTGAAGGCGCATAGCCTGAATCGAAGGTGCGTAGCCTTATTTGACGTTCAACCGTAGTTGACTTTTGTAATATTTGAAGTCGAAGGCGCATAGCCTGAAATGTCGTTCAACCGTAGTTGAACCTTTGTAATATTTGAAGTCGAAGGCGCATAGCCTCACTTGACATTCAACCGTGGTTGAACCTTTGTAATATCTGAAGGCGCATAGCTTGAGCTGACGTTCAACCGTAGTTGAACCTTTATAATTTTTGAAGGCGTGTAGCCTGAATTGAAGGCACATAGCCTGAACTGCCGTTCAACCGTAGTTGAACCTTTGTAATATTTGAAGTCGAAGGCACATAGCCTGAGTCCCAGTTCAACCGTAATTGAACTTTTTAGGTGAAGGCGCGTAGCCCCAGCTGATGTTCGACTTTTGTTTTCCCACATACACGAACGTGTTGGGGGTTGGGATTTGTTTCTGGTTTCAAATCTTGCCTAACTTGCGCTTGTGGTCTTTTCGACTGGCCCGCGCGGGTCACCCCGTTACAGATCTCGATTCGAGAGATGTTTTTGTGCTTTCCTCCCTTTTGGCAGGGTCCCGTGTGGAAAGGGGGCGCGGTACCTTAGGCCTATTTTCCCCATACGCCTGGGGGATTTGCTTCTTTTTCTTTTTCTTTTTTTTCTTCTTCTTCTTCTTCTTCTTCCTCCCTTCGCTCGGAGACGCGGGGATGCGGAAGCGAGCTCATCTCGAGGTTTTTGACTTCCTACGATCCGATATCCCGCTAGGGTTTATTCGAGCTGGGTTGTTCATTTTCCTTTTTCGATCAAAGGATAAACTACGTGATTCTGCTATGAAATCCCCACAGACGGCGCCAAATTGTTTAGCTCAAAGTTTTCATAACTTTAGAAGCATAAAAAATCAAAATAAACGGAGGGCCAATTATAGCAGATCGTAATAAATCCAAAGACCAAAGGAATAAAATATAAAAGACGACAGTTATAGATTAAAAGGAAGAGGATGAAGATCTTTTATTAATGATATTGGTTTGGTCTGCCTCTCCATGGAGAGGTTCAGAGCCTTACAAGGATGTATTCTCTCTTCTTTTAGAAGGAGATGTGAAGAAGAAGAAGTAACCCCCCTTTTAGGTCTCTTTCTCTAAGTATTTAGAGTTAGGAGGTTTGCCAGCTAGCGCCAAGGGGTTGGGACCACATAGATAGGACGCCCTCGCCAGGACGGCCAAGTCGTGACCTTAGTTGTCAAATTGGGTAACTGCCCGATAATTGTGTGAATAAACGGCCGTATCATTTGTTAGTCATACAAACAACAACAACAACAACTACCCAGTATAGTCCCACAAAGTGGGGTCTGGGGAGGGTAATATGTAGACGAGCCTTACCCCTACCCGAAAGGGCAGAGAGGCTGTTTCCAATCGACCCTCTGCTCAGTGAAGGAGAGGAAAAATAAAAACAAAAACAAAAACAAAAACAAAAATAAAAACAAAAGAGCATTAGTAACTCCAGCAGAAATAGCGTAAATAATTATCTAAACATAAGAAACATAAATAAAATAGCATGCAATAATATCATACAGTAACTACCATAAATAATTGTCATAAGGGAGACACAAGCCAAAACACAAATCATCTATGGATAGCCCTGCCAAGCCTCACCCAACCCCGGATGAGGAGTACGAAAAACTCTAGGAGCCCCTATCCTACAACCCTGATACTAGACCTCCAGATATTCCTATCAAGGGTCATGTCCTCGGAAACCCGCATTCTAGCCATGTCATGCCTAATCACCTCTCCCCAATACTTTTTAGGCCTCCCTCTGCCTCGCCGAATGCCGACAATCGCCAGCTGCTCACAACTCCTCACCAGGGCATCAGGACTTCTCCTCCGTACATGCCCGAACGACCTCAGCCTCGCTTCTCGCATCTTCTCATCCACCGGGGCCACCCCCACCTTCTCTCGAATAACTTCATTCTTAATCTTATCTAACCTGGTGAGCCCGCACATCCACCTAAGCATCCTCATCTCCGCAACCTTCATTCTCTGAACATGAGAGTTCTTCACGGGCCAGCACTCCGCCCCATACAACATTGCAGGTCTAACCACAGCTCTATAAAATTTTCCCTTGAGTTTATGTGGAACTTTCTTGTCACAAAGGACTCCTGATGCAAGTCTCCACTTTGACCACCCCGCTCCTATACGATGAGTGACGTCCCCGTCAATCTCTCCGTCCCCCTAAATCACGACCCAAGATATCTGACACTGTCGCTCTTGGCGATGACCTGAGATTCAATCATCACGTCCCTTGTTAGTCATTTGACCAATTTGACCACCCCGCTCCTATAGATATCATTTGTTAGTCATAAATAGGCTTAAATAAATGCGTTAATCCCATTCATTATCATGAGGTCAAGTTTTGATCCATACAGACGGATTGTTGCTAAAAGAGCTCCACTGGTTGCAGTTGCATCAAAAAACAAAAAAAAAAGAAGCTACAGTAATAAGGAGGATTAGAGAGGTGAGGAGTGGAGCAGAAAAAAAAGGAGAATGGATGCAGCTGGGTTACGTTAGAATTGGAAGGTAATAGAGGGCGTGAGGGTTGACTTTCTAAATGAATGATGACCATGAAAGCAGGGACCATCATCGACTGCGCCAGGGAAGCAACTCAAGCCAAGGATTTCGTAGCTTCTTATAACGGAAAGATACAGAGAGAAGATATTGTTCAATGAAATGGATAAATGGAAAACGATTGGATCGGAATTTTTCTTCTTCTTTTTTTGTGGGGGGTGTGGGGTTTTGTTGGGGTGGGGGGGGGGGGGTTCATACATGTCATGCATTTGCGGATTCAGTCTGACGTGATTAGCCATGGTACTCGACTAACGAACGCGTCCCACATATTAACTGGCTGAGGCATTTAAGATAATGCTTCTGAACATGTTGAGATGTCAGAATGAAAACTCGTGAAGTTGGGACATGAGTATAGAATACTGTACAAGTACAGGTGTCTATTTGGATAATAAGACGTAACTATCCAAAGGTACTAACATCCTGGATTTAGGATACTATTCATAAAATAAAGGATAAACCTAGTAGCTCCACTTGTTATTCTGCAATCAATTAGCAACTTTTCCGGATCAAGCAACAACAACAACAACAACCCAGTAAAATCCCACAAGTGGGGTCTGGGGAAGATAATATGTACGCAGACCTTACCCCTATCCCGGGGGCAGAGAGGCTGTTTCCAGGAGACCCTCAGCTCAAGACATCAACAAGAGACAATAAGTTAGTACTATCAATAAACTCATACTAAAAATAACATAAAATACACCATATAACATAAAATAATAAAATAAGAGCAATATACGAAATACGACACAGAAATAGAAGATATAGATGAAATAAATGAAAGGTATACTAATATCCAACAGATATCTCCCAGATCAAGCAATCAGTTAGTAATTTCTTTTCTAACTGATTGCTTGATCAAAAAGTTTCTAATTGATTGCTGAAATCAGAAGTAGATATTTAACACAGCATACTGAGTAGTAATGTATTCAACTATAGTTTTCATAATAATTTGCAGATGATTCAAATAATTAAAAGCACCAAAGAGAGAGTTAACTATCATTTCATAATCAAGTTGTACAAACATAATTTGTGTACTCTCTAAATTTTCTTACTATCAATAAACCACACATGATTCTAGATCTTCAAAGATAGGTGAACCAAATATGCACAGGTCAGATGACTTATAAAATCATTATACTTAGACAAAGCCTTTAGTTTTTTATAGTAACTTTAAGGACATAGTTACATATATTTTTTAAATAACAGTAACTTGATTATAGCACTACGAATTCCATACATATAGCTACTTATAAAGTTACTAATTTTCCCAAGATAAGTTGCCCATCTTAAAGCTTTGTAAACGCACTATTATATTGTTAATGATGGTGTCTGGACCAATTTGGTGGGCAAACCATTGACTGACAGTCACGGCATTCCAGTTGGGGCGTGACACAATTATAATGAAACACAAATTAAGAAAATCAGGGAAAAAATAAATTACATTGTTACGAGCTATGTGAGTCACCCCAACGGATTCCGATCACGGCCCTACTATTTGAGTTGTGGTACAATTATAATGAAACGCCGTAGCAAAAAAATTTAGAGAAAACATAAATTACATATGTAGATCTAGATTATATGATAGTAGTTGACGCTTTAGTTTACTTTTGATTATTTAGTTGAATTTAATTTAATTAATATTCGAACTATTAAACAGAAAACGGAAATAACGTACCCATAAGTTGAGAGAGTGCCTTCATGGTGCGTTTCTCAAGCTTGTCAAGTTTCTTCTGCACATCCCGTCGCAGGTCCCAATTTGGCTTTTTGGGAGCAATATTCAGAAATGGATCCTGATATTTGACCAAAGAAAAAGCACAACATGTAACCTTCAACTAATATGAATGTGAAAACCATGAAGAAAACAACAAAAGAAAAAAATAGTGCAATCACTGAAGCACCTCTTTCTTCTCTTCAACGGGAGGTAGGGTAGCAATAGGGTCCTCAAACTTTGGGAGTACTGGCGGAGCCACTTTGCCTTCTTGAAGCAGCTTATCATGTGGCAGGTAATTTCGGAACTTCATTTGGACATCACTGCAATATATATCAATCAATAAATATTATGTCTCATCCAAACCTATCTGAGTTATTTATTAGTAATCTCAATTCTCTTTTCCTAATAGAGCTAGTGGCAAATAGTGTTGAAGCTAAAGGTAAAGGAAGGGGGTTCAATTGATCCACTTCTTTCTGAAATTACACTGTGCAAGAAGGGTAAAATTAATCTTTTTTGTGTACAAATAAACTGCTGAATCCCCTTAACATAAAGGGAAGCTTCTAGGTATAGCCTTTTTGCATATTTTTGAATCTTCTTGTTCGGATTTCTGGCTCTGCACTGCGTACAATGACCGATAAAAAGCCATCAACTTGTTAGGGGTAAGTATTGGCTTGCTTCCTTTCATCTTGCTAGTTGGATAGGTCTAGAATCATACAAAGGGAACGGATGCTTGCTGCTCGCCCCTATCTCTAAAGTGACTTACGCACTCCAGTTGTTAACCACTAAACACGAAGCTAAGAGCGGAAGGAGGTACTTGAACCCTCTCCATTCCGCTCTATTCAGGTCTATTTCATTCCAATTCTGACGGATTTGTCTATTACGGAAAACATACATTCAGAAAAATTGAACAAGATAGCAGTGTCACAAAATTTCTAGCAGAACCCAGATTCAATGGCGACACGAACTGTTAATTGAGCCTAGAAAAAGAAACCCTATACGAGGAATACAGTTAATGGTACTACTACTTACTTTTCATCATCGTCTTCGTTAGTGTTGTTATTATCAGCAGCATCGTCCGGGGTTTCGAGAAGTTCCTGAGCGGCTCTGAGGGCTCTGAGCCTCTCCCTTCGGGCAGCTGCTGCCGCCTCTATGGCGTTTTCCTCCTCCGCCGACATTGAGAGAATTAATATATATTACTATGTGAGAAGTTAAAGCTGAGTGCCTGAGTATGGAGAACCGTCGCCAATTCTATCGAAGGAACCACGGGCAAGTGAAAGAGATGGAAAAAGCGTAAGACACAACATTGATGATGAGCAGCTGGTCTTATTTACATTAAGTTGTAAATTTAAATACCAAAACCCAGCCCGGAATTACTTTGTACACTTTTTAAACTTAACCTTATTGCAGATTTGCACTAAAGAATAATTCAATAGTCATAAATCAAAGTCAAAAATGATTTTAGTTAACTAAATTATAAGAGTTAATAAACTAAAACTCACCTAAATTATCATCCTTTTTTTGTCAAATGAAAATTTTATTTCAACCATTGGGCAAACTTAAATCATCTGTTCCTTTGGACTCTAGAACACATCTCAAAAGTACAATCAGAAATAGAAAACTCTACAACTATTGTTGTTAAGCTAAAATTCTATCACACACAAAAGATGAGTATTGTTACAATTGTGAAGAATCGCACAAGGGATACCTATTCATAGTCTGCAGAATGGGTATCCATTTAGGCTGATTCATTCAAGTAAAGCACTTGAAGTGTAATCTCCTTTG
Source organism: Nicotiana benthamiana (assembly GCA_034376525.1). Classification (NCBI taxonomy): domain Eukaryota; kingdom Viridiplantae; phylum Streptophyta; class Magnoliopsida; order Solanales; family Solanaceae; genus Nicotiana; species Nicotiana benthamiana. Next base: position 34,918,144 of record CM067333.1, on the reverse strand, counting down.
CTCGATCTTGGGCATTTCTGTTCGATTTTTGAAATCTTCTGTTGTTTCTTTCCATCCATATGTTGTAGACTACTGCTGCAAACACCACACCGAGGATGGCTTTTCTGGGGTTCCTATTTTTGACATTAGCAGTTAACCATTGCACTTCTGACTCCCATGTGCCTGTCGTTCTTTGATACTTCAACCATTGTAACATACCTTGCCACAGAGCTTGGGAATATAAGCACTCAAAGAATAAATGGTCATGTGTTTCTTCAATATCTCTTCCACATAATATGCAAGATTGATTAATTTGAATTCCCCATTTAACTAATCTGTCAACTGTTGCCAAGCGCCTATGTAGTGCCATTCATAAAATATATTTCTGTTTTGGGAGCATGCCAGTCACCATCAATAAGGTTTTCCATCGGACATTGGGGCACTGTGGAGTGGTATGAATATATGCCTTTCTGATGCTAAATTGCCCATTTTGAGTACATGTTTGCATTCCTGTTCCATCAGTTGCCCACCATTCTCTTGCTCCAAACAATTTCCTAACGAGCGAGCTAGCTTGTTTAGGAATTTCCATAGTAGTAATGTCTCTTTTCTTTATGTAGTGACAATGGATCCATTTGATCCTGAGTTTGTCTTTCATAGACATTAAGGCCCAGAGATGTTTTGATAGAGCTGCTTTATTCCATCTTTCATAGGAGATAATGTTCAAACCTCCTGCTGCCTCTGGTTTACACAGTGTTTCCCAAGCAATTGGAGTCCTATGACTAGTTTCATGACTACCAGTCCACAGGTAGTTCCTGCAAATTTCATTTACCAGTTTTATAATTTTTTTTGGAATGAGGAATATCTGGGCCCAATAAGTTTGCATTTCAAACAGGACAGTTTTGATGAGTTAAATTCTACCAGCATAAGATAGGAGTTTGGATGTCCAGTTTCTAATTCTGTCCACTATCTTCTCTACTAGGGGCATACATTGTGATATTGTGAGCTTTCTTGTAGATAAGGGTACTCCTAGGTATTTGAAAGGAAAATTGCCCTCTGCTAAGTGGAGCTCAGAACAAATTTTCTTTTTGAATTCAGTTAAAACACCCGCTATATATAAGGAGCTTTTATCCATATTGGCTTGAAGGCCTGATACCTTTGAGAACTGTTCAAATTCATTCATCAATAACTTCATGGAAGTTTCATCAGCCCTACAGCACATCAAAAGGTCGTCTGCAAAGCATATGTGTGTGATTTGTAGTTTGATGCATTTGGGGTGGAAATTAAAATCTGAGTTCCTGTTTAGCTTCTTTAGAGATCTAGTTAGATACTCCATGGCTAGGACAAATAAGTAGGGGGCATTGGGTCCCCCTGTCTTAGTCCTTTCCTTGCTTCAAATGTGTTGGTCAATCCTCCATTTATCAAAAGAGAGTAACTGACTGTGGAGACACATTTCATTATTAGTACTACTATTTTGTAGGGTATTCCAAATTCAAGTAGTACTGCCTTCAGAAAGTCCCATTCGACATAATCGTAAGCCTTCCTAATGTCAACTTTGATCATGTATCTAGGAGATACTGTCTTGTGATTATAGCCTTTGATCAGTTCATGTTCCATAATTACATTATCAAGAATGTTCCTCCTCTCTATGAAGGCTGACTGGGATTGCCCAACTAAATGATCCACAACCATTTTTAGCCTATTTGTCAGGATCATTGAAATGATTTTATACAGTGTTGAGCAGCAGGCAATTGGTCGAAATTCTTTGACATAGCTGAGATTTTTCACTTTTGGAATCAAAGTAACAATTGTGCAGCTAATCAGTTTTAGGGATTTTCCATTTTGGAAAAACTGCTTCACTGCCCTTGTAATTTCCTCCCAACAATTGGCCAAAATTCTTTATAAAATTCTGCAGGATAGCCATCAATACCTGGAGTCTTATCTTAAGGAAGATTCTGTACTATCTGTTTGATCTCCTTCTCTGTTACTGTGTCAACAGTTGCTACTGTTGGTTCAAAGTTAGGCAGGGACCATCTCTAGCCACATTGATGTCAATGCCTGGTAGTTGAACTGCTGCTGTGCCCAGTAGGTTGTGAGAGAATTGTGTAAATTATTGTTGAATAAATTGCTAGTTTTCTACCTAAACTATAATATATCCCCAAAACTCCCCCTGAACTATATATCCTCCTTCATATTAAAACCCCTCGTCGCATTTTTCATAGTGTGTAACACGCTCATAAATTTGTAAGAAATATGCCATGTGGCACTCTATATGGATATTTAATTAGTCTAATAAAAACACTAATTTAATTATGTATTTTAAATATTAATTTGAATTTATTAAATGGGTAAATGTCATTCACCCAATTAAAATATACGGAAAAGGTCCAAATATGCCCGTAAACTATTTGAAATATGACAAATATGTCCGTCGTTAATAGTTTGGCCCAAATATGCCTAAATCCTCCAATAGTTGTGCAAATCTGCCTTTTTTTTTAACGGAAATAATATTTTTTCTTTTCCTTTTTTTAATTAAATAAAATCAAAAATAATTTTCTAAAGAAATTTTACTAAAAGTTTTTTTTACTAAAAACTGAAGGAAAAAATAGAAATAATTTTTTTCCAGTTCTTACAAAAGAACTGAAAATATTTTCTAAAATAATATTTTTGTAAAAACAGAATTTAAAAATCAATTTTATAAAGCAATATTTTTGTGAAAACTGAAAAAAACTGAAGTTATTTTTACTAAAAATTCAAAAAAATGCTTTAGTAAAACTAAAAAATTATTTTCTAAAACAATATTTTGTAACAACCAAAATAAAATCTAAATAACAATTTTGTAAAGATGTATTTTTGTAAAAACTTGAAAAAAAACCCGATTTTATTTTTACTAAAAACTGAAAAAACGAGAAAAATTGCTTTAAAAAGATAGAATTTTTTTCTAAAATAATGATTTTTGTAAAATCTAGAAAAAAACTGGAAAGCAATTTTCTAAAGTGGTAAAAACTGGATAAAAACTGATTTTTTAAAACTAAAAACTGATAAAAAAGAAAATATTTGTTTATTCAGTTTTTACAAAAACATTGCTTTAGAAAATTACTTTTCAATTATTTTTTTAGTTTTACAAAAACAATTACTTTAATTATTTTTCAGTTTTTTTAAAGTGATATTTTTCCACAAATTGGAAAAAAATATTTTAATTTTAATTAATTAAAAATATCTATTTCCATTAGAAAAAAGGGCAGATTTGCATAAAAATTTGACGGTTAGAGCATATTTGGACCAAACTATTAACGACAGGCATATTTATCCTATTTTAAATAGTTTACGGATATATTTGAACCTTTTTCGTAAAATATATAATAGGTATAAGGTAATTAGCATCTAGTAAAATCCCGTTCTCTCTCCTATCTTCCGATAATGGCTTCTTTTTCTCTCACTAGTATTTTCTCCGTTAAGCTTCATTGTGATTTTTATTTTTTACCAATAATCCTCGATTTGGATTATTGGGCTATTTCCATCGAGACCGTGATTGTCTTCTTTCTGCAAAGTATCCAATTTGGGTTATTTAGTGTAAAATTATGTCACTGTTGTTTGTCATTTGATCTCTCTTACCGTTGGTGTTCCCAATCAGTTACAACTCTTTCACAACTTACCGAAACAAACTATAGTCACCAACTTCATCCACTCATTTCCACCTGAGGACAGAAATTGCATGAAGGGAACAGTGTGTAATATATATGTGTATATATGTATATATATATGTATATATATATATATATATGTATATATGTATATATACAATTGTCACGGGGTCGATTTTGGCCAACTCCAAAATCACGCCCATGCGGCAGTCAAGTCCCCCGCTTGACTCAGCCTTCCGAAACACTTGCGATTTTCACAAGTTGACACTTAGACGAAAGTAAGGCAGCAGAACAGAATTTAATGAACACGAAATATACAGGAACAAATTCCCAACCTTTATATTAATATGAAAAGAATACAAAGGACCCTCACTCTTGCTATGAACAATCCGTCGCTCACAGCCCACTTTTGGCTAAGAAGACCCCGTCGATTCTTTGCCAAACACTAAGATCGTCCCACAACCTTAGCCCCTTTTTGAAACACCTAGAACTCCCTCACGTTTCCCTCGTGTTTCCTAGCAAGTAATTCACTCGACTTACTTGGCTGATTCTGCCTAAGCCTAAAGGTCCTATTTATAGGCCTTTATGCTCAACCGCCCATGACCCATGTTGTCTAACAGCTATACATCATGCTTCCTAACTTGTAGTTGACATCCCCAACTACTTAGGATCATGCCACACGAATTGGGGCCACTATACAACAATAATCAGTTCATGGGGATAATGGGGAACATGGGAGATCATGGCCTACAAACAAGGCAACCGCCGCCAACCGCTTCCATGTGCTTCTCATGTGCCATATTCTTGACCAGCTGCGTTTCGCCCCAAGGATGCCCGTGCCATGCCTTAGTTAATTGGACATTGCCCATGCCAATGTCCGCCGCAATCCGCTGTCATAATATTTCCCGCACACTGCCCGGCGCCCATACACCATGCGCACACTGCCTTGGCCTAGTTTTCCGCCTTGTCCGTGCCATGTTCCATTCCCTCATGTCTGCCTCATTTTCCTCGTGCCATTGTTTGTATTTCCTTTCCAATAGCCTAGTCTTAGCTATTGAAAGCCTTTGCCGTCAACCCGCATTTCCGCCTCGCCTTAGCTTAGCCCGTACTTAGCTGTCACAACCCAATGGTGTCATGCCCACTGTCTTTGGCGCGCATGCCATGCCATGCCGCCCCACTTTGCCGATGCTGCCTCTCCAAGCCAGTCCCAAGCGCACCTTGCCCATGCCAATGCCTTGGCCACTACTTGTTCATCACAGCCCGTCAACCCGCATGATCATTTTGCTCACACATAGGCCAATGACAAGGCCATCACGCCCCAATCCTTGCCAATGCCGTGCCAGCGTCCGATGACAAAAGTTAGGGGTCTAACAAACCACCCGCACCTTTTGAAATCGACGTCCTCGTCGAGCCGTCCTAATTTATGAACTCCAAGGGGTCGTTCCGAAACACCCCTCCTGGCAATGCTCCCGCATGCGCCACTGTGACATTTGCCCCCGCCACTTGTTCCTGCCCCTCCGCAGCTAGTACCGCATTTACCTTAGCCTGCATCGGACAGTCCCTCTTCAAGTGCGGTCCCCCGCAAGTGAAACAGCCTCCGAACTTTCCGTTCCTTTCCTTGCCCTTGTGATATTCCGGTCTCACAATCTAGACAAGTTCCCCACTTTCAGAAGCTTGGCCCTTCCCATTCCTCTTCCCTTCCCTTGCCTTGTCCATCCTTCCGTCAGACTTTGAAGGCGAAGTTTCAATAGGTTCTTCACCTATATTCAGGTCTGCCAACGCATCTGCCGCTACAATGGCAGTAGAGAGGCTTTGCACATTTTGCCTTCTCAACTCCAATTGCGCCCATCCCTTCAACCCGCTCATGAAGTAATGCAGCTTGTCTTCCTCAGCCATCTTACTCACATTGAGCATCAAGGATGAAAATTCCTTGACATACTCCCTCACCGTGCCACTCTGTTTCAAGTGACGCAGTCCGTCTCGTGCCATCCAAGACGAGTTTGTTGGAAGGAATTGGGATTTTAATTCCTTCTTCATCAACTCCCAAGTTTCAATCAGTCCAGCACCTTCTCCATCTGCACTTCGTGTACACCACCACACCTTTGCATCGTCCGTCAAATACATTGGTGTGATCACCACCTTTTCGTCGTCGGCTATACGTGCAGCCTGGAAATACTGCTCCATATCCCAAAGGAAATTTTCCAGTTCCTTGGCACTTCTTGCACCACCATAAGGCTTCGGCTCCGGAATCTTCAACTTAGTGCGCTCATCATTTCTAGGGGCAGAATTTTGTAATGCCCTTCGAAGATCAGCCACTTCCCGTCGTAATTCTTCCTTCTCTTGGCGTACCAAGGCCATTTCTGCCAGCGTTGTCTCCTGTCTCGCTGCGTAATCTGCCTCCAACCGCGCCATTCTCGCAAGAACAGAAGAATCATCGATTTCAAGAGCTTGCCCAACTAGTGTTTCCAACTGCTCAACCCTTTGACGCAGCTCCGCATTTGTGCCACCAGCCATGTTTTCAAAAATTCCAACGTAATCTGCCACTGATTGTTTCGCCACTGCCACGAACCTGCTCAGCTCTGATACCAATTGTCACGGGGTCGATTTTGGCCAACTCCAAAATCACGCCCATGCGGCAGTCAAGTCCCCCGCTTGACTCAGCCTTCCGAAACACTTGCGATTTTCACAAGTTGACACTTAGACGAAAGTAAGGCAGCACAACAGAATTTAATGAACACGAAATATACAGGAACAAATTCCCAACCTTTATATTAATATGAAAGAATACAAAGGACCCTCACTCTTGCTATGAACAATCCGTCGCTCACAGCCCACTTTTGGCTAAGAAGACCCCGTCGATTCTTTGCCAAACACTAAGATCGTCCCACAACCTTAGCCCCTTTTTGAAACACCTAGAACTCCCTCACGTTTCCCTCGTGTTTCCCAGCAAGTAATTCACTTGACTTACTTGGCTGATTCTGCCTAAGCCTAAAGGTCCTATTTATAGGCCTTTATGCTCAACCGCCCATGACCCATGTTGTCTAACAGCTATACATCATGCTTCCTAACTTGTAGTTGACATCCTCAACTACTTAGGATCATGCCACACAAATTGGGGCCACTATACAACAATAATCAGTTCATGGGGATAATGGGGAACATGGGAGATCATGGCCTACAAACAAGGTAACCGCCGCCAGCCGCTTCCATGTGCTTCTCATGTGCCATATTCTTGACCAGCTGCGTTTCGCCCCAAGGATGCCCGTGCCATGCCTTATTTAATTGGACATTGCCCATGCCAATGTCCGCCGCAATCCGCTGTCATAATATTTCCCGCACAATGCCCGGCGCCCATACACCATGCGCACACTGCCTTGGCCTAGTTTTCCGCCTTGTCCGTGCCATGTTCCATTCCCTCATGTCTGCCTCATTTCCCTCATGCCATTGTTTGTATTTCCTTTCCAATAGCCTAGTCTTAGCTATTGAAAGCCTTTGCCGTCAACCCGCATTTCCGCCTCGCCTTAGCTTAGCCCGTACTTAGCTGTCACAACCCAATGGTGTCATGCCCACTGTCTTTGGCGCGCATGCCATGCCATGCCGCCCCACTTTGCCGATGCTACCTCTCCAAGCCTGTCCCAAGCGCACCTTGCCCATGCCAATGCCTTGGCCACTACTTGTTCATCACAGCTCGTCGACCCGCATGATCGTTTTGCTCGCACATATTGCATGAAGGGAACATTGTGTAATATATATATATATATATATATATATATATATATATATATATATATATATATATATATATATACGTATACATATACATATACATATATATGGGTTATCTATATATGGATAAAATCGGAGAGTCTGATTTTACGATCATTACATCTTTTTGTAGCTTCCTTGAAGGCCCAGGGCACGTTTCAAGGTTTATGCCTGACCTCGGGGCAGCTTAAATCGATGGTTATCATGGATAAACGGGAAGTTGCCTAGTGTTACGGGGGCGTTTTTAGTCAGTCCCAAAGTCCCACCCGCACGGCAGTCTAGTCACGCACTTGACTTAGCCTTTCCGAAATACTTTGCCAATTTTCAACAAGTTTGGCTTAAAACGAAATTTAGGCAGCAAAATAATAAAAACACAAGCATATACGGGACAAATTCCGAACCTTTGTATTAATTTCGAAAATATACAAAGGACCCTCATTCTTGCTATGAACACAATCCGCTTACAGCCCACTTTTGACGAAGAACACAAGTCTTTCTTGGCCAACAGTAAGATCTGCCCAAGCCAAACCTTAGCCCCTTTTTGAAACACTAGAACCCACCACGTTTCTCTCTTGTTTCCCAATTAGAATTTCCCACGAAATTCCCCTCATACTTCTGCCTAAGTTAAAGGCCCTATTTATAAAACATAGGCAGCCCTTAAACTTGACAACGCATGACACTTGTCGTCTACAGCTTTTGCCACTTGTCGGGCTAAGTTTAAATCTTGCTCCTAATATGTAGTTGACATCCCCAACTAATTAGGATACATTATACACGAAATGGGGTCATAATACAAGCAATAACCATATCATGGGATAATGGGAGATCATGGCTAAAAACAAGGTATCCGCCAACCGCTTTCCATGTGCATTGCATGTGCTTCTCTCACTTGGCCAGTTGAATTTCGCCCAAGGCATACTTTGTACCATGCCTTAGCTCACTTTGACATTGCTCCACGCCAATGTCTTGCTCGCACCTCGCTGCCATGATTTTTCCGCACACGTCCGGCGCCGCTGCCGCCCGCACACCACCTTGGCCTAGTTTTCTGCCCTGTCCGTGCCAACCCTCATTTCCCTCGTGCCATTGCTTGTATTTTCTTTCCCATAGCCTTTCCTTAGCTATTGAAAGACTTTTCCATCATCCCACATTTCTGCCTTGCTTTAGCTTAGCCTGCATTAGCTGCCACAACCCGAAAGTGCCATGCCACTGATTTTGGCGCGCATGCCGTGCCATGCCGCCCTAACTTTGCCCATGCTGCCTCGTCAAGCCTTTTCCAAGCATGCCTTGCCCGTGCCAAGGCCTTGGCCAATACTTTCCCACAACATCCCGTTGCCCGCATGATCGTTTCGCCCGCACATAGGCCAATGACAAGGCCATCATTCCCAAATCCTTGCCATACCCGTGCCACGCCCGATGACAAAGAGTCAGGTCCTAACACCTAGGCACGTGGTCAAAGCTGACAACACCTACAAGACTAGTACCAGTCTATACCAGACTACTAAGTAGTTGTACCAGCTATATTTCTTTGTAATAAATGTGCATGTACTATGTTGGGATTCCCCCTCATATATAAAAGGGTCCCTTGTTATTTTTGCACACATGATATAACACACAATATTTAATACAAGAACATTCTCTACTCTCTACCTTATATACATTCTCCTTTGATTCTATTATTTATATTTATTGCGTTTCATTAATTGTTCTTCATTTGTTGCCCATTATTGATCATAAAGAGCTTAGAACGAAGCTTTTAGATTTGTTAAACCTTAATCGGCCGGTCATAGACTAACATTTAGCTAGACCTCGAGGCCCCATATAGGCAAGCTCGAGGCCCTGATTCTTAGCCTCTCGGTACGCATAACATACTGCTTTCAAGCTCTTATCTTATTTTCTAGTCACGCACTTAGCATATGCTGCCTAACAACTAGCATAAAAATAAATCACGTATTTTCAGAATCACAAAATCAAATCTAATTGTAATTATCATTTTCAAGGTAAACAGTTTGGCGCCCACCGTGAGGCTAAAAATAATAGTGATTGTTTTCTTGCTGGTTTACTACATAATGCAAGTTATGTTGTACACTTTTTCTTGTCCAAGAATCTTTGATTTCAGGTCAAAATGTCTAACTTAGTAAACACGCATGAAAACAACGGTCTTGAGGACCATGGAGAGAACGGTGTAACTGTTCCATGTGTTGGTGTACCACCAAGAAAACCTAAAGATGCACCAGAACCAATTCCCGTAGACGTGGTATCGCGCAATGCTCAACAGGTCGACATTAGCTCCCACACCGATAGGAGTATACGCCAAGAAACCAACAAGAAGCTCAAGAAATCCCAGCGCGAAGCGAACAAGTGGTTAGCCTTCACATTATTTTTTAGATGTTACAGGCACAACATCTTGCTCAAACAAAGCGAACAAAACACTCCAAGCACGTCAGTGCCAGAAACGGCTCCCCGAGCCGAACAGTTTCAGAAAGATCGAGTAACAATAGGTCAGCAACCGACCCCGCTATTATGAAGATGCTCGAGGACCTCACAAAGAGGATTGAGTTGGGCAAAGGTCGACCAAATCCCTGGCACACCCCCGGTCCTGAAAGGTGTTGACTTCAAAGAAATTCTTACAAAAAGATCCCGGCCGCACCCCCGATCTTGAAGGATGTTGAATCAAAGAAATTCGTACAAAATCCATTCCCATCAAATGCCACTCCAAATCCCATCCCGAAGAATTCAGAATGCCCGACCTTCTAAAGTACAAGGGAACCTCAGACCCTACTTATCACGTCACTACTTACACGTGTGCGGTGAAAGGCAATGACCTGAGGGATAACGAGATCGAATCCGTCCTACTAAAAAAGTTCGGAGAAACACTTTAGAAAGGGGCCATGATATGGTATGACAACCTAGCTCCGAATTCGATAGGCTCTTTTGCCATGCTAGCAGACTCTTTCATAAAGGCAGATGCTAGTGCCATCAAGGTGGCTACAAAGAAATTTGACGTCTTAAAAAATTAAACAAAGTGAAAATGAGATGCTTCAGGAGTTTGTATCTCACTTTCAAATGGAGCGGATGGAATTACCACCAGTCTCCAATGACTGGGCAGTACTGGCCTTCACCCAAGGCTTGAACGAACGAAGTTATGTGGCTTCAAGGCAGCTGAAGCATAATTTGGTTGAATACCCCATCGTGACTTGGATGGATGTCCACAACTAATATCACTCGAAGATTAGGGTCGAGGATGACGAACTGGGAGCCCTATTGGGCTAGTTATATCCAAGTAGAATTTTGGCAAAGGAGCCAGATCCAAACAAGGAAAGGTACCAACCATACACCGAAGATAGGAGAAATTCCCCAAGGCATAACATACCCTAAAATGATTGAAAGATAGATCGAGGTCAGAATCCTCGGGGACTCGTGAGTAGAGCCGAATTTGACAGACACACAGGAGCAACGGAGGCACCATGTCTGTCGGAATACAACTTCAATGTTGATGTTTTAGACATCGTATCTACCATCGATAAAATTAGAGACACCAGGTAGCCAAGATCTGTAGTATTAGATCCGTCACAGAGGAACCCTAACTTAGTCTACGATTTTCATAGAAAAAACAATCATAGGATCGAAGATTGCAGACAGGTCCAAGAAGAAATAGCTCGGCTACTCAGTAAAAGGTGCCTCCGAGAGTTCCTTAATGATCGAGCCAAAAATCAGTTCCGGGAAAGAGAGGCGAGTAGGAAGAATGAAACAGATTAACCGCAACATGTCATCCGCATGATCGTTGGAGGAATCGACATCCCGCAGGAACCCATTGTCAAAAAAATAAAAATAACCATCACTAGGGAGAAGCGAACTCGGGGTTCACATATCTGAAGATGCTCTCACATTTAGCGATGAGGACATCGAGACCCCGTCTCAACCTCATAATGATGCCTTGGTAATTTCTTTTTTTATGAATACATTTCCAATTAAGGTGTGCTTGTGGATCTAGGTAGCTCGGGCGACATTATTAGGTCAAGGGTGGTGGAGTAGCTTGGACTGCTTGACCAAATCGTGCCCGCCTCTTGAGTCCTCAACGGATTTAACATGCCGAGTGAAACAATGAAAGGTAAAATCACCCATCCGGTCAACGTGGCCGGCACAACCCAAAATGTTAAATTCCATGTAATCGAAGGAGACATGAGGTACAACACCTTAATCGGAAGACCATGGATACACTGCAGGAGAGTAGTACCATCAAACCTTCATCAAATGATGAAGTTTCCGATGAAAGACGGAATAAAAACCATGTATGGGGAACAACATACAGCGAAGGGAATGTTCTCAGTGCACGATGTGGAACCGACATCAACGCCTCCAAAATCGAAGGATACAAAGGATAAAAAATAGTGAAATAGCAATCACGATACACATTCTTGGCTACACCTGGTAAAACAAGTAAGTAATCATGTCGCATCCCCGAAGTGAACGTTTGAAGCATATTGAGGCTCAAAGCGCCATCACCACTAAGATATAACCATCTCTCTTTTTATTTACATATTACACTAACCTTTGTGCATCTGTCTGATCAAAATAGTCGAAGCATTATCTAGCTCGAAGACCTTAAGGTTTCAAAGCATACATTGCACGCTTTTCCTTCGATTGGGTTTTATCCCAAGAAAGGTTTTACCGACAAGGTTTTAATGAGGCAACAACTATATGCTACCTATGGAGAGCTTAACAAGTATTTAAGGCTTCTCTTCAATCAACCTCGAATACTAGGGGGAATCCCCCAGGGATATCTCCTCCCTGGAGAAGTCAGAATGTGCCAAAAAGGGTCTCAATAGGAAAATGATGTATCGGGCCAAACAGTCAAACAATTGTGTCTGCATAGAACAACCAAACCCTTGACAATGAAAACATGTATACTTGTGCCAAGTAATCAAAGAATATTTTCTCCTCTATCAAAAAGCTTTATGTTTCAAAGAAGTATGCTACTTTTACAAGAAACAACACCAGAGTTAGAAATTTTCCGAACACTCGGGGACCAACGCCAAAAATTTGAGGCGCTATGACCTCTGGGTTGAAAATTCGAACTCGTGACCCCTCAATGACGCAACACCATGTTTACAAAGAATGGCCCCTGATCCAAGAAACTTTCGACATCTCGGGGACTGTTGTCAACTATCACCCATCGAGCTATCAGAAACTCAAGGTTGTAAGACCTCGAACGGGCAACCTCGAGCCCGAAAACCCTCCATATGGCAATACTAGAAAATGTAGAACCTCCACGAGGCATTATCAACAGTATAGGACCTCTATAAGGCAACACCAAAACTGTAAGACATCAAGCAAGGCATGAGTTAGACTTATACCAAGTTAGCAAACCTGTAAGGCCTCAAGCGAGGCCTGAGTTACACTTGTACCAAGTAATCAAATCTCTAAGACCACAAGTAAGGCACGTTAAAAATTATAAGACCTTGCAGTAGGTATAAATCTTGATCTTAAAGTTAAGGTTATACATTCGAACTTGTAAGACACCTAAAATGGCATACCCTCGATGTAAACGCTGAAACTACTCCACTCGAATACTAAAAGGCTCCGGCCAAACTCACGCGACTCGGGGATTCCTGACCATCACTATAAAATCACAGGCCTTCAAATTACTTCGAAAAGAACCACTTAGTCAGGCTACCCTCAGTATAAGCAAAAGAACTTCGATCATATTAGCTCCAAACAAGAGGCTTCGAAACAATTTCAGCCATTTAGTGAAACCATCTGAGGTTCTTATTCATCGCTATATAATGACTCACAATCGAGGTTCTTATTGAGCCGTCGAAGAGCTGGGCAAACACAAAACTTCAAAAAGTCTTTTGTGAGGGAAAAATAAAGCCTACATTAGAGGTCATACCTACCCAACACGTAACAGCCCAGATGCCAGCTTACGGTCGTATCGGCTCAATGCATAAGAGCCACTACCGCCAGCCTATACTAAGAGGTTGTACCGACCCAATACGTATGAGCCGCTGTCGCCAACCTGTACTAAGAGGTCGTACCAACGCGTAAGACCCTATATGCCATATTACATTGGAGTTCGTACCAACCCGGCGTATAAAAGCCTAAGAGCTAGCTTAAAATTCAAAAACTTAAGGGTCAATGAGCTCGAATCGAAATCCGACTCGGAGATTAAGCCCGAAAGAGTTAGCTAAAAATACCTAAAAGCAAATGCATAAGAGCCTACGAGCAAGCCCAATAAGCCTCAGGGCCGACTAGCAAAAGGGTTCTACCTCGAATGAAAGATAAAATCGAAAGGTTTCATTTTTTACGTATACATGAAAAAAATACAAAATCTCCCTTTACAAATTTCTCAAAGAACACTACACAAAGAATCAAAAAGAAAAAAGCATAGTATATTTTCTCCTCGGGAACTGTGGCCCTATCGGCATCTTCTCCATTATCTTCGGTATCAAATACGAGGAATTTGGCGTCACATTCATTCACCATGGCCTATGCTATCTCTTCTTAGATATTGAAGCCACTAGCATGGATCTCTTCGAGGGTTTCCCTCCGCGATTTTCACCAGGCATATTCATTACTTCTGCTTTCTCGATAGGAAGCACCTCTCAACAAAGCCCGAGCCTCAGCAACATCTTTTAAATAGACGACCATTTTCTTGTTGGCCTTAGCCCGAGTCTCTTCAACTTCAGCCGGGGCATCCAAAACTTCGGCCTTAATCTCTAATAGGCCGAACTCGAGTTTTGCAATCATGCTCGTATGAATCGAGCTATTTTCATGGGCATTTCGGAGCTGTAACTCGAGGGCAGAAATCTTTGCCAAAGCATGCTTCTTTGCTGCAATATGGGCATCTATCTTAGCCCTTAACCTGTTACACTCATACTTGGACTGGCCAACCTTGCCCTAAAGGCATTCCAGATCCTCTGTCTTTCTCTGCAACTGAAGTATAGAAATATTAATCTATGAGGATAGAATAAGAATCATGCATCCCCTCGGAGCAAAAGTTTCCTGTTTCTCAAGATGGATTCCGAAGTTCGAGCTTCGATTCGCCTCGTACAGCAGTTATACCAACTTCTCTCCCCTTTTTTCACAAAGAAGCATGAGGGATTTCTCTCTGTCCAAGGCTTTTCGTAACTTGGCTTCACGACGAAGTAGCTCGAACTTAAGCTTGTCAACGACCTATGAGAAGGGACCTCAATAAGGAAATGAAAGTGCAAAACTAAAAAATCAATATAATCGGCCAAAATTCACCATAAAACAGAGCCATTTCGCTTCCTCAAAAGTCAAACGCTCACCGATCGGCCTTGTCTCATTGGCCCCAGCAGAACCAATCCCAATAGGAATGTGATCGTTCGAGACCTCACTTTAGTTAGGCGGCCCCTAGCCTCGAATATACCTCGATGTACCGATGAGAAAAGAAGGCGGTGACAAAAAATCCTTGTCCCTCGAAGTACCTTCAACGGGGAAAAAAGACCACAGCAGGGGAGGAACCATTTTTTAAGGCCAGAAGCCTCGGGTCCTGCAGGCTCAGCCGAGATATCTTCTATGTTCCTCCAAGCAGGACTTGTCTCACTTTGAGCACATTCACCATGCGAGGGTACCTTTTGTTTGTTATTATTCCTCGTTCCCGAAGCCAATGACCCTTCCTCTTCTCGAGGGAGCCCGATCTCACCTCAGGAAATTCTCCAATTCATGTGGTGGCAGAATTAGCATGCATAAAAGAAAGTACTTTCAAAGAGAATAAACACGTGACACGTACTGTGTTGTTTTGCCTCCCATCTACCCTTCGATAGGTCTCGCCACTTGCGCTTATCATAGGACGAGCAGGCTGCCAGCTTCCGAGCCGAATCCGTCAGGTCGGGGACCTCGTATGGAATCCACAGGGTTGCTGCAAAAAATAAAAGCAAAGCGTCTTTATAGAATCTATCTCCACCATAGACGAGACGATAAAAACTCAAGTGTGAAAGTTATGTGTAAAATTCCATTCCTCAGGAAATGGCAGGAACTCCACGCGGAACATTGACAGTCCGAACTCGGACAAATCGATTCATCCACCCCCGGTCCGTATTTTCTTCATCATCGGCAATAAAGGTCATGGCGGATCGGCATTGCAAAGCCATCAGGCCTCGGCAATGAAAGGGTTGGTATAATATAATGAGATGACTAAGGGTGAACTCGTCCCCGGCTTCCTCCGCAAAGAACCTCATCATTAATACCATCCTCCAGAATGACGGGTGAACATGTGCTAGGGTAACCTGATATCTTCAATAGAAGTCAAGCGTGACTCTACCAAGAGGTATAAACATGAAGGGTTACATGTATATGTCCAAATATCCCTCTATGTGAGCTTTGTGTTCTCTTCTAGGGATGTTCTCTTCTAGGTAAGGTACCTGCAGTACCACCTTTCCCCCCATCTGTAGTCTCTCCTCACTACTCAAGGTGTTCCTCTCTTATGGATGAAGTGAGTCTCGATGCATGGTCCTAATGCCCCTCAACATTGGGAGGTATCTCTAACAAAAGGTCCCTCCTCGAGATAAAGCATCTTGAGGTTAGCTTGCCAGACGCCGACGGTGTACTACCAATCAAGCGGGAAGCAGAGGTGAAACCCTCCTCTTCTTGGCGAATGGATTTGGGCATAGCAAACATAGTTATGGAAAAATAGGAGAAGGGAGATGAAAACTCAGGCAAAAACTTTGAATTAAAATTAAAAAAAGGCTGACGCAAGGAAAGGAGAGATTTATAAAAAGGATAGATGTTCAAAGTAGCGGAACCCTCAAATAAGAGGAGAGAAAACTCATATATTGTAACGACTCTGCCGGTCATTTTTGAAATTTACACCTTGATTCCCTAATAACTATTTCTCCAAAGTTCGTTTCTGCTATTTTGGTTTGCCGGGACGTTCGGTGTTAAGTTTCGGAGAGTTTTGGGACATTTAGTCCCTAAATGAGAGCTTAAGTGTTAAAATGGTCCACAGTTGGAACTGTGTGAAAACAGCCTCAGAATGAAAATTTGAAGGTCTCGATAGCTTTGTAGGTGATTTTGAGATTGCGAGCATATTTAGAATGTATTTTATAAGTCTGTAGCTAATTTAGGCTTGAATTGGCGAAGTTAGTATTTTGACGATTTTCGGTTGGTAATGAGATTTTGATCCGGGATTCAGAATGGAATTCCGAGAGTTTCAGTAGTTTCGTTAGGTGATTTGGGATACGCGTGGAAAAGTTTAGTCATTCGGACGTTTTTTGGTTGGTATTTTGATCGAATGGGTATTTTGGAAATTTTAGAAGAACTTAAGCTTGAATTTGATGTAGTTTGATGATTTTGGCGTTGTTTGAGGCATTTTGATGATTGGAACAAGTTTGTATGATGTTTTAGCAGGTGTTGGTATTTTTGGTTGATGTCTCGGGGACGTCGAGGTGATTTCAGATGGCTAACGGAAATTTTTGAAGTTGGAAAATGCTGTAGAAATACAGCAGTCTGTGCAGAGCAATTTTGCTCTATGCGATCGCATAGTTCGATCGCATAGGGTTAGCTATAGTGCTCTAGAATTTTGTTCTATACAATCGTATAGTATTAGCTAGAGTGCCCAGGAATTTTGTTCTATGCGATCGCATAGTGTTAGATACAGTGCCATGTGATTTTGTTCTATGCAATCACATATAGTTATCAACAGTACCCAGATTGAATATTAAAAAACAGTTCATCCGCGAACCCAATCCATTTTCCACCATTTTGAGCATTTTCAGAGCTACTTGGGAGCATTTGAAGCGGGTTTCGGCTGGGATTGATTGGAGGTAAGTTTTATGACTTAAAAACATGATTATATTGTAGAATCATCCTTGAAATCCTTGAGAATTTAGCCAAATTGTAAGAAATTAGAGCTTGAGTTTTGAATTCTAAATTCGAGAGTTGAGAGGTTATTTGTGATCCGATTTGAGAGATTTTTATATAGTTAGACTCGTGATAGTACAAGGGTTCTGAAAATATAATTTTACCCGATTCCGAGACATGGGCCCGAGGGGCATTTTGGTTATTTTATACAATTTCGCATATTAGCTTAGAATTTAATTGTGGAATCCATTACTTGAATTTTTATTTACAATATGCAATTTAATTGAATAGATTTGAACTATTTGGAGTCGGATACTTGTGGCAAAAGCGTGGTTTCTGGTTGACTTGCACTTGTTCGAGATAAGTGGATTCTCTAACCTAGTGTGGGGGACTTTGTCCTTTAGGATATAATATTTGGTAATTGGATGCCTTGTACATGAGGTGACAAGTACGTACCTGAGCTAATTGTTGAAAATCCAAATTTTTACTTATAATACTTGAACTGAGTTTCTTCCGTATTTGCTTTATTCTACTTGCTATTATAGCATGTGCTAGTATAGAAAAGCATGTTTAGTTGATCCAAATTTCCTATTTGCTTAATTTGCCTTAATTGTAATTACGTGAAGCATGTTAGGCCAGAATTATTTGTTGCCTTGTATTGTTGAACTTCAATTTTTGAATATTTATCTGATTTTGGTTGTGTGTTTACATTGGGACTACGGATGTGGGATTCCGGTAGCTCCCCCCTTGTTTGTTTACTTTGGGACTGCGGGTCTGATTCCTGATAGATCCCCCCTGCACTTTTATTTTGGGACTACGGGTTAGATTTCCGGTAGATCCCCTTGCACATTGATAGTTGGACTACGGGACAGTATCCTGGGAGATCCTTCAAATATATTTATACGGTGGACTAGGGGACGGTATCCCGGGAGCTCCTTGTACAAATTGATAAAATGGACTACAGGACGGTATCCTGGGAGATCCTCATTATTGACATTGATATTGAGTTGTTTACTCTATGTTATCTTATTTTCTGTGTGCTAATTGTTGTTTGTGTAATCCGATTTATTTCGTAGTTAATTTGAATTATTTTATTTGGCCCAAGTTTTATTTTAGTTTTGAAGATTGACAAATGAACTGATAGAAAGACCTGGTCCATCTTGTACTACACAGTCTGAATCAACCTGGGCACATGCAGAGCACATGAGGAAGATAATACACCAAAGATAACACATCAATATCTTCTGAACATAATCGAAAAGGTTGCATTGGGATAAGGAGGACAATCTCCTTATATGAAGAGAACTTAATCGTAAGTTAGGGTAATAATTGGAGTTTGCGTTGGCTAAGGACTCGAATTGTGAACGGATAAGAAGTGGAGTCTTAATCAAACTCTAATTGCTAACTCAATATATGATTGCGTTTGTTCTCTTTTACAGGAACACACACAAGCAGAAGTAAAGCATATTTGAGAGCAAAAAGAGCGAGTCTGATTTGCAAGCAACATATGCAAGTTACAAGTGTGTACGCCTACAGCTACATGAACCTAGAGAAGAACCTGTTCCATCTGATTGTTTTATTTCTAGTTCAATTGTAGTAGGTTTTATATAGTACCTTTCAGCTTTCCTAGTAGCAATTGTATTAGGTACGTTGTGTCATCATGTTAGAGTTAACTTGGTAGTGTCGCATCAATTGAGGTTGTGTGCCACACTGGGATTAAAGTTTAATCCTTAGGTTTACAAAGATTTTTTGTAAATGCTGTTTTGGCTCATTGATTTTAGTGGAGTTTGGGAAAATCCTACTGAGTAGTAGGTTGTGATTTTTTCACCTTCTGAGCCAGATGTTTTCCACGTAACAATATATGTGCACGTTACTTTCAGCTTTTATTATTCCGCAAACTGCAGTAGTTAGAACACTTAGAAGAACCAGGTTCTTCTAACGCGAAAATTAGGTACCATATAAATCACCCCCCTCTTGTGTGGTATTGACGTTTATTAACATCAATTGGTATCAGAGCAGGTTATCCTTGAAGAGGTTAACACCTTAGGAAAAAGATCAACATGAGCGCACCACCTGGGAACTGGGAAGGACAGTCTACTGCAAGGCCTCCACTCTTCAATGGGTTCTACTGTTCTTGGTGGAAAAATAGAATGAGATACCACATCATAGGTGAAGATTATGAACTTTGGGACATCATCACTGATGGTCTTCTTGCTACAACCAAGAAGAATGCTGACGGAATGGATGTTCCAAAAACTAGAGCAGATTGTACTGCTGAAGATCTAAGAAAATGGGAGAAAAATGCTAAAGCTAAGAAATGGCTAGTGTGTGGACTTGACCCTGATGAGTACAGTAGGATTCAAGGATGTACAACTGCAAAGGAAATTTGGGACACTTTACAAGTGGCTCATGAAGGAACACCTCAAGTGAAGAGGTCCAGAGGAACTCTACTGTATTCTCAATATGAGAATTTTACTATGAAGGATGGTGAAACTATCCAAGAGATGTATACTAGGTTCACTACACTGAAAAATGAACTTGAGTCTCTTGGAAGGGTTATTCTGGAAGAAGACAAGGTAGAGAAGATTCTAACTAGAGCTTTGCCAATCTCCTGGGAAAGCAAAATCACTGCCATTTAGGAATCCAAAAATATTGCTACTCTGAAATTGGATGAACTGATTGGAAACTTGACTGCTTACTAATTGAGAAGGCAAACTATGAAGATGGATGCTCCAAAGAAAGAAGTCTGGCTCTCAGTATCTCAAAAGGATC
Organism: Nicotiana benthamiana; assembly: GCA_034376525.1. Classification (NCBI taxonomy): domain Eukaryota; kingdom Viridiplantae; phylum Streptophyta; class Magnoliopsida; order Solanales; family Solanaceae; genus Nicotiana; species Nicotiana benthamiana. The sequence goes on along the minus strand of CM067333.1, from coordinate 34,898,165 downwards.
AGATCTTGAACATGATGAAATGACAATGATAACTAGAGACTTCAAGAAATACCTTATGCGAGACAAGGGCTCTTCAAGAGCATCAATATTCAACATACCTAGGGCTCCTTAGAAGCAGAAAAATGATGGTTGCTTTAAATTTGGAAAGACAGATCACATGATCAAGAACTGTCCTCAATGGGAGATTGAGTGGAAGAAAGAAAGGGCTGAAAGAAGGAACATGAAGAAGGAATAGGTTCAAACAAGGAAAAACAAAGGTACTACCAAAGCCATGGTTGCTGCATGGGGAGATACGTCAGATGAGGACTCAGAAAATGAAGCTGAAGATGAGCAAGCTCTTATGGCCATCGGAGAATCAGAAGATGAACAAGAGGTAAGTATTCTACATCTTAAAGAAAAGATTAAATTCTTGTCTAAAGAAAAATTGGTTGAACTCTTGATGGACTTCACAGATGAGTCTGAAATAATAAATAGTGAGAAAGATGTTCTGTCTTGGAATTCTGTAATACTAGAAGAAAAATGCAAAAGACTAGAATCTAGGGCTGATGAGAGTAATATTTTAAATGCTGAGTTGAAGAACCAGGTTCTTCAACTGGAGAATAGTGTCCTAGAACTCAAGTCTGAAAATTTGAAATTGAAAATAGGGACAGGAAAGAAAAAGGTTGATCAATCATTTCTCACACTAGAAGAAAATTTAGGAAAAATGAAAGATGAGCTGTATAAGAAAGTTGAATCAATCAAGGTCCTTAAAGAAGAATTAGGAAAGGCTAAGCATGAACTAGATAGAACATGCAAATGGAACAAGGCTTCCGATGCACTCTCCTGGCTGCAAGAGCATCACAGCAGCAACAAGAGAGGACTTGGGTTTGGGACTCAAGCTCCAAAATGGGATCCCAAAAACAATTATCTCACTCTTCCTGAGAACAAAATCTGTACACATTGTGGTAAAACTGGCCATTACAAAAATGAATGTAATGCAAAAGAAAAGGCCAGTCGAAGAAAAAAATGTTTTGTTCAAGAAAAACACAAAATGCCTGGATGGGCAAAGAAAAATCTAATTCATCCTTTTGCCCATAAAAAGGGACCCAAACTAGTTTGGGTTCTTAAGACTAACCCCTAATTTCATTTTGCAGGTCCAAGTGAAAGGAAGTAGCCAAATTTGGTACATGGATAGTGGCTGCTCAAAAGATATGACTGGTAACAAGAACCAGTTTCTTTCACTTGAGAACCTAAGAGGAGGCAATGTCTCCTTTGGAAATGGAAAGAAAGGTGAGATCATTGGGGTTGGAAAGGTAGGAAAGACAGACTCTCATTCCATTGAGAATGTCTATTTGATAGATGGCTTGAAATATAGCCGGATAAGTGTGTCACAACTGTGTGACAGAGGTAATCTAGTGGCTTTCACTTCCTTAAAATGTTTTGTGATTAGACTTACTACTGACAAGATTGTTTTGCAGGGAAGAAGAGTTAACAATATTTATATTGTAGATTTGTCGACTCTTTCTAAAAATGAACTCACTTGTCTGAGTGTGTTAATAAATGATCCCCTCTTTTGGCACAAAAGACTTGGTCATTCTAGTCTAAATCAATTAAACAAATTAGTCTCCAAGGACTTGGTGATAGGGCTACCTAATATCAAGTTCAAGGAAGAGAAAGTTTGTGAGGCATGTGCAAGGGGGAAGCAGGTAAGGTCATCCTTCAAATCTAAGAAAATGGTAAGCTCGTCGAAGACGTTGGAACTAGTTCATATGGATCTCTGTGGTCCAATGAGAGCCATGAGAAGAGGTGGTAAATGATATGTTATGGTGCTGGTTGATGATTATTATAGATTTACCTGGGTGCTATTCCTAACCTCTAAATATGAAGCATTTAACATGTTCACAGCTTTTGTTAGAAAAATCCAGAAATAACTAGGAAAATCAACTTGCATCCATTAGGTCTGATCATGGAACTGAATTTGAAAATGCAAATTTTGCTTAATTTTGTGATGAAAATGGAATAGATCATAATTTCTCTTCCCCTAAAACTGCTCAGCAAAATGAGGTAGTTGAAAGGAAGAACATGACCCTTGAGAATATGGCAAGGACCATGTTACTTTCCAGTAAACTACCTCATAGGTTTTGGGCAGAGGCAATAAATACAACATGCTACATAATAAACAGGTGTATGACCAGACCACTGGTAGAGAAAACTCCCTATGAGTTATTTAAAGGAAGAAAACCAAATATATCTCACCTAAGGGCTTTTGGTTGCAAGTTCTATGTGCACAATAATGGCAAAGATTCTCTTGGTAAGTTTGATCCCAGAAGTGATGAGGGAGTATTCTTGGGATATTCTTCATATAGCAAAGCTTATAAAGTATTTAATAGACGAAAGCTATGTGTAGAAGAAAGAATACATGTTATTTTGATGAAACTAACACTCTTTCTGAGATACAGGAACATGAAGATGAAGCCATTGGACTGGTGAGACAACTACATGAAGCTACAACACAAGTCAAGGAGGCATCCAAGGAAGAAACAGGTGATGGAACAGGTCCTTTTACCCTGGGCAAGCTGACAGGGGGAACCAATCTGAGAGAAAATGCACAAAATTCTCTAAAGGAACCTATACCTGAACTTGTTCCTCTACAACATAATTATGAAGGAGAAGCTAGCAGAAACCAGCTAGTGGGAAAATCTTACAGGTACGTGAGTTCTCACCCCATTGAGAACATAATCAATGATCCCACATCTGGAGTCAAGACTAGATCACAACTGAATAACATATGTGCATTTGATGCCTTTTTGTCCCTGATTAAACCTAGGAATGCGAGTGAAGGTCTAAAAGATGTAGATTGGATAAATGCTGTGCAAGAGGAACTCAATCAGTTTGAAAGAATCCAAGTTTGGCACTTGGTTCCAAGACCTAAGGACAGGTCAGCCATTAGGATAAAATGGGTCTTCAGAAACAAGCCGGATGAAGATGGAACAGTTACAAGAAATAAATCAAGGTTGGTGGTTGAAGGGTATAGTCAAGAGGAAGGCATTGACTATGATGAGACTTTTTCTCCAGTTGCCAGACTCGAAGCAATTAGACTTCTCAAAGCCTTTACAACACATACGAAATTCACTCTTCATTAAATGGATATGAAAAGTGCCTTCCTAAATGTCTATCTCAAAGAAGAAGTGTTTGTGAAGCAACCTCCTGGATTCGAATGCAAAGAATGTCCTGATCATGTATACAAACTGGATAAGGCTTTTTATGGTCTCAAGCAAGCCCCAAGAGCTTGGTATGAAAGATTGTCAAAATTCCTTCTGGAGCATGGATAAAAAAGAGGTAAAATTGATAGTACTTTGTTCCAAAAGGAAAAAGGTAAAGATCTTATTGTTGTTCAAATTTATGTCGATGACATAATTTTGGGGCCACTACAGAGAGGTTGGGAAATGATTTTACAAAATTAATGGGCAGTGAATTTGAAATGAGTATGATGGGAGAACTCAATTTCTTCTTAGGGTTGCAAATCAAAAAAAGTCCACACGGTACCATGATTCATCAGCAGAAGTACACAAAAGAATTGATCTAGAAATTTAAAATGGAAGAATCCAAAGAAATAGATACTCCTATTGCAACTGCCACAAAGTTAGATGCTGATGAACCTGGTTCATCAGTTGATCAAAAGTTGTACATGGGTATGATTGTTTCACTTTTGGATCTTACTGCCAGCAGACTTGACATTACTTTCAGTGTAGGACTTTCTGCTCGTTTTCAAGCAAATCCAAAGGAGTCACACTTGACTGCATTCAAAAGAATATAGAGATATCAAAAAGGCACAACTTATTTGTGCTTGTGGTATCCAAAAGGTAGTAATTTTAACTTAATTGGATAAGCTGATGCTGATTATGGAGGTTACATAGTAGACAGGAAGAGTACTTCAGGTATGACACACTTCCTAGGATCTTGTCTTGTATCTTGGGCTACCAAAAAGCAGAATTCAGTGGCCCTCTGTACTGCTGCCACCTCATGTTGTGCTTAGTTGCTATGGATCAAGCAACAATTGGTATATTTTGGAATTGAAGTGGGATGCATACCTATATTTTGTGATAACACTAGTGCAATCAGCATGACAAAGAACCATGTTCATCATAAAAGGACTAAGCACATAGATGTTAGACACCACTTCTTACGGGACAACTATGAAAAGGGGCTAATTTCCGTAGAATTCTGTGCCACTGATAAACAAATAGATGACATCTTTACCAAGGCACTAAGTAGAGAAAACTTTGAGAGGAACATGTTGGAATTAGGGATGATTAAGATCACCTGAGAGGTCATGTTCAGAATGCACAATAAAAAATGATGACAAAAATTGGTTAGTAGTTCTTAAATCTGTAAATATTAGGCTAATTCCTACTCAGCTTAATACTTTTGAATAAGTACACTACTGTGATATGTGGTTATATAATTCACCAATCTCTTACAAATTTTCTATTATGATATTTGAGACATGATCAAGAGAAGTGTCATATGAAGAACCTGGTTCATCAATATGTACTTATGAGGAAGGTCAGGTATGTTTCTATACTTTGCACAATTAGAAAATTTTAATTTTCAATCATGAGCAAGAGTCCTAGAAATTCCAATCGTCTCAAAATTCTATCCTCTGGAAGCCAAGTGAACCAGTTTCTTGTAATTAGAATTCTAAGAATAACGGAACTATTTTCCTAAACCTTAGCAATTTTAATTAATTCCTAGGGAGACCAGAACTCTACATTGATAAGACTCCTACTGACACCTGAAAAAGTGCTTTCTCTGAAGCAATAATTACCCCTCTTTAAAAGCATCTTAAGTCATTTCATAATCGTCATTAGCTTCTAAACTCTCTGATCATCTCCTTCGTCTCCAAAACCCTCAAAAATTCCCAAACTTTCCTAAAGCCTTCCACAAATTCATTATCCAAAATGTCTAATCCTCAAGACAATCCAGGAACCCTACCGCTAGTGTCACCCAACACTACCTCATCCTCTACCCCTCCTGTTGAATCCGCAAAACCAAGATTTCGTCGAACAAAAATGATAGCTAGAAAAGCAATGACGACTGGACCTTTGAGAAAAGATTTAAATGAGAAGTTGCAAGCTAGTCAAAAGAAAGAACCTCAAGCAAAAGTTACCGAGTCCAGCTCTGAGTCAGATCAATACATCTCTGCAAGCGAGGGAGATAAACCCGAGTCTTCTAAAAATTCTTCGCCTCAAGAAAACCCAATAGTGGTAAGATCATGTTCTGTTTTGGTGGATGTGGGTCAAAAGGTAGAAAATATATATGTTTTGGTAGGGGCTGTCAAGGACATTTTTGGATATGAATCTGTAGAAAAAATGAAGAAAATAAGGAAAAAGGTTTTACCTATCTGTGGAAGTGAATCTGGGGAAGTTGCTGAGTGGTTGGTAGATTTAAGTAAACAAACTGGTCCATCATTGGGGGAAACTTTGGCTTACATGAAATAGAAGTTAAGGGATAGCTATGACCCCAAGAAATGAAAGTCTTCTTCCCTTAAAATTCCCATTGTTGCAAAACCATCTAAGAAATCCAAGTCTACATCACCCAAGGTTGCACCTAGGGCTAGAACAACAATTAGCAACGTAAGTGAGAGAGAAGCTGAGTTAAAGAGGGCACTGGAAGAGAGTAAGAAGAAAAGACTAGAGAAAGGAAAGGGGAAGGTTGGTGAGAGTTGAGAAACTGTGGCTGAGGAGGACGAAGAGGTGATGGAACAGGTCTATCCAGTGAAACAAACTGAGAAGGCTCCTATTGCAAAATCTAAGGAGACCTAGACTTCTTCCATGAAGTCTTCAAAAGCTGTACCTGTTGAGTCCTCCCTTGCAAAAAGAACAAGATCTGCCTCTAAAGGCAAACAAGTGAAAATGGTTGTAGAAGAAGAAGAAAGTGATGAAGAAGAAGATGATTCTGAGAATGAGCAGGATCAATATGCCAATTTTGGCAAAAGAAAAATTCTGAAGGGTAGGCTGCTGAAAGACCTAGAAGAGCCAGGCATGATGAGGCTTCTAACATCTCTGGAAGCTCAAGGTTGGAAGGACATGGTCCTTCAGTTGAATGGGAAACTAGCTAGGAAGGAATTGGTTGAGTTCATGGCAAATGGGTCAGTGAAGAATGGTGTGGTGACAAGTTCTGTTAAGGGGGTCAAGGTAAAGTTTAATGCTGAGAAGCTGGGGGAGATTTTGAATATCCCTTGTGAGGGATATGATGATTACACAAGGAAAATATGGCCTTATTGGGATGGGTTACCTTCAGAACTGCAGATTACTAGAAATTTTTGTCATACTACATTAGAGGTAGAAGTGCCTGAGGCCAGGGCAGTGCAAAAGAGTGAGATGAGGCCTGAGCACAAGGTGCTCTTCGAGTTGTCAAAAAATACCTCCTGCCCAGACAGGAAAGAAGGTATACTGCTAATTACATGGACCTTGTGCTCATGTAGTGCTTGACTGAAAGTAAGCAAATCAACTGGCCTGTGTTCATGGTAAAGCTGCTGGAAAGGGTAATCAATGGTTCAAAGGACCATGCCATCCCCTATGGATTTCTTCTGACTACTGTGCGTGAACGACTACATGTTCCCTTGAAAATTGGGAGATGGCATCTAGAAGGAGCATTTTGGCATCAAGACCCTTCAAAGTTGTGACTATCTACTCAGCATTGTTCCTGTTGAACCTGGTTCATCTGTTAAGATTCCTGTGAACAACAAAGTTAGTTCCTTACTTCAGGAGGTTGGACTGAAGGATGCTGAAATAGCAAGGCTTAATGCCAGGGTGGAAAAATTGGAGGAATAAAGGAATGGGCTTAGAGATGAGCTTGCCAAAGAGAAAGAGAAAAATGAATGCATGCTACAACAAATTCTCAACCTGCTAAAAGTCCAACCCTCCATCTCATCTAAGCCTTAGGATTCCTGTGCCTAGTATCCATTCTAGTTTCCCCCCCCCCCCTCTATGACAAGTTGATATGGTTCTTGGTCTGTTTTTCTTTTTGCTCATGGTTGGAAGTTTTATGTTTCTTTTTGTGTACTGCAACATAGGAACATCTCTGTAATCAATGAATGAAACTTTTCTAGTTCTTGTTATTCTTATTCTTAATAGTTATTTCTGAGCTGATTTGTGATTAACTTGAACATATGTTCATTTGCAGTTGCCCCAGTGGCCATGAGTAGAAATTAACTTCGAGAATTCATATTATTTATGCAACTTTTCGATGATGCCAAAAGGGGGAAGATATTGTGCTTTTTAAATGTTTTTCTGAAGTAGTGATGTTCATGACCTAAAACTGACCTCCTTAATGATAAGTTAAATCATTTTCTAAAGTGTTGAATTCAGCCAAGTCTACAGGTTCCCTGATCTCAATAAGCACAGAGTTTGTCATCATCAAAAAGGGGGAAATTTTTGGGCCAAGTTTTATTTGAGTTTGAAGATTGACAAATGAACTAATAGAAGGACCTGGTCCATCTTGTACTACACAGTCTGAATCAACCTGGGCAGATGCAGAGCACATGAGGAAGATAATGCACAAAAGATCACGCATCAATATCTTCTGAACATAATCGAAAATGTTGTATTGGGATAAGGAGGACAGTCTTCTTATATGAAGAGAAATTAATCCTAAGTTAGGATAAGAATTAGAGTTTGCATTGGCTAAGGACTCGAATTGTGAACGGATAAGAAGTGGAGTCTTAATCAAACTTTAATTGCTAACTCAATATATGATTGCATTAGTTCTGTTTTACAGGTAACACACACAAGCAGAAGTAAAGCATATTTGAGAGCAAAAAGAGCGAGTTTGATTTGCAAGCAACATATGCAAGTTACAAGTGTGTACACCTACAGCTACATGAACCTATAGAAGAACCAGTTCCATCTGATTGTTTTATTTCTAGTTCAATTGTAGTAGGTTTTATATTGTACCTTTCAGCTTTCCTAGAAGAAATTGTATTAGGTACGTTGTGTCATCAAGTTAGAGTTAACTTGATAGTGTCGCAGCAGTTGAGGCTGTGTGCCACACTGGGATTAAAGTTTATTCCTTAGGTTTACAAAGAGTTTTTGTAAATGCTGTTTTGGCTCATTGATTTTAGTGGAGTTTGGGAAAATCCTACTGAGTAGTAGGTCGTGGTTTTTTCACCTTTTGAGCCAGGTGTTTTCCACGTAAAAATATCTGTGCTCTTTACTTTCAGCTTTTATTATTCCGCAAACTATAGTAGTTAGAACACTTAGAAGAACCAGGTTCTTCTAATGCGAAAATTAGGTACCACACAAATCACCCCCCCTCTTGTGTGGTATTGATGTTTATTAACATCAAGTTCATAGTTGTATATCATTATTTTTGCTTGTTTCATACTGTTGACAACCTTATATTATATTTAATCTGATTAAGGCGCTAACCTTCCTTGTCACTACCTAACAGAGGTTAGGCTTGGCACTTACTGAGTGCCACTATGGTGTATTCATGCCGCTTCTACGCATGTTTTTCATGTGCAGCTCCAGGTACCTCTACCTAGGTGTACTATCCTCATGGCGGAGAGATCTAGCAGAGACTTTGAGGTATATTTGCCACGTCTGCAGATCAAAAGTCTACATCTTATTCCAGATTTAGTATATGACTTTCCTTTCTTTCGGTTGTGTAGACATTATGGAATTAAAGTAGTGTATTTCATTTTATTTAGCCTGTGTTTCCTGTGAGTTTCCGGGTTTTGGGTCTTGTTTCTTCTGGATTACGTGATATGGGTTTTATTATGCGAAGTAGCACTTATACACAGTTTTCTCTTGACAATAAGATTTTCTATTGTTTGTTTCCGCAAGTTATTTTATTTTATGTAAGTTAGTTTATTTACCGCAAGTTAGTTTGTTTTCCGCATTTTTAGGCTTACCTAGTCGTATAGACTTGGTCCCATCATGACATGTTCATGGAGGGCGAACTAGGGCCGTGACAAGTTGGTGTCAGAGATCTAGGTTCATAGGAGTCACAGAACACAAGTCGGTTATTAGAGTTTTGGTAATTAGTGCGGAGACGTCTGTGCTTATCTACGAGAGGCTATGTAATTGTTTAGGAGAAAGCTTCACTTCATTTGATTTCCTTGTCGTGCGATATTTTTGACACCAACTCTAAATTTTCTATCTTCTATTCCCTCACAGATGGTGAGGACACGTGCTACCTGATATGATTAGACACTCGCGCCCTGTACACCCGAGCCCCGTACCGTAGCAGTCAGAGGCCAGGGCTGGGGTAGAGCCGTGGATGTGCACATGGTGCAGCTAGAGCACCTGTGCGAGCTGCCGCTGAGGTACCACCAGTAGATCCAGTTGGATTTCAGACACCAATCACGCCTACAGTTACTACTACTCCAGCTCTTCAAGAGACTTTGGCATAGTTCATGAGCGTGTACACCACGTTGGCTCAGGAAGGGTTGCTTCCACTTGTTGCAGCTACATCCCAGGCCGCGGGAGGAGCACAGACTCCCACCACCCGCACTCCTGAGCAGCGAAAACTTGAGAGGTTCAAGAAGCATAATCCTCTGATTTTCAGCGGACTAGCATCAGATGATGCCTTGGGATTTCTAGAAAAGTGTCACCGTATTCTTCGCACTATGGGCATAGCAGAGTCCAGTGGGGTTTCCTTTATTGACTTTCAGCTTCAGGGAATCGCATATGATTGGTGGTGCACTTATGAGATAGACAGTCCAAACGAGGCTGCTTAACTAACTTGGACATAATTCTCATACATGTTTATAAGAGAATTTGTCCCTCGGAGTCTCAAGTATACATGGCGTATGGAGTTTGAACTTATGTGCGAGGGTTCTATGACCGTTTCAGTATATGCTCTTCGTTATACCGGATTGGCCAGGCATGCACCAACCTTGGTTGCTACTGTTTGTGAGAAAGTTCTTCGGTTTATTGAGGGTCTTATTCCACCCATCATATCTATTATGGATCGAGAGTTAGAGATGGACATTTCTTATCAGTAGGTAGTGAGCATTGCTAGGAGGATCAAGGGTGTGCTCGCCAGGGAGCAAGGGGAGAGAGAGGCCAAGAGGTCTCGAGAGTCGTGCCACTACTCTGGTGCCCGTACTGCAGCATCAGGTTGTTATGGTAGGGGTTATGTGGGTCGCCCCATTCATTCAGCTCTTCCAGCAGCCAGCAGCACTCTAGCTCCACCTATACCATAAGATCCTTATTATGGACCTCTAGTTTCTAGTGTGCCTCCTGCACGGGGTACTTCTGGAGGTCAGTCCAGTAGATCCAGCCCCATCCAGTCACAGCCACCACGTCCTTCCAGAGATTTTTTTGAGTGTGGAGACACACGCCATATGGGTAGAGACTGCTCTAGACTTGGTAGAGGTGCATCTTCACAGACTACTTATCCACAGCGTGCCCCTTAGAATTCTCAGGCCATAGTTTCAGCTCCAGCCACTACGCCACCTACCCAGCCAGCATGGGCGAAGGTCGAGGAGATAAAGGTCGCCCTCGAGGGGGAGTCCGGGTTAGATATTATGCTATTCCTACCCATTCCGAGGTTGTTCCCATCAATTATGTTATTACATGTATTATAGTGGTCAGTCACAGAGAGGCATCAGTTCTATTCGATCCCGGCTTTACTTTCATATGTGTCTTCTTATTTTGCTCAACATTTGGGTATGCGTCGAGATTCTTTGAGCTCCTCTAATTATGTTTCTACTTATGTGGGAGATTCTCTTATTATGGACCGTGTTTATTAGTCATGTTTGGTTATTATTCGTGGTCTTGAGACCAGAGCGGATTTATTGTTACTCGACATGGTGGATTTTGATATTATCTTGGGTATGGACTGGTTGTCGCCCCATTATGCTATTCTTGATTGCCATGCCAAGACCGTGACACTGGCTATGCCATGTATTCTGCATGTTGAGTGGAATGGTACTTTAGATCACACTCCTAGCAGAGTTATCTCATTTCTTAATGCTTAGAGTATGGTTGAGAAGGGGTGGTTCTTACTTAGCTTATGTGAGGGATGTCAGTGTTGATAACCCTTCTGTTGATTTAGTCCCAGTGGTATGGGATTTTTTCGATGTGTTTCCAACTGATCTTTCGGGCATGCCGCCTGATTGGGACATTGATTTTGTCATTGATTTGTTGGTGGGCACTCATCCCATTTCTATTCATATGTATCGTATGGCACCACCTGAATTGAAAGATTTGAAGGATCAGCTACAGGAATTGCTTGATAAGGGTTTTATTCGACCTAGTGTTTCACCCTGGGGTGATCCTGTCTTATTTGTGAAGAAAAAGATGGTTCTATGCGTATGTGTATTGATTACCGCCAGTTGAATAAGGCTACAGTGAAGAACTATTATCCTTTGCCTCGTATTAATGATCTATTTGACTAGCTTCAAGGTGCACAGGTATTTTCAACCCTGCATCCTCAATACCCCGTCATCTCCAATGGTTATGTAGAGATAGAAGAGTTATGTGGATCGGGAATTTCATGATGGTTCCGATATGGTTGGAGAGGAGGTTCTGATTTGTGTTACGCCTATGAAGGGTATTTTGAGATTTGGGAAGAAAGGGAAGTTCAGTATGAGGTTTATTGGTCCTTTGAAATATTAAGGCATGTTGGGGAGGTTGCTTATGAGCTTGCCTTACCTCCCAGCTTAGCAGGAGTTCATCCGGTATTTTATGTTTCGATGCTCCAATGGTATCACTGTGACCCGTCACACATGTTGGATTTCAGATCAGTCCAGCTAGATAATGATTTATCTTATGTTGAGGGGGCCAGTGGCTATATTGGATAGACAGGTCAAAAAGTTGAGATCAAAGAACATTGTTTCAGTAAAGGTCCAGTGGCGGGGTCAGCCGGCCGAGGAGGTGACTTGGGAGACCGAGAGGTTATGCGCAGCCGATACCCTCAGCTTTTCACTACTTCAGGTATGTTCTTTATGCTCATACGAGGACAAGCGAATGTTTAAGTGTGAGAGGATAATATGACCCGGCCGGTCATTTTTTAAATTTATACCCGATTCCCTATTAACTGTTTCCCCTAAGTTTATTTCTGCTATTTTGGTTTGCCGGGACGTTCGGTGTTGAATTTTGGAGAGTTTTGGGACATTTAGTCCCTAAATGAGAGCTTAAGTGTTTGAAAGAGGTCTGAAGTCGGAACACTGTGAATATGGCCTCGGAATGAAAATTCGATGGTTATGTTAGCTCTTATAGGTGATTTTGAACTTTGGAGCATGTTCGAAATATATTTTAAAAGTTCGTAGCTAATTTAGGATTGAATTGACAAAGTTAGTATTTTGGCGATTTCCGGTTGATAAGTGAGATTTTGATCCGGATGTCAAAATGGAATTCCAAGAGTTGTTGTAGCTTTGGTAGGTGATTTGGGATAAGCGTACAAAATTTTAGGTTATTCGGACGTGTTTTGGTTGGTTTTTTATTGAATGTGTGTTTTGAAAATTTTAGAAGAACTTAAGCTTGAATTCGATGTAATTTGATGGTTTTTGCATTGTTTGAGGCGTTTTGATGATTGGAACATGTTTGTATGATGTTTTAGGAGGTTTTTGTATTTTTAGTTGAAGTCTCGGGGGCCTTGTGGTAATTTCGGATGGCTAACGAGAATTTTTGAAGTTGGAAAATGCTGCATAAATGCAGCAGTCAGTGCAGAGCAATTTTGCTCTATACGATCGCATAACAGATGTTGCGATCGCATATGATTAGCTACAGTGCTTTGGAATTTGTTTCTATGCAATCGCATAGAGTTAGCTATAGTGCCCTGGAATTTTGTTCTATGCGATCACATAGTGTTAGCTACAGTGCCCTAGAATTTTGTTCTATGCGATCGCATAGAGTTAGCTACTGTGCCCAGACAGAATGTTAAAAAATAGTTCATCCACGAACCCAAACCCATTTTCCACCATTTTTGAGCATTTTGAGAGCTACTCGGGGCATTTGAAGTGGGTTTTGGATGGGATTGATTGGAGGTAAGATTTATGAGTTAAAAACATGATTATATTGTAGAATCATCCTTGAAATCCTTGAGAATTTAGCCAAATTGTAAGAAATTAAGGCTTGAGTTTTGAACTCTAAATTCGATATTTGAGGGGCTATTTGAGGTCCAATTTGAGAGATTTTTATATGGTTAGACTAGTGAGAGTATGAGGGTTCTGGAAATATAAATTTTACCCGATTCAGAGACGTGGGCCCGAGCGACATTTTTGTCATTTTACGCTATTTCGCATATTAGCTTAGAATTTAATTGTAGAATTAATTACTTGAATTTTTATTTATAATATGCAATTTAATTGAATAAATTTGAGCCATTTGGATTCGGATGCTCATGGAAAAAGCGTGGTTTCTGGTTGACTTGCACTTGTTCGAGGTAAGTGGCTTGTCTAACCTTGTGTGGGAGCCTTTGTCCCTTAGGATATGGTATTTGGTAATTGGATGCCTTGTACATGAGGTGACGAGCGCATACCTGAGCTAATTGTTGAAACCCAAATTTTTACTTATAATACTTGAACTGATTTCTTTCGTATTTGCTTTATTCTACTTGCTATTATAGCATTTACTAGTATATAAAAGTATGATTAGTTGATTCAAACTGCCTATTTGCTTAACTTGCCTTAATTGTAATTACATGAAGCATGTTAGGCCAGAATTATTTGTTGCCTTGTATTGTTGCACTTTAATTTCTGAATATTTATCCGATTTTAGTTGCGTATTTACATTGGGACTACAGATGTGGGATTTCGGTAGCTCCCCCTTGTTTGTTTACTTTGGTACTGCGGGTTCGATTCCCGATTGATCCTCCTGCACATTTATTTTGGGACTATGGGTTAGATTCCCGGTAGATCCCCCTGCACATTTATAATTGGACTACAGAACGATATCCCGGGAGACCATTCAGATATATTCATACGCGGACTACGGGACGGTATCCCGTGGGATCCTCGTACAAATTGATATAATGGACTACTGGACGGTATCCTGAGAGATCCTCATTATTGGCATCGATATTGAGCTATTTACTCTGTGTTATCTTATTTTCTGTGTGGTAATTGCTATTTGTGTAATCTGGTTTTTTTGGCAATCCACTAGGTAGAGCCTAGGGCTAGTTTTTTATTAATAACAGAAAAGAAAATTACAACAATTAGGAGAAATACTAGTAAGACAATAGCACCGGAGTTGTTACCCATATAACAAAAACCGGGCTAACCTTACCGTACTAATCCTATTAAGGCTTCAAAACCTCATTACTAGCAAGCATGTAAGAAATAAGAACTTGAAAGGACCAAATAAGCTATGATCATCACAAAGTTTATAACATACTCTGTGATGAGATTACATATGAGGATACTAAGACGGTAAAATAGTAATATGAGGAAGCCATGAAGGTGCTCTCCTTTCTCCAAATTTGTGAGGAATTTAAAGTGTAATTTATTGTCTTCGTCCCCAATTTTTCTCAACAAGTCTTCAAAATTCATGCTTTATTCTTCGTTCGATTGGGCTTTGTAAGAGTTGTTTCAGTGTCCTGTTTTTGTTTTGCAGTTCTCATTGGGAGCCTTCTTATGTTTGCGTCCTCAAACACCCTGCCGTCCCAGCTTCTATCCCTTTGACGACACTTCTTACTTGTTTTACTGTGCATTGGTGACAAATCACCTTTTCTTGAAGCATATTTCCGACATTTCGTTAAGATATCATCTTCCTCCCATTCTTCATATATATGTCTTCCTTCCATAGCATTCAGGAGTTGTCTTTGCTCTGCAGTGATTAGAGGAGCAGATGATACATGCTGGTGCTGCCCCGCCTGTGAAAATGCTATTGAATTGCTATCAGCCGAAAGACAACTAATTGGAGTAATTTCATTCCTTTGCTACCGCTGTCTTGTGTTCAAAGGTTGCTTCATTGCATCCATTAGTTGCCTCTCCTCCAAAATAGTGAAAGGTTCTGTTTGTACAATCTGATTTTGTCCAAAAGTTGGCAGTGCCATTTCGTTTCCAACATCTGATCTTTCACCCGATAATTGGATTACTTGAACATTTTGTGCTGTTTCCATTTGGTCGATCTTTGTTGTTGTTGTATTTGAAGTACCTGCTGTTGCAGTATTTCTTGGAATAAAAACTGGAGCGTTACGGTTCAAGTTGCTGTTTGGATTTGCTGCTAATGGCAGATTTGCATTACAATTGATAGTTGCAGTTTTCCCTTGAAATTTTTGCTTGACCGGAGCCTCAATGTCCTCTCATGTACTATCATAATCAACCTCTTGGTCTTCTTCTGCAGATGAAAATCCAACAAATCCTTCACCCCAGCCCTCGTCATCATCAAATTCTCGTTGGTCTTTCCAGAGTTTCGATTTAATGACCATGTCCCTCATGTTATCTAGAATTAGTTGTTTGTTCTTTACATTGGAGATTGAAGGTTTCCCATAATCTTTGATAAGTTTCTGTACATGTGTATTGGATACAGGAGTGGGTGGATGACTTTGATCATTGGCCTGCTTTTGTGAATTAGCATGGGGTTTATTCAATGACTCTATAGTCGATGTGCTATTTGGATAATAACTCTGAACCATCTTTAACTTCCCTCCAGTGTCCTTTCCATCCTCATTACTGACATTTGCAAGTGCAGCAAATGAGTTTGAGCTTGTTGGTAATGCTGGACTCTTTTTTGCGAGCTGCTTATTTATGTTGTTTTTCGGAGTTACATTTCTGTTGGACCTCGATGACCAATTGATCTTTGTCCAGTTGTCCTTGTTTGTTGTGTATCATCAGAAGGCTGTAGATCAAACTCACTTTGAGACAAGGCAGTATTAGAGACATTTGCAGCTGCTGTAAGTATTGAGATGGTCATACTGCTTTGTTGAACCATCTCAGGCTTGTGAGAGGTATCTTGTCGAAATGAGTTCTGAGCAATATCATCATCTGTAGGACTTGCTGTTATTTGAATCACAGCATCATCACTCCCATTTATAGCTCGATCAGCAAGACTTTGCAAAGGAAGTGTAGAATCCAGCTTTGGCAAATTGGAAACTCCAGCAGCTGCTTCATTATGCACTGTCCAATTGGTACTCTCGTTACCCTTTGTGATAGATGCTGCAAATTCCAATTCCATAACATCACTTTGATCAACACATCTTCATTCTGCCCAGTCATTTTAATGCCATCCAATGTTAGAGTTGGCAGAACAATAGATGGTACATGAATCTCTTCTGCTGCTAGCTGCTGAACATTATACATGTATGGATGTCCTTTGGATAGTTCAGTTGTATTGGGAGGGGTAGAATTATCCAAAACTGATGCTTTTTTCAATTCATTGCTTTCTTGTTGTCCAGGTATTTTTGAAGCAGCAAGTAAATTAGTTATTGAGGACCTGGCAGCTGGTTGAATTGATAAAATTGAAGAATCAGTAACTGCTTTGAAAGAATTCGAATCCTCCAGATTTGTACCAGTTGCTTGATCAACCAGAATAGAGTGCTGCAACATGAGCTGCTGGTCGATCAAGATATCTTCCTACCTTTTTGCATTGTCATTTGCTTTCACAGAAGACAAATGTGACACTCCTTTTCACTTAAATCATTCAAGGGCAGTTTCAATGTAACAATAGATGTACCAGTTCAACCAACACCTTCCTTCAAGCCTGCATTATTTTCCACATTCACACCTTCTTGTCCAGCTCTTAGCACATTGGACTTGTATTTCTGTCCTTCAGTTACATTGGCAGGTTTGGTAATAACCAGAGCTGCTGGTTTAACCAATTCATTACATTCTTTTAGACCAGGAGTTTTTGAAGCATCAAAATAATTTGGTACTGTTGACTTCTCCATTGGTTCAGCTGATACAACAGTTGGATCTGTAATAACATGAAATAGAATCCTCCAAGAATGTACCATTTCCTTGACCAAATAATGACCTCTTATGATTCTTACTATTCTGTACCAAAAGCTGCTGCCGATGGCTTATCCTGCATACAGACATCTATCAAAATCTGGCCAGACCTTTTTGCAGTGTCAGCTGCTGCAACAGTAGATGCAGCAGTAGGTTTCAAATTTGACACCACTATATCTGGCTGTTTTTCACTTAAAACATTCAAAGGAAATGAACCCGATACATTTGATTGTCCTGCCTCATGAATCACACTAGGTAGAGTCCTTTCTATTTGACGTACTGAAAGATTAGCATTCAAGTAATCCCTGGCATCACCTTCTAATTTAGCCAATTTGCCCCTACCTTCAGATTCACCACCATGAACTGCTTCTTGATTGAGATCCTCTGTATTCCAGCGACATGATTTTACATTATGCCCGTGATGATTACAATACGTTCAGTATTCAGGAACATTATCAAACACGATTTGCTGGTTGTATTTTGCTATTTTTCCAGATTTGGAATCTACTATCTTGATCTGTATTTTCTTTGGATGTTTATCCAGTAAATTAATCAAGACTTTAACTCGTGACGTACTAGGTCGCGTTCATTCTTTAGTAGCCTTATCTACTGCAATAGGCTTTCCCATTGCAGACGTGATGGACATTAGGGATTTCTTGGCGAATAGATTTGTTGGCAGATTGGGAAAGGAAATCCAACCTACAGCTTTTGACGTTTCTTCTCGGGGATTAAATCCCATTGTCCATGAGAAAGTCCTAAAGAAGAAGTCATCTCCTTTTGCCTTTATATAGCCAGTTGTTCTTGATACCACATGAGAATAATCTTCAAACAGATCAAATCTTACCAGAATATGCTGATATTCTAGCTATCCAATGTTGCAATTACCTTTGACACCGAGTTGCTTCGGCAAAATCTGCCTCAGCTCATCAAGCTTTCCATATGAAAATTTGATTATCACTGCTTGATGAAGACCTTCCTCCTTAGTGAATGAGTTCACTTCATCCACTGTGAACTGAACAATAGGAAATCCATGTTCAACCGAAACTGGACAGAGTTCCAGCTTTGGATTTGTAGCGGCAGATTTATGTCCAGTAAGATGCGATGCATATGATTGTTTGGAACCTTGAAAAGTTCAATTTTCCGAAATGTTTTGAGAAGCCTCTCCTACAGCAAAAGTCTGAGGAGAGGGTGACGCTTCCATGGTTGTCTCAAAACTCAAATAGAATTCATTACATCCATGCTATCGGAAGGATATAGAGCTGGAAAACTCAAAAGATGAGGGAGCTACAGTAAATCGTAAAATAAGATTTAAGATGTAGGGAAATTGGCTATAGATTTGAGGAAAAAATCTATTGGGGATTGGCCGCAACGAGAATAGGATGTCGTGACACCAATTTTGTGACAATCCACCACTGGATTCCGGCGATATACCCGATGAATAGTGACGGAAATACTATTCACTGAATAGCGGATGATGAACAACGATTTTCTAGAGAGAGGATTTCATTTTCCCCCAAAATTTATTTTGTGTTGCCCTTGTGTAATCTGATTTATTTCATAGTTAATACGAATTATTTCATAGTTGTATATCATTATTTCTACTTATTTCATACTGTTGACAACCTTATTATTATATTTAATCTCATTAGGGCCCTGACCTTCCTCGTCACTACCTAACCGAGGTTAGGCTTGACACTTACTGAGTACCGTTGTGGTGTACTCATGCCTCTTCTGTGCATGTTTTTCATGTGCAGCTCCAGGTACCTCCACCCAGGCACACTATCCTTGCAGTGGAGAGATCTAGCAGAGAATTTGAGGTATATCTGCCACATCCGTAGTGCAGAAGTCTCTATCTTATTCCGGCTTTAGTATATGACTTTCCTTTCTTTTGGTTGTGTAGACATTCTGAAATTAGAGCAGTGTATTCCATTTCTTTTAGCCTGTGTTTCCTGTGAGTTTTCGAGTTTTGGGTGTTGTTTCTTCTGGATTACGTGATATGGGTTGTATTATGCCAATTGGCACTTATACACAGTTTTCTCTTGACAGTAAGATTTTCAGTTGTTTGTTTCCGCAAGTTAGTTTATTTACCGCAACTTAGTTTGTTTTCCGCATTTTTAGGCTTACCTAGTCGTAGAGACTAGGTGCCATCACAACATGTTCACGAAGGGCGAACTAGGGTCGTGACATATATAAAGCAAGCGGTGGCTGTCTGCCTACTCTGAAAGCCAATTAAT
This sequence comes from Nicotiana benthamiana, assembly GCA_034376525.1. Taxonomy (NCBI): domain Eukaryota; kingdom Viridiplantae; phylum Streptophyta; class Magnoliopsida; order Solanales; family Solanaceae; genus Nicotiana; species Nicotiana benthamiana. Next base: position 34,879,049 of record CM067333.1, on the reverse strand, counting down.
TCTAACTAGGCCATTATCACTTTCAGAGAAGTGTACCGGCGGAACCATCCCGGTCGCCTCATGATCGAGTGATACGAATGACGCTGCCATACACTGTTCGAGGAGTCAAAGAATCACTTGCCAGTCTATCATTGAGATGGTGCCCAATCTCGAGGATATATGTTACCATAACGGTGAGCTCTACGGGGTCATCAATGCCAATCTAGCCTCAAGATGGTGCCTTATCTCGAGGACCTCTATCAAATAAGAGTGGGCTCTAAGGAGCTATCAACATAAATCTAGCTTCAAGACGGTGCCCAATCTCAAGGATCTCTAGTACTGTAACTATAAGCTATAAGGAGCTATTCGTATAAGCCTAACTTTGAGATGGTACTCTATCTCAAGGATTTCTGTTATTACAAGTGCAGGTCATTCACCCAATTCTTAGGCCCTCGGGCTACTTTAGCCCAAGATAATTCTCTCTCAAGAATTATTAATAAAGCGTCAGGGCTATTTTCTCCTACAGATCAATTTAGATGCTATCTCCTATACTTTATCCCAGGGGCCATCAGAGTTCAAGCTTGCCTGCATCTATGGCCTATCTATGATGCCTTAAGGGTTGTCTTCATTTTTCAAAGAAAATTTTAAGGCCGCCCGATTTCAGGTAAACTCTCACTTGAGGATTATTTTAAAGACCCGAGAGTTGTCTTCATTTCCAGGTGACCAATCAACTCCTTCCCCCGAGGACTATCAACGGGGCCTAAAAGGCTAGGTTTGTTCTAAAAATTGAGGCCTCACTCTCACTCAATTCGAAGTCGAAGATTCCGATGGCCTAATTTTGTATCGAGTCAATCGAGACTTAGTCCGAGGAACGACAAAGGATTTCAGGGAATATCGTGTTAACCAATCAAGAACCAAGGGAATACGTATGCCCGGGTCCTGTATTTGGACCGATAGGTAAAGTCTCATACTCAAATCCTTTACAAACATAGACAAAGGGAAGTCCACCACAAATCAAAGACAAATTGAAGAAACATTTTGTATTAATAAATGATGATTACAAAAGCCCATAAGGGGTCCTTACACAAACAAAGAAGCAAAAAATAACAGCTAAAAGTCTAATCTATTCTTGGTGGTACAACCTTGAAAGCAATATCTGCGAGAAGTATTTCCTCGGGGGCCCTATTTCAATCATCCTAATTGCGACTTCAAGAATCTCGAAAAAGTAGAAAAAGATGGGAAAGAGGTTGTAACTTATCAAAGAGCAAAAGCTTTCAACAGGTGGGAAAATTGTGGGCTTGGTAAAAAATTTGGTGAGTATGGGTCTCGCCAGCACTACTATTGGGAAGCCACTTCTTGAGATATTGCACCATTGTGGGATGCAAAGGTTAGTAGATGGTACCACCTCACTCCAGGGAAAGCAAAAGGAATGAAGCGCCATACCAGATTGAAGTTAAGAGAGATGGGCAGAAGTTCATGGTCCACATATCCTCTAATACGGGAAAAGTTTGAAGCCTCTCTCTCGTTATTTCTGGCCAAAAACAACAACCACAAACTAGTGCGATCCCACTCAATGAGGGAAAGCTCTGAGAAAGAGCCATGACATAACTGGCGAGAATGCTACCATGTGACCTTATGGTCATGGGCTTGAAACATGGAAAATAGAGTTGGATGAGGATAAAGAGAAGGAAAGAGTCAAATGCTGTTGAAGAATGACTGGATGGAATTTTGTTTCAAGAAAGCTTTCATTTAAATAAAGGGGTAGCGCAACCGATGACGCAATCAATGCTTTTGGGAGATGGATTGGCGGCGATATTATCACTTTGAGAAAATAATTCGGCAGTGCATTGAACACGTCTGGGAAGATGAACCGATGGGTTGTTTTAGTTATCACAAAAGCTTACATCATAAGCATGATGTCATCATGAGAGGCTCGAGGAAGTCGATGTCAAGAATTAAAGATCATTTCATATAGTTTTACTTTAAGAAATATGGGGACTATATGTATATGGATAAAATCAAATAGCCCGATTTACGATCATTACGTATTTCCGTAACTTCAACTTGAAGACACAGGGGCACGTTTCGAGTTTTATGCCCGACTTTGGGGCAGCTTAAATCGATGGCTATCATGGATAAACACGAAGTTCCCTAGGCACGTGGTCAAAGCTGACAACACCTACAAGAAAAGTATCAGTTTGTACCAGTTTGCTAAATATCTTTACCAGTTACATTTCTTAATAATAAATGCACATGTACTATGTTAGGATTCCCCATCATATATAAAGGGGACCCTTGTTATTTTTTGCACACATGATATAACACACAACATTCACTACAAGAACATTTTTTTCTCTCGACCTTATAAACATTCTCTTTTGATTCTATTATTTACATTTATTGCTTATATTTATTGTTTTCCATTAATGTTCTTCATTTATTGCCCATTATTGATCATAAAGAGCTCTGATCCATGCTTTACAATTGTTAGAACTTCATGGGCCGGTCATACCCTAACACTTAGCTCGACCTTGAGGCCCCTATAGGCAAGCTCGAGGCCCCGATTCTCAGCCTCTCTATTTGCTTAACATACTGCTTTCAATCTATTATCTTATTTTCTAGTCTCGCACTTAGCATTTTCTACCTAACAACTAGCATAAAAATACATAACATATTTTAAGAACCACAAAATCAAGTCTAGTTGTAATTATCATTATCAAGGTAAATAGTTTGGCGCCCACCGTGAGGCTAACAATAATAGTGATTGTTTTCTTGTTGGTTTACTGCATAATGTAAGTTATGCTTCACACTTTTCTTGTCCAAAAATCTTTGATTTCAGGTCAAAATGTCTAACTCAGTGAACGCTCACGAAAACAACGGTCATGAGGACCATGTAGAGAATGGTGTAGCTATTCTAGGTGTTGATTTACCACTACAAAACCCTGAAGATGTACCAGAACCAACTCCCCTAGACATGGTCTCGTGTAACGCTCAAAAGGTCAATATCAGATCCCACACCAACAGGTGTATACGCCAAGAAAATCAACAAAAAGCTAAGGAAATCCCAGCACGATACGAACAATAGGTTAACCTTCATTTTATTTTTGAGATGTTACAGGCACAACAACTTGCTCAACTACAAAGCAAACAAAAAACACCAAGCATATCAGTGCCAGAAATGGCTCTCTAAGCCGAACAGGTACCAAAAAGACTGAGTAACAACAGGTCAGTAGCCGACCCCGCTATTATGAGGATGCTCGAGGACCTCAAAAAGATGATTGAGTTGGGCAAGGGTCGGCCAAATCCCAGGCGTACCCTCGATCCTGAAGGGTGTTGACTTCAAATAAATTCGTACAAAAAGATCCTGGGCGCGCCCCCGATCCTGAAGGGTGTTGACTCAAACAAATTGGTACAAAAGCTATTCTTGTCAAATGCCGCTCCAAAGCCCATCCCCAAGAAATTCATAATGCCAGACCTTCCAAAGTACAATGGAACCTCGAACCCCACCGAGCACATCAGTACTTACATATGTGCAGTGAAGTGCAACGACCTGAGGGATGACGCGATCGAATCCGTCCTACTAAAAATGTTTGGAGAAACACTTTAGAAAGGGGCCATGATGCGGTATGAAAACCTGGCTCCGAATTCGATAGACTCATTTTCCATGCTAGTTGACTCTTTCATAAAGGCAGATGCCAGTGCCATCAAGGTGGCTACAAAGAAATTTGATGTCATAAAAAATTAAACAAATAGAAAACGAGATACTTCGGGAGTTTGTATCTCACTTTTAAATGGAGTGAATGGAATTACCACCAGTCTCCGATGACTGGTCAGTACTGGCCTTCACCCAAGGCTTGAACAAACGAAGTTCGGTGGCTTCGAATCAGCTGAAGTATAATTTGGTTGAATATCCCGTCGTGACTTGATCAGATGTCCACAAGCGATATCAGTTGAAGATTAGGGTAGAGGATGACGAACTAGGATCCCTATCAAGTTCGGTATATCCAAGAAGACTCCTGGAAAAGGAGCCAGAGCTAAACAAGGAAAAGTACCAACCATACACTGAAGATAGGAGAAATGCCCAAGGCATAACATACCCCGAAATGATTGATGGACAGATCGAGGTGTCAGAAGTCTCACACTTAGCATCTACTGTCTAACAACTAGCATAAAATAAATTACATATTTTTAGAATCACAAAACCAAATCTAATTGTAATTATCATTTTCAAGGTAAACATTATCTCCCTTGAATTATGAGAACTCTAATGTTCTCATACATCTTGTTCTTCTACAAATATTTTTCCAAAGCATGAAGAGAATTTCAATAACAAGAGAGGGAGAATTTCATATGGAACCAGATGGAGAAATGAAGGAGGAAGGTGAATAAATAAAACTTAAAGTTTTCTAATTAGCCGCTGGACACAGTCATGTGAGCCACTTGATGCCTTTTTCTAATCTTCGCGCATTGTTTCATGAGTTATTACACACAATAAACCACATAAGAACGAGAGATTTTAATACGAAGGAGGATATAGTTCAAGAAGGTTTCGGGGATATTCAATAATATAGGTAGAAAACTAAAGAAAAGTGATAATTTAGGCAGATTTTAGGGTGTTTAATTTAACTATAACGAAGGTATAACTTTATTTAAAATTAGCCGGAATTTAAATGAGAAAGTTGAAAGGGTTTATATAAGAGAGAATTGCACATAAGTACAATCCACAATATATATCACAACTAGGTAGGCTATATATAACTTTGCAAAGTTATAACCCTAAAAATTGTAGGCCAAGATGTGACATTCAAATTTAAATAGGTTCTCGAATTAGCTATGTTTTTAAAGCTCAAGCTTCTAACACAATCCTAGAATCAGTAGTTGTGACACAATGTTAGTTCTACAAGCCAGATCTTTTTGGGTGATGAAAATAAGATTTATAAGGTAATTCACCATTATTGATCAAGAATAAATATGTGGATTCAAATTTTGAATTTAATTTTGTGTGAATTTTGGAATGGGTGTTGTTTAGGCTTATTAGAAATAGTATAAGGAGGTTGTTTACAAAATTTGAAATCATTTAATGGAGATTAGGACTGGTTTTAAACGGGAATTATACTTTTATAAAAGACAGACAAATTTTGTATATAGGTTTATAAAAGTGTATAACATCTTATAAGAGATTTTATACACACATATACAATATTATAAAAAAATTGACTTTGTCTTCGTTCTAATGCCTCATCTGAAATTTAATTCAAATCTAGCTTAAATCTGCTCCAAATCGCTTCAAATTTAAATTTTGGGCTCCTCTTGATGTTTTCAATCTATTGTAACAACACATAGTAGTATTTCAAATTAAATCAAACAACACTCATTTCAAAATTAAACTCAAATCTCATATCCAAGTTTAGCGTCTTTCAAACTAAAAATCTCTAATGGTCTAGAATATAATCTTTGGATTCGGACAATATATATTGGGTCTTTGTTATATGAACATTGTTAGAAGTTGGAAAAACTTCAAAATGGAGAAGCATAAATACCCCAGTAAGGAGGTGTGAACGGTTGACTTTGATGGGTATGAGAAGAGGTAGAGGACAACCCAAGAAGTATTGAGAGAGGTGTTCATGCAGAACATGGAATGACTTCAGCTTACTAAGGAAATGAACCTTCATAGGATGGTGTGGAGGGCGATAATTAGGGTAGAAAGGTAGCATATAATCGGGCATTTTTCGGATCTGTACCGGTTTGTGACGACCCGGCCCGTCGCCTCATGTGTTACTATCCTGTTTTCCTCATTTTATGCTTCTTCATGTTTCGTCATCGGTATTTGGTGTGTTGGTTAATTTGGATTGGTTTTGGAAGGAAATGAGACACTTAGTCACTTTAGGGAAGGTTTAGTTTAGACACGTCAACCAGATGTTGACTTATGAGTTAGAGATCTTGGATGTGATTTTCGGTGATTCGGTTAAATTTGAGGTGTGATTATTGACTTAGGAGCATGATCAGAAGTGATTTAGGAGGTTTGGTATAGAAATAGGCATGAATTGGAGAAATTAATATTTTGGCGATTTCCGGTTGATTGATGAGATTTTGATCCGAGGGTCGGAATAGAATTCTGAGAGTAGCAGTAGCTTAACTAGGTGGTTGGGATGTGTGTGCAAAATTTTAGGTGATTTGGAGGTATTTTGGTTGGAGTTTTGATAGAATGCGTATTTCGGAAGTTTTAAAAGAACTTAGGCTGGAATCCAGTGTTATTTGATGGTTTTGGTGTTGTTTCTGGTGTTTTGATGATTGGAGCAAGTTTGAATGATGTTTTAGGATGGGTTGGCACTTTTCGTTGAGGTCCCGGGGGCCTCGGGGTGATTGCGGATGGCCATTAGGATGAATTTTAGAGTTGTGAAAGTTCTGGTTTAGCTGGTATCTAGTATTTCCGCATCTGCGGAAAAGGGACCGCAGAAGAGGTTCTGCATATCCGATAAGGCAGTCACAAGAACGGAATTTGGCTACTCGGAGGAAGTCCGCAGAAGTGGAGTAGTTTCCGCAAGAGCAGTCGTCGCAGAAGTGGGATTGGACCGCAGGAGCGGTCCTGGGAAATAAGTGAAGTTCTGCAGAAGCGGAACAATTTTCGCAAAAGCGGTAACCACAGAAGCGATTTAGTTATCGCAGAAGCAAAATGGTAAGGTCAGGGATATTTTATTCCATCTTCGTGAATTTTTGAAAGAACTAAACATTTTCACTTTGGACTTGGAGGTTTTTGTAAGATTTTGGAGAGGGAATCAAGGGACTTCATTGTGGTAAGGAATTCTTAGCCTAAAACCTAAATCTAATGTGTTATTACATGAATTAAGGGTGAAAAATTAAGGAATTAGAGATAAAAATGGAGGTTAGGGCTTGAACTTAAGAGAAGGAAGAATGGGGATTTGAGGGGCCAATTTGGACTCTGATTCTGGTGATTTTTATATGTATAGACTCGTGGTGAGATAAGGAATCCAATGATGCTGAATTTTTTGACTTTTGAGAAGTGGGCCAAGGGCTCGGGTTTTGCTAATTTCATGAATTTCGATATTTTTGTGTCCTTTGGATTAGGTTATGTTCCCTTAGCCTATTGTAACGTATTCGTTGTGGTTTTGGCCAGATTCAACGCTCGAGGAGGTCGATTCTAGAGGAAAAGGCATAGCGAGCTAGAATTTTGACCGGCTAGAGGTAAGTAATGATTTTAAATGATATCTTGAGTGATTGAAACCACAGATTTGCACAACGTAGTGCTATGTTGAGATGAGACACGTGCTATATGACGAGTGCGGAGTCATTTACTATTGGGGATTGTGCTTGTCCATCCCCGTCGATATTTTACCGCGTATTTGATAAAGACTTGTTGTTTTTCACCATGACTTGGGCTTATTACCATACTTGGGCTTCGTGCCAACTATTTGAAATACTTTGTGAACTTCCATCACTGTTTCCTCACTAATTGAAATATTATTTGAACTAAATCCCACTTGAATTACATTGTTTCATGAACTCAGCTAGACTTTTACTCAACATGAGATTTAAATGATATTTGAAATGATGTAAGCTGAGAACTATTGTTTTACTATTGCCTAAGGGGCTTATGATTATTTTCTGGACTGATTCAGGCCGAGGGCCACATGTGAGGATATTTTGAGTGATGTGAGGAGGATATTAGGCCTTGAGTGATATGTGGGGAGGCTTTCAGGCCTCGAGTGTATTATGAGAAGGCTTTCAGGCCTCATGTTGATATGTACGGGCTTTTAGGCCCTTATGATGACATAACTCTTGGGTTGTAGGAGCCCCTCTGGAGTTTGTACCCCCACAGTGAGCGTGGGTACCCATGTGATCTGAGACAGTGGTAACAATGGCAATGTATGATGCAATTTGGTCAGGTAACAATGACTGACCAGGAATAACACCATGCAGTCATGTAACAATGGCTGACCATGAACAAATAGTGCCCGAGGGGCTAGTTTCTAATTATTTCTTACTTGTTGAACATATTTGTATTTAACTATTTTTAAAAGGGAATTTTACCGATACTTCACTATTATACTGGCTAGTTGGTTTTACTGATAGCGTTCCTTTGTGTATTTATGAGATTTATAGCTTTCAGTCATTACTTATTTTTATTACTCATTGGGTCGGAGTACTCACATTACTCCTTGCACTATGTGTGCAGATACAGGCAGATCTGAGTTTGTCCCCGAGCACTAATTTCTTTCTAGGTCGAGCGGACTGGGAGTGAGGAGGTAGCTATTGACGTTTGCAGCCCTATTTCTCCCTTATCTTCAGTTGTTTACATTATCTTTAGACTTTGTTCCTAATTCCATACATGTAGAATTTTAGTAGACTCTATAGTAGCTCATGACTTGTAACATAGTAGCTCATGACTTGTAACACTCCAATTCTGGGCTGTATTAGGATGGTTCCCTATTTTATTCTTTTTACTTCCGCAATTATGATAATGTTATTTCTGTTTTAGACTTATAAAAGCTAAGTAACTGTTAAAAGAAGCGTTGTTATTCTGTTGGATGGCCTTGTCTTCATAAGAAGTGCCATTTCGACCGGGTTTGCGAATCGGATCGTGACACGGTTTATTATAGCCAATATGACTAGTGTGGAGAAGTCCTAGGCTATGGTAGACATGTTTGGTAGATCATATTTTCTTCTCTTTTAGGTGAGTATAGATTTTGGAGGAATTATGTATTTAATGTTGGGTTAAATTATGAAAAAACTCTTTCAAATTATGCACAACCAGACCAAACTAGATTAGATTAGTCTGAATGGTGTGATATGATTGGCCCTAACTATTTTGGAACTGAAGAGTGTATTCAATATTATTGGAATCTTCTTTTCAGAGAAAAGTCACACATCTGTGGTGTATTGAGTCACTTGCTTTATAAGTTGATAGTATCTTGGCATGTCTTGAACAAGTATCAATAATTGATTGTCCTGTCTAGCATCATAATATATCAGCACCCACACATAGAATGTTTGAAGAACGAACTTCAAAAAAAATCTACATTTGCATAACTAACAAAATCTTGACAATATTTGTAAGAATAAACAAATATATATTAAGGATTCCTTTTGTAATATAACTTTTGTAATAACCTGACTGATCGTTTTACTATTTGAAATCATGTTCCCTTAAATAAAATTTTCCACGCTTTTCTTAGCTAAATTACGACATGCGGGGGCGATAAGTTCGGAAGTTAGAAGAGTTTTGAGTGAATATAAAACCAAATATTCCCTTAAGGTTTTCTTAAAAGCTTTGGTAAACTTTCTTGAGAAACGGACCCGGATTTGTGATTTGACGGTCTCGGGAGGTTCGTGGGAAAATATGGGACCTGGGCGTATGCTCGGAATCGAATTCCGTGGTCCCTAGCCCGAGTACGGAATTTTTATGTAAAATCGTTAAATCAAAGTTTTGAGGAATTAAAGAATCTAAATATTTAACAAAAACCTAGGTATCGGGTTCGGATTCTGATTTCAAAACTTGGTACAAGTATCATATAAGACCTACCTGTAAAATTTCGTGTCGATCCGAGTAGTCTAAGGGCGTTTTGACCCGTTGGAAGGAAATTAAGAACTTGAAGTTCATTAAGTTTGATCAATTGGTTTTGGGGTCCATTCCTTGCTTTAGCATTGTTTTGGGTGTTCTGAGGGTTCAACTAGGTCCTCCTCGTGATTTCAGACTTGTCGGTATGTTCGGGCGGGGCACGGGAGCCCCGAGCGTCAAATGGTCGAGGTTTGAGCGAAGTCAGATTTTACAAAGAAGCAAGTTTGCTGCTTCTGTCAAAACCGCTTCTGCGGCTCCTTGACCGCAGAAGCGGTGACCGCAGAAGCGGCCACCTGGTCACAGAATTGGAAGGTCCAAGAAGGGGAAAAGACCGCAGAAGCGGCCTTAGGACTTCATAAGCGGTCCCGCATGTGCGAGAATTAGACCGCAAAAGCGGTTCGGGCCAATGTACCTCCAAAACACAAAATCGGTTGTTTCTCTGCAGAAGCAGACGTCGGATATGCAGTAATTTGTCCGCATATACGAAAATTGATGGGGACAGAAGGGTTTATTAAATATGAACTCAAGCCCCTTCTCTCTCATTTGCACACCATTTGGGCGATTTTGAAGGTTCCAAAAGAGAGATTTTCTTCCTAATATCACGAGGTAAGTAATCCCCGCTCACTCTTAGCTTAAACACATGAATCTTATATAGATTTAACACTAGTAATCAAATAAAAACCAAGGGTTAGAACTAGACCTAAGGTTTTGATAATTATAATTTAACCACCTAACTAGCTATGTAATAAACTAAAATTTGCATATTAATAATCCTTAAGTTTTGGAGAATATTTTCCTTCGAAAAATCTCGGAACCCGGGCACGTGGGCATGGGGTCGGAAATTTGGAAACTTGCGGGAAAGGTTGGAAGACCATTTAAGTAGTTAGAATTCAACCTTGTAAGCCCTTATTGACTAATTCCCACATTGTTTAACTAGTTTGTGTGCTTTCGGCTTCTCCTTGAGTTTTCGAGCTCGTTCTTGGCATTTGAAGGTGCGGTGTGAAGAAAGGTGAATCTCCTTTCTAACCTCATGAGAGGGAATTATCCCTTTTGGACTAATAAATGATAAACTGCTATTAAATGTGGGGGCTGCGTACGTACTATGTGACGGGAGTCTATGCGTAGCTACTATAATGTTAATGTTTGGGTAGTTTAGGACCCACATCATGCCTAATTTGAACTTTCCCCTTGTTTGAACTATATAAATGGTCTTTTATGACGTGCTAGAGACTAGAGGAGAATGAAAAATGAACATATACTTATTTATGAACTTGGAAGGATTTTACCATGTATATACATGATACCTTATTGCACATTCTTGATATTGTCTTGATATTTGTGGATCGGGCCGATCGCCTCGGTAAAATAGATGCATCTATGGTACGGGCCGTTCAACTCTCGGTAGTGCACAAATTTATATTCTTTTGGATCAGGCCGTCGACCTCGGCGTTGTTGCACATGATTTATATGTTTATGCTTGAGTCTAGGCTTTTCATGATTTGTCGCTAAATAAATAAAAGAAGGAAACATGATAAAGGAAAATATGACTGCAAAAATGATATGACTTCTGTGGTAGTGGTTATTTAAATACATTATTCATGTTGTATATTGCACATCATTATTATGAAATTATCTTGACCTAGTAGGTATCAAGTCGACCTATCGTCTCTACTTCTCCGAGATTAGATGGGATACTTATTGGGTACATATTGTTTATGTGCTCATGCTACGCTTCTGTACTTAAATGTACAGGGTCAGAGGCTGATTCATCTGGATACCGTCAGGGTGCACGCCAGTGAGTGGCTGTTGAGACTTCTACGGTGACCTGATTTCCTTTCCACATCGCTCGGCAGTTGAATGGAGTCTTCTTTTGTATTTTTTGTTATGTTTCCCTTATTTCAGACAGTAGGGTAGAGATGTGTATATTCTACTAGATGCCCTTACACTGTGACACCAGGTCTTGGCACGTATACTTTAGTAGACTAGTCTTTTGGGTTTGCAATATTGTACTACTCGCCGCATTTACTGCGTTAGTTCTAAACCCAAGTTAAATGGGTATTTCATTTAAAATTGAGTACAACTCTATATGATTGTTAGTAATATTCCGCACTTCGTTGGCCCGACAAGGTTGTTGGGTGCCATCACGACCTGTTTTGGAAATGGATCGTGACAAGACTAATCATATTTCAACATCTCAACATAGGAGTAAAACTATATCTTGCTAGCATATTATTATACTCACGGTTCTAGCAAGATACATTAGTGCATCAATTTTGCAATAGACACAAAAATAAATCATGTACGCCATGATTGCTCCAATCCATAAATTTGCTTAAGCTTTATTTAACAAATTTCTTGGGAACCTTTATATGCTTTGGAAAAATTTAAATCCTTAAATAATTTTTATTATACCCATATCAAATATATTTCCAGACTAAAACCTGAAAGCAATTTCATCCATCATAGGAGAACATGTCTCCATATAACTAATGACAGGATACTTATGAAAAATCTTGTGCCACAAGTCGTCTTTATATCTATTGACTTGGTTTTTCATTTTACTTTTTTCACAAGAATATATTATCCATTGGCTTTATACTTTTAAGACTATCCGTCTAATTTCATATTTTTCAGGTGAAGTCAGTCTCGATTGCGTAATTTTTATTTTTAGCCATTCATTTATCCATCCATATTTCATGACAAATTTGAGCTCAAGATCCTCGTCAATCTTAATAATATTGTGAGTTACATTACATCAAAAATATTATCGGCGATCATTTTATATCGGTTCTATCGTTACTCAATAAAGACATAACTTATGGAGACCTCTTTCTCATTATTTTTCTGGTATCTAAGCCGCTCACATAAGGTCTTATAAAGTGTTATGCAGTGGTGCTCTTACAGATTACTTGCCTCCTTATTATTACGATCTTGATCATTTTTTCCTCTCATTCTTCAAAGAGTTCTATTGTTACCCCTATGTTTTCATACGTAAGAATACGTCGTAAGACAACTGATGTAAGCTCAAAAATGAGTTCTATTTTTGAAAGTACATAAAGTAAGTTAATCATGTTATCTTGGAGGTTATAAATCTTTAAGATCATGAATAACAAGTACCAATAGGATTGAAAACCTTAGAAGCTAAACAAAAAATAAGTTTCGTCGAAAGTTGATAAGTCTGGAATGTTTTAATATGCAATTTGGGGTAAGACTAGGATTCTTAACATGATAAGGAGGTTATGTTATGAGTTATTTTAGTCATATGAGGTTACATATGATAGTCATTGTTGCTCTTTGAAGTCAAGAGAGTTATGGAACAAAAGTTTCCAAAGGTCATCACAAGTTACAGTCATAATGTGATAAAAATTAGGTCAAACGTAGCAGAGCTTTTCTCCTAATATACTTGAAATTACAGAATGATCCACATATCAAATTGAAGATCTATGAGTCTAGTTTCTAACTCATTATACCATTCATTGATACGACATCGTAGTAGAGAGATATTTGTATTTTCACGGGACTATGCAAGCAACTCTTAATGGAACCCACTTATGCGGTGGTCGACCTACTTCAGTTTAAAATGATTTGGATGACCTTTATTTTTCATTTCGACCCAAACTTGTCCCTACACTCCTCTTAATCCTCCTAAATAGATACCATAAGGGTTCGAAGTGATTCCAAAGTGATTACACCATATTTCAACATCAAAAGTTAGATCTGGTAAAGAACAACACCTCTTTGATGTTATGTTTTCAATGAGGATAATTGTAGGCTATGTTTTGCTAAAATTTCAAGTTGTTTCTACTGGATAAGGTGAATATAACAGCCTAATAATTGTGATTAATATTGCTTCTATGTTGGATAAGTTGTTAGGATGATAAATTACAAGATAATATTTTGATTAGCTTGAGATGTTGTTGTTCTTGGTGGATTGATTTGAACGTTGCTCTTATGAACTTTAAGTGACTGGAAATTATGGAAAATAAGTTGACTATTATATTTTTAGTACGATTATTTTGGTTTACATGTCAATCTTGTTGAGGAAATTGATAACTAGAAAAGAAATGGATATAAAATACTTCGAAGTTGTCCATAGTGATATTATCTTGTATTTGGCTATTTAGGGTAATTTTGAAATTGAGTACAAGGTTGGAAATCCTTTAAAAGGTATTGGTTATTATAATGTATATATAACTAATTTCAAGAATGAATAATAATGTGGTTAAAGGGTGATAAAGGGATCCAATCCGAGCTTGTCTCTTGTCGTGACATAAATAAGTTATTTCCTTCGTTCCAATTTATGTGAACCTATTTGATTGAACACAAAGTTTAAGAAAAAGTGAAGACTTTTGGAACTTGTAGTCCTAAACAAGTCAGAAAAGGGCCCAGAGTATTTACGTGATTATAAATACTTCTCATTAAGGATAGAATTATAAATGTAAGCTAAATTGTTACCAAATTTAGCAAATAGTCATTCTTTTGGAACAGACCAAAAGAAAATGGGTTCACATAAAATGGAACAGAGGGAGTAGCCTTTACTCAGCGTTGATTTTGAATCTCTTTATGCTATGGTAGATTGAATTGAGTTGTTTGAAGAATTACTTGGAAGGTATTAAGTACTCAATAGAGTTAAGGTATATTAATGCACTTCCTTTTTCTTTTGGCATGATCTATAGTGAAATAAACGTAAACGATACACTATATCATAACAGATCTACTCCTAGCAACTAAGGTTGTCCATGTTGTTCTTTCTTTTTTTTAATAAATTTATTCTAAGCATGTATGTATGATGCTTCAGTCCTCTTGAGGTTAATATTGATGGTATGATATCCTCAATATTAGTTGAAGATGCAATGACTTTACGTCACTCCGAATGATTTAGAACATAATTTCATGAGTCCAGCATGCATTATATATATATATATATATATATATATATATAAATATATATATATATATATATATATATATATATATATATATATATATATATATATATATATATATATATATATATATATATATACACTACCGGGCCGCACTATAGTCAGCCGGTACGATACTTATTCTGCAATCACTGATCAGTTAGATTTTACCAAGCTCTACATGGTCGAATACGATTCTATCGAGCCTTATGATAGCCGGGTATATTTTTACCGAGCTTGTTACAGCCGGGTACGATATGATAATGATGATGCCCACAGAGGTGTATGTTTTTAAAAGTTTATGTATGTATCATGCATTTTATGTTAGTAGCCCTCAGAGGCACTCAGATGCTACAACTTGTATCTCATTTATCTCTCTTTACATTGCTGTTATTATTTGTGCTTTCCTGTATTACATATTCGGTACTTTATTGTAATGACGTCCCTTTTTCCTGGGAACGCTGTGTTTCATATCCATAGGTCCTGATAGGCTGGATGACATTATTCCTAGTAGGTTATCAGCTCGGCGGAAGGTGTTGTCGTACTCCACTTGCTCTGGAGTAGTCTATTTGGTCAGATGCTTTGGACATGTCATGATTGGTATGTTGGGGCCTTGTCTCAACCTTTATGATATTTATGTACCCTTAGAGTCTTGTATATAGATGTCATGTATATGGATAGTTGTATGGCCTTGTCGATCTATGGTTTGAGGTACAAACGATCATGTCGGTCTTGATACTTGTATGGTCTTGTCGGTATATGGTTTGAGGGTAAAAATAATCATGTCGGTCTTATAGGCATTTATATCACATGTACAAGTTTGTATATCATGTTGGATCGTCCTATGTCTAGTACTCCCTTATATTTAATTTTGGTTATCTCATGATGGTCCTTCTAGCCCACTTACCCATGATGGTAAGAAAGATATGTTACGCTGGTACTCGGTTGAGTAAGGCATTGGGTGCCCGTCGCGGCCCTGCATTTTGGACCATGACATTTATCTTTGGAACATATTAGTCTATTACGCTTTATGAGTCTTGTAGACTCTGTCCATCATGAACTTTTGTTCTATTTTGGAGCATTAGCAGCTAAAATATGACACTTAGCTTTAGTTAGCTAATGCACCTAGCAATATTTTGCAAATGTATTATCACTAGAACTTCAAGTTTTCATTTTTTGTATGAGGATCTAGATGTAATCATAATAATTCATCCTTGTATTACTTTTTGAGCTGTCCATTTTCTTTCCCTAATGTTGAGATCACCAACAAATATCCCCAAACTTCTTTGGGACTCATCTTGTGTATTATGGTGGAATAATTAAATCATATAGCGAATATTTATATTTTTAGATGAAAATTTTGGTTCCTGACCCTGAACCAATTGTGATAGGGAGAATTTATCATAATTTGTTGGCTAGATGTATACAAGTGTTGAAGTATATTAAATAATACATCTCATACAAAAAGAAATTTGGGAGTTTTGGTCTCATAACTAAGTTTAGCTATAATTGAGGCATACAAGTTCTGCTAAACCAACTTGGATTAAAGCAGCATTATCAAGGTAAGTCATCATAATTTACATTCTAGAACTATGCTCTAATAACTTGAGCAAACAACCTTGCAAAAGTCAAACTGCAAGTTGATAATAAACGCACATGTGATCATACAATAGATACACTATTAAAATCATATAATAGTAAATGATCCACATGGCAGGTGACTGAGACTATAAATATATCACATTATATTCTTTCTAAAATCAAGAATTCAATCCTAGTCTTAGCTGATATATCATGAGAATAAGCAACACAAAGAAAATTCTTGAAGAATCTTCTATTTTTTTAATATATGTAACGTGTATTTTCAATCAGTTTTTTTTGCATCATAATTGAACCAGGATGATCAACCCGTCATGCCAACTAATATTTGTTTCACTAAATCTCTAGTTTACATGTGGCATGTGATTTCATCATCATGCTTATACTTGTGTAGTACAAAATAGGAAAAGCATCTGGTAATCTTTCGTATTTATCCGATAGCAGTATGAAGATATTCAATCATTCCAACGTTTATAGTGTCAATATGCCAATTACTTTGGTTGATATCTTTGAAAACCAATAGTTTCTTTTGAGACTTACTACAATACCAATACCATGAATAATTTTATTTATTAAGATAGTAATAAATTCGCTCATCCGGAGCTCTTAATTATTTTATAACACAAGATCTTTTTTCACACCATCCAAGTGGAGAATATTCCTCCACGGAAAAAACTATATTATTATTGTCACGGTCTATATCATTATAAGCAAGACTCGTTTCTTGCTTTATTTTTGTCTTTAATAATATTTGATAAGGTCTGGCAAAATACTTCTATTGTATCATAAGTACGCGACTGATGACATATTCATATAACTGCACAATAATATTTATTCTTTTTATTTTTCTCAAACTTTCCTTAGAGGTGAGTTGTGGTATTATCCGACCATGCATGAACATGCCCTTATTCATAATTTTTATCATATATATTTTCACATTCGTTTCAAAGAATGGGTATGCATTCAAAATGCTTATCACAAGTCACATTCTCTTCATGGAATGTACCATAACATTTTTATTGTTTTTCATATCACATTGATGGTAAATATTGTCTTTCACCTTTTGAGGGATTATTTTGAGAAATCTTATTGTTATCCCTTTTATAATTATCATCAGTCATCATGATTTTTTATTTTTGGCATGCCGGTGTTCGTTGGTCAACCACTTGTCTTCATTTAGACTTATTATGCATCACTACCACATTCACTTTAAGAATAAAGCGAATCAAGTGGGACAAGCTTTAAACTTTTTTCATGAAAAATATATTATTTTCCTTTAATCATCATTATATCATCAATATGGTGCATTAAGACTCAAACGTTATGTGTTACCCTTGTAAAGACATGTTTGGGCATAATGTCATGGTACACTGAGACTTTAACCTGAGACTTTAACCTAACAATCTCACTCCCAACCAATAGCATAATAGGCTAAAATGGACTGAAACTCATTCTTGAGCATCACAAATATACTTTTTACAGTATCGATTGGACTTTCTAACAAAGTAACTAGTGCAACCAAATCTAGTGGTACAAAACATAAAAATACCACCCAAAATTCTCTTCTCATCATTTGATTTAAAAAGAAAAACTTGAATATTCAAACATATGCAAAGACAGTTTGATCAGTCCATCTCACTATATATTATCTAAGTGTGTGATTAAGTACCACAAAAAAATTTCTTATGCTATTTAGTAAATTCTGCTCTTCATATATCCTAAGAATGATTTATACATATACAATGCTCATATATACCGACTTTTTTTTTCAAATTTGCATGATAATTGTCACACCTCCTTTTTCATTACACCCGCGAGGGCGCAAGGAGTTTTTTCAATTAAAGTACAATCGAAACGGTATTATTTATTAAAGATTCAGAGTCGCTACTTGGGAGATTTATGGTGTCCCAAGTTACCGGTTTAATCCAAATCGAGAAAAAGAATGACTCTGTTTAATAGTCCGCGCACCAGAAATCCGGATAAGGAATTATGTTAACCCGAGAGAAGGAGTTAGGCATTCCTGAGTTCCGTGGCTCTAGCACGGTCGCTCAACTATCATATTTAGCTTATTTATCCGATTTTATTACATTAAGAACCTATGTGTCAATTTTACTTTTTACCGATTTTATTTAATATATATTTATTTTAGAAAGTGAAAGTCATTTAAAGTGTGCTTTCGAATTGCATCGCCGGAACCCGCAACCCTAGGCAAACTCTATCCAACGTTTTAGGATTTGGATTTGGGCAGCATAAAATGCCCACCCGAGTTTAGGGAAGATAACATTATTAAGTACGCGCCTGAAGATGCTAACACATTATTATTTTTTTTAGAAGGCCGTGAAATTCGCTAAACTGCCCATCCCGGAGTCTAAGAATTTAAATATACACACTTAGTGAGGGCCCGCAACTTATATGTTTTTGTTTTGGTGAGGCACACCTCCTTTATTTTAGGAATATCCTAAAGTGACTACATTTCTATTAAACTTTTTCTCTAAAATTTAAAATAAAAGAGAGAAAAATCCTAATTAATTACATGCTTAAAAATAAAAATAAAACGTAACACACTAATTGCCAGATTAACGCAAATATAAATGGAAAAGAATTTTACTAAAAAAAAGAAATTCGAAATTGTAAATAAATAAAAAAATTCGAAATTATAAATAAAATATGAAATTCGACAACTAATATTAAAAAGAAATCAATTATAGCTAGATTAAAACCCACACAGTTATATGAATAAATCATTAATTATTTACAACTATTAAAAAACTAAAATCAACCTTAATTATTAATGCTTATTCGAAAGTTTATTAAATCTAAATGTTAAACCATCTTGCTTGAACTCAAAACATGCCTATTAAATTAACATTATCCCTTGCTACATCTTGATCCTACAAAATTAATAACCAACTATATTTGCCTAATACTTTGCGAATCTTTGTTACTAACAAGATTCAAAAATTACCAATTTCAAATTACTTCTATTTCAATATTCGCAAGTTCAGAGCTAGATCTTACCAACCAATTAAGTTAAAAGCGATTCTCCATATTAGCTATTTACCAATTTGAATAGAAGGTAATTCCGAATTACCTTATATATGTAAAAAACGACTAAGGATGAAATCTAGTTATCGATCTACTAACGACATGTTCATTCCTACAAGCACATAACTATATTAAATATATAACTAATACAAATTGCAGTTTTAAAACAAATAAAGCTTTAGTTAAGTACAAACTACCTAATGCATTTCTGTTGAATTATAAACCAAACATTACATAACTAATTATCACTTTTATCTATTAAACTAAAGGTACAGTATTTCATAATAAAAATTCTTAACATTTCAACTCATGTTCAACTGTACAGCTACACCAGTATTTAACTCAAGTGAATACCTGGATTAAAGAAATAGGACAGGAGAAGAAAAGGATCAGCAATAGCAAAGCAACAATAGCAAATAACAGCAGCAATAGCAAATTGAACGCCCAGGGACAGATTTTAAAACCAACAGAGATGATTCCACATCCAATAAATAGATTAAAAAATAATCCAACAGCAACACAAATATCAGAAACCCAAGCAGGAACCAAGAATTCAATTCGAAAATCAGCAGTGCCAAATGCAAACCAAAGAAGCAGTCACAGTGTTCTGATTTTTAGCAGTAAATAAAGACTTCACTTTTAGTTTTTAATTCTCAAAGATGGAATTCTGAAATTTTTATTTCCTTCTAGTATTGAAATATTTTTTCTCTCTAAATTCAGTCCCCCTTAAGTGACAAATGACTTCTATTATGCTCCTATAATTATCCCTCCTATTTCTAATTTTTAATCAGCAAAAGCAGTCAAATGTGGACCCCACAGTCCACCCTCTTTTTACTTTACATTATTATGCTCCCCACATGTCTTGTCTCCTCTTTTTACTTTACATAATTATGTTCGCCATTATATTTCAAACAATTCCTTATATTTTCAATTCTCATATTACCCCTGAAACTACTGAAATTACTGTCCTAAAAAATCTGTTCAAACTTCAAAAATTATCTAAGAACTAATATCAGATTACCAGCTATAGCCAATTCCTGATCAAATTCCATCAACAAATTCATGAAAACGGATGGAATCTTACAACATCATATCAAAGGGAGTAAGCTGACATTTAGACAAAATGAATGCGCTAGGAGAACACCAATATGGTGAATAACAAGAAAAAACTAAAACAGTATGATGCACAAACACAACAGGGAGAGAATCTTATCAACATTCTAAATCAAAATTATACAAAATGTATGCTTACTGACAGTGAGTTAAATGACTAAGGATTAACACATAACACATTCGACATCAAACCATTTGACTAAAAACACAAACTACAAACATGAACGGACTAATCGACGAATTTATTTAAACGACTCAATAATAATAACCCGTGACAATCAAACAAACGATGAACAAAAACTGAAATACAACTAAACTAAGCAAATAACAGTATCAAAAATAGAACAAAAAGGAGAGGAAAAATACCTCATAAAAATCCTAAACAAGACGAACTCAAACTCGAACTCAGAACCAAAATTTTTGAGGTTAAACGAACTGATTGTGAAGACTAAAAAGAAGAAGCAGAAGCTGGTCGTTCATGGTGGTCGTCTTCACAACCGGACTGGAACAAAAGGGCATCATTTGGACTGTTTCTGGAGCTGAAGGGTGACAGATGAAGCAGCAGGAGCAGAAACGGGTGGTTTGTTTGGTTCGTGGCTGGAGATGGGACTGGACTGTTCATCGAAGTTGCTCGTTCATGGATGAGCTGGTCTGGCAGGTGGGGAGCTGGACGTGAAGGTTGGTGTTTGACGGGCTGGTTTCAGCGTGGAGATGGTTATGGTGACGAGTTGGCTGGAGGGTGTTCGACGTGACTGGAGGTGGTTTGAGGTCGGGACTGTTTGGGTGTCGAGCAGCTGGAGCCGGTGAAGCAGCAGTAGCTGTTGCTGATGATCGATTGAAAATGAGGGGTCGTTGGGTGAGGTCGTTAGGTTTCGTGAAGGAGGTGCAGCGAGGGGCTGCTCGGGTTTTTGGTTAGGGAGATGGAGGAAGACGATGATGAATAGTGGGGGGTGGCGGCTAGGTGTAGGGTTTGAGAGAATTAGGGTTTTGTTTATGTGTAGTGTAATGAAATAAAACAAAAATGAGGGGAAGAATAAGGGGGGCGTGTGGTCAAATGGGGGAGGAGTGGTTAGGCATAGGTCAAGAGGTATTGGGTTGGGTAGAAGTGATTTGGACCTAGTTAATTCAAATTATAATAAGAGGCCCAATCCGATTTTCCTTTCATATTTTTTTGTTCTCTTTTTTTTACCAATTAGTAAAACTAAAATATTAAGATTAAATTATAAAAACCAAAATTATCTTAAAATACTAATTAACTCCTAATAATAATTATCACATAAAATTAAATGACAACTAAAGCACAATCACACAATTTGGACATTAGAGGCTAAAAATGCAAAGGATGCATATTTTTGTAATTATTATTTTGTAACTTAATTACTCCTAATTGTAGAATTAATCCTACATGCAAGTTCGATATATTTTTATATTTTTTATTAATTTAAAAAATAAAAATGCACATACAAATGCAAATAATACAAGGAAAATAACAGAAAATTCCCAACGATTGCAAATAAATTAAAATTTGTTTTATTTTACATTTTCTGAGAGTAATTCATATATAGGGCAAACATCACGTGCTCATAGCTGCCCCTCTTTGTCCGAAAGTATGAAGTATTTTCGTGTAAAGATAACGAGAGCTGATACGAGCGATTTTTGCCTGTTAGGATACTCCGTGTGAAGCATTTTTTTTGAAAGATTTTACCGAACCTTTGCTTCGAAGATTTCCTACATATCCCTGGCTAAAAGGGAATCTGGTCAATGTAGTTCTGGAAGTTTTGGTAGCTGGGACTACCAGGGGACTGCAATTCTGCTGCTACTGTTGTTGTATGATGTTACTACTTCTTACTGATCTCCTTATTACACTGTGTCAAAGAGAAAAACAAGAAGCTAGGATAGCCTACGGATCACAAGATCCTATCTATCTTCAATTTGTTTTTGCTGGCCTTGCTTTCCTGTCAGCTTGTGTTTCTTCCGATGCTTCTTTCTTCTGAGAGATTGGGGATGACACTGACCTTTTGCCTGTCTGAACACTAGTTTTTATTGATCTTTGCTTGGTCTGCTTTGGATATGGCTTCCCTCATTACACTTCTTGGAAATTTCACTGGGGGACGACTTTCTTTCATCAGCATTTGTTATGCCGGGGCTTTTGTTGTAACCTTCTGCCTTTCAGAGGGGTTAACAATTGTGAGCACGTGATTTCTTCTTCACGAAAATTACTCCAAAAGAAATCAAAGAAGAAAATAATTTTATTTAGTCTACAATTTTAGAAATTTTTGCGTGGCAATTTTAGGATAATTATTTATATTTTTTCTGTGAATGTTTATCTTGTCTAAATTAATAAAAAATACTAAAATACATGTTGCATGCATTAATATCTAATTGTGTCTTTAAGAATTAATTAAATCATAATTTGGTTTTAAAAGTGAAAATCACAAAAATACGCAATTTTATTCTATTAGTTGTCATTATGTGGTTTATTTTAGTTAAATGTTTTAATTCATGTGTTAATTGTTATTAGGTGTTAATTAATATTTTTGTAGTTTTATTTTAATTTTACAAATTAATTAGAATTTTGTTTAATTAGAGATTAAAAGAAGAAAGGAATTGAGTTAAAAATTGGACAAATCGAAATTCGGCCGTCCAAAACAATTTAAATCATGCCCAAAAACATTTAATAACCCAGTCCAATCCGCACAGTTTATCAACCATCCTTTAAACGACGTCGTTCTATTGTTTTCAATCTGGACCGTTGATCGATTCAAATGAACGGTCCAGTTTAGTTCTTTCATTAATCCGAACGACGCCATATTCTTGCAATTGATCTGAACCGTTAATCTCATATAAATCCAACGGCCTCAAGCACTTCCCAGATGCCCGACCCGTTAAGGTCGGAGACCGACCCACTATCACTTAAGTTGAACGATACCGTTTCACCTCAGTAAAGGATCTTGGCCATTGATTGTGCTTGATACAACGGCCAAAACTCAACTCCTTGTCCCGTATATAAACCTTATCCCACACCCACACCCCAAACCAGACTCCCATGTTCATCGTCTCTCTCAGAGACGAACCAGACATCACCAAACCCTAGCAGTTGCCACCCTTTCCCTTCTCAGGTACTGTTAGTTGTCTGTTTAAATTGTGAATCTTCCTGCTGTTAAAAAAGCCTTTAGTAATTGAGTCCTTAATAGCCCATCAGTCTACTTGTGCAAAACAAATGTATTGAGTTTGTTTATGCTTTGGTGTTCAACGTGTGGATGATTTTGTCTTCTGGCCACAGAAGTTTGAGAACTAACTTATTCGCCTTCAAATTGTCGCTACAATTTTTTTGAATTTATTTGCTTCAGTCTTGGTTTAGTTTTAAAAAAAATGATACTTCTATTACTATAAAGTCATCGTGGGTTCTAAAGTAATGAAAGTCGCAATATTGGCAGCACTCATTTAGAAGTTATGAGTATCATTTTTAATATTGTTGTTAGTAAATGAGATATTATATTGTATATAGGCGAACACTAGCCCATTTTTACTGTATTTGTATTTATGATAAGAGAATGTGCTATTCCTTTTGGTTTGGTAATTTGTTGGCTTGTGATGCTTTAACCAAGAACAGGTGATAATATGATTTTCATACACAATAGGATATTAGTTGGAAGTTGTGTGTAATCCTATGTGTTCCCTTTTTCCGTTGCATCAATAATGTAAGAAAATGAATCATAAACGGTAATTTTCTAATAGTTTTATTTTTATTTTTATACAACTGATTTTGTTGGAAATTCTTTGAAGCTGAAATTTGCAAGACTAGTTTTCATTTTTTTGAAAAAATAATAATTTAAACTCGTAGCTTACTTTAGGCATGAATCTAGCAAGAGGGTTTACTATTTCAATTTAATAATTTTTTTAATAAGCTTTAGTAATTATGGTTATATTTTGTTTTTACAAACGTTTGTTCGTCAAACAATGCGAATTTAATCTAATTACAGGTTAATTAGTTTCTTTTGAATATTTTACTTATCAATTCTGTATTTTATTGTAATTTCAATTCTAGTAATATTTCTTTTCGTTAACATTGCCTTAATCTAACAATTAGTGTGTTACAATTTTTATTTTTTAGCTCCTGATTAAAGGATTTTTCTCTCTTTATTTTTAAAGAAAAACTAAAATAGAAAAATATAGTCACTTTAGGAAAGTCCTTTTAAAAATAAATGAGGCATGCCTTAGCAAAAAATAGTCACAAGTTACGGGGCCCTCAATAATTATATAACAATTGGATAGACTTCGGAGTTGGTCGCTTAGCAAAATTTTACGGCCTTGTCCAAAATCACACTACGCTAGTCACTTAGGGCGCGTCTTTAATAAAAGTAAGTCCCTAAATACAGGTGTGCATTTATGCAACCTAAATTCAAATCCTGATGAAGTTGAAATGTGTCGACGACCACGTCTACACTGGCTGTGACGTGGTTCGAGATACATTTTCACGATATCGCAATTCTCTATAAAATAATAATAATAATAATAATAATAATAATAATAATAAAAAAAAAAAAGCGGATAAAGGTTAAATTCGTATAAAATCATATAAGTAAGCCAAATATGACAGTTGAGCGACCGTGCTAGAACCACGGAACTCGGGAATGCCAAACACCTTCTCCCCGGTTAACAGAATTTCTTATCCGGATTTCTGGTGCACTGACTGTTAAACAGAGTCATTCGTTTCCTCGATTCGGGATTAAACCGGTGACTTGGTACACTATAAATCTCCCAGGTGGCGACTCTAAATCTTTATTGAATGATCTCGTTTTGATTGTCCTTTAATTGGAAAAACTCCCTTCCGGCCCTATGGTGGTTGTGAAAGGAGGTATGACACCGATTTCAAGTCATAATTGCAAAGCTATATGACTGGAGTTATATGCGATGTGATTATATGAGATGTAGATGCCAAGTGACACGTAGTCACATGAGATGTAGATGCAAGATGACGCATAGTTATATTATATGAGATGTAGATGCAAAGTGAAATGTAGTCACATGAGATGTGGATGCTAAGTGACGCGTAGTCACATAAGACGTAGATGCAAAATGACAAGTAGTCATATGAGATGTAGATGCAAAGTGACACATAGTCACATGAGATGTAGGATGCAAAGCTATTGTGACACGTAGTAACATAAGATGTAGGATGCAAAGAAATGTGACTTGGGACACCATAAATCTCCCAAGTGGAGACTCTGAATCTTTAATAAATAATCCCGTCTCGATTGTTCTTTAATTGGAAAAACTCTTTGTGCCCTCGCGGGTGTAATGAAAAAGGAGGTGTGACAGCTCTGGCTCTGCTGGGGAATTCGAGCTCAGAAATTGTTGTATTTTTGGCTTTATTTTATTATCTGATATTTCCATGTGATATGTGCTTAATGTGCAAAATGATGATTCTTTACCGGTTTGATATTATGTGGACTGTATATATAAAATGTGCCGAAACCCTTCTCTTCTCCCTCTTGAGGAGTGCACGCTGGTCGTGACTTCTTTCTGTTAGTGTCATAATCCCAATTTAGTACGAGGATTCGGTGGGATTGCAAAATCGGAGGATCTTTTGGTTATTGGAACGCAGTTCCCATCCTTGGCTCGAGCTGTCCGCTCAGGTAAAAAGCTAGGTCTAGAACAACAACCCAGGTTGAAGCTTAGTATAACATATCTTCATACCAGATCCCTAGTAAGAAAACGTTATTTGCATCATGTTGCATTTGACTTAGGGGACTCAACATAGGAGTTGAGTCCGTCTAAGACAAGCAACCTGAAACGAAAAAAGACCATCCTGTTGCATCCTACTTGTTTTGCGCCTTTATTTGCTTCAGACTAGCATGTTGACCGGCTTTGAATACTGGAAAATTGTGAAAAAAGTAAAAGAATACTAGCAGTATAGAGTGTTAATTACATGTTTTTAGAAAATCAATTCCCAAGTGCTGTCGAAACTTTCTCGAAATTTTGAGAAAAAAAATTGGAAAAAGAGTCTTTTATTTTTGAAAAGTTGTTTGTTGAAAAAAAAGTTGAAAAAGAGTCTTTATTTTAGTCTGGAAAAATATGTTGTTTTATTGTTTGTTGAAAATGAAGAAGAAGAAGAAAAAGAGTCGTTATTTTGTCTTGCCATAAAAATGAAAATGAAAAATAGTCTTGTTTTTAAAATAGTTTTTTATGAAATGCCAAAAATGAAAATAAAAAAGAGTCTTATTTTTAAAATAGTATTTTCTTTTGAAATGCCAAAAATGAAAATGAAAAAGAGTTTGGTTTTAAAAATAGTTCGTGTAATTTGCCCGAACTACGCTGGTTTGATTCTCACATGGTGTGAGATATGTAGGCAACCCTCATCAGGTCCAACCTCCCCTTTGCAAAAAATAACCAAAAAAAAGTGTCAAAAATTTTAATTTCATCATAAATAAGTTAGGTGACGCCCTTTTATCAAAATAGCCAAATGTTCCCGAAAGGGACGCCGGAAGGCTGATTTTGTATTAACATCCACCTTTGGGTCATTTTTTAGATTTTGGCCAGTTGACCCACATAGCCTTATAATCTTCGTCCCCGAGGCACTGAAAGGCCGTGTTTGCAATACCGGTTCTTTTATTAAAAAAATAAAATAAGAGGGTATCATAAATAAGCCAGGATGATGCATACGGTCGGAGCGAAAACATGTTAGAAATGGTTAACTGCGTAAGAGCATTACATCCCCCAACGTGCAATTGCAATATCTGTAAAACTCTGACGGTGACAAGTTTGTTATTTTTCCAAATTCTAACAGTTAGTTTTGTTAGAGCGTACTGGAACCATACCATTATCAGACAAGATCTAAAGGGCCTATACCCAAAAGAATGACCAATTCTGAGAATGGTGTTGAGGAAGAGAGGCCCGAGGCACAGTTGGTAAAAGAAGCCTTGGAAAAGATAGAGAAAATGGGGTTGGAGATGAAAGCTATGCAGTTGGCCTTGACTAGAGTGCAAAAGGGGCATGAATCACCCTTTACTCCTACTCCTCCACTTGGGAACACGCCTGAATACCCTCACCCTGGCCCGTCAACAAGCGTCCCGAGTCAACACTACTTCCAGGGAATAAACCCCTATGACTCCCAAGCTCCACCACCCAACCAGAATCAGCCACCTCCAAATGTGCCCGTTTTCATGGGACCCCCACCAGCCACGCTGCAAAGATCTACTAGTGAGCCGTTGTTTCAGGATCACGAGGCACAACATTATCCCCCAGAACCCGCATTTAAAACACCCGAAACACATAACCAAAATCCCCAATTTGAGGTCCCAGCGGAGAATGAAAAGCCAGCCAGGAATCCAGAACATGACGAGGTTATGCGGAAAGTTAGAAGCCTGGAGCAAACCTTCTGGAACATGCATGGATTAGGAAACCAAGTCAGCGTAGCCTACAAGAATTTATGCCATTTTTCCTAACGTCCAGTTGCCGTTAGGGTTCAAGATGCCCAAGTTCGATCTATATGAGGGGAATGGCGATCCTATGGCACATTTACGGGGTTTCTGTAACAAAATGAGAGGAGCGGGCGCCAAAGATGTGCTATTGATAGCTTACTTTGGCCAGAGCTTAAGTGGATCATCACTGGAATGGTATACCAGACAGGACCACGGCAGGTGGTACACCTGGGACGATCTAGCACTGGCTTTTGTAGGTCACTTCCAATACAATCTCGATATAGTCCTTGACCGTCTCACATTACTGAGGACAGGGAAAAATCCCGGAGAAAGCTTTCGTGAATTCGGGTTCCGCTGGAGAGAACAGGCAGCCAGGGTTGATCCTCCCATGAGAGAGGGGGAAATGGTGGACTACTTCCTGCAAACATTGGATCCAAATTACTTTGGTAACTTGGTGCCGACGGTTGGAAAATCTTTCAATGAAGTAGTGAAGATATGGGTTATGATAGAGGAGGGATTGAAGTCCGACAAAATCCTGAATGACGCAGTGCTTAGGGCAACGACTCAGGCTATTCAAAGTGGCACGGGAGGTGCGCTTGGGAAGAAAAGGAAAGAAGAAGTGTCCACAGTCGAAGCTAGCGATTGGTCTAGATCCGGCAAGCACTACTATAACCAACCTAGTCCCCACCAGCCAAATTATCCACATAGCCCACCACAGTACCACTATCCAACACAAGAACCAAACTTTGCTGTATACAAAGCCCAAACCTACACTCAACCCCCGGCTCGTCCGCAATGGCATACGCCGGTTCCCCGAAACACGTATCCACCTCCACAAAACACATACCCGCCTCCACAAAACACCTATCCACCACCCATGGCCAACAGGAACCCTCTAGGGGCAGGTTTCCGAGAAAATCTGGCATACAAAAATGAAAGAACACAGAACAAAAGAACCTATACCGAGTTGGGAGAGACCTATATTGCTTTATTTCACAAGTTAAAAAGGTTGGGTTTGTTGAGTCCTGTGGATAATAGGTTGCCAAATCCTCCACCAAATTTGGACCAATCGCTAAGCTGCGAGTACTGTTCGGGAATGTCGGGGCATGATACGGAACATGTTGGAAGTTGAAACGGGCGATACAAGATTTTATCGACGCCAACAAAATAGAGGTTCAGGCGTCGGAGGCACCTAACATTAACCAGAACCCACTGCTCGCGCCCATATGATCGAGTTGGTGCACAAAGAAGGGGGACCAATGACATTCGCTGACGTCAATGTATTAGAAGCTGGAGAAGGTTCCAGCAGGGCTGATATACAGTTTGTGGGGCCTTGAGCCAACCTCAACAATCAGACAACAGCTCTTCTCCCTACCCATAGGGAGTCTGGTAGTAGGCCTTTGATCTGTCTTTCACGTTTTCTGGATTATTCCAGGGTGTAATCCAAATTTTGTTTTATTTTTAGCAAAAGTGAAGCCTATTATCCACTGTTTTACTAAAGTAAAAGTTTTTCTTGTTTTGTTTAATTTTGTTTCTTCTTCTTTCACTTTCTGAACAATACTCTTTCTACTGGTTCTGATGATATGGAATGTACGACGGATCTTCGGCCCAGTCTAAATGATCAATCTAATTCCGAGCTAATTATATAAGAGATCGACTGTGATAGTGAATCGGAATATGATGAGGATGAAGTCTTTAAAGAGGTAAACATGGGACTAAGCCAGTACGAAGAAAAACCCAAGCTCAACTTAAATGAAACGAAGATGGCAATTAGGAGAATGTCGACAATGTGAGGGAAACCAAAATCAGCATCCATATTGAAATGGATTCTCCCACATCAAGAAATTTGAAGTAAGGCAGCAGGTATTGAAACAGATTCTCCCGCATCAGGTCGAGGCAAAAGGGCAAGTTCTCCCCAAACTGGCAAGGACCATTGGTTGTGACCAGGGTGTTATCCACTGGCGTTTTATGCTTAACAGATGTCGAAGGAAGATGCATTGACATGGCTTTCAATTCCGACACAGTCAAGAGATACTATGTGTAACTTCCTGGATTTTATTTATCATTATTTTGTTTGTTTGTACTTGGTGTTCATCGGATAACGAAATGACGGAGGTAATTCTTTCTTCTACCAAAACACTGTCAACCTTTGTTTCCCCCCTTTGAGCCGTATTTGTTCTTTCATACCACTCTCTTTGAATCGTTAAAGAAAACAAAAAATAAATGAAAAAAGGAGAAAAATGATAAGAAAATAAATATTTAGGAACTACATTTGATCTGATTCCTCAAGAAAGGATAAGTAGGCGCCTCACGTCTCGGTCATAATGTGACGAAATATCGCAAAAAATCAAAAATCCCCAAGTAGAAAACTGGGGCAGAAGTTAGGTTGTTAGAAAATTTTTGATTCCAAGAGTTGTATTCTCTCACCCATCGAAGCCACTTCGAATTTTTGATACCCCTTTTTTCTTTCAAGCCCACAAAACCCACATGTTATAACCAAAAAAGACCTCCCGATCAGTATGGGAAAGGTGCCGAGTCAAGAAAGTGGAAGCAAGGAATAATACATTGATCCCCGGACGAGGGAAGATCATGAGCTGAGGGAACTGCTAGCAGGAATCCCCAGCAGAATTGCTAGCAGGAATCCCTAGAAGAATTACTAGCCAAAGGAATCCCCGATAGAGTTGATAGCCAAAGAATTCCCCAGTAGAGTAACGCTCCCATTCCCAGCTGAGAAAATAAAATGAGAGAGTCTTATTGGTGAAAACCTTTAAATGCACCATAAGGCAATGAAAGCTGAGAGAAAACAAAATGAGAGTCTTATTAGTGAAAACCCCTCGAAGGGCACTATAAGGAGACTAGATAAGATTGGCGGAAAGGATCCGCCTTTGGGAAAAAGTTGGGCACTTGTTTATCCTAGCAAATGAAGCCATCAAAAATTGATTAATATCAATAGACTGGGTCGATTATTCCAGAATATATGACATGATCATCGGGGCCAGTACACCACCCAGATAAGTCTTTTATTTTCTTTTCTTTTTCCCAGCATTCGTTCAGAAAGATTTTCTCCCTTTTTCTATCATTTCCTTTGACTTTCCCACAACAGTTTATTTTTTAGAAAGGTTTGTCAGGGCGAGCAGAAAACAAGGCAATAAAACGAAAGAGCGTTGTTGCAAGACCCTCTTGAATAGAACGACCTTGTTTGAATTGGTGTGGAGTTGGTTAGGTTTGGTTTACCAAAGTGACCAATTCACTCTACCGGATGGGTCCATAATATCAGGGGAAGTATGAGAAAAGTTGGAAAGGCAACAGTTGGGAAAATGTGGACCAAATTCTAAGAGAATCCCGGGCAGGAGTGGCAGAACCACTCACCATGTTTTGAACTAATAAATGTTTCTTTGATTTAAAGCAGAAAATGAAATGCTGATAATAGCAGAAGGCGTACCACAAGGGAGAGCGCCAGAACTAGGGCAGAAAATTTTCTGCCTTTGTCGAAAATTTCCTCGGAAAGGGGGGGGGGGGGGGGGGAACCGAACTCAAGTTATGACTTCATCTCATATGACTACGTGTCACCGGTATAATCCCGAATCAAGGAAAAGAGTGACTTTGTTTAATAGTCCGCGCACCAGAAATCCGGATCAGGAATTCTGTTAACCCGGGAGAAGGTGTTAGGCATTCCCGAGTTCCGTGGTTCTAGCACGGTCGCTCAACTGTCATATTTAACTTATTTATCCGATTTTATTACATGAAGAACCTATGTGCCAATTTTACTTTTTACCCCTTTTATTTAATATATATTTATTTGAGAAAGTGAACGTCATTTAAAGTGTGCTTTCGGATTGTGTCGCCGGAGCCCGCAACCCTAGGCAAACTCTATCCAAAGATTTAGGATGGATTTGGGCCGCATAAAATTCCCACCCGAGTTTAGGGAATAACATTATTAATTATGCGCCTGAAGATGCTAACGCGTTATTATTTTTTTGAGAAGGCCGTGAAATTCGCTAAACGGCCCATCCCGGAATCTAAGATTTTAAATATACACACTTATTAAGGGCCCCGCAACTTATATGTTTTTATTTTGGCGAGGTACACTTCCTTTATTTTAAGGATATCCTAAAGTGACTACATTTCTATTAAACTTTGTCTCTAAAATAAAAGAGAGAGAAAATCCTAATTAATTACAGCTTAAAAAATGAAGAAAAATAACATAACACACTAATTGCCAGATTAAGGCAAATATTAATGGAAAATAATTTTACTAAAAAAAGGAAATGAAATTCAAAATTATAAACCATTAACTATTTACAAATTTTTTAAAAACTGAAATCAACCTTAATTATTAATGCTTATTCGAAAGTTTATTAAATCTAAACGTTAAACCATCTTGCTTGAACTCAAATCATGCCTATTAAATTAACATTATCCCTTGCTACATCTTGGTCAAACAAAATTAATAACCAACTATATTTGCTTAATACTTGCGAATCTTTGTTACTAGCAAGATTCAAAAATCACTAATTTCAAATTACTTCTATTCCAATATTCGCAAGTTCAGAGCTAGATCTTACCAACCAATTAAGTTAAATCAATTCTCCATATTAGCTATTTACCAATTTGAATTGAAGATGATTCTGAATTACCTTATATATGTAAAAGAAGACTAAGGATGAAATCTAGTTATCGATCTACTAACTACATGTTCATTCCTACAAATGACATAACTATATTAAATATATAACTAAACAACTACAAATTACAGTTTTACAACAAATAAAACTTCAGTTAAGTACAAACTACCTAATGCATTTCTGTTGAATTATAAACTAAAAATTACATAACTAATTATCATTTTTATCTATTAAATTAGAGGTACAATATTTCATAATAAAAAGTATTCACATTTCAACTCATGCTCAATTGCATAGTTACACCAGTATTTAACTCAAGTGAATTAGAGAAACAGGACAGGAGAAGAAAATGATCAGCAGTAGCAAAGCAACAATAGCAAATAGCAACAGCAGTAGCAAATTGAACACCCAAGGACAGATTTTAAAACCAACAGAGATGATTCCACATCCAATAAACAGATTCAAAAATAATCCAACAGCAACACCAATATCAGAAACCCAAGCAGGAACCCAAGAATTCAATCTGGAAATCAGCAGTGCCAAATGCAAACTACAGAAGTAGTCACAGTGTTCTGATTTTTAGCGGTAAATAAAGACTTCACTTTCAGTTTTTAATTCTCAAAGACGGAATTTTATGTTTTGAAATTTTTATTCCCTATAGTATTGAAATATTTTTCTCTCTAAGTTCAGTCCCCCTTAAGTGACAAATGACTCCTACTCCCTCCTGTCCAAAATAAATGTCTCTTTTACTTTTTGATTTTGGTCCAAAATAAGTGTCTAGTTAGGTAATCATGAAAAAATTTAATTTATTTTTACCCTTTTACCCATATGTGCAGAAGAACAATAAAGGCCACTATAATCATGTGCCCAATATTTAATAAGGGTAGTTTAGTCATACTAGGTAATTTTGTGTATGATTTACTATTTTCTTAATAGGCGTGTTTAAAGTAAAAGAGACACTTATTTTGGACCAGAGGGAGTATTATATAATCAAAGCAAAACACTTTTTTCACTCCCCTTTAATTATTATCCCTCCCCTTTTATTATTATCTACTATTTCTAATTCCCAATCAGCAAAAGCAGTCAAATATGGATCCTACAGTCCACCCTCTTTTTACTTTACATCATTCTGCTCCCCACATATCTTGTCCCTTCTTTTTACTTTACATAATTATGTTCCCCACTATATTTTAAACAATTCCTTATATTTTCCATATTACTCCTGAAACTACTGAAATTACAGTCCTAGAAAATCTGTTCAAACTTCAAAAATTATCTAAGAACTAAAATCAGATTACCAGCTATAACCAATTCCTGATCAAATTCCATCAACAAATTTATGAAAACAGATGGAATCTTACAACATCATATCAAAGGGTCGTTCATGGTGGTTGTCGTCACAACCGGACTGGAACAAAAGGGCATCCTTTGGATTGTTTCCGACGCTGAAAGGTGACGGATGAAGCAGCAGGAGCAGAAACAGGTGGTTTGTTTGGTCCGTGACTGGATATGGGACTGGACTGTTCCTCGAAGTTGCTCGTTCATGGACGAGCTGGGCTGGTCGGCGGGGAGATGGACGTGAAGGCTGGTGTTTGACGGGCTGGTTTCAGCGTGGAGATGGTTATGGTGATGAGCTGGCTGGAGGGTGTTCAACGTGACTGGAGGTGGTTTGAGGTCGGGACTGTTTGGGTGTCGAGCAACTGGAGGCAGTGAAGCAGCAGCAGCAGCTGCTGATGATCGATAGAAAATGAGGGGTCGTTGGGTGAGGTCGTTTGGTTTCGTGAAGGAGGAGCAGCGAGGGGCTGCTAGGGTTTTTGGTTAGGGAGATGGAGGAAAACGATGATGAATAGTGGGGGTGGCGGCTAAGTAGGTCAATTAAGTTGCCTAAATCTCTTCTTTATCTGCTGCTCTGTAGTTGCCTTCCTCGCTTCGTCTTCGGCTTTCAGAGTTGTGAACTAACATTTTCCTTTTACAGCCAGACAACTGGAAGATAAGCTGGCCTTCACATCCAAAACTGAAAAATCGTCAGTTGGAGAATCTTTTTACAGGATAGGCATGGTGAAGGCAGAATGGAAATAAAAATCATCTAAATGGTTTGAGAGGATTAGGGTTTTGTTTATGTGTAGTGTAATGAAATGAAACAAAAACGAGGGGAAGAGTAAGGGGGCGTGTGGTCAGATGGGGTGGGGGTGGTTGGGCCTGGGTTAAGGGGTTTTGGGTTGGGTAGAAGTGTTTTGGGCCTAGTTAATTCAAATTATAATAAGAGGCCCAATCTGATTTTCCTTTCATATTTTTTTTCTCTTTTCTTTTACCAATTAATAAAACTAAAATGAGGGGGCGTGTGGTCAGATGGGGTGGGGGTGGTTGTGCCTAGGTCAAGGGGTTTTGGGTTGGGTAGAAGTGTTTTTGGCCTAGTTAATTCAAATTATAATAAGAGGCCCAATCTGATTTTCCTTTCATATTTTTTTTCTCTTTTCTTTTACCAATTAATAAAACTAAAATACTAAGATTAAATTATAAAAACTAAAATTATTTTAAAATATTAATTAACTCCTAATAATAATTATCACATAAAATTAAATGACAACTAAAGCACAATCACACAATTTGGACATTAGAGGCTAAAAATGCAAAGGATGCATATTTTTGTAATTTTCATTTTGTAAAACAAACTTAATTACTCCTAATTGTAGAATTAAATCCTACATCCAAGTGCAAAATATTTTTGTATTTTTTATTAATTTAACAAGTAAACATGCACATACAAATGCTAATAATACAAGGAAAATAACAGAAAATTCTCACGATTGCAAATAAATTAAAAATTATTTTATTTTACATTTTCTGGAAGTAATTCCTATATAGGGCAAAAATCACGTTCTCACAATAATTAAATATGGAGCAATAAACATGCATTGTCACAAAATTTGTCCCTTTGTCTCCATAAATATATGTATGTTACTTATTTTCTAATTCATCTAATTATCAGAATGCGATGACTGAGTTTTTTTAGAAAACGAACATAAAATTAAAGCTAAGTATTAGTTTTATCTAAGAAGTCCAATTGCAATTCTATCAAAAACGGAGTTTAGAATAAGTTGCATGCTAGAACTAACTCGGACTTATTACCATAATTATGTATTCGAAAGCTATATTGCTCGCTATATTTTTGCTGTTAAAGGTGCATATTGGTATAATAGCAGAAAGATGAAAGTACCGGGTTCAACTGAACCCAGTATTTTTGATCCGAAGTATAAATTTATGTATAAAGTCACTAAAATAGCAATAAATAATAGATATAAACCCATAACTTTAAAAGTATAAGGGGTTTAATGCTAAAACCTTTAAAGTTGAACCCATAAACCTTAAATTTTGAATCCGCCTCTATCATATATTCATGTTTACTTAATTAGGCTCCATTCTGTCTTATGATCAAATTTCATCTAACGTGGAGATTCCAATCCCGAATAATCAGAAAAGAAAACTATTATATTAAGCCAAGATAGAACACAAAAAGAAAAGAGTAATATTAATATTAGGGGTGTCAATGTATATTTAATAACCGATTAAATGAACCATATTGTACCGTAAACCGATTTTTAGGGTTTATAAATTTATAACAATACTGATAATTAGGGTAGGTCTTTTATTTTATGAAAGTAAATCGAAAAAATACCAAACCCTACCGAATAAATTTACATGTAAAAAATATATTTATATATTAAGTTTAAAAATAATAAAATATTATTTTTCTTTAGGCCTTCGTGTGAGCGGTTAGCCGTGGTGGGTACGAAAAGAGGTAGAGAGAGATTTAAGAAGTATTGGGGAGAGGTGATCAGGCAGGACATGGCACGACTGCACATTTTCGAGGACATGGACCTTGATAGGAGGCCTGGAGGTCAAGCATTAGGGTTGTGGGATAAGGGTAGTAAAGCTTTCCTTACTTCATATCGGGGGTGAGGCGGGGTTGGATTAGGGTTGGTCTTGGATGACTTGTAGTTTATGTTGGACCCACACTATTCTTGTTGTTTTTCTTAGCCCCGGGCCTAAATTATGGCTACTGTTATTGCATCTCATCCATCCTTTGGTTTTTATGTTTCTGTTACTATTACATTTCTACTGAAGTTACTAACGAATTCTCCTTTTTTTTTACTTTATTTTTATCTTTCGGAGCCGAGGGTCTATCGGAAATAGCGTCTCTATCCCTTTCGGGGCAGGGGTAAGGTCTGCATACATATTACCTCCACCCCCCAGACCCCACTATATGCGATTTTAAGGGGTAGTTATTGTTGTTGTTTTCCTTAGGCCTTCGAACCATGAAAACAGTTACAAGCCAGCAACTAATTAAACTCAAAATCCTAATTCGCAAACTTACTATGCTACTCCTATTGAAATTAAATTATTTCCAACATATTTACTAGCAAGACACAAGGTATTTTAACGATTATGAGTAGCAAACTATAATTTATTAAATATATTTTCTTTCATATAATTCAGATTTATCTTTTTGAATATCTAATCTATTCTTAAGTCTCAGCTTTGTTAATAACTTTCCACTCGTGTGATTTTTTTATTTTTTTTTGTATTTGCTTAGTTTCTTTTGCGCTGCTGTAGAATAGTTGATGGACCTACACTTTGATCATTTTTCACATTTTCTCGATTCATCACCCTTTAAAATGTAAAAATATGTAGACAGTTTATGTCCTATAAAAGTACATATGTTATTGCATTATTCTTCTACTAATGACTACATGACATTAAAAAAAATCGAAAATTAACCGAACAACACCGATACCAAAGAGAAACCAACATGATGAGGATGATTTCGACAAGTCTAACTTTGGTCATACATAATAGAATAACCAAAAAATTGATATGATATAAACGTATAAAATAACTGGCCAAACTAAACCATTGACGCCCTTAATTAATATACCTTAGGTGGGAGCGTAAGGAAACAATAAATTTGTACCTTCTCTCGTAAGGAGAGTTTCGTGGATAGAGATTATATGGCCAACCAGTAGCTAATTCCTTTTGATTTCGTCAAGAGCTGAGTGAATTATGACATGAGTAACTTTCAGTTTGCTACGTGATAGTAGTATGAGTCTGTTGTGGGTGAAAGGTGAGCCTAATAACGTACAAAGAAATTAAGCTCAAATGGTAATAATATGAAATAAGAAAATAGACAATAGATGAAAGAGAAGAAAAAGAACTTTCTTATTAAGTGTTGTAAGTATTTTTAAGTGTGTACAATGTGATGCTCAAAACCTCTATTTACAAAATGACATTAAGATAATACAAAGAAATATCATGAATATAATATTAACTATTAAGATCATGGTGGAAGATCATGGATGTGTGGGAGTTACAACTATAATGATGAGAAATAATGGAGGTTATCTACATAATAGGGAAGAGTGAGAGTTATATTTGATTAGTGAACATTCATATAATATGTATTTAGTGAGCCCCTCTATTAAGACAAGAGGGGGTTGCTACCCCCACTTCCAATCGAGAGGTTGTGAGTTCGACTCTCCCCAAAAGCAAGGTGGGAAGTTTTTGGAGGGAAGTATGTCGGGGGTCTGTTTGGAAACAGCCTCTCTACCCTAGGGTAGAGGTAAGGTATGCGTACATACTACCCTCCCCAGACCCACTATGTGGGTTGTTGTTGTTGTTGAACCCCACTTTAGTTCTTCCCCCCAGCCCCCAGGATTGTTTCAATCTAGACTTTTATAACACTAATGAATTCATATTCTAGGTAACAAATAAGGGGGTAACATAATTAAAGTTCAGTGCTAGCAACATGTATCCTGTCAATCTTCAAGGACATTAAAAGAGAATGCAGAAGATCTTTTTTGGTTTCTCACCCGTTGTCTAATACACAGGGGTCGCGAGCCCAGCTTCTACATATAGATAGAAATGGTTAGGGGGTCCCAGCTGTTAAGGTGGTGTAATAACAAGAGCAATAATAACAAAAGCAGTGAAAGATCCTGCAGTAGCCAAAAGGTTAAGGCCAAAAGGTTTTAAATTACATGGTCTTCACTAGATAATTGCATCTAACTCAGCTCATGATTAGAAATCTCTGAGTAGTTGCCTAAACGGCAAACTGTCTCTGAGGCCAGTCAATTCATTTTGATATGACATCAAACTTTTAAAAATAGTTTGCACAGCTCAACCCTCCAACCTGAACAAATAACCAATGGCAGGCAATGATCATACACTACATTAAAACATCAAATTTTCTCGCAGTTCATCGTGATGGCTATCTATTTCCATGAAAAACATTCAGCTATTGAAGAACCTTCTATTTAGGCATATGTATGACGCAGCGCAAACAAGTCCCGCTTTTCATCAGATCAAAAGCTTTGTTTATCTCCTCAAATGGCAGGTTGTGTGTTATCAAGTCATCTATCTCAATTTCCTGCAAGCAAAACCTCACAATGGCTTAATATTCCAATGTTGAAAGTCCTTTTGGAGTAAATAAACCCGACGTCCAAGGATTTCATCAAGTTGCAAAAACAGTGTAACAGTCTACCTTCCTTAGGTACATGTCAACTAATGAAGGAATTTCAGACTTCGGTTTCCATCCTCCAAATAGAGATCCTGTCAATGTTCTACCGCTAAGAAGAAGTCCGTAATGAGCTGTTACCTCTGGCTTCAGCTTGGGTACTCCAAGTGTGACGGTCATACCCCATCCCTAACACAAATAGAAGATGACAGAAAATTGGAGGTATAAGAGAAATAAATCTCAGAGAATACCGGAGAGTACTGAAATGGGTCTCTATTCTTACATCACAACATGATTGCAATGCAGTGGTAATCATTCCTGTATCTCCTATACACTCAAATGAATAGTCTGCACCTCCATCAGTTATGCGTTTTATAACCTGAAATTAGAAAGTACTGAGTTTACGAAAAGAAAGCATAGCCTGAGCATGAACAGAAAGAACTGGTACATTCTGTATGCTATTTGCAAACGATATTGGTTTACTTGACGACGCTACACAAGACTATTAAACAAAAGTTTGAACTTTGAATAAGCATTCTACATAGTAAGGGTTTTAGGATAAGTAATGATAAGAAAGGATATAGACACGCGAATTAAGCCAGCATAAGACGAACCAAGTAAAGGTGTTTATTAGACGGGATAGCAGTGCATAAATTAAGACAATTCAAATATAAGCTCAATGGTCTAGGTGAATGGTCGATAGATGAAGATATAAAAAGATAAAATAGAATGTTGAAATTGAGGAGCACTTCAGAAATGTTATGCAATAGGAAGATACCTAAGTGCGGCAAATTCTGTTGGCCATATTTAAGACCATCGATGTTATACGGGATTGAATGTTGGGTCTCTAATTCCCAACCCTCCATAATCTGAGTATCGTACAAAGCGGATGTTCATATAGATATGTGGTCACCCAAGCTTGACAAGATAAAAGAAAATTATGGAATATGCTAGTAGCACAAATAGAGGAGACCTCAAATGTACCAGTTTGTAGGTATGATACCAAGAGTTAGAGAGGGTAGAGGCAGATTGGGGATTTAAGCGCTATGGGTTCAACATTTAAGTTTTTACCATCAAAACCATTATATTTTTAAGGTTATGGGTTCATATCTATTACTTATTATAATTATAGTGAATTTTTATACACAAATTTATGCTCCACACCAAAAATACTGGATTTATATGAACCCCGTGCCTCCAAGCTCTATCCTCCCCTGAGAAAGGAGGCAAGTAGACCTAAAGCCACATAGAAGGAAGTTGTCTTTATAGACCAACAATCACATAAAATCTATGCAGCAGTCATGAAACACATAACATAATAGAAGCAAGAGAACCATAGGCGTTAGTGCTTAGTCATACTGGTAAAACACTAGGTCTAGTATTTACTAAAAGTCTTTTTAATCTGTTTCGAGATTTGTATGTATTAGAATTAGAAAATCCAAGAAAACCTCTATAAGATAATCCCCAAATTATTGCGTATTGGAGCGAAACAGGTCTACATAGAGCAAAATACAACAACAACAACTAGAGCAAAATGAAAGTGAGAATTTATATAGACGGTCCAACTAGCTCGAGATTGAGACATAATTGTTGTACTGCTCCTGTGTTGTTTAAGACAGCAAACATGATTGGCAAGATTCATGACTAATTAGCTGGGAGAAAGAATGAAACTAATTTACAAGCTTTTGCTGTATACATATCATGAAAAGTAAAACACCTGTGGGATGGGTTCATCTGTATCATCTGGGTTCACAAAATCGGTCACTCCAAAAGCCTTTGCTGCACCAGAAAGGAAGAACATCAATAAAACAGGAAAACTTTTCAACATAAGTTTTGGAAAACATTTCAGGTTTTCAACTTTTTACAAGAAGTCTGACGTGATACCTTTTTGGTATTTCTCTTGCATTGTGTCTACACCAATAATTTGAGATGCTCCCCTCATTTTAGCACCTTGTGCAACCTATTAGCACAATATCTAAGCATCTTATTATTTATCATTGTCAAGTTCTCCGGGAAAACATTTAAGCCCTTATTATGTTAACTGTTAAGCTCGGATCAATGTACTCACAGAAAGGCCTACAGTCCCAAGACCGAAAATGACCACTTTTGATCCTTCAGAGACATTTGCAACCTTCCAAGCAGCACCTAGACCTGATTAATGCGTTGCAATTGTGAGGCTGCACAATGCTTCATTTGAAATTTTCGGAATAACAACTTAACTTATGGCTAGTTGCGAAGATATACAGAGATAAATAAGTTAAGAATTAAAGTAACATCAAAGAACTGAAGGAGGATTTAGCCATTTGGAAGAAAAAATTCAATAGTAGTAAAGAAGTAAAGAATCCACTGTGATTTAATTGAACAGTACTCCATAAGTTACCTGCTGCCGCTCCACAACTGAGGAGGCAGATTTTATCCAAAGGCGCATTTGAACTAATCTTGACCGCACAACCAGAGTGTACAACTGTATATTCACTAAAACTTGAAACTGCACAATAATGATAAACCGGCTTCCCTTTTATAGAGAACCGCGTCTTCTGATCACTATGCATAACACCTTTTCGTTCCAATCCAAGAACTTGGCAAATGTTGCTTTTGCCTGAGGTACAATGTCTGCATCTCATGCATTCCCCAGTAAATAAGGTTAGCACATGGTCTCCTTCTACAAATTCAGTCACTCCTTGTCCAACACTCTCAACAATCCTGCAAAAATATTAAAGCTTGATTCTACGTTCAAAAATGAGAGAATATTCAATCCATCAACCACTTCTATTGCATTGCAATTGTGGCTCTTGGTGATGCCACAGTCTGTGACGGAATGCTTTTCTTTATAGACAGAGCACCTGATGAGTAAGTTAACTAAGAGTATTTTGGTGATGAAACCATTATGCATCAATTGGGTGATGAAACCATTATACATGCTTGACAAATTCGGAAATTTGAGAAATCCAACTCAAAATAACATTGGCCCTTCCCTATAACATGACCATTAGCCCCTTGGGGAGAAGCATTATCACGCCAAGACATGTTTCAAGGCTATGGATTATATCAGAAAATTTTTTGTTAGTATTTGACGACTTCCTATCGGCAGCAAGATACATGTTCAAACTACTGACCAAAAGCATTATCATTCAAGTAGTAGCTGGACGAGATATAGCACTGACCCTGATGCTTCATGACCAAATATCCTAGGATAAATAGAAGCCTGAGCCTGAAAATAACAAGAACTTCATCATTGGGCGCAAAATATTTGAAGGATAAGAAAATATTCTGGCAGATTCATCTGAAAAGAAAAATAAAACAAGAACCAAATTTTGCCAAAATGATAAAGAAAGACAAGATAAACAAATAAAGAGGGCCCAAGATTGAGCTTTTTCTACTGTTTTAAGTTTCCCCATCCCTCCCTCCCTACATAAGTTCAGGTTTTACTTTTGAGAACACAAAATAAGATTGGATTTAGCTAGTTTTCTTTGGGAAACAAAATGAGATTGGGATGAGTGCGAAGCGCTATTGTCAGATAAAAGTGCAATCTTATACAGTATAACTTGCTATTATTTCTTATGCTAAATACCTCTACCGTATCTCTAATAAAAGTAGCACATCTCCAGTTGAGCACCTAATAATTCAACAACAACTACCCACTATAGTCCCACAAGGTGGGGTCTGGGGAGGGTAATATGTACACAGGCGTTACCCCTACCCGAAAGAGCAAAGAGGTTGTTTCCAATCGACCCTCGGCTCAGGGAAGGAAAGGGAAAACAAAAACAAAAACAAAAGAGCATTAGTGACTCCAGCAGAAATCGCGTAAATAGTTATCTAAACATAAGAACCATAAATAAAATGGCATGCAATAATATGAAACATTAACTACCATAAATAACTACCATAAGGGGGACAAAATCCAATGTACAAATCATCTATGGATAGCCTGTCAAGCCTCACCCAACCCCGGGAAAGGAGTACGAAAAATTCTAGGAGCCCCTATCCTACAATCCTACTACTAGACCTCCACACTTTTCTATGAAGGGTCATATTTATAGAAATGGTTTATTATGATAAACAAAATTCAAAGGAATAATTCATGTACATGAAACAGCAGCTTAGCACAGTTCCATTCCAGCATTTATCTTCCCAGTACTAGAATTGACTTAGATTTAGTAGCTTGACATAAAAGATATAGTTGGCCTGTTGGGGAAAATTTTCAACCCAAAAGAAAAGAAAAGGGATTGAAGTAGAGATCAAACCTGTGACAACCAAGCAGTGACATCACTACGACAGAGAGAAGTAGAGACAACCTTAACACGAATTTCCATTGGCTGAGGTGGACTCAATTCCACCTCCTCAATTACCATTGCTTCTCCTGGTCCCCATGCCACAGCAGCTGAAAATTAAAAAATCAAGATTCATGGTAAGAAGGGAAAATCAAATGAAGGGTATTGAAATTAGTCACCAACCTTTGCAGGTGATGACACCAGGCTCTTTATTTTGCACTGAATCAGTAAGCGACATTTTCTTCGAATCTTCTCACTTGTACTGAAACAATGGAGAAATTTATAAACCTTTAGTGACGCGGTCAATGCAATGAGCAGATCAACTCTGGCTTCTTGTTAGGTACTTAGGGTTGGTTGGTAACAACAGCTATTGCTCTCTCCACGTCCCAAATGAAAATTTGACTCGAGTCTTGATTTAAAATAGTCTACTATGATTTAAAATTTTAAATAAATAAAATATAATGATTATGGAAAAATCATATACTTGGTTTCTACTAATGAAGAATTAGGGGACAACTGAGTTGAGTTGAGTTGAGTTTTGATCTGAACGATGTTAACATGTTCATCTTAACCTGAAATTTTACTTTCTTAATATTCCCGTTGAAATTAACTTATGTCAACTTTGGAAGGTAAGGATAGAGAGCACTTGTGGTAAGATTTCGCGACGAAAATTAACTACTGCCAACATTAGCAGATTCATTTAGGTTTGTTTCTACTCTTCCCTACATATTAAAGTCACATTACCAAATGACGTTTGTTTGTATTAGGGGTGAACAAAGGAAACCGACAAACCACACCAACCCGATAATCCGAGTCAAACCGAGAAAAAAAACCCGATCATGATTTGGTTTGATCTGATTTGGTGTTGGAAAAAAAGCCCGACCATAATTGGTTTGGTTTGGTTTTAACTGGTTTTAACTAAAGAAAGTCAAACCGAACCAAACCAAACCGACATTACATATATAGAAATTTTAGATATATTTAATATATAAATATACTTATCGTGATGTAATTTATAAATATTTCTTAAAAAATCATAATTTTATCTTTTAATGTATTATTTCAAGGTTGGACTTAGAACCAATAAGTTTTATAGCCATTAACATAAGTAAATTAAATAATGCCAATAAAAGCCAAATTAAAACCAAAATCAAATCAATATTAATACTAACAAAAAACATTCAACTCATTACTATGAACGGGAATGTATTGAATATCTATTTTTTGTTTTGCAATAATTTAGATAAAAAT
This sequence comes from Nicotiana benthamiana, assembly GCA_034376525.1. Classification (NCBI taxonomy): domain Eukaryota; kingdom Viridiplantae; phylum Streptophyta; class Magnoliopsida; order Solanales; family Solanaceae; genus Nicotiana; species Nicotiana benthamiana. The sequence continues at coordinate 34,834,732 of CM067333.1, read as the reverse complement.
GTACAACCTATTTTTATTTTTTCTATAGCGTTTGTCATGTAATTAATATTCCCTTATTAGTCTACTTATTTTAGCATGACTTAGTACTTTTAGATTATGTTTATTTTTATTTTGGCTTTTTAATTAGCAATATTGATATTACATAATTTTATTGTCTTTGTTATTGAATATTTTAGGATAATGCCATGACACATCTAATATTTTGTATTATTTTCTTGAAAAATACTTTCTATAGTTGTATCTTACTAGGATTAAAGAAATATTTTGAGCATAATTTATATATTTTGCTCTATGAAGATTTTATTGGGAAAAATTAGAAAAAACCCGAATAACCCAAAAATCCGAGAAAACACGAAAAATCCGAGAGCTAAAAATCCGAGTTTTATTGGTTTGGTTTGGTTTGGTATTTAAATTTAAAAACCCGACACAATTGATTTGGTTTTGTAATTATAAAATCCGAACCAACCCGACTTATGTACACCCTAGTTTACATATCTTTTAACTCACATCTTTTTCACATATTAAAAAGCTACTCTGCATTCCACTGTAAATCAACCTTTGTCTTTTGTTGTCGACTTCAGCATATTAAAGAATGAGATTCTTGTGTCTTGTTCTGAATGGTTCTAACAGCGCAAAACATTACCAAGAAATCGTCCGTCCACTCCGATAACCCATCGATCATTATTCAATCGCGTCGAGTAAACTGAGAATTTACCATCACATATCATGTAACAAGACGATTCAAAAATTCAGTGTGAATATCATTTTTGCAATAGACAAGCTACAGGAACAGCTTTATACTCTTTTGAGGCCAAGAATATTACCATCGTCTTACAACTTGCTTTTCGAGTTCAAAACTCAGAACTTACGGATTTCCAAAAGGTACTGATAGTACAGACACAATGAGGAAGAAATTACCAATAGATGAAGAAATACACCAGCTTTTGCCAATGGAAATAATGACTGTCTTCTGTGAAGTAGAAACGCAGAGCGCAACAAATTACAAAGAAGAGCATTACATCACAAGTCATTACCATGTAATTGTAAGAGATGTACAAGATGCAAACAAGGAGGAAGCAAAGACCTATAAAGTGGCCTTGCATGAAGCTTTATTATGTCCTGGTTCCTTGCACCTGCTGCAACTTACTGTCCTCTTATCCAGGTCTACAGTTTTGGTCTCCTCTGGTTTTTCCTCAATCTGCAATTCTGAAGGGCAAGGGGGTAACACATCCGCAGTATCTGACTCGCCATCTTCTTCAACTGGTGCTCCAATCCAAGGTATCGGGTTTACAGACACAGAATATGTAGAACGGTAACTTTCAACTGTAAAGTAGCTCGAGCAGTAATCATACACACATTTACCAATAGATTTGAACACAGCAACCGCATGGCAGCAAGGCAGACCACTTTGTTTCCACTCCAGGCATGTGCACTCATGGTTTTCAATATTCACAACATGAGTCATCTCATCATGAACTTCAAATAGGATATCAGATGAGAATAGAACTTTTAGACCATGAGCTTTAACAGCTTCTTCCTGCATCTTTCTCTCTTTTGACGGAGTAAGTTTAGTGGACCAATTACTTGACTCCAATTTACGATGATCTATTAGATCACCGAGCATACAGATTAAGGCTTCAATTTTTTGCATTATTGTTGATCCACGAGAATCCTCAATCAACTTGGAGTATGGTTCTGCAACATCCTCTGTTACATAATTATAGTGCTGACCCTTAAATAACAAACTTGTCCAACACTCTGGTTCAATCTGGATCACCCAATCGTATGCGTGTGAACTAATCTGTTTAATTTTCTCAGCCGAATTTTTAAAACCACCCAGTCGGACTGCATGAGCAACGGAAAGGAAAATTTCAGGTAAAACATTTCGCCCATCACCACTGAATGGACCCTTCAGATTTCTCTTGAAGCTTTCCAGAAGATGAAAAATGGAATAGCCATGACAAGCTTTCTCAAACACCTCAAGAACAGAGTTCTTTAAATTCTTCTCTCGATCTGAGATAAAAGTTATAGATTGAGAAGTTGATAATGCAGATTTTAGTTGCTGCAAAAACCAACGCCAACTATCATCATTTTCAATATCTATTACTGCAAAAGCAACTGGAAAGAAACCATCATCTGCATCAACTGCAGTTGCTGTCAACAGAGTCTCCTTGTACCTTGATCTTAGAGATGTAGCTTCAAGGAAAATAAGAGGTCGGCAACCGTGCTTGAAACCATGTATTGAGGCATGAAGTGAGAAAAAGAAGCGCTGTAGTATTTTTTCATCGTTTATCATAAGCTTAGCAACAGTACCAGGATTAGTATTTACTACCTTTTCACAGAACCAAGGTAACCTGTTATATGACTTTCTGTACGAACCTTGAAGTTGCTCCTTGGCATCTTCCATCCCTCGCCGTACTTGTCTATATCTCAATTTAATCCCAAAGTCACGCAAAATACCTTTAGCGATTTCCCTAGGTTTGTCATTTGGAGAATCTCGTAACCTTTCCTTAATGATACTTACCAACCAATTCCTTGTACGATGTCCAGACTTCCACGATTCGCCTCCACATGTATGCAAATAATTGAACTTTCTGATCCTAAATGTTTGAGCAGCAGGGACCCTAGATGCATGAATTCTCCAAGAGCAACCCTCTACGGTACATCTGCCACTTACACGGGAAGCATCATTTTTCTTCAACTTGTAGACAAAGCGATGAGCAACAGCATACTTCTGCAGTGCAGCCCGGAACTCTTTCACACTCTTAAAATCCTGACCGACACCATTAATACCTTCTTTCCAAGTGGCAACTAATTTCTCTGGCAGATCTTCATCACGAAGAGCAACTGCAGACGAGCTGTCAGAATCATCAGGTAATTGAACATAATCTTCATCCTCCACCGTGTCATTACGGTCCATTCCACCAGTTGAACTTCGACTCTTCTTCTTCCGTGAGATTTTCTCCTTAGAATCATTACCGGTCACAACAATGGTTGGACCGTTGGCACCAATTGTCCATGAAGCAGTGCGCCTGCGCTTCTTTACAGTATCAGCAGGGGTACTATCATAGTCAAAGCTGATTGGGCTCTGAGCAGTTGTACCAACAGCAGCACGTGCGCGTGGAGCATAGTCAGAATCATCCTCAGCAACATGGCAAGAAAAAGGGTTTGACGAAGTAGTGGCTTGACTGGAGCTATCAGCTGTTGCATTAATAGCTGGTTCCTGGCAGCTGATATGTACATCGACCAGACAATCACTTTGAATAGCTATAGGAGAAGGAGCATCAGTATGAACAGTCCTTAACGGCGTAGCTTTTGAAGGTGTTATACTCAGACCACCAGAATCAGCTGCTGTTGCAGGTGTGCCATGACGATTTACGTTCTCAGCCAGTTTCAACCCAATTGACCTGGAACTGTTGTTAATTGAGATACAAAGCAGACTGTAAATTACATATATACTACCAGTGACATGCAAGTGATTAACCAATTTGCTTTAGCCGTAATAGACATTGGCTGGCAACGGACTCGTCTCACTAAATCATGTCAATAAGGTAATGAAAGTTTATAAGTACTTAAAATAATTTTGTTAATACCTGTCAGTGTATGTGTTCAATGCTTCGTGATCAAAACCTTCCTTCCCACTGACAAAAATCTCAGCTGTAACAGAATTAGCATGAAACTCAACCATTCTTTTGAAGTCCCTTTCGCTCCTTAAATTAATAAGAGTTTTCCTATTTCCAGGAAGAAAGTATTTAATTGACACTGTTTCAAGCTCCAGATTGCACATCTCTGCCAATTTTATCTTCAGATGATCAAATGGAGTATCTTGGTTGATATTTACAGCATTTGCCTCTCCTCCATTATATGACAAGGTTCCATCGGCATCACTCACAAATTCACCACCAGACTGGCAAATTAAAATAAGCTTTCCCTTCACCATGGCATAAATCTTCAAAAACCAACAGGAAAAAAGGTAAATAAACCTTAAAATGGCTATTGGCAAATGGTCAACTTAATTCTATCATCATGTGAGATACCTTGCAAGTAAGCAAGGATCATTCTAGAGAATATGATGCATCAGCTCTCATTTGAGAAACTGGGTCATTTGAATTTGCAAATATTCAAGAAACGTAATTAAGGCCTTATTTGTCTGCACTTAATGCGGTCTGAATATTAATTATTATCTCAAAGGCATTTATTAAGTGCATTTATTTTTTAAGTGTGAATCTTAATTATAAAGGTCTTAATCATTTAGTGCATATTTTTTTTTTATTTCACAACTACTTAATAGGTATGAATAACTCTAAATAATTAGATTTATAACAAAGACTTAATTTCATTAAGATGCTATTATCCACATTCACTACTAATCGCCGACACTGCCCACCATTATCGCCTACCACCATGCACCACCGACTACCACCATCCTCAATCATAGTCGCCACCACCATCATCATCGACTACCATAACCCACCAACCTACCATTATCGACTACCACTACCTACCACCCCCACTATTATCAATCACCTCCACCACCATCATCAACCATAGTCACCATTGTCCATCATTATAAACTGCCACCACCCACCACCACCTTCCTCAACCCCAACCACCGCTACCAACTACCACTAGCTACTACTCACAACCACAACATAGTCACCATTGTCCATCATTATAAACGGCCACCACCCACCACCACCTTCCTTAACCTCAACTACTGCTACCAATTACCACTAGCTACTACCCACAACCATCATCATTAACCAAAACTACCTCCAACCACCTTCTCTAGTTGGCATCCACAAGCATCACTATTGGCCATCACCACCACCAACTACCATAAAATTTTTAAAAAAATATTTTGTTTATAGAATATTAAATTAAATACTCCCTCCATTTCAATATATGTGAACATATTTCCTTTTTAGTCCGTGCCAAAAACAATGACCTATTTCCTTATTTGGAAACAATTTACCTTTATACAATAATTTATAGTCACACAAAATAAAGGTGCCTCATTTTACACCACAAGATCAAAAGTCTTCTCTCTTTTCTTAAACTTCGTGCCCGTTTCACATAAATTGAAACAGAGGGAGTAGTATTTTATTTGAATTTTTTATTTATTAATTTTTAAATAAAGATAAATTTTATACATTCAAAAAATAAATAGTCTTAATCATTTAATATTCACATATTAATACACATCTTAAAATACAGATGTGTCAGATTCACACGTTTTAATCTTAATACACATCTTAATATTCAGATGTGCATTCATATTCACACATCTTAATATTTAAAAAAACAAATGAGGCCTTGTCAGCACATGGATTATTTAATTCTTTATCAAAATGACCACTAAAAAACCAGAAGATTTTGTTGTTGGATAACTCAGTGTTATCAAAGGCGAAAAACGCAAAAAAGCTCTAAGATCTGTTATGGCATGCGCTTTAACGTGAGTTTTAAGGAAGGAAGGAGCAAATAGAGTAAAACTACAAATATGTATGCGTAGTCTAAAACTAATATCCATAAGCATGGATATCAAATATATGGACAAAAACATTGAAGAGAATTTGCGATAAAGTAAAATATCAATTGTTTAGTGTCGCCTCTTCAGGATTGTGCTTATTCGCAAGGAAAACCATGTCTTAGCTCCTTGATGACAACACTGAAGCGCTCGTTAAGCGAGACGAAGCGCTCAACGTGTTTTGAGTCTTGATTTAGGGTTTAAGCGCGCTTTAAGCACGCCTTTGATAACACTATGGATAACTGCTTAAAAACCTAAATACTCTAGTAGAGTGACTCAATCAGCCAAAAGATGAAGAAAAAATTGGCATGCATCCACTCCTTTTGGAGACTAATAAAAAAAATTACATGTAGAATGATCAAGAGGTTCAGTATCAAGCAGAATTTTAGTGGTATTCTAACAAAAATAGTTTCACAAAACCATAATCGTATTACTCCTAATCTAGAGAAGTATGCTTCCTACATAACTGCCCGGAGGTGTTTAGAGGGATAACCTAATTAAGAAAGTTCAAATCTTGTTTATCAACATAAGCATGCCAAATGAATAATGGAAAGTTATGTATGCCCGAACCTATTCTTTTATTGTTTTTTTTATGAAAAGGTTACGTATGCTCGAATTTTTAGCTCCCTTTTTTTTATTATTACTTTTTAGCTCCTTTAAAGGGACAGATTAGTTTGGAAAAAATGGCAAGCTTACAAAATGATTGGGAGAAGATAATATGTCGAATCCATACTCTCTTGCTTTTTTATGAAGTAAAAGTAATAGAGAATCTAAACCCTTTAAATTTTAGTTGTCGCAATATAGTATTAAAAGGAAAAGCAACAACATACAACAAAAATTACAAAAGTGCTAAAGCAACAAAGAGGATTAAAATGCGCAATGTATATCCATTTGTTTTAGTATCGTGAATTATGATAATGAGGTCTCTAAGTATCAAAAAGTTAACTTTTTCATATAACTTTTTGCCTTTAATTTTTAATGAACTAGATCAAATGTAGAAGTAAGGTTTCATGAGTGAGTCTAGAATCTTGAGAAGTCTGCAACACTAAACTACAAAATCCAAATGCAACATGATGAAATTTTCAACAGGTTCTTATTATTTGTTATACATGCCAAGATTTCACATTTTCTTAGTCGTTGGCACTCTATTGCCATAATGTTACTCTCAAAGTTCTCTCTATTTTCACCTCAGTTACTAAGGACTTATGTAACTATATCCGGGACTCATTAGACTTGTACATTAGGTTAGGATACCACATGGACCATGGCATTTTTCAAGCCTTTCATTAGAAAAATAGGAGAAAACGTGTGGACCATGAATATCTTATACAAGCAAGTCTATAATTTGTTGCAATTTTCAACTTTTCTTTGTGAAGCTAAGTTGGTTTCTGTAAAAGAGGTGTGTGTAGTGAAAGCCTGAAAGGTAGACTATGTGACCATTAGCCTAAGGAGTGATCACAGTACGCAGAAACAACTATGGATTTCAGGAAAATTTATTGGACAGTACGACCGCACATGGTCAATAACTATTCCTTTCTTTTCTTTTATTTAAAGAAAGTACAGCTCCAGGTAGAGCTAGAACTACCGTAAGCCAGCTCTTTTACATTGTAACAAGACTGAGAAATTTCAACACTTTTATCTACTTTTTTTAATCCTTTAGCAAATAATGTTGTATCTACTATCTTCTGTATTTACATTCTCATTTCACACCAAAAAGCTAAAAGACATATATATGTATATTAATATATGTTGTTCTCCACTTTGCTGTCAAATAAGCTCCATTCTTTCCATATAACCCATATTATACACAAATACAAGCTGCAATGATCTCCCGGGAAAATTTTAGTCACAGTTTTTTACTTTCTTCCTTTTCATTTTAAATTGCTGGAAGCTTCACAATGATGTTTTACCATTTCATTAAAAGGGTCGTGGGAACCAGAAAATACTAAGAATTCATTTAATGGAAATCTGGCACTTAATCTATAAATAAAAATAACTTTAAAGTAAAACAAAATAAGCAAAACACAGTAGCTTAGCTCTTCAAGAGGAGCGAGAGCAAAAGTAATGCAAGCAGAGAGTAGAATAGTACCAATAATCACCATTCACCAAATGAAAGATTGGTTAATTAGTGTATGCACAAACAGCAGGCTACTGCCTCCTGCGCCCGAGCATTGGAACTGCAAGGAATTCAAACATCTTGAAATAATTCCCCTTTGGCAAACAAACAAACAAATAAAAGAGAAATTTGCTAAGCTACAACTTCCTCATATTCCAAAACTTACATAAGACAGCAATTAGTCATAGAATTAATCCAACTCGAGACACCAAATCTTTTGTGCTAAATGAGTCTATATCTCAAGTTAGAACGATACTCAAAGGTAAGTTTTAAAGAGCGGCGGTCAGACCGGTCGGCCATGTTGTATGGGGCAAAGTGTTGGTCAGTTAAGAACTCACATATCCAGAAGATGAAAGTAACAGAGATGAGGATGTTGAGGTGGATGTGCGGACACACTAGGATGGATAAGATTAGGAAAGAAGATATTCGGGACAAGGTAGGTGTGGCTCGTGCGAATGAAAAGAAGCGGGAAGCGAGACTTAGATGGTTCGAGCACGTGTGAAGGAGAAGCCCAGATGCCCCGTTCAGAAGGTGTGAGCGGTTGGCCTTGGCGGGTTCGAAAAGAGGGAGAGGGCAGCCTAAAAAGTATTGGGGAGAGGTGATGACATGGCGTGACTTCAGATTTCCGAGGACATGGACCTTGATAATTGGGTGGTAGATTAGGAGATAGCTGATAAGGTTCGTCCGAGTGGGAGGCTGGTCTTATAAGGTTTTGTCTTAGGCTGCTAGCGATTATTGTTGTGTCAATGTGTTCACACTTCACACTATTCTTTCGGTTTTCATAGTATTCGGGCCTTATTCACTGATTTTTGTTATTGTTTTTCATCAGTTTTATGGTTCTATATTGTTGCTATTACTCATACGGTTCTATTGATGGTACTGATATAATATTTCTTTTTGTTTTCTTGAGCCGAGGGTCTTTCGGAAATAGTCTCTCTACTCTCCGGGGTAGGGATAAGGTGTGCGCACACTTTACCCTTCCCAAACCCCACTTGTGAAAACTTATTGGGTTGTTGTTATTGTTGTTTGTATCTCAAGTTAGAACGAATCAGACAAGAAATGTGAACTCTACCCATATGTAAATAAGTACTACTCATAGAAAACCATGTAACTGATTTGAGTAACACAAGTCACTATACAACACACCTAAGATTATTACAGAAAAAGAAGGGAAACCCCTTGGTTAATCCAATAATTTTGATTTAGTGAGAAGTTCTAAACATTGCAACAAATAATAGATATGAACCCATAATTTTAAAAATACAATAGGTTCAATGTTTAAAACCTTAAAGGTTGAACCTTTAAAGCTTAATCCTGAATCCCGCCCCTTACCGCACCTTCTACTTTTGTGATAATGGGTGAATCCAATATCTTAAATTAGTCAATACTGAGTACCACTACACCTACTACTCCTGCAGTGATAATAAGTGTGGCCAGTCTAAGCCCCTGTTTGGATAGTTGTTTCCCGGGGTTCATTATTGTATTGTTTTCATTGATACCATGTTAGTTCTATAGTTGTTAAAATTATATTGTATGGTGTTGTAAACCCATTGTAACTCTGTTGTTATATAACCACGAAAAAGCTCAATAGTCGGTCAGTTCCTCCATTGGTGAACTCCTTCTGTGGCAAAATTCAACTGAACTGTAAGTTCTCTTCTTTGTCTTACTGCTCTTCTGTACTTTGTTTTTGATAGCACAAAACGCAGAAATGTTAATATGCAGTGCTAATCTGATATGCAATCTGGACATGATTATCTTGAAATCGTGGGGTAGGGATGGTGATATGGTTAATATGGTTATCCTAGTAATTGTTGCTATTTTTAAAAGTTATATAGTATTTAAGGGATATTTTAGTAAACTTACATGTTATTATACAGTCAAACTAAATAATAAAAATGTTATTAAACCACAACAAATAATACAATTTATCTAAATATTGTATTCATTAATACAGTACAATACAAGGATACTATACAATACCATATTGTACATTATGAAACCATGAGCAACAACCATCCAAACAGAGTGTAAATATTTGTAGCTGAAGGGTGCCACCGCTTGAATAAGAATTCAAGCCCATAGTAAATACATAACAAAAACAATTGAAAAGTAGCTAACTCTTCAATGTAAGACAGGTTTAAAAAAAAAAACAATTGCAAATATACTGCAGATATGTATATCAGTCTGTATAAATTGAATCCATAAAAAGAGAGTTAACATAATGTGAGAAACTTACCTGAAGGCGTAATTGAGGAGAAGGAAGACGGGACTGAGAAGTGATAGAAACCCTAGAATTGGGGGTAGCTTTTGAATTACGCTTAAAAGGGGAGAGTGAATGAGTGATTGAAAAAAGCAAAGGGCGAGGGGGTCTTCCGATAAATGTACTAGTTAGCGGGGCTAGATGGATAAAATAGTTCGTTAGCGGGGCTAGATGGATAAAGGAGGTCTTTAAGGAATGCCTAGTCAACGCTTGTAGTACTAGATCTTTTGGATGCTAACAACCTACTAGGACTCGAATCTTTTCTCGTTCTTAAAAGTTGTTATTTTCTCAAAGTAAATGTCTTACTTGTAAAAAAGGTTAAGTTTTAGTGTTCGGTTAAGGGTTAAATATATCATTGTACTATTTAAAATAGGTCATATTATCCTCCATTTGAATTCTTTAACAAATATGTCCCCACCGTTATACATTAAGGCCATATATATCCCTCCGCCGTTAAAACACTCTCCCATATATTTAAATTACGGTTAAGGTCAAATATATCCTTGTACTATTAAAAATAGGCCATATTTATCCTCCGTTTGAAATTTTTATCAAATATGTCCCCACCGTTATATTTTTATCAAAACACCCTCCCATATATTTTTAGTAGCACGTGGCATCTTATGATTGGACTAGACGACCCCCCCACTCCTTTAATTAAACCCGCCCCGACCCAATGAAATTTAGTCTTCTTCTCCGTTCAATCCCTTCAATATGCTTATGCTTATGCAAAATGCATGCTTCTTTAGAACACCATATTGATTTCTAAACTATTATCCATTTGAATGCTTATCGGATATTAGTAATACTATTGCTATTCTATTTTTTTCCTTTATAATTCATGTACTTGCAGCTATACGATATGCGAGAAATTTTCTAAGTCTAGAAGGCAAAAACTTAACAGACCGCAACTCTACATGAAGATGCCAATTTGGAAAAAGAAAAATACAAAATAAAAGAAAGCTAGCACAGAAATATAGTTTCATACTTCCATCTGCAGCTTCATTGGTTGGGAGTGAGATTCACCAGATATCATTAGAAGAATAATAATTATGTTTTCAATATAGAAATAATACTCTCATGGCGTTAAAGAGTGACCACGCAACATTCAAGATTGGACATTTTATTCATTGATGCATGTAACTAATATCCAACAATTAGCATACATTTTCGTCTTATCCGATTTTGAGGGTCATTTTCATAAGCCAATTTATATAGCTATAATTTTATATAAAAATAGAGTTTTAGCCTTTGTCTTATTGGGCCCATGCTAACATGGGCCATCACTATCTAGTATTAAAGGGATTGAACGGAGAAGAAGACTAAATTTCATTGGCTCGGGGCAGGTTTAATTAAAGGAGTGGGGCGGGTCGTTTAGTCCAATCATAAGATGCCACGTGCTACTAAAACTATATGGGAGGGTGTTTTGATAAAAATATAACGGTGGGGACATATTTGATAAAAATTCAAACGGAGGATAAATATGGCCTATTTTTAATAGTACAAGGATATATTTGACCTTAACCGTAATTTAAATATATGGGAGAGTATTTTAACGGCGGAGGGATATATATGGCCCTAATGTATAACGGTGGGGACATATTTGATAAAGAATTCAAACGGAGGATAAATATGACCTATTTTGAATAGTACAAGGATATATTTGACCCTTAACCGTTTAGTGTTTTACTCCTCCCTTTGATATTACTAGTCATTATGTATCAAAGTGCGTTGCACCTTTATAACGGCACATAATGATTTAAAGGGAAACTTACAAAAATATCATATATAAATTTCAACTTACCAATCTCTAGCAAATATTTTAAAAATTGAAACAAACAAGAAATTTTTTCAATGGGTATACTCGGAATTCATTGAAAACATATAAATAAGTCAATATAGAAAATTTGAGGAAGATTGAATGTGATTTGGACTGGTTTTGTATCAAAATTCATAATTAAATCGATGTCAAAAAATTCTTCTGTGACGCATGTATCTCACATACAAATATACATGGATATACATGTGATACACAATCGATACAAGTATGATACATATGTGATACACGTATCATTTTTTTTATATTCAATTTTTACTTCGAATTTTCAATTCAAACCACCTCAAAACTTCATCAAATCATCCCAAAATTGAGATTCAAACTCCTTAAGATATATCCAATTTATTCTAATAGCATCCACTCAAAAGAAAGTAAAAATTTATTATTTTTTTGCTACAAATAGCTAATTGGCCATTTTTGCTAATATCAGTAATATTTTATCAATTGGCAAATTTTTGTAATGAGCAACTTTTAAATGGACATAGCTGCTAATTTTCCTGATTTAAATAGTTATTTATAGAAAGAAATAATATATTTAATTAAGAAGAGAAATTTTTATGTGTAATAAGACAAGAATCATCTAAATGCCGAAATTTAAAATAAAAGGACATTATCAAAACTTACAAAAATGATCAACTTTGTCGTATTAGTTGGATAATTATAATTATGTATTATAATTTAAAAGTATTTAATGTGATGGTATCTTAAAGAACACTTCTTTGTGGATAATATCTTTTTGTGTATGTTTCCTCCTAATGCTTTGGCGCTCTGCCTTCACCAGAACTTTTGTTGTCGATCCTGATATCCCTCTTGAAAGTGCAACATACAGTTGTTCGTGCAATATATTGCGGTAAATATAGTCTAATATTTAGGATATTTTCTCTTGTACTTTATTTATATTTGCAAAACATAAACATCTAAAAATTATTTTCACACAAATTTAAAAGGATATTTCTTAGTTTCGGGAGACGAAAGCTGCATTGAGAATATACTTAGAAGCACATTGACCAGTATCATAATTTTTGCATGTGTGACGTTATTATCAAAACTTCTATGTACTATTTGTGTGCTATTACATAAGTTATTCGGTATATTTAAGTTTTTTATTAGAACGACGAGCATATTTTTCTTCGAAATCAACCTATATACAATGGAAGATCAACTTAGTCTATTATATATACACTGACATTAGCGTACGTATGAAATAATAAACTTGACAACAAACATATATGGTAGAAGGTTGTTTAGTATTAAAGTGTTTAAGTATTCTTCTTGGTAGTAATTATTTGTATCATTTTCTGCTGAGCCAAAAACAGGAAAATATTTTATTTTTACTACAAAATTTTACAATCAACATTTTATTTAGTTGATCAACATATTTATTTCTACTAGCTAAGATATCTTTTTAATTCCATCATGCTTTTGCACAAATTATTTTTTACTCTAATTATAAAAATATTTCTCTTATTAAATGCACTACTATTGTCATTGGGATTGATAACCAAGTATTCAGGGAGAACCAAATCATCTTTTATTGAATGCTCTTATTCTTTTTCGACTCAAAGTAAGAAGACACTGAATACTTGATCTGTCCTTACTTTTATATTTCTTATCAGTTGAATCTTTTTCATTTGAGGCCAGAAGTATAACTTTGGCAAACTAGATTTTACAGTCTCTACTTTTGTCGATTTTGGAATTACTGGTAGTATTTGACATAATTTATCTCCCAAATCATTAATTTTTTACTAAATGGTCCGTTAATGTCCAATATATCTCTAGAACTCCATTTGACATAAGTGCATCATCCCATGTTATTAATTTTACTTTTCTTATAAATTTAGCATCATTGCTCTACTTTGATATATTTGTGATGACTATTTAAGTTATTTGATGGTATATCAGATCTAAAGTGGATGTGCTCTCTTTTTTTCTAAAGGAGTTTGGACAATATAATACAGTCTTAAATTAAATTAGTAATAGGACATTATAATACATCTTCAAATTAAATTAGCAACACAAATTTTTAAGATTTATATACCAAAAGTAAATGTATATATTTTTCTAAATGGATTTGGACAATATATATTGTCAAATTAAATTAATAATAGGACAATATAATACATTTTTATATTAAATTTGTAGTAGGAATTTTTTAATAAGTATATTCTAAAAGTAATCACATTGCTAAAAGTATTAGGATTATACTAATAAGATTCCTAAGGTATTTATATAGGATTCCAAACATGTATTATATAAATTTTAGTTGATTAAAAAATCCAAATTATTAGGCGGGCTTGGCATGACGTAGGGGTGTATTTTGGCCCGGGCCCGGGCCCAAAAGGGCCTCATGATCCCGGGATTCGTGTGCCGGGTTCAGCGGGCCTGGAGGTCCCGGGCCTGGCCTGACGGTTGAGACCAGCCCGTGACGGACCTAAGCCCACAGTGGTCCTGGGACTGGCGGGCTGGGCCTGGCCGGATTTTTTTTAAGGGAATATCTTGTTGTTGTTGTATCTTGTATAGTAGTTATTAGTATAGTATAGAATATCTTTTATATAGTGTACTAAGTCATTAGTATAGTATATATAATATATAGTCCATTGTATATTGTGTTGTAGTAATTAGTATATATTGTATATATTGTGTTGTAGTAATTAGTATATATTGTATATTATGTATATATTATTACCCAAAATGTCATATCTTTCTTAGTCTTCCTTCCCCCAACAGAATTAGCACAACAAGGTACTAATACCACCATTAAAAAGAAAAAAACTAAAAGAAGATGTGCCAATGGTGGTACTAGTAATTAGTACATTGTGTTGTACTAATTAGTATATATTGTATATTTTGTATATATGTATATTCCCTTGTATATCTTCTTGTAGTATATATATATATATATATATATATATATATATATATATATATATATATATATATATATATATATATATATATATATATATATATATATATATATATATATTCTCTTATATATATTGTATCTTATGTATATATGTTATTACTTATATATTTTCTTGTATTTTAGGTTGTATGTTATGTATATATATTCTCGTATATATTTTCTTGTAGTATATATCGAAGTAAAGTCAAAGAAATATTAAGAAAAAAAATATTCAAGGATATGTCTTATAATATTTATTGCCCAAAAATGGCATATCTTTCTTAATCTTCATTCCCCCAATGGAATGAGTACAACAAGGTACTAATACCACTACTAAAAGGAAAAAAAACTAAAAGAAGATGTGTCAATGTACAAGTTACATCATAATCTACATTGTATCTCCAACAAATCTCATAAATCCGTCAAGGTTGGGAGCAGGTGTGTGTTGGTGGTGGTGGAAACGAAGCTTGTTCATCACCACTTCCGGGTGAAGCCGAATCCTCCAAAAGTTCCGCTATCATTTTTTTCATAAGCTTCATCTATCGCTGGTTATGATTATGCAATTCCAAAGTTTCTTCTTTTCCAATCTCAAAAAAGCACCGATTTTTCCAAGCTATCCCTCATCGCCGCTCTATGATCACCGATTTGTAGTCTTGCTTGACTGAAAGTGCTCTCCGATGCAACAGTTGAAGCTTGAATTGAAAAAACATCCCGAGCCATCCTTGCAAGAACCGAAAAATATTTTTCCCTTGACTTCCACCATTCCAAAAGATCGAAAGAGCAGTCTGGATTCTCCTTTTCAAGTCCCTGAGACAAGTAAACTTGAAGCTCATTTAGATGTGAAGTTTCATCATAATTATCACCTTGAGAACCCCGGAACTCCGTCCAAGATTTAAGAGTTGTTAAGCTCGCAACTCTTTTAGACGATTGTGAGCTAGACGAAGTAGGGGTTGGAATATTTGGCCTAGCATGCTCTAAGGCAACTTTATAAGCATTATAAACAGTTTGAGCATTAATTTTAATTGATGCTTTTGTATCTGCAAGTGTAGCAAATTCCTCGTTTGAAAGATCTAAAGCCTTATAAATACTTGAATACCAAAAATGAGGACCTCCCAATTTTATTGTAGGATTTAACATTGCAGCAACACCAAAAATAGGAGGGATAGAGAAAAAATATTTTTAAAATTTTTGTTTCATTTTGCTTTATAGCAAGTTCATAAATATCCCCACCCTCGCCAAATTCAACAAACAAATCAGCTAGTGCGGCAATATAAACTAAACAGTTTGAAATAGTAGAATAATATTGTCCAGAAAATGCATTTGTAGCAACTTGAAAATGTTCTAAAAAATCTAAAAGAATTTTAACATTCGTCTAATCTTGGGTAGAAAGCATTTCATCATCATCTTCAGCACCTACCCGAGAATTAAACGTTGCATTAATTGGGTTTCTATATTCGTATGCAACTACTAAACTTTCGTACATACAATTCCACCTAGTCGGGCAAGGTTTAGGAACCTTTCTTTTTCTAAGGCTATATTCATCACATTTTTAAAAATACTCTCTAAGTCTAGTTCTACGGTTTGAATAAAAAAGCCAATTAAGAGCCATTCGAACTTTTTCAATTTTTATGTTTAAAATTCGCATACCATCACCAACAATTAAATGATAAATATGACAAATACATCTAACATGGGAAATATTACTAAATGCAGAATTTAGTGTTTTTGTAAGCATGCCTATTGCACTAGTGTTACTAGAAGCATTATCCATAGAAATTGCCATTATTTTATCGCTAAAGTAAAAGTATCTACAAATATCTAAAACAATGTTGGCTATAAACTTACTCGTGTGACGTGAATTAATTATTCTATATGCAATTATACGTTTTTGCATTGTCCAGTCATCATCTATCCAATGACTTGTAACAGTTAGATAACCACAGTCATTATTACTTCTACCAATATCAGTAGTAATAGAAATCCGATTAGGTATATGAGTAAATAAATAGCGCAAATATTGTTCATATTCATGTTTGAATTTATAAATATCAGCCTTAACTGTTGCGCGAGGCCAACCTTTATAAGTAGGATTAAAAACTCTTCTAATATAATGAACCCAATTAGGATTAGAAGCAAAAGTATAAGGTAAGCACATAACAGTAATCATCTTTGCTAATTCTTCACTATCTCTATTTGGATTGTAATATAAAATACCTCCGGTGACACTGTTAATTCCTGGTTGAACTAGATTTGAACTTGTACTAGGGTTAACTTGAGAATCTACACTTGTCCCCTCTTGTTGTGCTTGCATTTGAAAAAATCTAGCCCCATATGTAGGGTGTGTTTTTATGTGCCTAACCAAACTACCTGTGCCGCTACGTCTCTAGTAAATTTATGAACCAGTAATTTCCCACAAGTTTTACACTTAGCCTTATTTATTTCTCTTACTTGAGTAAAAAAATACCAAACTAATGATGTTTCTGTACGTTTAACAGGTTGTCTACTAAAAATTGGAGTTTCTACAGGTGGGTGTGTCGGTGCATTACTTGAGCTATGAACATGACTAGTAGGTGTATCATCTAAATCTGGTGCTTGGGTTTCATCATCATCATCATCATCATCATCATCATCATCATACTCATAGATAGGTTCATTAGGATAAAGAGCATTCATAATTTCATCATCTAATCTATCACCTACTGCAACATCATGTAGAAATTCACTATCGGTAATTGAAAACAAGGGTGATCACTATCAAGCATTACGGGGGGCGGAGTAGGACGTCTAGTTTGGCGACTACTTTCAACTTGCTTATCTTTTGTAGGTCGGGGAGCCGGGGGAAGGCTAATATTATGGCCACTACTTTCACCGGTTTTACCTTTTCCTTTATCGAACATTTTTTTCAAAGAAAATGTCATACTAATTATAATTATGCAAACTAAACAACATAAAAATATATTATTAAAACATAAGAGTTGAAACGAGTTTATCGGATTACCGAACAACTTCTTGAAAATTGAAAATCGTTGAACACTTGAAAACTTCAATTCAACAACTTCATAATTTTTCACGAATTTTCAACAATAAATTAAGCAATTGTAGTAGAAAGATTGAAAGAGAGATTGAGAGATATTGATGAATTGGTGAATAAAAATGAAAGAACGAAGGGGTATTTATAGTTGAGATATGGGAAAAATTGCAATTATATAAAGTTTGGGGTTAAATTAAAATTTTGGGGGCCAAATGACTATTTTACAAAGTTCCAAACGACTACTTTTCCAAAGAGCCGTTACTGATTTTAAAAAAAAATTAAAAAAAAAGAGCCGTTGGGACAGCCAGTAAGGAAGCTAACAATGTGGTATTGCATGGATTTTGAGATTCTTATCATTTCCATTAAAATTATTTCAAAAATTAAATTATATTTTTCTCCCTCTAAACTATCCGCTGCGAGTTGAAAAGAAGAACGTGCTTGTCCTAGCTTTTAAATGGAACAATTTTATTAAATGTACGTACTATAGTTCTTGTAGTTTGTATATAGAAATTTTTGTAGATGAAGAGCAAATTTTGTTGTGAACATTTTGACACAAGATTGTAGTTTAATTGTAGTATAAATGTAGTAATTTTGTAGATACTCTTAAAAACAATACAACTTTATACAATATTTAAACTGATTTGTATTTTATTTGTAGAAATTTTTATCTACAAGATATCTACAAACTGAATACATTGAATTTTAATACCCAATTTCTCATTTCAATTGTAGCATAATTGGCCTTTTCGACATAATTGTAGAAGACGTTTAGTCTTCCCAATCTATAATTTATCTACAAATTATCTACAATTTATCTACAATTTATCTAAAATTCTACAATTTAACTATAATTTAACTACAATTTCTGAAAAAATATGTCGTCTTCTTCTTCTTCTTCGACGAGTTTCAATATGAAATTCAGTCAAAATCAAGTCTAATCTTCACCAAAACCCCTCAAAATTGAGATATAAACTCCTAAACATATTTCGAATTATTTACAACAACACCCAATCCAAACGAATAATGATTTTTGAAAATTCAAATTTGAATTCAAAGCTTTCAGGCTTTTAATGGCTATCAATGGTGGAAAATATATAGAGAAGGAGAGAATTACGCTGCAATGGATTTTCTTCCGTTTTAAAGTTCGAAATTAATGGTGATAGAATCACCATTAAATCTGATTCCTACAAATTTGGCGCCTTTTCAGAGTAGAATCTACCTATTTTGGTTTGGTACGGATTTTGTAATCAAACTATGGTCTAGGCGGGTAAATACCAAATTATGAACATTTTTGGTAATAAGGTTTGGTATATGGTATAGATAGGAAAAAATCCCTTCTTAATATTACGTGGGCACCATATTCGGTTACAAAATGTAAAGAATTCTAGTTTATTTCAAGTCCTATTATTATTAAAACTTTAAAGATTACAATTTTATCCAAAATTAACAATAATTTTTAAGGCTATTACATGACTAAAGATATTTACTTATATAATTTTATATGAATTAGACAAATGGGAAGTAATTATACTAATAGGATTCCAAAAGGTAATCACGTAGGATCCCTAACGTGTAGTATTATGTCCTAAAACTAATTGAATTATAAGGCTAATATCTAGAATTCCGGTTATATCCTTTTATTATGAGTTATTATGCTTAACATTATAATATTATTTTTATGAACCGACATTGTATTTATGCTTTTATTATAATATAGATAGATAAATGTGTCATTATTCTCTTGTATACGTCTTTCAAGAAAAATTAGTCAAAATAGGATTTTGACTACTTTATCCTTATTCATATCATAATATTTAATCTTTCTTCATTGAATTTATTCCCAATTTATGTGTCATCTCCATTATTGATTGTATTTTGTAAAACATGATAAAGTATTTAAGAAAACAAGGTTGACTTATTGATATTTGACCAAAGTTATCTTGAACTTCTCAAATGATAAATACTCCGAGACAACTATTTTTAGTAACTACAAGTCTACAACTAATAATATGAGGGAGTAACTATTTAACTAATAATAATGGAAATAGACAAGAGCTGTTTTGGGCACATTAACAATCTAACTACTTGATGAAGTTTGAGTCATAGGTTAGAAATTCACAGAAACTGCATTCAGTTTACCTTAACGTTGACAATTGTCTCCTCTTTACTTCTTTTGAAACTCAAAGTTTCCTCTTAATTAAGTAGCAACAGAAAAAGAAAGACAAACACAAATTTACTCCTATCAGAGTGTTCCGATGGTTAACAGCGGTGACGTACACTCACGGATTGGCTTATGGTTTTCTTTGAAATCTAAAGTCCAACCCACTATAATTCTAATTAGTGGAGAGGGTAGGTAGAAAGGCTGTTTTCAAATAGACCCCCCGCATCCTTCCCTCCAAGAACTACCCACCTTTGTTTTTGGGGAGACTCGAACTCACAACCTCTCGGTTGGAAGTGGGGCTTGCTTACCATCTCGGTTGGAAGTGGGGGAGACAAGAATTTACCTTGTCTTTGAAATCTAACAAGTTAAATTCAGTTTTCACCAATTACAGCAAAAAAAAAATAAAAATAAAAATTAAGGAATTGCTGAAATCGTCCATTTATATAAGTTCTAGTAATCTACCAGAAGTTCAAAAACATATCTTCAGGTTTCTATTTAAATCTCATATATTTCTCTAAGTCAAGGTAATGAAGGTAAACAACACACAAGAAGAAAACCTGTACGAGCATGGCAAAGATTATAACTCTGAAATTGCACCTTATTGGCTTTTTTAAAATGGAAAATAATTGTGAAAGCTCACAAGCCTACAAAAGAGATGGGCTAAGAAAATGCATTATTTGAATTGCAGTATTTATATACAACCAAAAGGAAATGCTAAATGAACTAAAATGGAGAAAAGAAAATATGACTGAGCCACCTGTATTTTATCCAGTCTTTTTTCATTAGTATTCATTTTTAAGTTCGCATATACTAGTTTCTATCATAATGGTTCATCAATATAGCTCTAGTAAGACAATTAGAAGCATGTGGATCCTTTATGGGTGATATTGTCTCTTCCTAATTGTCTGAGATCTCTCTAAGTCAAGTGTCCACCAGTTTAGCACACTTATTTACAATGAGGAACTATATCTTCTATTCCAATCTAATAAAATCAGTGCAAGCCATTCATCCATCTTCTGACTCTGTAGTACAAAGTAAGCCTATATAAGAAACACTAATAAAATAAGGTGAAATGAAAATGTTGCAGGAAGAAATTTGATAAAGATAAGACAAATATATGTTTCACCACTCCAAGTAATTAAAAAGCAAACTAGTTTGGTAAATGAAACGCACTTAACTTTCTTATCACCAAACTCATCCTTCATATATTAAAGTTAGAAGAGAGCCATACCATGTATTGGTTCCATGTTGTCTTCCTTGTAAACACCAAGAGGAGAGCCATGCACCGATAGAAGCACTTCCCCAGTCTTAGGAAGCCTTAGAGTTTTGGGTGTCATCCCAACAGATAACTGATTGTTATTCACCTGTAATTGCAAAATAGTTAGAGTACGTATGCTGGCACATATACTAGTCAACATTTCAAAAAGGTTGCAGACATTCTTCTCAAAAGGAAAGATTCATGCATGACTACACGAGCATTGTTCCCGTAAAACTACATGCCAGTGAAGTCTGATGGCATATCTAATATCTAATACTACCCACTGGTCCAGTTGTCCAGGTGCAGAAAAAGCAAAACGAAAGACAATGCTTCATGTTCTGGGTATAAATGTTAAACATTTCTATCGAAATGCCTGTTAGGAGATATTAAATGAACACATTCATTCAGCCATAAAATACAGAAAAAGAAAAATGATACGGCAAAAGAGTAATAACTACGTGACTGTGCAAAAGTATTTTGACGCTACATACACCAGGAGTCTGATGAGTATCCTGCAGCTCAAACATCTGAGCATCAGATGGCTCTTCTAGAACCTACAAATGCAGAATGACATAAGGAATAAGAAGAAAGAAACCATTATAATACATCACAGGTCAGAAAGTTTCATCAGGTGATCAATCAAAAGAAATAGGAAGCTTCATAACTGAACACTTCTACAAAAGCTAGGAGATAAGCGCGTGCCAAACGCCACAAATGACTTTAACCTCCCTCACCTCCACCAGAAAATTGAGAAAAGAAGAAGCTTGCAGAGTACCAACTAGCTTTCTTACTTCCACAAGATAAAAGCTAGAACTTAATGAAAGAGCATGCATGCAAGCAAAACAACTTGAAATTGAAATATGGTATTGCAAGATTAATGGCATGATAATTAACCATTGAAAGTGTAGCAAAAAGTAAACGAACAGCATAACATACGAATTGCTTGATCTGCATGTTTTCAGCAGCAAATAGAGTTGCTTTAACTGTCAACAATTAGATAAAGCAAGTCAGAGAAAACAAACTCAAGAACCTTGAATTTTCAGAAAAGGATGCCAGAGGAGAGACTTTAAGATACCGGATTTGCTTGAAAGTCCAGATCCACCAAATGATGGTATGGCATTGGAGCAATCAGGGTAAGCCATTGACAGCTGTTGTAGAAGAGAAGCATGCAGATTTCTTCCATCAAGTTGGTCGATGCTTAGATTATCATTAGCCTCCTTCCATTTCACTTCATGAGTGCCATCCTCTTTCCTAGTAACAGCCAGGTTCAGAAGGTTTTCCCTAAAAAATTGCATTACTGGAATTTGCAGCTGTTCTTCATTGAAATTCGACCGAAGTAAACGCAGCTGAGTTAGTAATTGTTCAGTCTCCACATCACGAATGGCCTTAATTGCAGCACTTTGACGTTCAACAAGAAAAAGATGGGACAACAATTGAGCTGTAATAGATAATCTCAGATTTTTAATCACATTAATGAAAAATTCTCAAAAATTGGGCCAAAACAGAAAGAAAAAGTTACCAAAGGTGCTTTTATGGCAGTTCAGCAGTCATTTATCATGCTGACCATACATGGAAGAACGTTTAATAGAATGGCCAATTCCAAATGGACCCTTAACCAACAACAACAACCCAGTATAATCCCACTTAGTGGGGTCTGGGGAGGGTAGTGTGTACGCAGACCTTACCCCTACCCTTGGGTAGAGAGGGTGTTTCCAAATAGACCCCGGCATACTTCCCTCCAAGAACTTCCCACCTTGCTCTTGGGGAGACTCGAACTCACAACCTCTCGGTTGGAAGCGGGGGTTGCTTACCATCAGAGCAACCCCTCACCCACAAAAGAAAATAAATGGACCAGCCGTCTGTGGGATTAAATGGACCCTTTGTATACCTTATTGTTTAGACAAGAGGGGTTGCTCACTTCCAACCGAGAGGTTGTGAGTTCGAGTCTCCCCAAGAGCAAGGTGGGAAGTTCTTGGAGGGAAGGATGCCGGGGGACTATTTGGAAACAGCCTCTCTACCCAAGGGTAGGGGTAAGGTCTGTGTACATACTACCCTCCCCAGACCTCACTAAGTGGGATTATACTGGGTTGTTGTTGTTGTTGTTGTTGTATACCTTATTGTTGCATAAAAAGGAAATACATCATTTGGGATAAAAAATACTTAGATGGCACTTGTTTGACATTTTGAGATGAAAGAGCATCCAAACAAGAAAAGTTAGACTTCAGAATGTATGAGGCATGCCTCAAGCTTAAAACAGTGTTAAATTAAACAACAAGAAGGTAACCATGCTAACCTAAAAGTTGATGTTTGATCAGCAGCTAACTCAGATTCTTTTTTTTTTACAGGCTAAACAAAGCAAAGGTGTCACTAACTTCGAGGAGTCTGCTCAAAATTCCATGAGGTCGTTAGTCTAACTACAGTGAAGCCAGTCACTTCCAAAGTTAATGTGTTCCATATTTAACAATTTATTTTAGTTATGATGCCCTGTGAAGGTAAAATATAACAGATATCAGATGATAATATATAACTAAGGAAGAGCAAAGTGATATGATCTAATTATAATGAAGCCAGTCACTTCCAGATACTCTCTTCCAACGAACTCACTTATTGTGAATAGTAATGTTTTTCTACTCCATAATCCAACCCCTAATATCTCATTAAAACTACAACCAACAACAACAACCTACCCAACAACCTACTCCACTCTCCAACCCCCAATATCTCATTAAAGTAAGAAGAAATAAAAATTTTACACAAGCAAGTTTCTAGATAAAAGCAAATAGTGTAGGGAGTTTATTGTTTCTTGCTATTAGAGTCGCGAGCTTGTATTTTCCTTGTCGTGTTTCCATAACTTCTTGAAATCAGAGGAGCCTCATAGAGATAAAGCTAGCAAATGAACAATTTTTTCTCCTTTTTGGGAAGCATGCACAAGAAAGAAATGGAAGAACCAAGTAGCAACAGTTATTTCATGACATGAACACAAAGCACTAACACAAATGGAAAAGAAAACATACCATTTGGAATATAACTTCAAAGATGGAAAACAGGTAAAATAGCAGTTTCTGCTCTAGGAATTTTGTGCCCCAGTTAAATAAATGAAACTGTTATCTGATTCCTGCTTCCAGCATTTTTGTTTTCAAAGATAAATGACACTCTTCTTGTTTTTATTTTATACTTTTTGGCATAGTTTGCACATAACTGGCATAATATTTGCCCACATGTTAAGTAGAACAAAATGCACAAGAAGATAGTACCTTCTTGCTTGATTAATATATCATCTTCCTTTTCCACTTGATACTTCTCCTGAGCATCCTTCGTGATTTTTTGACTCTTTTTGCATGTTCTTCCTCTCTTTTTGGCCATTGGATGGAGAAATTTTCTGCAAACACTTTTCTCATACTAAGTTAGCTTTTTGTTTTCTTTTGGGAGGAATACAGCTTCTTGTTACTGTAATCTGCTATAGTTGTGGTAGTATGCTGTTGTTTAGATATAATACTGATCAAAGCTATATTTCTAAACATGCTATCGCTCAAAAATAAAAATTACATCCAAAGTGCTCATATTACGCATCAACACTTGAATTGGTTGTCACTTGGCACAACATGGAGATCAATGTCATCAGACCTAAAAATAGTTATTTAATGTTTCGTCAAAATTAAACTTATCGTGTTTTATTAAAAAATATTTGTTTATTCAAAAAGAAAGAGACTATCCAGAAATATCTCTTGTTTGCTAGTTACATCTTTATTTCCTGGAATATAAAGCACCTTCATAAAAACAAGGCAAAAAAAATATTAGGTGATTTATTGCTATCCGCCTCAGCTGTGGTGAACAGATTTACACTGTATCTGTTGATGATGGGAGGTAGTAGGTACCCTGTGGAATAATCGACTTTGGTGGACACAGTTACAACACATGTGTGCTAATGGGGATAGCAGGTATCCAGTGGAATAGTTGAGGTGCATGATGGATGGCTATGACACCATCATCTAACTAATAACAGTATTGTTTCATTCTCATCAAAGTAAAATTTTTCTTCCCATCTATTATAACGAAATACTCAATACAATAAAAGGAATTCAAATGCATGTAGAATTACTTGTGATTTAATTATTTAGGAAACAGTAACATACTAGCACACATAAACCTTTATTTTTGCTTAATTTACATTTTAAACAAATCCTTAAAAGTGATACTGTTCACAACCTCAATATTGATCTAATTTTAAGCTACTCAAATTTTTATTTCATTACGAATTAATGAATTTAAAAAATGTCGGTCCTTACCGCTCGAATTCGCCGGAGAAAGAGAACGCAAGACGGAAACCGCCAATAGACTGATGTTATCGTAACTTGAAATTGAACTATAAGTTTATACTATGGATGGCTTTACATAAACGACTTGCAACTGTGGATCGACTCCAAAGGTTAAATATTGTGGTTCCGCAAGAGTGCATTTTCTGTGGTGTATATCAAGAGACTTTTGAGCACTTGTACTTTGACTGTTTGAAAACCAAAGAGCTCTGATATCGTCTCCTCAACTGGTTGGGCCATAAGCGTATCATTGCTGACTGGCAGGAGGAGTGTGCGTGGATTAGTAAGCAGGCGAAGAGGAGAAATAGTTTAGCAGAAATTACAGCATGCCTATTTGAGATTCTGGTGCCGACGATATGGAAAGAGCGGAATAAATTGAGATTCCAAGGTGGCAGTCTGATGAGGGATACCGTATGCAAGGAAATCGTGGTCCATCTTCGTTGCAGAGGGGCTTCAAGGCATAAATGGAAGGCGATTCTACATAGCTTAGATCATTTTTCCTAGTTAAATGAGATAGCCTTCAATCACGATATTGAATCACACGTATTATCATTGTCTGTTCTGTTTTCTATTCCTCAATAGATAATAGGGTAGTGTTTGTGTATAACATACGACAATAGATAGTCAGCAACTATGCTTTGTAAGTATATTTTTTGATAAAATGAAATGGAAACTGTTTATCAAAAAAACAAAGAATGAACCTGCCGGCGTTTTCTTCCAACTTGCGAAGTTCGCAGCAGGCTTCCACTTTCGATCAGCTATTTTTGAAAATTTAGCCCCTCTCTCTTTCACACACACCCATATACACCGGACGGGGAATCTAACAGCGTGTTTGGATGTTGTAAAATATGATTTCGTTATTGTATTGTACTATTATTTGAATACAATATTTGGAAACATGGTATGTTTGGCTTTGTGTCGTGATATTGTGCACTAGCAATATTAAAGAATAAACTCCATATATAAATTGAACCGAAAAATCGTACTAAACTAAAAAGTTAAATCAAATCAATTAAAAAAATTCAATTAGGTTTGATTTGGTGATGAGTAAAAAAACTCGAACCAAACCGATATAAATATATAATTTTATATATACTGTTAAGATTTTCTTTTTTAGAATTTTCTCTAAAAAAATGCCTTAAAATATTTGTGACTCTCTTATGGAATGTAATATTTAGTTAATATGAAGTGTTCCCATTTTTATTAACTTTAAATGATGGGTTATATATCATTTTTTTATCAAATGTTACTAAAATCGTCACTTTCTTTGTTCTTCCATATTCGTATGTTAAGATCTTTTTTGAATTTGAAATATTTTGTTAATTTAAAATTAAATAGAATAAGTCATTATTTAATTAGCTATTATATTAATTTTTAGTTTAATTATTAAATTTAGTTAACCTTAAAAGTGTACATCATTTGTCAAGCGATTAAAAAAATAACTATTATGTGTTACTCAAAAAATTCTCCCACAAGAATATTTTAACAGATCATATGTTTGTCAATTTTTTTTAACTTTTACTAAACATATAGTTACTTATAAAAAATCTGACAAAGTAAGATTTGAAATAATATTCATGTAAAAAAAAAACCCAAAATCCAAAAAGTCCGGCAAAATCGAACCAATCCAAACTGATATAATTGATTTGATTTGGTTTTGATAAAAACCAAACTAATCCGGTCCATGTACACCCCCACTTGCAATATTATAAAGACGAATTATGATACGGCGTAAAATTATTATATAAAAAAGGATAAATGATAAAATAAAATTATTTAATAATAATGAAGGGTGAGATGAGAGAAAAGACATGGTAACGGTGTGACCACACCAAATCGATCGTTACATAAACTGGCATATTTCGTCGTTATATACTGATAAATTTAACGATACGATACAATAAAATTTAAATAACGATCAAACAAATATCATATTTAAACTAACAATACGATACAATACAATAGGTAATAACTATCCAAACAAGCTGTGAAAGTTTGAAAATGGCTGTGGCCTGTGGGTTTTATGGGCGAGCTTTTATTTTCGGAAAGACAACTAAAATTGAACCAGGTATAGATGTACACTACACTATACAAATTACACTAGACCAATGTCCAATAGATGCATAATATGTGTGGATATATAATCTTTTTAGTTAATCGTAGTTAATATTTGCATATTTATTTTACCAAATCACTTAACCATGATAGTTAATTATAATCTTATGTAAACATTCAATAACTAAATTTTTAAGATTGAACTAGATCGAATTCCAATAATATTTCAACGGTCTTTCTAGAGAAGGAATATCGATTTGGAGGTTTAATACTGTCATGTCCTTAACTAAGCATATGTGTGGCACTTGCCAACTTGCTCACGATCTTGCACAACTTGCTCACGTTCTTGCTATGCCAAGTCAGTCCTACTACACTCAATATCGCTAGGAGAATGGAAGAAAGAATACAAGAGAATTGCTAAAGGAAGCTTTGTATTACCGAGAACTTGAAATGTTTGCTTGAACTATGCTTTGAACTGATCACGCATGCTAATAGTACATAGACCTTTATCCACGTCGGCCATCTTCCTTTTCCACCATAGCATGGCAGTCCCTGAGAGGTACAATACTCGCAGTGTTGATCTTGGATTCGTCGTCCCCCACTTTGCGGTGTCTGAAGTAGTTCTCCAAGTGCCAAAAAAAGTTTTTCACTTCTTGTGCATCACGAACACCTTTGAACACCGGGGGGTTTGGAAGCCTCAATCTTGCTCTCCCTCGTCACCATAACATTAATGGCTGCCTCGGTTACGCCAACATTGACATGCTCCTCGAATGACTCTATCTTTACCTTCATAGCATCGATAGTACTCAAAGCCTCCATGAGTCTGCACTCTAAGGCAATAATGGTTTGCCTTAGTTCCATATCGGTCTGTGTACATTCCTCCAATTCATTTTGGATATTCTCAATCTCTTCAAGAGTGTGCCCCTCAAGAACGCTAAGAGTGACTTCCATCTTACCCAAACATTGGCCAAAGATCTCCACGGCATCCATCCCCGCGTTCATCTTCATCACCCACTCTTTACCGAGCGAGACATCCTCGGGCAGGACCTCTAACTCATCCTCGCTCATCTCAGTGATAGACGGTTTTTGGGATGTAAGCCCTTCGTTTGACACACCTTCGGTGGCACCTCTTGGCTCCTGTTGGTGGCATTCCTATTTTTGTTACGACCGCTCTTGCCAGCACTATCCTGGATGACATTGGCTTGGGTGTTGGCAGCGATAATTTCTCCGTCGTTCGGCATTCCCTTAGTTGAAACCTTAGCTCTGATACCACGTTGTCACGTCCTTAGTTCTTAACTAAGTACATGTGCCGCACGTGCGCGTAGTATAAGACTAAGGACGTGACAACTCACTCTAAAAATCATATTCATTAGTTTCTTGTCATCATTGATTGAAAACATAATCCTATTTTGGTATAGAACATCATCACCAACAAGGGAGAAAGCGTTACAATCCTATTTTAGTATAGAACATCACAGCCAACAAAGGAGAAAGTGTTAAAAGTGTGAAATTATTAATAGGTCAAGTTGACAAGTTTCGTTACGTTTGAGAAAAAGGATAAACATAAAATATTACAATTTGAATTAAATAAATTGGGGCATTTGCATCTATACATTTTTTTTGGGTCACAATTTAACTGATACCTGCTTTGCAAAAAAGTTGCTTGTGTACTCACTTTTCGCATAACAGCAGGCATACGGGCGTGAAGTAGCAAATATTTTTGCCTGAAATGTAGCAAAACTTTAGATATTTTTGCATGAAGTTTGTCCTGACTTGCAAAGACAATTATGCAAACTTCAGTTCATAATGCAAATGGCAAACTTCAATTTGATAAAACAACAACGTGCGTTTGCTGAAGTTTTTGTTTGTAATTGCTGAACTTCAGCATTCTAGTAGCTGAAGCTTTGTTCTGTATTTGCTGAACTTAGCATGTTTTAGCTGAAGCTTGTTCTATATTTGCTGAACTTCTGCATGTTTGAGCTGAAGCTTACTTCTGTTTGTGTTGGCCCAAGAACAGGTGAAGTTTTGAAGAATAACAAATGAACACAGTCATAGACCAGGTCCATTTTGTGAAGCACAGTGTTTGTCAACCTATACATGTGAGATGTACGTGAATGAGATAAGTCCCATTGATCATGCAACAATATCTACTGAACTAATCTAAAAGGTTGCATATTGGATGAGGAGGAAAAGTCTACTTATGAGAAGAGAACACAAATTTGGATAAATATAGGGTTGGAGTTTGTGTTCATCAAGGACTCAACTTCGATGGAAGATCAACAATTGAGTCTCAATCAAACTCTAATTACTAACCCATTAAATAACAATGATTGTTCTCTTTACAGGTATTGCACATACATATAAGTTAAACTAAATTGAGAGCAAAATAGCAAGGTAATTTTGTAAGCAATTTATGTGAGATTCGAGTATGCACTCCTTAAGCTACTTGAACGAGATAGAAGAACCAGTTCCATTGTATTTTTTATTATTCTAGTTCAATTGTAGTAGGTGGTTTAAAGTTGTACCTTTCAACTTTTATAGATGTAATTGAAATAGGTACTTTGAGTGTTCAAGTTATAAGCTAACTTGAAGTTGTCACAAACAGTTGAGGTTGTGTGCTACAAAGAGATTAGAGTTAATCCTTAAGTTTACAAAGAGTTTTGTAGATATTGTTTTGGCTTCTAGCTTTTGAGCCAGGTCTTTTTCACTTAAATATCTGTGTTCTTTATTTTATGTATTTTTAATTCTGCAAACAGTAGTAGTTAGTTCAGCTAGAAGAACATGGTTCAGCTAGAAGAACATGGTTCATCTAGATCGAAAATTGGGTACCACATAAATCACCCACTCCCTCTTGTGTAGTATTGATATTTAGAACATCAATTGGTATCAGAGCTGGTTATCCTTGAAGAGTCTAACACCTTAGGAAAATATCAACATGAGTGCACCACCTGGAACTGGGAAGGGCAATCCACTGCTAGGCCTCCACTTTTGAATGGGCAGTATTATTCTTGGTGGAAGAACAGGATGGGGGATCAAATCATAGGAAAATACTCCACTCCCCGGGACATAGTCACTGATGGTCCTCTAGCAACTACAAAGAAGAATGTTGAAGGAGTGGGTGTGCCAAAGACAAGGGCTGACTGCTGATCACGCCCAACTCTAGTCCTAAAAAGGATAAGCAGTCGCTGCAAATATAATTTGGTCTAAAAGTCCGGAGTCGAATCCCACAGAGAACTAAGGCTTAGCTATATCTGTTTAATATCACTAAGAAAACAAGATTGAAAATTAATAAACAGCTGAAAACTAACTATGCTTGATTTGTAAACAACTGGAATAAAGGTCTAAGGTAATGTTTTCCCCCGTTGTTGATTTCCTTAGTTGTATATTTCTTATAGTTGTGACTTAGTTGCTTCTATCAATCGTGAACTCTCCAGCTATCATAAATATCTCTCAAGTAATTATGATAATTTACTAGACGCACTCTCTTAAGCTACGTTAGCTAGATTCACATTACAGTTCACTTAGATCGCACCCGAGGTATCGTTATCTCTAATCCAACCTCTAAACCCTCGGTTATGGATGCGCCTATACTCGGGGAGTGAAGTTGTTAAAGAAACTACCTAAATATGCACTCTCTCTCAAGCAGATACATAATAAATAGGAACAACTAATTGAGGATCTTTTCATTAACCAAAATCAAAACGTAGTTGAACAAATAGAGATTAACAACCAACTCGAAACTATATTAATTTAATAATCAATTCATTCCCAATGGGTTTCACCCAAAACCTTAGATTAGAAATTTTAGCTACTCATGAAAATAACAAAAATCACAAAAGAATTCATATTTAAAGGTAATAGAACAAAGAAGAAGATTAAATATTGATGTCCGATGATGCTCCTTGCCTCTTGCCCTTCCTTCTGATGTTTTTCACTTCCCAAAAATCCTTCTACCCTTTCTTGAGCGGTCTCCTTTGTTTAATATAGGTCTTAGGGCTTAAAATCCCGTATTTTGTACTTTGGTCCTTGAAATTTACACATCCCATCGCGATCCTACCGTGGTTACGCCAGGACCACGACCAGGGTGGCCTTCAGAATCTATAGTTGTATTTTGCCGCGGTTACGCCCTGCTCCTTTTAGAATTTGGAAAAAATATAAAACATGAAAGTTATGGTCTTTTGAGTTAGCTTTCCAACCATATTGTGGAGCCCAAATGGAGTTCTTAGGAAAAAGTTATATGCATTTTATTAGATATTGCGTAATATGTCTACTCGAGTCTTCGTTTTGTTATTTTATCATCCATTGATCCCCGAATACGGCTTTTACTCAGACTTCAAAGCTCCAAATCACTTAAATTAATTGCATTACATTTATATAGCTAGGAATCACTCCTACAAAGGGTAAAACACACCATTAGTGAAAAACACTAGCGAATAAAGAGCAAACTCAACTAAAGTTCAGTAAATTAAAGTGTAATAATCGACTAAAATACGTAATTATAGACCATCATCAACACACCACACTTAAACCATTTCTCGTCCTCGAGCAATCAAACTACACTTTTTTAATAGACACAACCTTTTTAAATAAT
The DNA here is from genome assembly GCA_034376525.1 of Nicotiana benthamiana. Taxonomy (NCBI): domain Eukaryota; kingdom Viridiplantae; phylum Streptophyta; class Magnoliopsida; order Solanales; family Solanaceae; genus Nicotiana; species Nicotiana benthamiana. Next base: position 34,802,678 of record CM067333.1, on the reverse strand, counting down.
TCTCCTAACTCATTATACCAAGAGTATTTAAAATAGACTAAGCACAAAAGCGTAATATTTTCACCTCAAGATTTGACTCACAAGTACCACACATTATTCATAACTCACCCACTTACTCTAATATATAGGTCACTAATATTACCTTTCCTTCATGAATCATATTTAAAATAGACTAAGCACAAAAGCGTAATATTTTCACCTCAAGATTTGACTCACAAGTACCACACATTATTCATAACTCACCCACTTACTCTAATATATAGGTCACTAATATTACCTTTCCTTCATGAATCAAGTGCCCTCACACAACAAAAGAGAGTAGTTCCATACAATAAAATTTAAGAACACTTAGGAACTCAAGATAGAAAGAATTCATTCACTCTCAGAAATAATATTTTATATGCCACAAAAGATGCATCATAAGCTTCCCGTAGTGTACTACTCCACTAATCGAGCTCATTCAATCTTGGATCAATTAGGACTTTATTTATTTGAAATGTTGGCTACGGAACGAGTAGGATACATTCAGATATAAGAGTAACTACACCTCCCTAAGCACTTTAATACATATACTTTAACATTCAAACACAATACTTATATCAAACCAAACTCTACCTTCACATCAATTTATATTACCACATACTTCTTTAAGCACACTTACTTCAAGAGCCACCACTTATCAAGATTTTTTTTTACAATAATCCAACTGTTTTTATTTTTTCAATTCAAGTGGCTTTTATTTTTTAAAAACAGTGCACTTTTCTCTTTACTTTCTTAGTTCAACTCAAAAGCCAAACCAACAACCCCACACTTTAACTTCTACAAAGTTCATAAATAGTTCAAGTGCTCATGAGAGGTTACAATGGTTCAAATAGATGGTTAATTCCAACAAATGGGTAAGGCTTGTAATGTGGCTTCCAAAGAAATAAGATTACGGGCTCAAGGGGTTAACTATGATATATAACAATTAGGTGGGTAAAATATACATATCTAGCTCAACAAAGAAACGCCTATATCACTTTCAAGACTGAACAAAACTACTATTTTGCTTTGCAAACAATTCTAGACATCAAATGCAATGAACAAAATACAAAAAACCTCACACACATGGCATATAACTCACTCAAGATTGGATTCATGGACACTCTAGTTAAAGCAGTTAAGAAATTTTAAGAACATACAATTTAAGGTACTTATACAAGAGTCAAAAACTGAGCTTAAGCGTCACAACCAAAGTACTCACTGTTCTCAAGTCATAACAAAGTCAAGAGATATTGCTTCGCTTCAAAATACAACACAATGGCTCCTACTCCCGAAAAAACTAACTATACCTGGTTCAAACAAAAGCCTTGAAAAAGAGCCGTGGTTTAAAGAAAAACCAAGGGGTAATTATTATACTACCTAACAACGGAAAATCTTTTTGAATTTTTTTAGACTTAAATCCCTCAAGAAAATTTTCTAATAGATCCATCATCGGAAAAAGACCATTCTTTTCTATTTTTTTTTAAATATAATTATTTAATTACTAACACAACTAAAATAGCATAGAAAGTCACTCAGACAATTCTCTCAACCCGTACTTAAAATTATGCATTGTCTTCAATGCACACCATATCTAATAAAAGGGTAAAAGAGACTCCCTGATAGGCCAAAGGCTGAAGCATTAGCAGCTCATGGGGTACTCAGACTTCTTCGAAGCTTGGTCCTTCGTGCGGGTACCTCACACTTAGTTCCAACCATTTGGTTTGCTGTGGCATCTTTCCAATACCTTTGCTTCCCATGATCTTAGAAAATAAAAATTGACACTACAAAAATAATACATTTAAAAATAAAAAAATAAAAAAAATAATAAAGCTGGGTTACCTCCCAACAAGCGCGTGATTTAATGTCGCAGCACGACGCGAATCACTTTTTGCCTCCACCTCGAGCTTATAAATTAGACCCCAAGTTTTGATTCAAGCTTATGATTATGGCCGTGGGGTGGTGGAACAAATCTAGATGGCCCAAGGAAGTAATGTAATATTCTACGCTTCTTGGCTTTTGTATGAGGTATCTAATTTTGACTTTCTGGAAAGAAGAATGCCATAATATATGCACCTTGTTCTCATTCCTTGACTCCTCAATCGGCTCGGATGACTCTATTTTCATATCATCATCCAAGCCCAATGTGGAAAATATTTTGGGGTGAGGACCAATGCGCTCAAACAAATGAACTTCCGTACTCTCAACATCCTCAACATCAGTGATACTAGAGTCAACAAAATTTGTATCCTCAATATCGTTGGCTGACTCTAGTCTCACTTCTTCAACATTTACATCCTCAAATTATAGTTGGAAAGGTTGTTGATGTTCTACTCTGACCTCCCCAATTAACACCTCCAATTCATGCTCTTCTTGGCTACTATCCCCAATATTGACTTATTGAGCATTAACAACTCCAACCACTTGACTTAATTGAGCCTCCAACTTGTGAATAGTTGCCTCTTCCTTTCTATTTGTAATTGATTTTTATTATTTTATTCCATACGGCACTTTAGGATATCCTTGATCTCCTTTAGGTTTGCATTCCTATGTTCTTTGTTCCTATTAACTTCACAAGAAAAGGTAGAACCATCATAGTAAGGGGTTGGGGGGAAAAAAGAAATATAAGGACAACCATGAAGGTGACCATTTTTACCACCACACACATCACATACATTCCACAAATAAGATTGAGTTAGTACCCATACTCGCTCTAAGGAACGTTTTAGTAATTTTTCCACGGGTGGTTTCCTTCACAATATGTATAGAGATCAATAGTAGAATTATCTACACCTAAATTCCCACAATTCCAAGATGTCATGTTTCTCAAATCAACAATTATAAAAAAAAACAAAAAAAAAACAAAAAAAAAGTTCAAACTTAAACCCTAGCAATATATACAACTACAACTGCACCGTTAGTTCCCCGGCAACATCACCAAAAATTGATGACGCCCAAATCTAGTCCTAAAAAGGATAAGCACTCACTGCAAATATAACCCGATTTAAAAGTCTGAATTCGAATCCCACAAAGAACTAAGGCTTAGGTGTATCTGTTTAATATCAGTAAGAAGACAAGATTGAAAATAAATAAACAGTTGAAAACTATGCTTGAATTGTAAACATTTGGAATAAAGGTCTAAGGTAATGGTTTCCCTCGTTGTTAATTTTCTTTGTTGTATACTTCTTATAGCGTGACATAGTTGTCTCTATCAATCATGAACTCTCCAGCTATCATAAATCTCTCTTAAATAATTATGATAATTTACTAGACACACTCTCTCAAGCTACGCTAGCTAGATTCACATTACAGTTTACTTAGATCACACCCGAGGTATTGTTATCTCTAATCCAACCTATAAACCCTCGGTTATGGCTTTCGCCTATACTTCGGGAGTGATGTTGTTCAAACAACTCCTAAATATGCACTCTCTCTCAAGTAGATACATAATAAATAGAAACAACTAATTGAGGATCCTTTCAATTAACCAAAATCAAAACGTCGTTGAACAAACAAAGATTAACAACCAACTCAAAATTATATTAATTTAACAACCAATTCATCCCCAACGGGTTTCACCCAAAACCTTAGATTAGAAAATTTAGCTACTCATGAAAATAACAAAAATCACAAAATAATTCATATTCAAAGGTAAAAGAACAAAGAAGAAGATTAAAGATTGATGCCCAATGATCCACCTTGCCTCTTGTCCTTCCTACTGATGTTTTCCGCTTCCCAAAAATCCTTCTTGTAGTGACCCGACCGATTGTTTTGAGCTCTATCATGTCGTCCAGCGATTTAGGCCATGAGCAGCTTAATTTCATGCATTGTGACTTGTTCGCATGGTCGGAATTGAAATTCAGGAAGATCAGAGTTAAATTTAAATGAAATTTTCTTTTTTAGAAGTCTTAAGTTGAAAGAATGTACTAGGATTGGATTTTTTTGAGTAAACAACCTCGGAATCGGGATTTGAAGTTTCCAACAGGTTTGTATGATGATTACGGACTTGGGCGTATGCTCGGAACGGGTATTGGATAACCCGGGAGTGTTTGAGGAAGTTGGCATTTTGGAAAAAATTTCTTAAGTTTGGCTTGAGGTGCATTTCAGCATTATTGATGTCCGTTTTGTATTTCGATACTGGGAGTAGCTCCGTATGGTGATTCTGGAGTTTGGAGCACGATCGGAAGTGAATTCGGAGGTCCGTAGGTCATTTCGAAGCCATTTGGCTAAAGATAGAAATTTAAAGGTTTTCGGAGAAGTTTGACCAGAAGTGAACTTTTTGATACTGCGGTGGGAATACTATCCCGGAAGTTGGAGAAGGTCCGTAATATCAAATATGACTTGTGTGCAAAATTTGAGATCAATCGGACGTGATTGGATAGGTTTAAACATCAAAAGTAGAAGTCGGAAAGTTCAAAGTTCATAAAGCTTGAATTGAGGTATTATTCATGATTTTGGCGTTATTTAATGTGATTTGAGGGCTCGAGCAAGTCCTTAATGTGTTTTGGGACTGGTTGATATGATTGGTTGGGGTCCCGGGGGCCTTGGGTGGATTCAGGGAGGTTAACAGATTGAAAATGGATTTTTGGGAAGTTCTTGAGAATTTGTTGCTTCTGTCATAGCCGCATGTGCGGTTCTTGGACCGCAGATGCGGTCAAAAGCTCGCCAAACCGGAAGGGGCCAGGCCCAGGAAAAATCGAAGAAGTAGCTCAGGGACTGCAGAAGTGGTCTGCTTAAGCGGCCCCCATACGACAGAAGCGGTCAGCTCCCTATTGCCCAAAGTCGCAAAAGCGGACAAAAGTCGCAGAAGCGACGTCCGCAAAAGCAATAAAAATCCCGCTGAAGTAGAAATGTTTGGAGGCAGAAGCTTGATTTAAGTCGCGAATTTGGTTCAATTTCTCTCATTATCTTCACTTCTTTGGGCGATTTTTGGAGAGATTCAAGGAGGGATTTCATCCTTAATGTCAAAATAAGCTACTCCTACTTATTTCCAAGTTAAATACAAGATTATACCATGGAATTAGACATGAAAATTGTGGGAAAAACTGGGATTTTTGGAAGTAACCCTAGAAATTTAATTCTTGGACTTTAGCCACGACTTGGAGTACGGAATTTAGAGGAGATTATATATTTGTATTCCTAAGGTCATGGGAAAAGTTTATCTTTGAGAAACTTTGGATACTGGGCACGTGGGCCCGAGGGCATTTTGTCAACTTTTCGTTCGGGGTTAGAAATTGTTATAAATTGGGTTGTAAAGTATAGATGAGCATATATTAATGGATTTGTATGATCGTTGGCTAGTTTTGGAGCAATGTGTGTTGGTGCAAGTCTTCGGAAGAATGAAGATTGCCGGTCATGGATCTCCGGAGCAAGGTGAGTCTCTTTTCTAATCTTGTGAGGGAGAATTTACCCCATAGGTGAGCTAAATTTATTATCTGCTCCTACTTGTGGGGGCTACGTATGCACGAGGTGACGAGAGTCCATGCGTAGCTACTATTATGCTATTGTTTGGGTAGTTAGGACCCAAAGATATATTATGTTTAGATTATTGAGAACCCATTGATGGCTTGAATTGCCTAAATCACATTAAATTAGTAAATGAATTTCAAAGGGGTTAAGCTTCATTTTCTTAAAATTGTTAAAGGAGAATTGGTTTTATTTGAATAAATATTCCCCGATAAGCTCTTATTTGACTGATTGAGCATGTATTCTTATGTGTACCTGCGTCGCATGCATGATTTGCGAGCAGGGTATGTGTTTATTTTTGGAACAGGCCAAACGCCTCGGAAGATTAAATAAATGCATCTGTGGTACGAGCCGCTGGACCCTCGGTAGAGCACAATATATATTTCTGTTGGAGCAGGTCGTTGACCTCGACATTATTTGCGCATGTTTGTGCTGTTGTCTTGGATTTATTAAGTTGACACTACCTCACCCTGGCTCGAGATTAATTGTTAATAGAAAAGAGGACTTATGAAAAATTCCTATGGAAGAATTATGTGTTTACTTGTTTCCACTATTTGGATTAGAACCATATTTATAAAATAAATCCACTGTTTAATATGTTTATTAAAGATGAATAATTATTGGATCGCTAGAAAGTCTTAAAGTTGACCATGTCGTCTCTACCCATTCAGGATTAGGCGGGATACTCATTAGGTACACGTTATTTTTTTACTCATACTACTCTTGTTGTGCATTTTGTTGCACAAATATATGTGAATCCAGTGGTCTACTAGGCATAGCAGCGCAGATGATTCTGGGACTAGGTGAGCTGCATCATTCGAGACGATCGCAACTAGAGTAGTCCCTTCCTTTGTACTATATTTTATTTTCCGTCCTCTGTATTTTTGGCGGATGTTGTATTCTTGGTGGATCTTCTGACTCCGGGTTCTGGGATGGTTTAAAGTATTGTGTTAATTGCTTAACTTTTAAATTTGATTTGAAACTATATTTCTTAAAATTTCGAAATAATAAAGGAATAATCATGTATTTCAAAAGTGATAAAACGAGATTTAATTTAGCATTTGAGTTGGCTGGCCTGACAACGGCGTTTGGCGCTACCACGACCCTTTGTGGATTTTGGGTCGTGACAACGTGGTATCATAGAACTAGGTTCCCATCGGTCTCCGAGTCATGAGCAAGTCTAGTAGAGTATCGCGGATCGGTACAGAGACGTTTGTACTTATCCTCGGGAGGCTACAAGGCTGTTAGGAGTACTTCCCTTATTTGTTTCCTTATCGTGCGGTTTGATTTCTTTGAAGCTTGTGCCTTTGATTCCTTCCTACTCAATGTTACACGACGCGAGTGCTTGATATAAATAAAAAATTGAAGGATTGTAATGACGCTACAAATGTGGTGCGGGATGATTTTCCCGGTATAGTTGATTGGACTATTATGGTCATATTATGAAGGGATATTCAGTTATTCAGCCCAGTAACAAAACTTCTAAGAGCCTTGAGGCTAGGCACGAGTTGTCATAATGCTTATGAGAGATTATTCCACAGTGTTGTTGTGATGGTAGAATATTTTCCCATGTTTCGGGGCAATGGATGAATTGAAGGGAGATTTACTCATTGTGTAATCAAGGGATTTAGTATTTTATTTCCGGTAGAGGAAAAGGCAGTCGAACTAAGAGAGGTCAGATATGGGTAAGTGAAAGTAATGAGACTTGGTATTTGCAAGCGTGGTGGAGCTTTTCTTCTATAATGGGGTGTCGTGCTTCTAATGGAATGTACCAAGTTCGTCGATGTTATAATATACTACAATTCGCCTTTATGGCAGGATAATGTGAAATAGTAAGATTCGACTGTTAGTTGACGCATGGTGCGGTGTTTCAAGATCGAATCAGAATTTTCTAATGCTGACGGCTCGATAAAGATGACCTTTGGAAATGTTTTAAAGTTAGCAGCAATGGCAGATTCAAGTATCGCGAAGATAGATTCCGTTTAAGGAAACAATTGAGCAGCAAAGTATGAGAAAGGCATGTGGGAAGTGTCAGGCGGTGTTTAAAACTCGTAGAAGGCCAAGTATGAGGAGCAAGGTCGTGTTGTTAATTAAAAAGATGAATTCCGCCAAAGTGGAAGAGTGACGATTGTTGCACATGGGCTTGGTAGTATGATGACTACATGCCTTAAAGAGAGTTTGGATCAAATTGGGGATTTTAATGATTGATGATTGAAGTCTGTAGGTATTTGAATTATGGGATGTTATGCGGCAGAAGATTGATATGGTGGAAAAGAGCTGATTTAAATGGAGGAAGGTGCAGCATAACCCTGAGTTGGAAGGATGTTGCCACATATTTAATTGATGCTTGCGAGGGGTGAATGGACTTGTGCAATTGGAAGGTGAATTCGGACTCAGGATGGGCTATTGGTGCCATATTGAATGTACTCCGTATAACGGCATGGGAAGATTTTGGGAGGTGATTCCCCTAGGCGGGATATTCCCCGTGGGCAGGTTAGCGATCGCGTGATTGGCGAAGCTTGTGCAATGAATTAGATTGGTTGCTCAACAAAGAGATTGATTGTGCGAATGTGGTTAATGATTCAAAATAAGAAAGATAGGGATTTACAGGAAGATTCCGAGAAATTTTGATAACTTATGGCGCGAGTTATGTCAATAAGAGGTAAAGAGGTCGGGCGAACTCAGGAATTGTAAAATGATGGCTTCAAGCTAAGTGGGAGAGTCCCACCGCTTATGATTGGGATGTATGGTTAACTACTTGCGTGATTTGTGGTTATTAGCATATTTATGGATTATTTCAGCTATGAGAAAAGACCATAAGTGGTAATTCGAGCAAAGGAATTGTTGGAGGCATGTTACGGCGGGCCTTACCTGCTCATGTTCGGACTTGGAAAAAGATTCAGGATTTATGCCTCGTGTAGACGCAGGTTTCAGAGGAAGTGATTCCGTCGGGTGCTTCACCGAGAGAGTATTCATGTTTTATATGATCTATGGTGTGAATTATATTCGGGACCAAGTCAGAGTAGGTGGCTCTCAATAATGGTCCTAGTGAATTCTGAAGATAAAGTATGGTGCCCAATGATTTCGAGCCTATGAGTACGGTTAAGAATCAAGCTTTGTAGAAACTTGTGAGAAGGTTCCTAGAATGTTCTATGATATTTTGACTTGTGGTGTAGCATTTGGGTGATATGAAATAGTTCGTGGGAATTGAGACAACCTAGTCTCGTAATTCAAGATTACTCGGGGCGATTGTAGATAGAGTATGTTATATTTTGAATGTAGTAAGTCTTATTTCTAAGGCAAGCAAGGATGAGTTGGAAGAAGGTTAATTGATTAGCCATAGTTGAATTGGCATGTTGGGGCCAGTGATCAGTTCAGTCTGCGTGATGAAGTCATGTGTATGATTTGTGACGGTACATGTGAGGTATGTCGACCGCCGTGATTGATGATTTATCAGGGGCATTCTTATGTTATGGCTTGTTAAGTGGAAGCAGATTCTGGAGAGGCTATGGTGGCCTAGACCACTACTTGCAGATTTGCATATTCTACGGTTATGGGGATTTGACTGTGTGTTGCTATGATTCTCCTGAAGTGAGTTAAGTGCAAAGTTCTTATATGATGGAGTGTTAAAATATTAATGATTTTGGAGTTATGATGAAAATCGTGTTCTATCGTATATTAGCACGTTGGGTGTAGTGGGTAGCATGGAAATTCGGAATGAAGATCAAGGTTGCAGTTTTGTGCTGGTAAGGATGTCACGGGTTCAGATGAGCAAGGAAAGGGTTGAATGATTGAGGGAAATTAGTGTTGTCTTTAGCGTCACCTGAGATCGATGTGTTGTGAAAGAGGCTTTGCATCCCGGTTGAGGATTCTTGATCACTTTTCAGCATCAATGTGTATGACAGGTTAGATGTGCGGACCCGTTATGTATTTTTAAAGGTTGTGGAAGCGTGACCCATGGGAAGATTGTATAAGTGTTATGTAGCCACTTGATTTACTAGAGATTTAACCAAGTATGTAGATTGTGGTAATATCATTACTTTGAGAATTTATGCCTGGATGGCACTTTGTTTATTGGGTTATGAACTGAGGAGATTGCTCCAGTTATGATGGTTGTTCTTACGTGTTATGAGGCAAAAAAAAAGTTACTATGGATGTTATTAGCCAAGTTGGTGCAATTAGCAATCGGCTTGAGATTAGTGGATTGATTTATATATGAACAGGGCTTTATATAAGGCCAGTGTGTTCGTCTCAGAGAGTGTTCCTTATGGAGGGATACTCGGGGTGTTATTTTGTCATCAGCTATTCCAGGTAATAATGTATTGCGCCCTATGAGTTTTGAGACGGCTCGGCAAATTCTTATGTGTTGAGGTTCCGTGTGGCGATGATGTTATGTGAGAAAAAATGGCCTTGGAGATTGAGATCTTGATCGCACCTCAGTTGTGCTTGAGCTTTGTAGCCTATAGCGCTATGTGCTTCCTCAGGGATGGTGTTATGCACTTAGCGTGCTTATGTCGAAATTCAATATTTTTTATGTAATGAGTAGATTTAGCTCGAAGTGAAATCTCCTTATGTGAGATCTATGTGTGGATCGGGTGCACGCCGCCAAGGGTATGTTATTTGGATCGGTTGGCACGCCACCATGGGTATATTATGTGGATCAGGTTGCGTGCCGCAATAGTGTGATGTCGAGTCTAGTTTTCTTCATGTTATTTATTTGTGTGTTTCGCTTCATATCTACTAAGGTAGGTCCGCACTAGTACGGGTGGCTTAGGTAATTCCTTCTAGAGTTCGAATTCCTATTTATGTTGTGTTTGAATTGGTGGCCTATTGGCATATTGTGGCATCATATGGGACTATTGATCATGTCCAGGATGGCTTATTGCCTAAGCAGTTCGTACTGTTGAGATGAGATTTTGGGATTTAGGATCCGTGCAATCTGATTATATGAAGTATATTAAGGAGCAAGATCATTATTTGGTTTAGAATGATGTAATGTCTCTTTTCAGGGGTATAGACCCAATGAATTGTATTTTTAGCAGTTGGTTATGAATTTCGGCACATATTTTTGGTCGTGTTGGTCTTATAAATGTTAGTGCAAGACCTATGTAGGTCATGAGGTGCAATGGGAGCATCTGATTCGTTGAATTTTGGCTAATTTGATCAGAAAATGTTACTGTGGTCCTATGAGGAAAGTGATGTAAAGTGTGAATTCAGATAAGTTATGTAGTCATGTTGGGTACAAAGTGTGGTGAATGATCTGGTGATCCTATAATGAGAACAGGCCTGGCATAGAAATCCGGATGTTGGAATTGGGCTCTAAGGCTTATGTGCTTGAATAATGGGGAGTATCTTCAGAACTTATCGAGCTAATGTGCTCAGCTAAATTGTGGTATCACGGGAAGGTGCATAAGGTGCTAAACAGTGATTTCAAACTCCTTCGGTATAGTTTTCAGCACGTTAGAGGACGAACATATGTTTAAGTGGGAGAGAATGTAACGACCCTACCGGTCGTTTTGAGCCCTAGTGTGTCGTCCAGCAATCTGAGGCCATGAGAAGCTTCATTTTAGGTATTGTGACTTGCTCGCATGGTTGGAATTGAAATTCAGGAAGATCAGAGTTAAATTTAAATGAAATTCACCATTTCAGAAGCCTTAAGTTGAAAGAATGAACTAGGATTGGATTTTGTTTTGAGTAAACAACCTCGGAATTGGGATTTGAAGGTTCCAACAGGTTCGTATGATGATTTCGTACTAGGGCGTATGCCTGGTGGGTGTTTTGGATAACCCAGAAGTGTTTGGGCGCCTATTGCGGAAGTTGGCATTTTGGAAGAAATTTCTTAAGTTTGGATTGAGGTGCATTTCAGAGTTATTGATGTCCGTTTGGGATTCCGAGACTTGAAGTAGCTCCGTATGGTGATTCTGGAGTTGGGAGCGCGATCGGAAGTGAATTCGGAGGTCCATACGTCGTTTTGAAGCCATTTGGCTAAAGATAGAAATTTGAAGGTTTTTGGAGAAGTTCAACCGCAAGTGGACCTTTTGATATCGGGGTCTGAAGACGATTCTGAAAGTTGAAGTAGGTATTTAATGTCAAATATGACTTGTGTGCAAAATTTGAGGTCAATCAGACGTGATTGGATAGGTTTAACCATTGAAAGTAGAAGTCGGAAAGTTCAAGGTTCGTAAAGCTTGAATTGAGGTGTAATTCATAATTTTGGCGTTATTTGATGTGATTTGAGGCCTCAAGCAAGTTCGTAATGTATTTTGGGACCGGTTGATATGATTGGTTGGGGCCTCGGGTGGATTTCGGGAGGTTAGCGGATCGAAAATGGATTTTTGGGAAGGGCCTGAGAATTTGTTGCTTCTGTCATAATTGCATCTGCGGTTCTTGGACCGCAGAAGCGGTACATATATGGTCAAAAGCTCGCAGAAGCGGAGGGGGCCTGGCCTAGGATAAATCGCAGAAGCGGCCCAGGGACCGCAAAAGCGGTTCCGCTTAAGCGGCCCCCAGACCGCAGAAGCGGTCAACTCCCTCTTGCCCAAAGCCGCAAAAGCGGCCAAAAGTCACATAAGCGTCGTCCATAGAAGTGATAAAAATCCGGTAGAAGCGTAAATGTCTAGAGGCAGAAGATTGATTTAAGTCACGAATTTGGTTCAATTCTCTCATTTTCTTCACTTATTTGGGCGATTTTTGGAGAGCTTCAAGGAGGGATTTCATCATCAATGTCAAGGTAAGCTACTTCTACTTTTTTCCAAGTTAAATCAAAGATTATACCATGGAACTAGATATGAAAATTGTGGGAAAAATAGAGATTTTTTGTAATAACCCTAGAAATTTAATTCTTGGACTTTAGCCACGATTTGGAGTATAGAATTAAGAGGAAATTATATATTTGAGTTCCTAAGGTCATGGGAAAAGTTTAACTTCAAGAAAATTTTAATTCCGGGCACGTGGACCCGAGGGAATTTTTTTCTAACTTTTTGTTCGAGATTAGAAATTATTATAAACTGGGTTGTAAAGTATAGATGAGCATATATTAATGGATTTGTATGATCGTTAGCTAGTATTGGAGCATTGTGCATTGGTGCAAGTCTTCGGAAGAATAAAGAATGCCGGTCATGGATCTCCGGAGCGAGGTGAGTCTCTTTTCTTTCTTGTGAGGGGGAATTTACCCCATAGGTGAGCTAAATTTATTATGTGCTCCTATTTGTGGGGGCTTCATACGCATGAGGTGACGAGAGTCCGTGCGTAGCTACTATTATGCTATTGTCCGGGTAGTTAGGACCCAAAAGCATGTTATATTTGGATTATTGTGAACCCATTGATAGCTTGAATTGCCTAAATCCTCCTTTCTTCTTGACCTTCCTTCTGATGTTTTTCACTTCCCAAAAATCCTTCTTGTAATGACCCGACCAGTCGTTATGAGATCTAGCATGTCGTCCAGCAGTCTGAGGCTATGAGCAACTTCATTTCAGGTATTGTGACTTGTTCGCATGGTTGGAATTGAAATTCGGGAAGATCACAGTTAAATTTATATGAAAGTTTCCATTTCAGAAGCCTTAAGTAGAAAGAATGAACTAGGATTGGATTTTTTTGAGTAAACAACCTCGGAATCGGGATTTGAAGGTTCCAACATGTTCTTATGATGATTTCGGACTTGGGCGTATGCCCGGAGCGGGTTTTTGATAACCCGGGAGCGTTTGGGCGCCTATTGTGGAAGTTGGAATTTTGGAAGAAATTTCATTAGTTATGCTTGAGGTGCATTTCAGCGTTATCAATATCCATTTGGGATTTCGAGACTAGGAGTAGTTCCGTATGGGGATTCGGAAGTTTGGAGCGCGGTCGGAAGTGAAATCAGAGGCCCGTAGGTCATTTTGAAGCCATTTGGCTAAAGATAGAAATTTGAAGGGTTTTGGAGAAGTTTGACCGGTAGTGGACTTTTTGATACTAGGATCGAAATCCGATTCCGGAAGTTGGAGTAGGTCCATAATGTCAAATATGACTTGTGTGCAAAATTTGAGGTCAATCGGATGGGATTGGATAGGTTTAAACATCGAAAGTAGAAGTCGAAAAGTTCAAAGTTCATAAAGCTTGAATTGAGATGTAATTCATGATTTAGGCGTTATTTTACGTGATTTGAGGCCTCAAGAAAGTCCGTAATGTTTGGGACTGGTGGATATGATTTCTTGGGTTCTCGGGGGCCTCGGGTGGATTCCGGAAGGTTAACGGATCGAAAATGGATTTTTGAGAAGTGCTTGAGAATTTGTTGCTTCTGTCATAACCGCATCTGCGGTTCTTGGACTGCAAATGCAGTCAAAAGCTCGCAGAAGCAGAGGGGGCCTGGCCCAGGAAAAATCGCAGAAGCAGTGCAGGGACTGCAGAAGCGGTTCCGCTTAAGCGGCCCCAAGACAACAGAAGCGGTCAGCTCCCTCTAGCCCAAAGCCGCAAAAGCGGCCAAAAGTCGCAGAAGCGACGTCCGCAGAAGCGATAAATATCGCGCAGAAGAGGAAATGTTTGGAGGCAGAAGCTTGATTTAAGTCGCGAATTTGGTTCAATTTCTCTCATTTTCTTCACTTCTTTGGGCGATTTTTGGAGAGCTTCTAAGAGGAATTTCATCATTAATGTCAAGGTATGCTACTCCTACGTATTTCCAAGTTAAATACAAGATTATACCATGTAATTAGACATGCAAATTGTGGGAAAATTTGGGATTTTTGGTAGTAACCCTAGAAATTTAATTCTTGGACTTTAACCTCGATTTGGAGTATGGAATTAAGAGGAAATTATATATTTGAATTCCTAAGGTCACGGGCAAATTTTATCTTTGAGAAATTTTGAATTGTGGGCCCGTGGGCCTGAGGGCATTTTGTCAATGATTTGTTTGGGGTTAGGAATTGTTATAAATTGAGTTGTAAAGTATAGATGAGCATATATTAATGGATTTGTATGATCGTTGGCTAGTTTTGGAGCATTGTGCGTTGGTGCAAGTCTTTAGAAGAATGAAGAATGTCGATCATGGATCTCCAGAGCGAGGTGAGTCCTTTTTCTAATCTTGTCAGGGGGAATTTACCCCATTGGTTAGCTAAATTTATTATGTGCTCCTATTTGTGGGAGCTACGAATGCACGAGGTGACGAGAGTCCGTTCATAGCTACTATTATGCTATTGTCTGGGTAGTTAGGACCCAAAAATATATTATATAATAGATTATTGTGAACCCATTGATGGCTTGAATTGCCTAAATCACATTAAATTAGTAAATGCATTTCAAAGTGGTTAAGCTTCATTTTCTTAAAATTTTTAAAGGAGAATTGGTTTTATTTGAATAAATATTCCCCGATATGCTCTTATTTGATTGATTGAGCATGTATTATTATGTGTACCTGCGTCGCATGCATGATTTACGAGTAGGGTATGTGTTTATTTTTGGAACGACAGAACACCTTGACAGATTAAATAGAATCATCTATGGTACGGGCGCTCGATCCTCGGCAGTGCACAATTTACATTTATGTTGGAGCGAGTCGTTGACCTCGATGTTATTTGCACATGTTTGTGTTGTTGTCTTGGATTTATTAAGTTGACACTACCTAACCCTGGCTCGAGATTTAATTGTTAATAGTAAAGAGGACTTATGGAAAATTCTTATGAAAGAATTATGTGTTTACTTGTTCCCTCTATTTGGATTAGAACCATATTTATAAAATAAACCCACTAGTTAATATGTTTATTAAAGATGAATAATTATTGAACAACTGGAGAGTGTCAAAGTTGACCATCTCATCTCTACACCTTCGGGATTAGGCGGGATACTCATTGGGCATACGTTGTATTTTTACTCATACTACTCTTCCTGTGCATTTTGTTGCACAGATATATGTGACTTCAATGGTCTTCTAGGCATAGCGGCGCGGATGATTCTGGGACTAGGTAAGCTGCATCATTCGAGACGGCCGCGGCTAGATTAGTCCCTTCCTTTGTACTGTATTTTACTTTCCGTCCATCATATTCTTGGCAGATGTTTTATTCTCTTATCAGTAGATGCTCATACACTTGTGACTCCGGGTTCTGTGATGGTTTAAAGTATTGTGTTAATTGCTTAACTTTTAAATTTGATTTGAAACTATATGTTCTTAAAATTTCTAAATAATGAAGGAAGAATATTGTATTTCAAAAGTGATAAAACGATATTTAATTTAGCATTTGAGTTGGCTGACCTGACAGCAGTGTCCGGCGCCACCACGGCCTTTAGTGAATTTTGGGCCGTGACACTTATACCCTTTCTTGGTCGACTTCCTTCGTTTAATATGTGGTTTAGGACTTAAAATTTTGTGTTTTGCACTTGTGTCCCTGAAATTTATGCGTCCCGCAACGGTCCTAACGCGGTTACCCTAGGACCGTGGCCAGAGTGGCCTTTAGAATCTGCAGCAGTGTTCTGCCGCGCTCCTACCACAGTTACTCCCTGTTCCTTTTGGAATTTGAAAAAATGTAAAACATGAAAGTTGTAGCCCTTTGAGTTAGCTCCAACCTTATATGTGGAGTGCAAATGGAGTTCTGAGCAAAATGTTATGTGCATTTTACTAGACAGTGCGCAATATACCTATCGAGTCTTCGTTTTATTGTTTTATGATCTGCTGATCCCCGAATACGATCCCGTATAATTCATTGGGTTTTTACTCAGACTTCAAAGCTCCAAATCACTTGAATTCATTCCATAATATCTATATAGCTCGGAATCACTCTTACAAAGCATAAAACACACTATTAGTGCAAAACACTAGCGATTAAAGCGCAAACTCAACTAAAGTGCAGTAAATTAGAGTGTAATAATCGACTAAAATACGTAATAATAGCATATCATCAACTGCACTACTGAATCCTGAAGAAGTGGGAGAAAAATTCTAAGGCCAAGAAATGGCTTGTGTGTGGGCTAGGTCCAGATGAGTACAATAGGATCCAAAGTTGTTCCACTGTTAAGAAAATCTGGGACACTTTGCAAGTGACTCATGAAGGAACACCTCAAGTGAAGAGATCTAGAGGAATACTGTTGTATTCTCAATATGAGAATTTTACTATGAAGGAAGGAGAAACTATCCAAGAGATATATACTATGTTCACTACACTGACCAATGAACTTAAGTCTTATGGAAGGATTATTCTTGAAGAAGACAAGGTTGAGAAAATCTTGACAAGGATTCTGCCAGTCTCATGGGAAAGAAAAATCACTACTATTCAGGAATCTAAAAATATTGCTACCCTCAAGCTAGATGAACTAATTGGAAATCTTATTGCTTATGAACTGAGAAGGCAAACCATGAAGATGGATATACCCAAGAAGAAAAGAATTCTGGATCTCAGAATTGCTGAAGGTTCAGATCTGGAGGATGATGAGATGGCTATGATCGCTAGAGATTTCAAAAAGTACCTGAGGAGAGGAAAGGGTTCTTCAAGAGGTACAACCTTCAACAAACCAAGGGCTCTTGAGAAGCAGACCAATGAGGGTTGCTACAAGTGTGTTAAGACTGATCACATGATCAAGAACTACCCTCAATGGGAAATTGAGTGGAAGAAAGAAATGTATGAACGAAGGAACAAGTTCAACCAAAAAGGAACAAAGGATAAACAAAGGCTATGGTTGATTCCATGGAGAAACATCAGATGAGGACTCAAAGGATGAATCTGGAGAAGAACATGCTCTTATTGCTACTGGAGAATCAGATGATGAATAAGAGGTAAGTATTCTTCATCTCAAAGACAAGATTAAATTCCTATCTAATGAAAGGTTGTCTAAGTTGTTACTAGACTCATTGATGAGTATGAGATAATTAACAATGAAAAGTTTGATTTTTCTAGGGAATGTATGATCCTAAAAGCAAAATACAAAAGTCTAGAGTCTAGGGCTAATGAGAGTGATAGAAAAAGTGCTGAGTTGAAGAACCAGGTTCTTGAACTTGACACCAGTGTTCTAGAACTTAGGTCTGAAAATTTAAAACTGAAAATAGGAACAAGAAAGAAGAAAGATGATCACACCTATCTCACTCTAGAGGAAAACTTAGGAAAAATAAAGGACGAATTGATTAAAGTCCTAAAAGAAGATATAAGAAAGGTGAAACGTGAACTAGATAGAACTTGCAAACGGAACAAGGCTTCTGATGCACTTTCATGATTGCAAGAGCATCACAGCACCAATGAAAGAGAACTTAGCTATGGTACTCATGCACCAAAATGGGACCCTAAAATCAAGTACATCACATTTCCTGAGAATAAAATCTGCATACACTGTGGCAAGACTGGTCATTACAAAAATGAATGTAATGCAAAATAAAAGGCCAGTCAAAAGAACAAAACTTTTGTTCAAGAAAAGAAAACGTTGCCTGGGTGGACTAGAAGAAATCTGATTTATTCCTTTGCCCACAGAAAGGGACCCAAACTAGTTTGGGTTCTTAAGACTAACCCCTAATTCCTTTTTACAGGTCCAAGTGAAAGGAATTAGCCAAATATGGTATATGGATAGTGGCTACTCAAAACGTATGACTGGGAGCAAGGACCAGTTCCTTTCAGTTGAGAACTTAAAAGAAGGTAATGTCTCCTTTGGTAATGGAAAGAAAGGTGAGATCATTGGGTTTGAAAGGAAGGTAAGACAGACTCTCACTGCGTTGGTGTCTACTTGATAGATGGCTTGAAATATTGCCTGATCAGTGTGTCACAACTGTGTGACAGAGGTAACTTTGTAGCATTCACCTCTACTAAATGTTTTGTGATTAATCTTACCACTGACAAGATAATTTTGCAGGGAAAAAGAGTTAACAATATTTATATTGTAGATATATCCACTCTCTTAGAAAATGAACTCACTTGCGTAAGTGTGTTGGTTAATGATCCCCTTCTGTGGCACAAAAGACTTAGTCATGCCTGTCTGAATCAACTAAACAAATTAGTCTCTAAGGTCTTGGTGATAGGGTTACCCAACATCAAGTTCAAGGAAGATAAAGTTTGTGAGGCATGTGCAAGGGGGAAGCAGGTAAGATCATCCTTCAAAAGCAAGAAAATGGTAAGCAAAATCAAGTCGTTGGAACTGGTCCATATGGATCTTTGTGGTCCAATGAGAACCATGAGCAGAGGTGGAAAGAAATATGTAATGGTGCTTGTTGATAATTATTCTAGATTTACCTGGGTTCTATTTCTAACTTCCAAAGATGAAGCATTTGACATGTTTACTGCATTGGTCAGAAAAACTCAGAAATTATTAGGAAATCAAATTGCATCCATTAGGTCTGATCATGGAACTGAATTTGAAAATTCCAAGTTTGCTGGATTCTGTGATGAAAATGCATAGATCATAATTTCTCTGCCCCTAAGGCTTCTAAACAAAATGGAGTAATTGAAAGGAAGAATAGGAATCTTGAGGACATGGCTAGGACTATGCTGCTTTCTAGTAAACTGTCTCACAGCTTCTGGGCAAAGGCTGTAAACACTGCATGTTACATAATCAATAGATGCATGACTAAAACTCTTGTAGAGAAGATTCCCTATGAGTTACTTCAAGGGAGAAAACCAAACATATCCCATATTAGGGTATTTGGTAGTAAGTTATATGTGCACAAAGTGGAAAAGACTTCCTAGGTAAGTTTGATCCCAGAAGTGATGAGGGAGTATTCTTGGGATATTCTTCACATAGCAAAGCATATAAAGTGTTCAATAAAAGAACTTTGTGTGTTTAAGAAAGAGTACATGTAGTATTTGATGAAACTAACATTCTTTCTGAGAGACAGGAACATGAAGATGAAGAAATTGAATTCGTAAAGGACTTGACTGAAGCCTCATCATAAGTCAAAGTGGAACCAACAGAAGGAACAAGTGATGGAACATGTTCTTCCATCCAGGGCAACCTGACAGGGGGGAACTAATCAAAGAGGATTTGAAATAAATCCCTAAAGGAACCTGTTCATGACCTTGTTCCTCAGCAACCGAGCATGGAAGAAACATCTAGAAGAAGCCAGGTTGTTGTGAAACCTCACAAGTATCAAAGTTCTCATCCTATTGAGAATATTATCACTGATCCAAAATTCGGAGTTAAAACTAGATCACAATTAAAGAATATGTGTACTTTTTATGCCTTTTTGTCCCTTATTGAACCTAACAATATTATTTAGGCTTTGTAGGATGCAAATTGGGTAATTGCTATGCAAGATGAACTCAACCAGTTTGAGAGAATTCAAGTTTGGCATCTGGTTCCAAGACCTAAGGACAGATCCGTTATTGGTAGAAAGTGGGTCTTCATAAACAAACTTAATGAAGTTGGAACTATTACAAGAAACAAGGCATGACTGGCGGTTCAAGGTTACAACCAAGAGGAGGGTATAGACTATGACGAGACTTTTGCTCCAATTTCAAGACTAAAGGCAATCAGACTCCTCATAGCCTTTGCAGCACACATGGAATTCACTCTTCATAAAATAGATGTCTAAATTGCCTTCCTGAATGGTTGCCTGAAAGAAGAAATATTTGTGAAAAACCTCCAGGGTTTGAGAGCAAGGAATGACCTGAGCATGTGTAAAAGTTGGACAAGGCTCTCGACAGACTCAAGCAGGCCCCAAGAGCATGGTATGAAAGATTGTCCAAATTCCCCTTGGAGCATGGTTACAAAAGAGGTAAAATTGATAGTACCTTATTCTTATGGAAAATAGGTAAGTATCTCCTTGTTGTAAAAATATATGTCGATGACATAATCTTTTGGGCCACTACTGATAATCTAAGTAAGGACTTTGGAAAATTAATGGGGAGTGAGTTTGAAATGAGCATGATGGGTGAGCTTAACTTTTTCTTAAGCTTACAAATCAAAAAAAGTCCAAATGGAACCATGATCCATCAGTACAAGTATGCAGTGAGCTAATCAAAAACTTTAAAATGGAATAACCAAAAGAAATAGATACACCCATTACAACTGCTACTAAATTAGATGTTGGTGAACCTGGTTCATCAGTTGATCAAAAGTTGTATAGGGTTATGATTGGCTCTCTTCTATATCTTACTGCCAGCAGACCTGACATTGTTTTTAGTGTAGGGCTTTGTGCTCGCTTTTAGGCAAATACTAAAGAGTTCACCTGACTGCTGTCAAAAGTATACTAAGATACTTGAAAGGCACCACTGATATGTGTCTTTGGTATCCTAAAGGAAGCAATTTCAATCTAGTAGGGTATGCTGTGCTGATTATACAGGATTTCTAGTGGATACGAAGAGCACCTCAGGTATGAAACATTTTCTTGGTTCATGTCTTGTGTTATGGGCTATTGCCTTATCTATTGCTGAAGCTGAGTATGTTGTTGCTACCTCTTGCTGTTCTCAACTGCTATGGATCAAACAATAGTTGGTAGACTTTGATATTGAAGTTGGTTGCATTCCTATATTCTGTGATAACACCAGTGCTATAAGTATGACAAAGAACCATGTTCATAATAAAAGGACTAAGCACATGATGTAAGGCACCACTTCTTAAGAGATAACTATGAGAAAGGATTTATCTCCACAGAATTATGTGTTACTGATAAGCAAATTGCTGACATTTTCAGTAAAGCACTAAGTAGAGAAAACATTGAGAGAAACAAGTTGGAATTAGGGATGATTAAGATCACCTAATATGTCCAGTTCAGAATGAAAAATGAAAAACATGAAAAAACAATTTGCTAGAAATTCTAATTTTGTGTAAATATCTAGATTAATTCTTACTCGGCTTCATGCTTTAATTTGTATACCCCTGTGATATGCGTATATATGATTCACTGATCCCTTACAAATGTTTTCTATTATGACATTTGAGGCATGTTCAATAGATTTCTATATGAAGAATCTAGTTCATCAATATGAGTTCATGTGAATGCTCAGGTATGTTTTCAATACTTTGCATAATTAGAAATATTAACAATTCAAGCATGAGCAGAAGTCCTGCAATTGCCAAATTCTTAGAAAATTATATCCGTTGAGGCATTGAACCATGTTCGTCCATTTAGAACTCTAAAATTATGTTTTTTGCCTAAAATCTAGGGAAGCCAAATAATAATTAAAGGACTGGAATTACAGGTTGATTAGACTTCTCTTTACCCCATGAAAAGCTGCCGTAACTGAGTAAATGTCTAATTGTCTTTAAATACGCATCACATCCTTAATCCTCTTCATTACTCTAAAACCGTCAAAAATCATCTTCAAATTCTAATTTCCTTCTTCTCTAAAACTCCTCACGAAACTAAGAACCATGTCTAACCCCCAAAAGAATCCTGGTACTCCTCCACCACCATCTTCCTCCAATTCATCCTCATCTACTCCTCCTAGTGAAACCCCAAAACCTAGGTTTCTAAGGCAGAAAATATTGGCTAGAAAAACTGTAGCTTCTGGACAATTGACGAAGATATTAAACAAGAAATTGAAAGCTATCTAGATGAAAGAAAGCTCAGCTCAAGAATCTGACTCCAGTTCTGAGTCAAAATCGTTTAAATCTGCTAGTAAAGGTGAAGAAAGTGGGTCTTCTCACACTGAGAAAATTCAAGAAACCCCTGGTGAGGTAAGTTCTTCTATGGTTAAAAACTTAGAAAATAGGTTTGTTCTAGTTGGTCCTATTAGAGATGTAAAATTGGCTGAAACAAGTAGGAGTGGAGGTGAAAAGAAAAGAAAAGAAAAGAGAGAGAGGGTAAAAGTGGTTAAGAGAGGGGAAATGAGAAGGAAGGGGTTCTTGCTATATGTGGATTTGTTGAAGAAAGTGGAATTAAGTAAGGGAGAAGTGGCTCTGGGTAGGCATCAGAGGGATTGGTTCATCTAAGCAAACAAAGAGATGAACCTGTTTCATCTTATTAGGAAACATTGGTTGGCCTTCTAAAACGTTTAGGGCGAGTTATGATCCAAAGAAGCACAAAGCCACTTCATAAAAGGCTCCAATTTCTTCCAAGCCAACCAAGAAAATCAAAACTTCATCCTCAAAACCTACTATCACTTCAGTGCCTAAGGGAAGAGCCACTAGAAGCAAGGTAAAACAATCTGAAACTGACCTACAAAAAGCACTAGAATTAAGCAAGAAAAAGAAAAAGGAGAAGGGAAAGGAAAAGGTTGCAGAATCCTCTAAGGTTGCAGAAGAAAAGGAGATGGAACTGGTCCATCAAGAAAGAGGAACAACAGTTGAGGTTCCTACACCCAAACCGAAAAAGTCCAAGACTTCTTCCAAGAAGTTTGCTCTGTACCTATGTCTGTTGAACCCTCACTTGCCAAGCGGACAAGATCTCCAGTGAAAGGAAAGCAGGTGAAAATTACTTAAGAAGATGATGAATGGAGTGTAGAATATTAAGAACAGGAATCTAAGAAGGAACGGGATAAGTTTTGCTATTTTTGGCAAAAGAAAAATCTTGAAAGGTAGACTATTGACGGACCTGGGTGAACCAGGAATGATGAGATTGTTGGATGCTCTAGCTGCACAAGGTTGGAAGGACATGGTCCTTGAAATGGATGGGAGACTGTTTAGGACATGGTCCTAGGTGATTTCAAGTCTTCTAAAGTGATTTTAGTGCCCAAAACCCCTAATTGATTGCTAGTTTCACTTTCTTGTTCTTTTGGCGGCATTAGAGGAATATTTCATGGAAAATTAAGGTCAAACTGGAGTTGTTCTTTCTGCTTAATGTAAGGAACCTCTTACTCTAGATGTTTTTAATATTATCCAAGTTGCAGCTAAGTTGTTCAAGCTAGAACTTGTGAAATATATATCGAAGGGCTTGGTAGTAGTCTTGTTGGTTGGTGGGCTATTCTGGGAGGTTCAATATGAATATTATTGATGATGTTTTGGTTGTTTGGTGATTGTTTTGACTTATGGGAAATCATATAAATAGGGGAGGTGTTGTCCATTTCCTCGTAAAATAGGTTGTGGTAGATACATAATAGTTACGACACCTAAACGATAATGATAGTGTCATTTCTCTTATTGTAGACTAAGGAGTTGTAAAATTTGCATAGATTGAGGTTGGGCAGTATGTACAAGGTATGTGAGGTTATCCCTTTCCTTCTTTTGCACGACTTCAATTGTACATAATGTAATGAATGAGATTCCAAAGTTACTCTACTCTTAGAAGCTAGCAGTGCTTACATCGTTTCCCTTTATTGAGCAATTGATATTGATGTTGATTCTGTTATTCTTATGTTATCAATATTGTTGGTACTTCCTGATTTTTATTAGATTCTTGATGAAGAGTTAGTCTTAATAACGTGTACGGAGAATACCGACCCTATGTCACTCCGAAAGGTTTAGAATATGATTCCAATAAGTCTATCATGCATTAGATATGTATATATTTTACTCTACCGAGCCACGCTATAGTCAGTCGGGTACGCCACCTATTGTGCAACCACTGATTAGTTTGGTGTACCGAGCTCCACGTGGCTGGGTAATATTCTACCGAGCCTTATGATGACCGGGTACGTTTTTTCCTAGCCTATTACGGCCGGGTACGACATGATGATGATGCCCACAGAGGCGTATGTTCTAAAAGTTTGTATGTATGTATGTATGTATGTATGTATGTATGTATGTATGTATGTATGTATGTATGTATGTATGTATATATGTATGTATTTATGTATGTATGTATGTATGTATGCATGCATGTATGTATGTACGTATTTATCATACATTTAATGTCAGTATCGCTCAGAGGTACCCAGATGTTGCAGGTCGTATATTCTCTTTCCCGGTTAACAATGCTGCTCATACTTATGCTTTCGTGCCTTACATAATCAGTAATTTATTCGTACTAACGAACTTTTTATTTGTGGATGCGTCATGTCGTACTGCAGGTCCTAATAGACAGATATACCAGCTCCCACACCACAGTAGGCTACCCGGTTCAGCGATTATTGGCGAGATACCTTCTCCGGACTTGCGGTGGTCTTGGTATGCATTTTTGTTATAGATATTATCGGTATTTCGGGGCCCTAATCCGATAATGTTGTCACTTACGTTCCTTTAGAGGCTCATGGACAGGTGTCGACTCATGCATAGTTTGGTATGCCTTGTTGGGTAATGTTTGTTATATAGTCTTTCATCGCAACGTGGTAGCTCGTACCTTATATATAGTTTCTTTGCTATCTGTTCATCCCATGTTATGTATATTCATGCCATTATCTTTCACTGTTAGTTGTTCATGATCCATGTCTCCCATTTATATTGATCTCGTCGGCATTTAAAGATAATAAAGAAGGTTAGATAAACTATATGTTGGTGCTCGGAAAATATGGCCCGGGTGCTAGTCATGACCCTCCAGTTTGGGTCGTGACACTCAACCGGACCAAGAAGATCGCAGGAAACACTGTCACCACCATACCTTTGTTGTCAACTGAGAAAATGAGATAGACCAACCAATACCAAAATGATTAATTTCTGGAAAAATGAAGAGTGGCCAAGAGATTGTGCAATGTTGCAATAAAGAAGGGGGTGGTGTAATGAAGACGATAACAAAGGGGGTTATGGGAGGGATGACTTAGGATTCAGGATTTTTTTTGTATTTTATTTTCATTTGCTTTTTCTTATTCAGATTCAACTTTCTTAAATACAGTAATTCGAGTGAAGCTCTTTTTCTGCGTGATTAACATACACTTTGACCACGTCAATTGTGCTACTGTCGCATAAGCATGGTCAATGGTTAGAGGTGTTCAATTATAAGTGATCGGTTGAGTTGACTTGTTAAAATTGGAAAATCAAAATTTTATATATCGGTTTTAAAATCCGGTGCAAGTTTATATGGCCAAAAAGTCATTTCGCCTTTTTCTTAATTTTGTTTCCACAGTTAAGGCGGTCTTGCTAGTTTACAGTATTTCAGCATCATCATATTAAAGGCAAACACAAAAGGTTAAATGAAAAAAACATGCATAATAACCAATTCCAAAAGCACCTTAACTCTTACTCATACAATTATACATGGTAAATTCAGATCAACGAAAAAAAGAAATTTCTGATGTTCCTACTTCCGGGGATTGAATAGGACCGAAATCAGATATGCCCGATTTCCCGGGCTCGAGGTGTCGCTTTAAGACCGAGTTTGGGTAAGGTCGAGTTAGAGCTCGATGGACTAGACTCGAGCTCGAAGACAGAATTCAATATCCGAAGATCAAAGTACGCGAGGAACATCTGAGCCAAGCACGACCGACTCCGAGACAGTACCGTTATGATTTTGTTATAGAAGGACAAGATTCCCCCCATGTCTCCAAGATCATGACATAAATTCCGGAATAGATTTGTATGAATCAGTACAAATTCGTACTAAGTAGTTATACAACTGTCCTATTAAGATTCTTTACTATAAATAGAAATGTACCTTATTTAGTGTTTCCCCTATCATATAAAGGGGACCCTATTCATTGTTACGGTCATCTAATCATTCGCAATGAATATACCACCTTACTTTTTCGTCCATTGTTCATCAGAATTGTCCTTTAGCTTCATTGTTCTTGCTTTATTGAGATCTTACCTTGCTGCTCTTAACCCATCTCAAAATCATTGGGCTCGAGGTCGATATTGCTTAAGTAACACTAGTTTGATTCAATCATTTCTTTCATTTATACTGTATACTTCTTTATTATTAATTGGTATTGAACTAAATCGCATATTTTTAAAACCACAAATCAAATTAATTTTTACTCGTATTTTTTAGGTAAACAGTTTGGCAACCACCGTGAGGATAAAGATAATAATGATTATTTCATTACTAATTCTCATAACACACATTATTTTTACACTTTTTTTGTCAAGAAATTTTGATTCTCAGGATGAAACATGTCTAGCTCACAGAACACACCTATTCATAACAACGAAGATCTTGGATATCATGGAGAAAACAACAATATAGGGGTCAGTGTACCACCAATAAACCCTGGGGGAAGTTTCAAATATGGAACCAGTTGATGTTAGTTCACACATTGCTCTAAACGTGGATTTAGGCACAGACCCTAGAGGGAGTGTACGCAGGGGAGCCCGATCTGGTGGCCAAGGAACACAAGGAATAGGAGATGGGGGAATTAGCCTCCAAGTGATATTCGAGATGTTTCAAGCTCAACAGATTGCCATCGCTCAACTTCAAAGTCAGAACAAGACTCCGAGTCTAGCTAAACCGGCACAAGAGAGGTCGAATGGAAATGACCCAAGGACTGACCCCACCATTATAATAACGCTCGAAGAGCTCACCAAGAGGATCGAGTCCGGGGAAAAGAATATTGAAGACAATGAAAAAAAGGTGGAGACTTATAACTCCCGTGTTGATCAAATATCGGGGGCGCCTCCGATCTTGAAAGCTTTAGATGCCAAAAAGTTTATATAAAAACCATTCCCCCAGAGTGTGGCACCAATGCCCAGTACCAAGAAGTTTTGCATGCCCGGTGTACCCAAATACAATGGGAAAACCGACCCTAACGAGCATAGTACTTCATACACTTGCGGGATCAAAGGAAATGACTTGAATGACGATGAGATCGAATCAATATTGTTGAAAAGTTTAGAGAAACACTGTCAAAAGAATCTATGATTTGGTACCACAACTTTCCCATGAACTTTATCGATTCATTTGCTATGTTAGCAGACGCCTTCATGAAAGCACACGCCGGGGCCATGAAGGTGGCGATGAGAAAATCAGATATTTTCAAGATAAAACAGAGAAACGACGAGATATTGAGGGAGTTAGTGTTAGGTTTCATATGGAGTGAATGGAGATACCACCGGTCTCGGATGACTGGGCAGTACAAGATTATATGCAGGGTTTGAATAAAAGGAGTTCGGTTGAGTCTAGCCAATTAAAGTAGAATCTGATTGAGTACCCAGTTGTGACGTGGTCAGACGTACATAACAATTACCAATCGAAGATTTGGGTTGAGGACAACCAGTTGGGAGCCCCCTCAGGCTCAGTTCATCCTAACAGTTTGGCAGCTAAGCCCCCGAGGGATACCGACAGGAAGTCAAAATCCAACAAAGAGTGGTATCAACCATATGTCGATCGGAGAAACAATGGCTCGGGTCGTAATGCTTCTCAGAATGATCGAAGAAATGATCGAGGTCAAAGCTATCGGGGACTCATGATAAGAACGGGTTCAACAAACCTACCGACCCCGCAGAGGCACCTCGATTGTCAGAGTATAATTTCAATGTAAATGCATCAGGGATTGTGTCAGCTGTTGTAAGGATCAAAGATACCAGGTGACCCGGGACTACACAAACCAATCCCTCTCAAAGGAATCCAAACTTAATGTGTAAGTATCATGGCACACATAGCCATAGAACCGAATACTGCAGGCAGTTAAGGGAGAAGCTACCTTAGAGAATTTCTCAGTGATGAAGTTGAAACCACTTCAGGGAGAGAGATGCAAGAAATAATGAGCAGGAAGAGCCACAAAATGTAATCCATATGATCATTGGAAGTGTCGATATACCGCAAAGACCTATGTTCAAACACACCAAGGTGTCGATTACAAGAGAAAAATTCAAGTTAAAGGTGTTCTAGTGGATTCAGTTAGCTCAGTAAACATAATCAGATCGAGGGTCGTAGAGCAGCTCAGCCTAGAGGATCAGATTATACCTACATCCGGATCCTAAATATCTTCAACATGGCAAGCGAAACAATAAATGGGGATATAATCCTACCAGTAACTGTAGCCGGGACCATACAAGATATAAAATTCCATGTCATCAAAGGCGATATGAGGTACAATGCACTCCTCAGGAGACAAAGGATACACAACATGAGGGCAGTACCTTCAAATCTCCATCAGGTGATGAAGTTCCCAACAGAGGATGGTGTGAAAACAGTTTATGGAGAACAATACACTGCAAAAGAAATGTTTGCAGTCGATGAAGTGACGCTGATACTAAAGACTTCAAGATCAAAAAAATCGAACACCAAAGGTAAGCAGGCGGTGAAATAGCAATCATCATTCCTAGCCTCAACGGAATCGGAGCAAACAATAATCGAAGATGAAGAAGAGGATTTCCTTACTCCTCGAGATTTCATCATTCCCGAAGAGTACGATGCAGCCAAGTCAATGGTCGAGGATCTAGAGCAGGTCATTCTGATCAAATACATGCCTGAATGAAAAGGTATACTTGGGAACGTGATTAACCCCTGAGCTCAGGAAAAACCTCATTCAATTCTTATTGATGATATGGATTGCTTTGCTTGGTCCTATTTATATATGACAGGTATTGCACCAGAAATAACAAAACACCAGCTAAGCCTTGACTCCAGGTTCAAACCAGTCAAACAAAAAATGAGGCCCCAGTTCGAGGTGAAACCTGCATTCATATAGGACAAGGTAACCAAACATCTTAAAATAGGGTCTATTAGAGAAATAAAATACCCCGAATAGTTAGCCAACATAGTTGTAGTACCAAAAAAAGGAAACAAACTTAGAATGTACGTAGATTACAAGAAATTAAACAAAGCATGCCCAAAAGACTCTTTTCCATTTCCTAACATCGATGCCACTGTTGGCCATGAGATCCTAACTTTTCTCGATTCCTACTCCGAATACAATCAAATCCAGATAAACCCGGAGGATCAGGAAAAGACCTCATCTATTGCCAAGTTTCTAAGTTATTGTTACAACGTAATGCCCTTCGGGCTAAAAAATGCAGGAGCTACATACCAACACCTAGTTAACAAAATATTCGAGGAACAGATAGGTAAATCGATGGAAGTTTACATTGATGATATGTTGGTTAAGTCTATATGTGCAGAGGACTATTTAGCTCATTTGCAGGAAACATTCAAAATCTTAGGAAGTACAACATGAAACATAACCCGAAAAAATGTGCCTTTGGAGTCGGCTCGGGTAAGTTCCTCGGCATTATGGTATCAAATCGGGGTATCAAAAGTAACCCCGATAAGATCAAGGCCATCAAGGATATCATGGTCGTGGATAGTGTGAAGGCCATGCAAAGGCTAACAGAGCGAATAGCTGCTTTGGGTTGATTCATTTCGAGGTCATCATATCGAAGTAATAGGTTCTTTTCCTTGCTCAAAAAGAAAAAGGATTTCGCGTGGACCGGAATGTCAACAAGACTTAGAAGAATTAAAGTGATACTTATCTAGCCTGCCTTTGCTTCACACTCGAAGGTAGATGAAAATCTTTGCTTGTATTTGGCAGTGCCCAAGATAGCGGTAAGTGGTATACTAGTTTGAGAAGAGCAAGGTACACAATTCCCTGTTTATTATGTAAGCCAAACTTTAGAGGGTGCTGAAACTAGATACCCTCACTTAGAAAAATTAGCACTTGCATTGATAAGTCCATCCAGAAAGCTAAGCCATATTATCAATGGCATACCATATGTGTACTAACCACTTACCCCTTGAAATGTTTTGCATAAGCCCGAGCTATTGGGCCGGGTAACCAAATGCACAATCGAACTTAGTGGGTACAATATCGAATATCAACCCCGAACTGCCATCAAGAATCAAATCCTAGCTGACTTTGTGGCCGATTTTACACCGACCCTCATACCTAAAGTGGAGAAAGAACTTCTGCTAAGATCAGGTACATCATCGGGGGTGTGGACCCTTTTCACGGATGGTGCCTCGAATGTGAAAGGGTCCGAGCTTGGTATTGTCTTGAAGCCACCTACGGGTAGTACCATTACATAATCTATCAAAACTTCTAGGTTGACTAATTATGAAGCCGAGTATGAGGCCATGATTGAAGGTCTCGATCTAGCTAAGAGCTTGAGAGCAGAAGTCATTGAATCCAAATGCGATTCACTGTTGGTGGTAACCCAAGTAAACAAAAGTTTTGAAGTTCGAGAGGATAGGATGAAACGATACTTTGATAAACTACAAGTAACATTGCATCGTTTTAAGGAATGGACACTAGATCATGTGCCTCGAGAGCGAAATAGTGAGGCTGATGCACTTGCTAATTTAGGATCCTCGGTTGAAGAAGATGATATCATCCCGGGGACTGTCGTCCAGTTATCGAGGTCCGTGGTTGAAGAGGGTCGTGCTGAGATAAATTCGACAAGTTTGACTTGGGACTGGAGGAATAAGTATATTGATTATTTGAAAAATGAAAAAATCCCATCAGACCATAAAGAATCGAGGGCTCTACGAACTAAGGCTACTAGGTTAGCATTAGATGAAGATGAAACATTGTACAAGAGAACGTTTGATGGGCCATTGGTGGTATGTTTAGGTCCGAGGGACATTGATTATGTTTTACGAGAAGTCCATGAAGGTACTAGTGGAAATATCTGGCGTCGAGTCTTTGGTTCGCAAAATTATTATTGCATGCTATTGGGACAGAATGGAAAACAATACTAAGGAATTTGTCAAAAAATGTGATAAGTGCCAACGGTTTGCACCGAGGATCCATCAGCCTGGAGAATAACTCCACTCGGTCCTATCCCTGTGGCCTTACATGAAATGGGGAATGGACATAGTCGGCCCTCCACCAACAGCCCCAGGTAAAGCTAAATTTATTTTGTTTATGATTGATTATTTTTCTAAATGGATGGAAGCGCAGGACTTCGAGAAGGTCACAAAAAAGGAAGTTATTGACTTCATTTGGGACCACATCATATGTTGGTTCAGGATGCCTGCCGAGATTGTATGTGACAATAGAAAGAAATTCGTCGGCAACAAGGTGACAGAGTTCCTCGAAGCACATAAGATAAAGAGGATCTTATCAACACCGTACCACCTAACTGGAAATGGACAAGTCGAGTCAACAAACAAAATTATCATTCAAAACCTGAAGAAAAGGTTGGATGATGCAAAGGGAAAATGGAGAGAAGTTCTACCTGAGGTCCTTTGGGCGTATCAAACAACATCAAAGTCTAGAACAGGGGCTACTCCGTTTCATACGAGCTCTAAACTTATAATTTTACAAGAAACCAAGGGCCAGAATGCAAATACACCCCGACTCGGTGACCGTCATCGAAAGTCAACACATCCGAGTCATCAAAAACTCAAACTAATAAGACCTAAAAAGGCATCCCCTAGATATAAAGGCCAAGGCCATCATACTCGGGGACTAACATTTCGAAGAAGTTCGAAAGTGTATCGGGAAACAAGTCCTGGAGACATACCCAAAGGCTACGGCCATATTAAAGACTATGGTTATATAAAAAGGCTACGGCCGAAATAATGCGGCTCAGAGACATCCGACTTCCTTCAAACACTTTAAAAACCCGGTTAAATCAGGCTATCCTCGACAAAAGAAAATGATAAAGGGCTTCGATAGAATCAGCCCTCGAACAATTTAAAGGCTTCGATAACATCAACCTTCAAAAAAACCTCAAGAGGTATTCGATTATGTTTACAAAAACAAATTACAAATAATGTTCCGATCTGTTGAACCTTCAAAAAATCCTACGGGTACAAAAAACACATGCTAAGGCATAGATAGATTTTTACTAAGGCTTTTAGCCAAACAGATGGAAAAAAAAATAGTCGCTTTAGAGGCTGAATTGGTCCAACATAAAGAGCCTAAGGGTTGACCTAAAGAGCATAAGGGCCTACCTAAAGATTCTAAAGTCCGACCTAAAAGAGCCTTAGAGCCAAACTACATAGGGTTCGAGACCCTTAAAATCACTCTACTCGAACTCACGAGTCCCGACATTAAGAGATCGCATCAAATCAATTTAAGCTTAGTTCGAGGAATAACAAAAACCTTAAGAGGTATTATATTGATCAATAAAAAAAAAACTAAGGGTTTATTATGTTCAGAGTCCAAGCTAATATTCGAACTGATCATTGGAGTTATACATTCAACTTTTTCACAAGTGAAGACGAAATGGGATTCAACACAAATCGAAGATAAAGCAAAGAGGTTCTTTATATTTATAAGAGATGTTTACAAAATATATTTACAACACTCACGAGGGGCCCTTGCACAAAGACACAAAAATAAAATAAAGGAACCTAAATCTACTTCGAGGCCACATCCTAGAGAGATGTATCTTCGGGAGCCACGCCTTCGGGAACCTCCTCCTCGGTGACTCTATCTTCATCTCCTCCGCTTTCGGAGTCACTAGCTGAATCCTCGTCATTAGAGAGAAAAGCAGTAGCTTCTTCTTCCAAAGTCTTTGATTTATCAATATCGACCGAGAGGATGAAGCCACGAGCGTGCACCTTCTCGAGGGTTTCGTTGTGGGACTGTCACCTGGCATGGTCGAGAGCATATAATAACTTATTTTCGGTCCCAGCAAAGGTCTCATTTGCCCGAGTGTTAGCGGCTTCAACATCAGCCCGGTACGAAGGAACAAATGCTTCTACATCAGATTTGGCCTTTGTAAGCTCATCGGAAAATTTAGCTTCGAGCTCCTTGATTTTACGACTTCGGGTCAAGGTTTCCTCCTTACACTTTGAAGCTGGCGTTCAATTGAAGTCAACTACTCCCAAAGTGTTTCTTTCTCTGAGGCAAGACAGTCCATGTGTTGTTTCCACCCTAGGGTCTCAGCCTCTTTCATGTTGAGATCCTCTCGAAGCTACTCTACCGGCTCGCCCTTCTGTTGGACCTACAAAGTTTAAATGTTAGTCGCTAACTCGAGTAAATGCATAACAGACCCCCAAAGGCTATATTACCTTTTCAATAAGCTCGTTCTATTCTCGACGATCCTTCTCCAACTCGGTTCGGATACCGCTGAGCTCCCCCTCCTTTTTAACGTAGATGATTTTAAGGTTGTCCCTCTCATCCACAAGCTTTTTGAGTTTGGCTTCGGTCAAGCTCGGCCCGAGATTCGGAAAATGCTTGTCGGTGAATCGACACGGCCTTCTGACAAAGAAAAGGAGTTAGGCCTAGAAAGGTGAAAGTAAAATTCGAAGCATAGTTATGAAGACAAAACTTACATGTTTGAGAAGCTTTTCCGCCTTATCGAAAATAAACGAGGCATTAGGATCGGGACCATCTTCGATCCCTGCAAGGCATTCCCAAAAGATATCACTCCCTTCATGAATCGTTCCTACATCAGGAGTCCTCATGTCCTGGCATCTCGGAATTTCCCCTCGAAGAACACTGGGTCCTGCGACGAATCGTCCATATTGATTATCCCAAGTGATTCATTTGGGATGTTATCATGTCTTTGAAGGGCCTCGGAACCGGGCCCTCGGTCTCACCCTCCAAATGACCTATAAGACGAGGTGTTCTTTTGCGGTCCGATGGCTCGGGTACTTTGCTCAAACTCCTCTCATAGATTTCTTCAGTTCGAGAATGAACTGCATCAGCCACCATCGGTTTGGCGGTCTTCGAATCATTAGTGCTTTCTCTTTTCCAAACTACCAACAGGCAGTCATCATCTTCCCCCCTCTTTATCCTGATCCTGAAGGCGTTGAGCCGTTTCTGGAGATAGGACTACAATATCGGCCTTAGGCTTTCGAGCCTTTCTTTTCTTTGGCTTCGGGGAATTTGTAGGCAACCCCATCTTTCTTTTCTTTTCCTTGAAAGGCTTTTGGGTCTCCGAGGCCTAGATAAAGATAAAGTAATTAAGTATTTTCTCTAAGAAACGTAAGTATGAAAACGAGAAGACTCGTCATGGTTTTTAGCCTCCCATCGACCTTTGGCCAGGTCACGCCAGTTGCGCTCTGCGTATGAAGAAGTAGACGCCAGTTTTTGGACCCAACCCTCGAGGTCTTGGACCGCACCAGGAAACCAAGCAATAGCTACACCACCGGAAAAGGATTAGGTCGAGAAAGAGTAGGAAAAGCGAAATATAAAGTCATTATCGATGAACATGTACTTACGTTTCATGTTCCATTCCTCATAGAATGGCATCCTCTCAGCAGGAATCAGGTCGGAGGTCCTGATTCGAACAAACCGGCTCATCCATCCTCAGTCTTTGTCCTCATCGATACTAGAGAAGAGAGATAAAGACGAGGAATTGTATAGCCTGATTAGATGGTCAAGGATAAAAGGTATCCCCTCGTCCTGGCTTGAGAAGTATGTGATCAGATTGACGATGCGCCAGAATGAAGGATAGATCTGTCCTAGCATCACCTGGTATTGTTGGCAAAAATCAAGAATAACTGGATCTATGGGACCCAGAGATCTATAGGACCCAGCGTGAATGGGTAGGTGTTCACACTTATGTACCCTGCCTTATGAGTGGTGATATCCTCTTCAAGAGAAGGGATCACCACATCTTTGTTATCCCAGTTGCCGTTCGAGCTCACTTTCGATTATCAAGCAGATGTATCGGTACATGGGCTCACATAATCCTAGTGTCTACACAGGTTTATCAATCTTGAAATCGGATGTTATTTTGCACGGTGGGGGAATACACTCCTCGATGCGAGGTGTCACCACCGTTTTACTTCTGGCCGGCCGTGATGACGAAGAAGTTTTTTCTTTTTGGGGAATAATTTTAGATGTTTTAGCCATTATGTTTTAGATATTCAAGAGAAGAGAAAAAGTCAGATGATGAAGTAAGAACAAATTGAGAGAAGGGTGATTTCATGGAAGTTGGAGGAGCTAATAAGATTTTGAGAACGATTTGAGAAGTAAGGTTTGTAAAATTATGAAGTTGGCCTATTTATAGAGGCAACTTAAGCGTATTGGGGAAGCCAAATAGCGACAGCCAGCCGCCTCTAATTAATGACCTTGGAAACTGTGCATACGCGACCTTTCAATCACTTCAGACGATGACATCACGAGATTGGCGTTATGATCGAGATATCGAAGGGCTGAGAATCAAATCGTTTCTTATCAATTTATTCTAAGAAATGCGAGGACTATCTGTTACGGTTAAAATTAGGTATGCCCAATTTTGCAGGCTCGAGGTGTCGCTATAAGACCGAGTTCCGGTAAGGTCGAGTTCGAGCTCGACGGACCAGACTCGAGCTCAAAGAGAGAATGCAACGCCCGAAGATCGAACTATGCAAGGAACATCAAAGCCAAGCACGATCGGCTCCGAGACGGTGCCATTATGAGTTTGTTACATAAGGACAAGATTCATGCCACGTCCCCAAGATCATGGCGTAAATTCCGAAATAGATTTGTACGAATCAATACAAATCCATACTAAGGGGTTATAAATTTGTCCTAATAAGTTTCTTTAGTATAAATGAAAATGTACCTTATTTAAGGTTTCCCCTATTATATAAAAAAGGACTCACATTTGTAAGATCATTTAATCATTGGCAAAGAATATACCATCTTATTTTATTCGTCTTAGCCCATCGAAGTCATTGGGCCCCAGATGTTGCTTGTCTGATTTAATCATTACTTTCATTTATACTTTATACTTCTTAATTATTAATTGGTATTGAACTAAATCACATGTCTTTAAAACCACAAACCAAATTTAAATGTTACTCGTATTTTTGACAAGGATAAAGTTGGAAATGAGGAGCATTTGAAATATTATGACCAGCAGAAATTATGAAGTTAAACAATGGTGAAATTTTGCTGCACAAACAGCAACTACAAGGAATTTGGTACACTGAAGCTACAAGCTGTTAAATTATCTCGTTTAAAAAAATATGTCCCCTCTGGGAAGCAAAACAAAGGCCAATCTATCTCTTGATTCTTGATATCCTTAGCTGCTGCAACTACCATGCTTCACAACTTCATAAAACATCAGCTTTATTAGCCCAAAAGTGCACTAACTCCTAATAATCAGCTTTAACCTTGCGTGTAAATGGACTCATTCAACTTAAGACTGACAGGAAAAGAAAAGGCGTTCTCTAGCATTGCAAAAAGAAATCTAAGATCTTGTAATCTGATTTGAGGTACAATTCAATATATAACACAGGTAAGAATAATTATGGAACAGGGAGATCATTAAAGGCCATCCTAGATACATAGCACAAACTATTCAAAAGCAGGATCAACCCAGCAAGCTAGGATGTGTATCGTCATCGCGTGAGAGCAGCAATCCACACAGCAATTAGGTTCCCTCCAAGTAGACAGTCACCACTTAAATTTCCATCTTATAAGGGACAGCACCGAGTGCAGAAATAATGTCAAATCAAAAAGGCAAGCACCCCTCATAAGAAATAAGGTACTCCTGTCCTGGGTCCTCTCATCTGGTTGTTTTCTTCAGTTTCAGTGAAGAACTTCACCTCTCTCTCCTGATAAAACATAACCAAAGTAAGCACAAGAAAGACTATGAAACACAGCAAGTGAACTAAAGTTCCATATTAAAAATGTTGCTGGAAAGGGGAGGCAAATGAAACACATTATAAAGGACAGAAATACCAAATAGATACAAAGAGATGCAAAGGTAACACTTCAAGTTCCAAAATAGAGAACAAATGTAAGGGAGAAGGTTCTGCACAGCTGCCTAAAACAATTCATATTTTCTTCACCTTCCCCAACCTCATAGCTATCCCGATACAACTGTGCAGTTCCACTCCCTGCTCGGCACTTGAAAATTCTCTCTATCATAATACCTTGCTCATTGAATATAGACCATCAACTCCTCATTGAAATAGACCATCAACTCTTCTATAATGTGCATGCAAGCACAGTTCAGTGATTAGCCTGTCTCTATTTGTAGTGCACAGTATAGGCCAATCTTATAAAAATTCTACATTTAATTCAATTCACCAAGCGAAAGCAATAAAGAAGTTTCACAAGGAGCTACAGAAGAAATGGTCAACATCAGTATCTCACATCAAATTTACCTACCTTTTATACTGGAAAGGTGATACTTCCCCTAAATCATTGAGTGCTTTAGAGGGTCTCAATCGTGATTTAACAATTTCTTGATACCTTCCATTTAAAAGTTTCTCATAAGATACAAAATTAGCGATGATGTCCTAGAGATGAACGCACTTCTCTGAATTCTATATGATGGGCAAACTTCAATTTAACCTATTGTAGCACAAACTATACTTGTATACCACTACACACCGTGTTGATTAAGTAGGATTGTGCAAGATCAATTAACATCATAAATTAAATACGCATCACCTTGGAAGTACAGTGATCACCAAAATATACGAACAACGGCCTTGCTGGCAAACGAGAAGTTGAATAAGCATGAAAAAGAGAGCATCCGTACCATATTCTCATTGAAGCTCAATATTGAAGCAACATTTCCACAGCGGTAACAGTAATTGGGAGCAGACCAAACCTTCATGGTACCAAAGAAACAGCGATACACTAAATAAATACTCATCCACATTTTAATGAATGTCCTGCTCAACACACAAGAAAAAATATGTTATTTGGTACTCACTGTAACGAGGCCTTTATCCTGGAACATGTACTTCAGACCTTCCTGGACAAGTTGATGAGCCCGGC
Organism: Nicotiana benthamiana; assembly: GCA_034376525.1. Taxonomy (NCBI): domain Eukaryota; kingdom Viridiplantae; phylum Streptophyta; class Magnoliopsida; order Solanales; family Solanaceae; genus Nicotiana; species Nicotiana benthamiana. The sequence continues at coordinate 34,764,945 of CM067333.1, read as the reverse complement.
AAACCAGATCTAACTTATTGATGTGATTAAACTGCAAATATGGCATGACCGTATAGTTAGAACATGAATTACAGACAAAGCTAACATCTTTAACTCCACATACCTCAGTGGTAACCCTGGATCCAAACAGCCAACCTGCTCCTCGAGGACTTACTGCCCATGTTTCAATATCTTCAGGGTCACTCCACATAAGATCGCAAAAAGGCCCTTCATGAGGAATTTCACAATTGCGTTCAATGACCCTGATCTGCATGTCATAAACAAAAAGAAGAAACATTAGCTCCTCCTTTTTTGGTAACCAAGAAATCTGTTGTTTCAACCTTTGAAACTCGGTGGATAACTGAGAAGCAGCATCAGCTCTCTGTGATCCAAATAGTGACTTCAAGCTAAAGGTAACATAATTGAAAAACAATATGAAGAGAGAACAGATAAGAATAGAAGCTCATTTTAAAGCGTGAATATCTGATAATCGACGGCAACGGAATCTTGTCAACAAGTAAACAAGGATTTCCTTGCAGTAGAAAAGGGAATACTTGAATACCACGTTGGTAAAAGACTAAGCGGAAAGTCATAGAATATCGAGTCACATAGAAACAGTTGTTATGCAGTTGAATTGTCGGATATTGAAGTTGACACACAGACTGATGATCTGAACTTGCCAGACTTTCAACATTTCTTTTTCACATTTTTTCTCGCATATATGAGAGGGATCTGAGCCAGATTCAGAGGCTGAATAGTTTCTCGATTTCTTTGTCATCCAAGTGAAGATTTATCAAATCTGTACACTTACAGCATGCGATACCTGTTAAGGTAAAACCCTAAACGCATCAACATTCAAGTAACCAACCTGATCAATAGTTCTAACATCAGGAGAAAGGCCACCATGGACACATAGTACCTGCAACCCAAGAAACGGATGCACTGATAGGATGTACAAAAAATGGCAAGCAATTACTGTCTTGTGAAGAGTACCAGAACATACTGTTCCATCTATAATTGCCGAGAGAGTGAGATAGTCAAATACATCAGTGCAATACCGCCACGCATTCGCATTTCCATACTTCCTTTGGCATTCATCGTAGAATCCATATACCTATTAAAAACAGGTACAATATATAGATCAGAAAATACCATGTCTAGGAGGCACTCTTCTTTTACATAACATCCATAGATCCTTCCCATAACGAGCAAATCTTCAAAGAAATCAAAATGTGGACGGAACAAAGCCATAGGTATCAACAGAAAATAAGAGCAGCAGCAACAGCAATAAAAATAATACATAGGCTAATCAAAACTCAGGTTAAATATCAAAGCGCTATCCATGCAAATAGTTATAATCCACTTGAAGCCCCCTTTAATCAGACAAATAGCTGAAAGATCGAGATGGGAGAAATCTTTTTACTATATAGGAGCAAGCTTATAAATTAAGCTCCCTCCCGAATACATCGACATTAGCAGCACCAAGCTCAAATGCTACTACAGTTAGCTCTTCACAACACAGGCATCATGAGTCACCTTACTGATATTTCATGGCTATATTCCACTATACTACAATGAGCACAGAATGCAGTGACAAGTAATCATTAGAACATAGCAATGAAATTTATAATACATTATCCAGACATAAATTCAAGAAAGAGAAACCCTCACAGAGCATAATTGCAACTCTGTTTTACTTTTTTCTTTTTTTTAAAAAAAAATAACTGAGGGGGGATTATCAACTGGCCTATCTACCCTACTCCCAACTTAAATACCAGGCTTCTTGTCAGCAACGGACTCCTCAGGGGCGCCTACCCACACATCCCCTTGTATCCTCAACACTGGACAAAAGCCTGGGAGCCATAATTATCAGCTTTAGATTCGCACATTATTGGTAAAACATCACAAAGACAGACCAATTGCATCATCACCAAGTAAATCTATAATACTTGCATCGACAACACAAGCTTCCTAAGTAGCTATTATTTATGACTTTAAGCATAACATTTACTACCTGAGTTAGTTGCCTGCTCTCGTGATTCCCACGTAAAAGAGTAATGTTGGCAGGATATCTGGTAGCAAAGAAAAATGCACAAAGTAGACAAACAAGAATCAATTTTCTACCATCTTTCAACAGACTCTAGCAGGAAAATAAAAAACTACCACTACTGTACAAAATCCACATTTGTTCAACTGAAGCGGGGAAGACACTATGAGGCAATTGTAGGAGTAGGTGACAATATTAGGTATTGTGGAAAGACAGAAGGGGAACCATCATAACATATAAGAAAAGCATGAAATATTATGGAAGCCCAATGCTTCCCAAGAGCATCAAATTGATTTGGAAAAAAGTTACTCATGGTATCCAATCGAAAAGAAACACAATAATTATTAAAATAGATGTGTCCTTATCACAATGTTCACAAGGCAATGAGCAATTGTGCCAAGCCAATGCTTCATTCTGATACAGTAACAAAATCTTGTCTTTTTATTCAAATTGAGTTTTTTAAGGGAATATGATGTGCATGTAAATACCTTATTGACAGCTGCCAAAGAAACTGGCAACTAATGTACTTTTGGACAAAAAAATAAAACCCTTTTTTAAAGTAAACATTGATAAACAGATTTCTATTAACATTTTCATATCATACCTTGCTTTAAGGAGCAACAAAATCGTGAAAACTTCAAGACTATTGTATCCACGATCAACAAAATCTCCCTGCCCAAAGATGAGAAATTTTACAACAGAATGATTAAACTAGAGTCAGTTTCTGACATGATAATCCATAAAGTCCATCTCTGCGATAGGAATAAACAATGAAGTTTACCATAAAGATGTAATTTGTCTCTGGCACGTGACCTCCAGTGTGGAAGAGTTTCATTAAATCATGAAATTGGCCATGTATGTCCCCACAGACGGTAACTGGACTATTAACAGGCTGCACATTTGATTCCTCAATCAGGATATCCTTAACCTGTGAAAAAGTGCCACATGTTTAAGACACAGATGAAGCATCATAGCATGCTCTCGAATGAAATTAAATGTGATGCTGAAATGCAAGGCAGTAAACATTATTGATCAAATACTGCAAAGATGAACCTTGATCGATAACTCCTCTAGCAATCATCAATGTGACTGGTGTGCAGGAAGAAGATACCAAACTAATGCACCAGCAGTATCTTATTCACATGCAATCAAACACTTCTCTCAACAATGTCTATAGAAAAAGCAATTTAGAACTCCAGTTTTTGGTGTAATGCACCATACTTCAGATAGTCATCCTTTTACGTTTTATCCAGAACAGACAACTCCACTTCTTTGTGTAATGACCAATGTGTCATCCTCTTATTTTTGACTCTCTATCACGCATATCCAAAAAAAAGCTCGTTTAATGTTGTACTGATAATTAACACAAGAAGTCAAATGATTTAGATAAAATAATCGTGACATGTTGTAAGAAGAAACTTACCTTCACGAATAAAAGCACATTATCAAATTCAATAAAAACTCTAATTTGCGAACTCTATTTTACATCCAAAAAAAAGAAGAGAAAATCACTCCCCTATATTTCCACATCCTCCAATCTCAGAAGCACTCTTATTGATATGTAGATCTTCAGCACAGCTCTTGTCTTGGCAAGGCTAGTGTTGAACCCAATAGTCATAAGCTCAAATAATATGTGGGAGGATTAACAAGCATTCCCACATTATGTTAATTTAGGCTAATGGATGACATGGAAGCATGACTAGGGGCTACGAATCTTTACTAATAGCTATGATATTTAAACATCTCAGGTTGCAATAATCTTTGTCAGCAGCAACTACCTGAACCAGAATTTATAAGCTATATGCCATAATCTAGCTGAGGAAGAAGACAAAAGGCGGAAGGCAGTGAGAGAAAAACAATAAAGATGGTAATTTGCTATAATTAATTTCTCCTCTTATTCTTTTTTTTCTTGCTTTGACCTCCCTGCAATCATATTTTTATCCTCCATAGCCGATTATTTTCGTTCATCGAGCGGTCCTATTCAATATTTTTCTATATTACATGCTATGCCCTACCTAAGCGTCTTATATGATTAATAGGTTTACACTATTTCTAGTACATTAAATTATTTTCATGAAAGCTATTTCTTTGCTTTTTGTTGGTAACCTTTTGAAAAATAAGAAAGAAGAGATGAGAGCTCAGCCATAAGCCAAAGATGTTATGGTGAGTCATAATGGATTCCTATTACAAGTGAATGCTTTTAGGGATCGCTTGGTTGCCGGTTAGAGTTATGCAGATATTAGTTATGCATGAATAAGTAATGTATGTATTAGTTATACAAGGATTAGTCCTTGAGTAGTGCACGTAAAATTAAAAAAAGGGTCATGCTAATTGTAGTGTATATAATTCTTTCTTGGGTTTTGGTTGAATTTTTTGCTATATTGTTGCACACTTTTATGTAGTAATTCAAAAACATCATAGCACAAGATTGTTGTTTGCTGGAAAAAACAAACGGTGAAAAGTTTGCCGGAGAAAATGGCAATAATTTGTGGTAAATTGGTAGGGGTAAATTAGTCATTTCAGTATTTATCCATGTATTACAAATACATGTATGAGTTATTCCATCTTCTCCCCCGCATAAAATAATACACAGATTGACTCATAACTTACACATGTATTATTTATGTAGAATTATAAAATGCCAAACAAACATGGTATTAGTTATGCTGAATTTTGTACAAAACAACTATTTTTAATGGCTACCAAACATGGTATAAGTTATGTTACATGAATAACTTCCCCCCTAACCGGCTACCAAACGACCCCTTAAAGCATATTTTGTACCATGTTTGTACCAGTGAAAGTTTTTCCTTCTGAATATTTTCTGGCATATTTTGTACCACCTTTAGACAAGAGGGGGTGCTCTGATGGTAAGCAACCCCCACTTCCAACCAAGAGGTTGTGAGTTCGAGTCTCCCCAAGAGCAAGGTGGGAAGTTCTTGGAGGGAAGGATGCTGGGGGTCTATTTGGAAACAGTCTCTCTACCCCAGGGTAGGGGTAAGGTCTGCGTACACACTACCCTCCCCAGACCCCACTAAGTGGGACTATACTGGGTTGTTGTTGTTGTTGTATTTTGTACCACCTTTACCACTATTATTAACCCCCCTACGTTTATGAACACCTGAATTTTGATTAAATTTCATGAAGTATGCAAAAGATTGGGCTACGCAAAGCCAAAATGAAGTTCTTACCAAGAATTTTTACCAACTCTTAGTCTCTTACAAGGTTAATGAAGCTTTGCTCTTTTAAAAGTAGTGCGGGAAACAAATAGGAACCCCTTACATGGTAAACATAAGAGCTTTAAGCAGCTTTGAGTTATTTTGGGGTCTGATGAACATCAAAAGTGATTTTAAACCAAAGGCTTTTAAGCCAAAAATAATAAGTTGGGCACCTCCAAGTTGTTGCTTTTCAGCTGAAAAGCCCTCTCGGTTAGACGAGTATTTTACTCTGTCATCCCTTACATTTGTTTATAATCCCCAAAATACCCTCCACTACACCAAAAACCCTAACTTCACTCTCTTTCTTTTCTTTATCTGTGACGCGTCCCAGAAAACCCCGTGCCAATTACAATCTCAACAGAAAAACAAAAACCTTGCTATGAACTAATAATGTTTGATTAATTGTTAATAGACTGATTCAATATGTTCCAACACAATTCGAACTGGAGAACATCTCAGCGACAAGAACTGTACGACAATTATAACAGAGGAGTGAAGACCATGAACATTTAGGCTATATAACTTCAGCAAAAAAAAAATATTGGAGGTAAATGGTGTGATAACAAGCTCCTTTTTAGTATTAATAACTTTAAGGGCATTTCAATCATTTTAACATAAAATTGTTCACACATTACCAAACACATCAACTGCTCATTTTCAATTTCAGCATTTTAGCTCCAGCCCTTTAAATGTGCTTTGCAGCTTATTAAGTGCTTAAAGTTACTTTAATACAGCAATCCCAACCGGTCTCTAAATCACTAGAGGGTCATACAAGACCTAAGAGCAGTTGTTAGATACTCTTCCGAATAGCATTTAAATGAACAATTCGAGCTCCACAAAACTGATCGAGGTACACCTTAAAAAGTATCATTATCTTCCTCAAGTAAGATGGGATTGAAACGAGCAAAGAATAAATTTAAGAAAGCAAGACGCAAAGCAAAGTAAATGAACTATTATCTCCATTAACCTTTTCCCTTTCCGGACAAACCTAACAAATAACAAATCAACAATATCTACAAGCTAAGTCTCAACAAAAACTTACTGTTTACACTTCGAGTAATGAACCAAATGGCTAGATCGACATAAATTCTACTCTTACTAGGATAAAAACCCTAATCATTACACAACTTGTTAAACGTGTGTCAATCAATCAATCAATCAATTAATCAACATGTCAACTATTTGAATCTTCTACATATATTCAGCTCTATTCGGACTAATTCCATTCCAATACTGGAAAATACTTGCTAGATGTGATATTTTTATATTAAAAAATGAATATTACAAAACATACGTATTCACAGACGAGCTGAAGCTCGTCCTCAGCCAGATGCTGCCCCTCTTTAACCTTCGTTATCCACTGGTCCAAATCCATCGTCCCTCTTCTAAATCTACTGCTCTGCCCTTCGTACTTGCAATTAAGTGGCTTTGCTTCGCAAATGTACAGATTTGTCTGGAATGTAATGTGGATGGAGCCGATTTACTCAACTGTTGTTGGCGATTAATCGAGACTGACGGAATCGTGGCTCAATCAGAAATTGCAAAACCCAACGGAGAAAACAGAGGTGCTGATTCCTTCAGATGCAGCGAATTTTGAAACCCTGGCGAAGCCGAAGTGAGACTTTACGTACTATTTCGGCCAAAGATTGATGGGACTATTTTGCCCTTTCATCCTTAACCCATTCTTGGGGTACCCCACGAGTGCGATTAGTTTTTTCTTCGTTGTTTTCACTTGTGGCCAAAATAGCAGAGAGGGATATATACTCCTTTTATCTTGTTTAATTTACACTAGTTTGTATGTATGCGCAATGTGTGTGTAACTCATCTAATTGAATAAAAAGAATTTAAATAACTATATAATATATTTAAATTTTAAAATAGAAGTATACATTTATGAAAATAAATAAAAATGATTTTATATACATAGAAGTCCTAAATCAATCGTCATTTATATTTTTATAAATAAAGAAAATCATTAGTCAATATACATATATTAAACTATACTAATTTATCATGGTTAAGTAATATATTAAAGTAAGAATATATATTAATTAATCATAATTTAGTAATAATATCGAATATAAAGGCATATGTTATGTACTCATTTAGGGTGATGACCCGATAGGTCGTTTTGACTACTAGCCTTTATTTTCGTATTTTTATATCTCTATTATCTCCATTTAATATTTTTTTATTTGCGTGTGTGGTCTGTATCGCTTTTCGGAAAGCTTTTATGTAAAATTTTGCAGAAATTAAATTTTGACTAAAAAATAAGACTAGAGTTGACCGTGGTCAATACTTTGGATAAACGATTCCGGATCAGTATTTTGACGATACGGGTAGATTCGTATAATATTTTTGGACTTGTACGCATGTTTGGTTGGGGTTCGGAATGACCCGAATGCATTTCAGCGCATTATGTGTGAAATTGTGAAATTTTAGTTTAAGTTGAAATTTTTTGAGTTTTAAAGATCGATTCTTGTTCTTTGACATTATTTTGATGATTTGAGGTAGAGATCAAGTTGTAAGATGTTATTACACTTGTGTACATGTTTAGTTTGGAGCCCGAGGGGATCAGATGAGTTTCAGATGTGTTACGAAAGAGTTTGGTTGATTTTTGCATTGATGTGTGGCATGCATATGTCGCATTTGCGAGGCCTAGCTCATAATTGTAAGGGCACTTTTGCGATCAATGGACCGCATCTACGAAGAGGCCTGGGATTGGAGATATTCGCATTTGCAAAGAAGGATGCGCATTTTGCGAAGGATGGGAATATCACATGTGCGGCAGGAGTCTCGCATTTGCGACTCTAGCAACCTGGGGGCAGCTTTGCAAAAGCAATGCTTTGTCCGCTTTTGCGGATGGCTGATTAGTGGTTCGCATTTGTTAATGTAACAAACTTGGATTCGCAATTACCATATCTGCAATTTGGTAAAAGAGGAAAAATCAATACTGAGCTCATTTTACAATATTTTTCAACCCCAAACACTCAAGATATGAATTTTGAAGAATTGTTTCTTCCTAAATTCATTAGTAAGTAACTCTAATACATTTTCTATCAATTCTTCATTATATTTCATGAGTTTTTAACTTCAAATATTTTAATTTTATGGTAGAAATTTGGAATTTTTGGTAGAAATTAGGGATTTCATAAAATTAAGATTTAGACCTCAAATTGAGGTCGGATCGAAACAAATCACATAACCAGGCTTGAGATAAATGGGTAATCGAATTTTGGTCCGAATCTTGAATTTCGACCAAGCGGGCCTTGGGTATGTTTTTTTACTTTTTAAAAAATGATCAAAATTGAACCTTTTTCATATGTGAGAAGTTTTTAAAGCTTTATTTTGAATTGTTTGGTCGATAATTGGCTAGATTTGGTTAGTCGGGGGAATTGTTTGAATGGCATGACTGCGGTTGATTGATTGATTTGATTGCGGAGTGAGGTATGTATCGTGTTTAACTTGGACTTGAGGGAATTAGGACTTGTTGGTCTACTTGCTATGTGAATTATGTGTGGGGACGGTGTATATGCAAGGTAACGAGTAAATATGCATCGTCATAGATTTAAAGCAAGCGGGTGGGAAATGACATATTGTATTATGTTACTTCTTTTACCATGCCTTCTAAGCTTTAGTTAGCATTGTTATTCTTTGATGGTTCGCTTCGTGTTTATTGATTAATTTGAAGTTGTTGGGATATCACAAGTTGAAATTACGTATTATAACACCACAATTAAAGTTGAAATTGGTTTCCCACCTTGCTTGATACTTTAGATTATTTTTGTTTCTTGGTGAGGAAGGGTGAAAAGCACGAAAGGTGTTGCCTTGTCATATTTGAATATTGTTATTATTGAATGATCGAATGTGAGAAAAAAGCACGACGGATGGTGTCGTACACTTGATTGCTTTATTATCATTTACTATATATTATATGGGGATGAGAGTAAAGGAACGAAGGGTGATTTCGTATCATTTTTTTTATCATATCATTATCATATGTGAGGATGAGAGTATAAGCACGAAGAATGATGTTGTGTCATTGCATCTATCATATTATATAGTGAGGATGAGAGTAAAAATGTCACAACCCGAAATTTCAACCTTGAAGGTCGTGATGACACTTAACATCCACTTGTTAGGCAAGCTAACATTACAATTAATTAATCATTTTTAGCCATTTAGATATAGAGCATTAATAATACAAAACGGCAATATTCTGAAATAGATATGACAAATAGGAATGTTCACCCTACATTAAATAAAGTGTGGTAAGTATAGATTGTAGCACGACCAATCAGTTGGAGACACGTTCGAAGCAGAAGGTGCTCACACGTTTCAGTGGGTCTAAGCCAAGTGTCTCACTAGATGTCGCAACCGGGTCGGGGCAGCCCATTTTTGCATGTGACAGTGGCAAGGATCTCAATGCTTGGTAACAATATAAAATGACGATACGGCTCTTTCTCTTCCATTCTAGAAGTACCACCAGAACTGGTCCTCTCAGAGTACTCCCAACAACTCTTTAGAATTTCCTTGCTAAAATACATGCAAAGTCAAAGGTGAATTTGGATTTAGCAAGATTTAGCTAGAAGGAAATTGGAAACGTTATTATAACCCCATCATCTATTGGCATTAGTTTTTGAAGATTCATCAAAGGGAAAATTAACCACCATAGAGGTAAAGTTAGCTCTTCAACAAGATATGTAGAGCAATCTTCTTTCTTATCGTGAGTTAGTAAAAGTCTCACCTTCTTTTCTGAATAGCTCATGTACCGTAAGTTTAGTAGTTCTAAATCCTCTAAATGATATTATGTTATTCTTGTGCGTTTTTGTTGGTAGCATGTTCTTTAAAGTTTACATTAATCATGTTGGTATCCTGTGGTCGGAGGGTATGATTCATTTTGAAGTCTAAACTTGTTATCTCTTTTATATATATATATATATATATTTAATTGAGTCGTGCTATAGTCGGCCGGGTACGACACCTATGATGTGGTGTGGTATGAGATACTGCCGAGCTCTTGTGTGTCCAAGTACGATGATGTGAGATGTGAGGCTACTGAGTCCTCTTGAAACCGAGTACAATCGAGACTTCCTGAGATCGGGTACGACTGAGTCCTCTATGAGGTCGGGTAAGGTGATGAAAACTTGCCCTAAAGATGGTTACACCTCATATTTTCGTACGTGAAAGTACGGTATAAATAAATTGAGGGAGGCTAGGAAATGAGATGTTACATTCCAGATTTTTATATGTTAAAGTTTCGTCGTAAGTTAATCGGTGTAAGTTCAGGAATGTAATTACTTTGGGCTTATAAGCATCATGCTAGTTCAAACAGGTGATAAATAAATTCGTGAAGGTGAGAGGGTAAACAAATTGAAGATAATGAATTTCGTCAAAGTTTGTCAATTTGGATAAAATACTTCCCGATCTATAATACTCGGTATTTATGGAATAGTGTCATACAAGGTACCACACGACCATAATAATGAAATATATGAGGTATGTTACAAGTGAGTGGTATTTTAAGTAATTTGAAATAATTCTTAATATGTGGATATTTTGTAACTTATTAATTTCAGTGGGAAGTTACAAATTAATTAAAAGTATGAGGACAATTATCTTGGATAAATATTAAGGGGTAAGCCCAGTGAAATTATGGAATATGGCAGCCAAGCATTTCTTGAATTATGACTCATAAACCACACTTTGAGGTGGTAAAATTTTGGGAATTAATGGCTTAGTCACCTTGCCAAAGTGGGGTCCACCCCTATAACAAAAATATCTCCAAAAATCACTTAAGGAGATGGGTTTAAGAGATTTAGTAAAGGATGGGATTTGGATTCTCAAACAATTCCATATGAAGCTTAGTAACGTGACATGTTATGATTCAACAAGAATTCAACCAAGAATTCAAGCTCATAGCAGCATGACATTCTTTTTTTGCAATTCTTAAGATGCAGGTATAATCTTTCTAAAAAATACCATACGAATTGTGGCATTATAAATTTTGTCACACTTATCGTATAACGACCTCACCGGTCGTTTCATGAGTTACAGTCCCGTTCTCATTATTTTTGCTTCCTTGTGTGTTGTTTAGCTGTATTTCATCATATTGTGTTGCGGTATTGTGTTCGTAATGGCCTTAGGATGGAATGAGACACTTAGTCCGTTAAGTTTGTTATTTAGTTGGTCAAGTTAACCGAAAGTTGACTTGTGGGTAAATGATCTCGGAATTGAGGTTTTTATAATTCAAATAGCTCGTTAGGTGATTTGGAACTTGGAAACATGTTCGGAATGTATTTTGGAGATCCGTGTTAGATTTAGGCTTGAATTGACGAAATTAGAAATTTGACGTTTTCAGGTCGACGGTGAAAATCTTGATATCGGGGTCAGATTAGAATTTCAAAAATTGGAGTAGGTTTGTTGTATCATTTGTGACGTGTGTACAAAGTTTCAGGTGATACTAATGAGGTTTGATAGGTTTTTGCATCGTTTGCGAAATTCAAAAGTTTTGGAATCCTTAGGCTTGAATCCGAGGCTGATTTGATATTTTGATGTTATTTTAAGTATTTCAAAGTTTGGAAAAAGTTTGAATGATGATATGTGACTTTTTGGCATGTTTGGTTGAGGTCCCGAGGGCCTCGAAAATGATTTGGGTGGTTGACGGAGAGTTTGGATTTGAGTTGGAGTTGCAGATTTATGTTGCTTCTGTTGTTTCCGCACCTGCGGATTGGGGACCACAACTGTGATATTCGCAGAAGCGGGAAGAGACCGCATATCCAGTATTTATCGCAGGAGCGGAGGTGTTGACTGTACTGGGGCGCAGGTGCGGAAGTTGACCCCTTAAGTGAAAACTGCAGGTGCGGTTATTTTAATCGCAGATGCGGAAAAGGGAGTCGCAGGTGCGAGATGCCTGGGCAGAAAGTATAAAAGGTTATATTTGCGATTTTCAACATTTTTCTCACCATTTTTGGATGGATTTGAAGCTTTTGAGGGTGAATTTGAGAAGGGTTTCAAGGGTTAACAACAACGTGGGTAACTTGAGTCATTAAACTTGTATGCGTGATGACTTCCCCTTTTTAATCATGGAATTTGTGAAAACTTAGTGATAAAATTGGGGAATTAAGGCTTGAAATTGGAAAGTTTAAATTGGGGATTTGAGGGGTCAATTGAGGTCCGATTTTGGTGATTTTTGTATATATAGACTCATGAGGGGATGCAGATCCTAGTGTTGTGATTTTATCGGATTCTAAGGCGTGGGCTCAGTTTGTCCAAATTTGGAATTTTTGAGTTAATTTGATTATTTTTGCTTAGACTTTGTTCCTTTAGCGTGTATTAATAATGTGACACTGATTTTGGTTTGTTTTAGAGCATTTGGAGGCCGAGTCGAGAGGCAAATGCATTGCGAGTTAGAGTTCGGTCCGATTTAAGGTAAGTTATGATTGTATATGTTATCCTGAGGATATGAACACTACTTTGAGGTGGCGCACACGCTAGATGATGAGCATGGAGGCATAAACCGTTGACGATTGTGACTTGGTCCATCCCGTATGACTATTAAGTCGCGTATTGATTGAAAACTATTTGATACTATTGTGTTTTAGAAAGCATTAATATGTTTTGGCTGTGCCAATTATTTGAACCCTTAGGGAATTTTTACTACTATTCCCCGCTGTTTTGATTTAATACTTTATTCATTCATGTCGTGTTTTACTAATGTCCTAACTCAACCTTATTTACTTCGTTTTTGGTATTGTTTTGCTATAGTCCAGGTAGCTTGAGAGGTTTTTGACTGAGTGAGGCCGAGGGCATGTGTTGTGAGGATATCATGGTATGGGGTTTGTGCATCACAGCATGTTGTATTAATTTGTGATGTATGAGAGGTTGAGGGCCTGATTTATTATGCCATGAGATGACTTGTTATAGCGCTTGGGTTGTAGGAGCCCATCCGGAGTCTGAACAACCCCAGTGAGCGCGAGTACCCAATGTGAGTGATGCGATGTTGTCCGATGGGCTATTTTTGGTTTATGTTGTTGCCCGGGGGGGCTGATTATAAGTGATTGTGAGGTAGCCTAGGGGCTGGTTCTGTTGATATTTTGCCTGAGGGGCGGTTTATGGTACATGTCTTGACCGAGGGGCTATTTACATTTCTAATCATTTTTACTCACTATTTCAACTCCTGTTTGAAACTATTGAAAGATGTTTTAAAAGAAAAAGGCTTTACTGAAACTGAGTTTGTCTTAGGAGATAATTGATTTCTGTACTATTTTGGAAATGTATTGTATTTTTTGTAGTGCGATGATGTGGAATTATCTGTTTTTTTACTACTTAGCTTTCATTTACTTTTATTACTTATTGAGTTGGCGTACTCACATTACTCCATGCACCTTATGTGCAAATCCAAGAGTTGCAAACCTCGATGGCGAGCGATGATCGTTCTTCCAGCGGGTCTTAGGAGTCAGCAAGGTAGCTACTTGGCATTTCCATCCCTGCACTTCTCCTTCTGACCTTACTCAGACTGCTCCTAGTATCATTATTTTCGTACTATGATAGCCTTATTGTACTTAGACAGACCTTATAGTTGCTCATGATATGTGACTCCCTGATGTCAGGCTTGTGTTATTTTCCTTACTAGTTATTTAGACTTATATCATGATATTTTGTTAATTAATATCTTTAAATTACTTTTACGAAATACTGGTTGGAAATTGGGGTTTGTATCAGTTGGCCTAATTTCATGATAGGCGACATTACGTCCGGATCGGTCGTAGGGTCGTGACAACATTGTATCAGACCCTAGGTTACATAGGTCTCATGAGTCATAAGTGGGTTTAGTAGAGTCTCGCGGATTGGCACGCAGACGTCTGTACTTATATTTGGAAGGATGCAGAACCTTTAGGAAAAGCTTCACATTCTTGAATTCCTGTCATACAAATCTGTTGATTCTCGTAACTTAACTCTGTTATTCTATTCTCTCACAAATAGTGTGGACATGTGCTACTGGTCAGGATGGACGACCATCAATACCACCATTTTGGGGCCACTAGAGTTTGAGGACGCGGTCAAGACCGTGGTAGAGGCAAGGGAATAGCTAGGGCAATACCTGTAGATCCACCAGTTGCCCCAATCCAGGATCAAGTCCCAGTTACAGATGCTCCTGCAGTACCAGCTCAGCACCGGTCTTGCCTATTATTATACCAGGCCTTGGCTCAGATTCTATTAGTGTGCACTGGCCTGGATCAAGCGGTCTCAGTTACTACGGCTACAGCTACTTCTCAGGTCGGGGGTGGCACTCAGACTCCCGTTGGTGGAACACCTGAGCAGGTCATTCAGGGATTTTAGACAATGTGGGCACCTCCATCCCAGTCGGTTGCAGCTGCTCAGGACTATATAGCTCCTGTTATGCTAGAGGATGAGTAGTGCAGATTGGAGAGGTTTGGTAGACTTCAACGTCCGTCATTTAGTGGTGTTGAGGGTGAGGATGCACATGGTTTCTTGGATAAGTATCAGAGAATGCTTCAGACCGCATGTATTCTAGAGAATAGTGGGGTCTCGTTCACTACTTTCCAGTTCTCCAGGGCTACATTTAGTTTTTGGGAGGCGTATGAGAGGCGTAGGCTGTTGGCGCAGCACCCCTTTCTTGGCAGCAGTTCTCCATTCTCTTTCTAGAGAAGTTTGTACCTGAGTCTCACCGAAAGGAGCTGCGCAGGCAATTAGAGCAGATTCGTCAGGAAAATTAATCCATTACACTGTATGAGATATGATTTTCCGAGTTGGTTCATCATGTGGTCTGGTTGGTTCCTAAAGACTGGGAGAGGATCGGGATATTTATAGATGGCCGCGATTTTTAGCTTCGGTTGCTTATGACCAGAGACAGAGTATCTGGTGATACCTTTTATGAGGTTGTTTACATAGCTTGGTAGTTTGAGATAGTTCGTGGTCAGGAGAGGTTTGATAGGAAGGATAAGAGGCCTCGTGGTCAGGGTGGATTTAGTAGTGATCCTCATAGGGGGTTAGTTTCAGCACGACAGAGTCCGTCCATTCAGTCATACTCAGTCAGCTCGCCTAGTTTATCATGAGGTATCATCGAGTCATGGTTCTCACAGTTCTCATCAAGGTTATTCATCACTCAGTGTCCTTCTAACCCAGAGTTAGTCCTCTGCTCCGTCAGTTCAGGGCTCTCCTATGCCAGGCTCTTCTGCTAGTCATTCCGGTGCTAGGGGTTCCCTTCAGTCCCCATCTCCCGTACCATGGGTTTGTTATGAGTGTGGAGAATTGGGGCATATATGGAGACAGTGTCTTCGTCATCTTGGGGGTCCATCTCAATAGAGGATTCAACCATCGACTTTAGAACTAGTTACTTCACCACCCACCTAGTCAGCTAAGGGTGGAGGGCAATCAGCTAGAGGTCACCCCCAGAGAGG
The DNA here is from genome assembly GCA_034376525.1 of Nicotiana benthamiana. Lineage (NCBI taxonomy): Eukaryota > Viridiplantae > Streptophyta > Magnoliopsida > Solanales > Solanaceae > Nicotiana > Nicotiana benthamiana. The sequence goes on along the minus strand of CM067333.1, from coordinate 34,749,277 downwards.
GAGGTCGATCAGGTGGTGTTCAGGCCCATTTCTATGCACTCCCATCCAGACTCGATGATATTGCTTTAGATGCAGTGATTATAATTATTGTCTCAGTTTGCCACCGAGATATCTATATATTATTTGATCTTGGTTCCATTTTTTCATGTGTTTGTCATATTTTGCTCGTTACTTGGATACACCCCGTGAGTCTCTTGTTTCATCTATTCGTGTATGTACTTTAATGGGCGATACTGTTATTGTGGACCGCGTATATCGGTCGTGTGCGGTGACTATTAGGGTTTTGGAGACCAGAACAGACCTTTTGTTGCTTTGTATGGCGGACTTTGATGTGATATTAGGCATGTATTAATTGTCTCCCTGTTGTGCTATTTTGGACTGTCATTCTAAGACAGCGACGTTGGCTATGCCGGGTGTGCCAAAAATTGAGTGGCGAGGTTTGACTGATTTTGTCCCGAGTAGGGTGATTTCATTTTTGAAGGCCCAGCTGATGGTTGGGAAAGGTTGTATTTCTTACTTAGCTTTCGCGAGGGATGTCACTGCAGAGACTCCTCGTATTGATGCAGTCATGATAGTGAGGGATTTTCCAGATGTGTTTCCTGCAGACCTACCGGGCATTCCACTGGATAGGGATGTTAATCTTGGTATTGATTTGGTATCGGGCACTCAGCCTATTTCTGTTCCACCATATCGTATGGCACTGACAACGTTGAAGGAGTTGAAAGAGTAGCTTCAGGAAATCCTTGATATGGGGTTTATTCAGCCTAGTATGTCGTCATGGGGTGCACCTGTTCTTTTCGTAAAGAAGAAAGATGTCACTATGAGGATGTGCATTGATTACAGGTAGTTGAATAGGGTCACGATTAAGAACAAGTATCCTTTACCTCGTATTGATGATTTATTTGACCAGCTTCATGGAGCGAGTGTGTTCTCCAAAATTGATCTCATCTTGGGGTATCACCAGTTGAAAATCAGGGACTCAGTTATTCTTAAGATGGTTTTCAGGACCCGATATGGCCATTACGAGTTCCTTGTGATGTTGTTTGGATTGACAATTGCCCCAGCAATATTCATGCATTTGATGAGCATCATGTTTTGACCTTATCTCGACTCTTTTGTCATTATGTTCATTGATGATATTCTAGTGTACTTGCGTAGTCAGCAGGAGCACGCTGAGCATTTGAGAGTGGTATTGCAGCAGTTAAGGGAGGAGAAACTTTATGCAAAGTTCTTCAAGTGTGAGTTTTGGCTCAGTTTAGTGGCTTTCTTGGAACACACAGTGTCTAGTGAGGGTATTCAGGTTGATCTAAAGAAGATAGAGGCGGTTCAGAGTTGGCCCAGACCGTCCTCAACCTAGAGATTTGAGCTTTCTTGGCTTGGCAGGTTATTACCTTCGGTTCGTTCAAGGATTTTCTTCTATTACATCACCCTTGACCGAATTGACTAAAAAGGTGCTCCATTTAAGTGGTTGAATGAGTGTGAGGTGGGCTTTTAGAAGCTCAAGACTGCCTTGACTAAATCTCCAGTGTTAGTTTTACTATCGGCTTCAGGTTCATATACAATGTATTGTGATGCTTTTAGAGTTGGAATTGGGTATGTGTTGATGTAGGGGGGTTGAGTGATTGTTTATGCTTCTCGTCAGTTGAAGCCCCATGAGAAAAACTACCATGTTCTTAATCTAGAGTTGGCTTTCATTGTTCATGCATTGAAGATTTGGAGGCATTATCTTTATGATGTGTCTTGTGAGGTGTTTACTGATCATTGTAGCCTACAACACTTGTTCAAGTAGAAGGATCTCAATTCGAGGCAGCGGAGATGGTTGGAGCTTCTGAAGGACTATGATATCACTATTTTGTATCATTTGGGGAAGGACAATGTAGTGGCTGATGCTTTTAAGTAGGAAGGCAATGAGTATGGGCAGTTTCGCATATATTCCTATTGGGGAGAGACTCTTGCAGTTGATGTTCAGGCCTTGGCCAATCGTTTTGTGAGGTTGGATATTTCGGAGAGCAGTCGGGTCCTAGATTGTGTGGGTTCTCGGTCTTCCTTATTTGATCACATCAGAGAGCGCCAGTATGATGATCCTCATTTGCTTGTCCTTAAGGATAGAGTTCAGCACGACGATGCCAGAGATTTGACTATTGGTGATGATCGGGTATTGAGGATGCATGGCTGCATATGTGTGCCCAATGTAGACGAGCTTCAACATTTGATTCTGGAGGAGGCCTATAGCTCGCGGTACTCCATCACTCCAAGTGTCGCGAAGATGTATCAGGATCTGAGACAACATCATTGGTGGAGGAGAATGAAGAAGGATATTGTGGGATTTGCAGCTCAGTGTCTCAATTATCAGAGTGCAAAATACGAGCATTAGAGATCGGGTGACTTGCTTCAACGGTTAGATATTCCAGTGTGGAAATGGGAGCGGATCACCATGGATTTTGTAGTTGGACTCCCAAGGACCTTGAGGAAGTTCGATGCTATTTGGGTGATTGTGGATCGGCTGACCAAGTCCGCACATCTCATTCTTGTGTGTACTACCTATTATTCAAAGTGGTTTGTAGATATTTATATCCAAGAGATTGTTCTCTTGCATGGTGTCCCAGTTTCCATCATTTCAAATAGAGGTACTCATTTCACTTTGCAATTTTGGAGAGCAGTGCAGCGAGAGTTAGGTACTCAGGTTGAGTTGAGCACAACTTTTCACCCTCATATGGACGGGCAGTTCGACTGCAATATTCAGATAGTGGAGGACATGTTGCGCGTTTGTGTCATTGATTTTAGGGGATCATGGGATCTGTTTCTTCCGCTTGTGGAGTTTGCATATAATAACAGTTATCGGTCGAGTATTTGTATAGCTCTATATGAGGCTTTATATGGGAGACGGTGTAGATGTCCAGTTGGTTGGTTTGAGTCAGGTGAGGCTAGACTTTTTGGGTACAAACTTGGTTGTAGGATACTTTGGACAAAGTGAAAGTGATTCAGGAGCGACTTCGTACAGTGCAATCGAGACAAAAGATATATGCTGACAAGAAGGTCTGTGATGTGTCTTACAAAGGTTCTACTGAAGGTATCACCCATGAAGGCTGCTATGAGATTTGGGAAGAAGGGTAAATCGAGTCCTCGATTCGTTGGGCCTTTTGAGGTGCTTCAAGGGATTGGGGAGGTGGCTTATAAGCTTGCTTTACCACCTAGCTTGTCGAGCGTGCATTCGGTATTTCATGTTTTTATGCTCCGAAAGTATATTGGAGATCCGTATTATGTTTTGGATTTTAGCATGGATCAATTAGATGGCGATTTGACTTAAGATGTGGAGCTAGTGACTATTTTGGAGCGGCAAGTATGAATGTTGAGATCAGAGGATATAGCTTCAGGGAAATTGTAATGGAGAGGTCATCCCTATAGATGAAGCTACCTGGGAGACCGAGCGGGAGATGCAGAGGGGATATCCACACCTAATTGAGGACTCAGGTATATTTCTTGACTCGTTCGAGGACGAACATTTGTTTAAAATGGGGAGAATGTAACTACCCGATCAGTTATTTCATGAGTTGCAATCATGTTCTCCCCATTTATGCTTTCTTGTGTGTTGTTCAGCTATATTTTATCATACCGTGTTTGCGGTGTTGTGTTTGGAGTGGCCTTAGGGTGGAATGAGACACTTAGTCTCTAAGCTATTTAGTTGGTCAAGTCAACTGCGGGTAAATCATTTCTGAATTGGATTTTTATGGTTCAGATAGCTTTGTTAGGTGATATGGGACTTGGGAGCATGTTTGAAATATATTTTGGAGGTCAGTAGTAGATTTAGGCTTGAATTGGCGAAATTGAAAATTTGGCATTTTTCAGTCGGCAGTGAAAATCTTGATATCAGGGTCGGATTCGAATTCTAGAAACTGGAGTAGGTCTGTTGTGTCATTTGTGACGTGTGTGCAAAATTTTAGATAATTTGGATGAAGTTTGATATGTTTTTGCATTGTTTGTAGAATTCGGAAGCTTTGGAATCCTTTGGCTTGAATTTGAGAGTGATTTGATGTTTTCATGTTGTTTTGAGTATTCCGAAGGTTGAAATAAGTTTGAATGATGATATGTGACTTATTGGCATGTTTGGTTGAGGTCTGGAGGGCCTCGGGATGGATTTTGGTGGTTGACTAAGAGTTTGGATTTAAACTGGAGTTACAGATTTTGTTGCTTCTGTTGTTTCCGCACCTGCGGATTGGGAACCATAGGCGCGATGATCGCAAAAGCGGGAAGAGACCGCAGATGCGGTATTTGTCATAAGAGAGGAGGTGTTGACCATACCTACGAGCCTGCAGGTACGCGTCTTGGGGCACAGGTGCAGAAGTGGGCCCTTTAAGTGATAACCGCAGGTGCAGTTATTTTGACAGCAGAAGCGGTCCACAGATGCGTAAAAGGGAATCGCAGGTGAAAGATGCCTGGGCAGAAAAGACATTGATGGGTTTTCAATGTCTTTGCCTTGTGTTTCTTGTATTTTGATGATCTATCAAACTTACTGTTAAGAACCAGATAGGGAACTTGTCTTACTTGATACACATTTCAAGTGAACGAAGTTCAGCCTGAACTCCAGCTAATGAACTACTATAAAAAGGAACACGATAGGGACTTGAGCCCTTGGTTTTCTCTGACAGAAGTACAAGTCAACTATACAGTTGGAACGCAATTGCAGAAAGCGACTGCCTGCAACTGTTCCCGCGACAGTGCAGTAGTCATTTCCCATTGAAGAGGCATGTACTAGGAATTGATATCATCCTTATGATGTCTCTTGTTGTATAATAACATGGTGAGGCACCATATATTCACTTGTGCATTTGTTGATATTATCTCAAGCATTAAAGAATCAATCAAGCATTGAATTCACAAGTGCATCAAGAACAAGAAGATAACTCCACTAAAGGATCAGTTTCACAGTGAGTCTATGTGTATCCTTAGTTGATTTGTAATCTTATTATTTGCTCTTCATTTTAATTCCTATCTTGCTTTCTAAGAAGTTGTGTTTTAGTAAAACCAAAATCACAAACTGTCTAAGTTTGTGTTGTGACCAGAGTTAGTCATAAGTTAAAGTCTTTGTAACTAGAGAGTGACAAAGTGGCTTGTGGTAAGTGTATCAAAAGTTATTTAAGTTGAATTCTTTGTAGTAGAGTCATTACAAAGTGGCTTGTAATAGTGATATTACAAGTTAGTGAAGTTGAAAGCCTACAAGTGTAAGTCGTGGTTTTTGTCCCCTTGAGTGAGATTTTTCCACATAAAAATCTAGTATCTCTTTTACTTACTACTTCATAAGTATTCTCTGTGGAAACTCATAGAGAATTATGTATTCTATAGTTTGGTGGATTCATATAAACTAACAATTGATATCAGAGCGGGTTCTTTATAAAAGGTTAACACCTAGAAAGGATCTCAATGGATGCTCCAACCAACCTTGAGGAAGGAAACTCAACCTACAGATCTCCCAAATTCAATGGCCAATACTATGGCTGGTCAAAGACTAGCATGCACGATTTTATAATAGCCGAAGACTCAGAACTATGGGACATCATCTATGATGGTCCACATGTTCCTTTGAAAAAGCTTGGTGAAATTGGACCAATGGTGCCAAAAGACAAAAAAGAGTATAGTGATATTGACAAAAGACAGAAAAGAGTATAGTGATATTGATAGAAAAGCCATAGAAAAGGACTATCGTGCCAAGAAAATCTTGGTATGTGGCATAGGACCTGATGAGTACAATAGAGTCTCAACTGTGATTATGCCTAAGAAATATGGGAAGCAGTGCATGAAGGAACTACTCAGGTCAAACAATCCAAGAACGACCTGCTCACCACTGAATATGAGCCCTTCAAAATGAAGGATTGTGAGTCTATATATGATATTCAAACTACATTCATATCCATCATAAATGAGCTTCATTCACTTAGAGATGTTATTTGCAGAAACACGCTTATAAGGAAAATTCTCAGTGTCTTACATGTTTCTTGGGAGAGTAAGGTAAATGCCATCACTGAATCTAAAGATTTACAAACTCTAACCATGGATGGGCTAATTGGTAATCTGAAGACATACGTGATGAAAAGCAAGAAAAACAGTGAAAGGAGAGAGACAAAGAAGGAAAATAATTTGGTACTCAAGGTTGAAAACAATGATTCAAGTGAAGAAGATAGTTATATGGCCTATCTTACTAAAAGGTTTCAAAAGATGGTTCGAAGGAATAATGGTATACCAAAGAGGGGTAGTTCTAGTAAGGCAAGGAACAATGATCTCTATCATAGGTGCAGAGAGTCAGGGCATTTATCAAGGACTATCTACTTCTGAAGCAGGAGCAATACAAACAAAATCCTGAAAAAGCAGCACAAAGAAACCCGATTCCAACCAAATGATTTAGTTGAAAAAGTGCAGCTGAAAATATTGTGAAACATGCTCTTGATGCTTGGGGAGATTCCTCTAGTGAATCATAAAGGGAACCAAATGCAGAAAACAGCTCCATGATGGTGGTGAACATTAAAGCAATGAAATATGACTCACTGTTCGCGCTGATAGCTCAGCCCGACGATGATGAAGAGGATCTAAGTGATGAGGTAAGTTTTAGGGATGTTTAGAGAAATCTGAAATTGTACTCTTCTAAGAAGTTAAGGTCATTAGAAAACGTTCTAATTGATGCATATTATAGCCTTGTTAATGATAAGGCGATTTTGACCATAGAACAAGGAGAAGTTGAACAATCTAGAGATGATCTTGTGGTCTGTGTAGTGGATTTAAATGAGATCATAGCTAATTTTGAAAACGAAAAGGAAGTTTTAAATGAAAAAATAAACAGTGTAGAAAATGAGAGAGAAGGCCTGATGGTAGTTGTTGTTGATTTGAAGGAAACCATAGAAGGCCTTAGCAATAAAAACCACACTCTAGAAGAGAAAATTGCAGCTATTGAGCAAGAGAGGGATGGATTTTTGGTAATAATCACTGGCTTAGAGGAAACCATTGAGGGACTTAATTCAGAACACATGACTGTGAGTATTGGGAAAAGGAAGGAAGCATCTAGTGAGACACACATCAAGCTTGAGAGTGAATTAAAATAATGTGAAAACTAGTATATGTGGTGAACCTGAGAAAAATAGGCAACTTCAAGCTGAATTAGATAAAGTAAAAATTGATCTTGAGAAATCTCTGAAGCGAACCTCGTCCTCAGAAGTTGTCATTGCAATATACTTCAACAATAGTGGATATAGGCAGAAAATTGGGGTTCAAAAGGAGAAAACTCCTTACAACCCTCACATCAAATACATCACTATTCCTGATAACTGGCTGTGTACCCACTATGGGAACAATGAGCACTTCAAAGAAAATTTCCAGTCCAGGGTTCAATCTATTCAGAAAAACAAAGTGTTTACTGAAAAAGTGACTATTAAAGAGGGACCAGGTACCGCTCGCAAGAAACAAATATTTCTTGCATGGACGCCCTTATCCATTCCTTTTATCATAACAAGGGAAACAAACTAGTTTGAGTTCCTAAATCTAACCAATGATTTATATGTGTAGGGAACACTGAGAGGAAGTGGAGTGCAATGATTTCAGGAATAGTGAATGCTAAAAGCACATGACTAGAAACACCATGGACTATCTCTCACTGAACGGGGGGGGGGGGGGGGGGGGGTACATTCTCAGTGTTGAAAAAGATGGAAAGTCCCATCACACTTAATTAAGAACGTGTGCCATGTGAGTTGCCTGAAGCACAGTCTCTTGAGTATGTCTCAAATTTGTGATAAAAGGGAGAAAAGTAGAGTTCATATAAAAAATATGTACAATTACCAATTTGGTAACTAATGAAGTTCTCTTAGTCGCCAAAAGAACAAGAACATATACTTCGCTGACCTTAAATCCCTACAGATTGGTGATATGAGCTGCTTGGAGGAAGTTGACAATGATGCAAAACCTCGGCATAAAGGATTGGAACACTCAAGGCTCTCACTTCTGAATGAACTTATCCAGAAGAACCTGGTTCGTGGGCTGCCAAATTCAGGATTCACTTAGACACTGCCTGTTAGATCAAGGAAAACTTTTTTGAATTATTCGCGTCACTTGTTAGAAAGATCTAAGTGAAGAGGGAACTAAAGGAAGCACATATCATATCTGACCACGTGATATAATATGTTAGTGCCAAAATTTGATGAGTCTTGCAATGAAAATGGGATCACTCACAAATTCTCAGCACCAAGGACTCCACAACTAGATGGTGTTGTTGAAAGGAAGAGCAAAACTATGGAAGAACTGGAATGGATAATGTTCATTGATAAGGGAATTGCCAAAATTTTTTTGGGGGGAAGAAGTAAGAAACACTGCTTGCCACTTGGTGAACATGTGAATGATCAGGTCCCTCCTAAACAAAAACTCCTATGAGTTGCTAAATAGAATAAAGTAATTTCATGTGCTATTCTACGAGACGCCCTCCTCTAACAAAGGAGGAGACATTGATGATCAAGATAACGAACCAATTTTGGTCCCTGGGAGATGAAGGCAATGCAACATCCTCTCCCACTTGTCAAGAGGAACCTATTCCTTTAAACGGTTGGAGATGTAGTGCAAGGTACTCCACAAGTAGCAGAACAAGGAGGCAGGAAAATACACTTAATTTACCCAGTTTTCTCCACTAATCAAATTTCAATCACTATTTGGAAACACAAAAGCTACCATCTACTTGATAACATATTTACTCCCTTTGATTCTGGACTTAGAAAAGATCAAATTTCAAAAAAAATAAAAAAATTCCCTAGACCCTTCTATATTTCTATTCCAGATAAAGCCCAAAATCAAATCTCAAGGAATCTCACTTGAAGGTTGCCAAAAGAAGTTTGAGAAACCTTAAAGAGCACATGACATGGTCCTGTATTAAGATGACAATTTTAATCTCATTGGGTATGTTGATGCTAATTATGCATGTTATCTTGTGGACAGGAAAAATGCTTCTTAAATGGATCACTTGCCATGATCATGTCTCATCTCTTGGGGAACAAGGAAGCAAGACTCGGTGGCTTCTTCAATAGATGAAGTAGAATACGTTGCGACAACATCCTGACGTGCTAAACTCTTATGAATTAAACAACAACTAGAGGATTTTGGGGCTTTACTGATGGTGTGCCTTCTATATAACAACGCCATTACACTCAACTTGGTCAATAATCTAGTTCAAAAAAAAAAAAAGACCAAGAATATTGAGGTGAGGCATTATCCTCTGAGGGACAATATGGAGAAAGGGTTGATCTATGTGAAGTTCTGCAACACGTAATACAAAATTCCAAATATCTTCACCAAAAAGAAATAGGGTGAAGCTGGGGTTATTGAAGCCTAATGAAGAACCTGATTCTCCATCACCTGTCAGAGAAATTACCTTCAAGTAAAATTAGCTAAAGTATTTTCTGGCCAAGCCCAAATCATATCGATACCATTATAAAAAAAGATGCATGATGATCATAGAATAAAAAGGTACAATTATGAACTGGGAAAGAAAAGCTGCTACAACCTTTCGTTTTCAAAAAAAAAAATTGTTCGAGCATCAGGTTCATATACCACAGGTTAGTAGAAATGTGTTCATTTGCATGCTTTCTCAAAAGGGTTAACAAAATCAATTCAACTTCCGTATCATCCGACTTTTCAAAGTCTACATGTCATGTCTTGTCTTTCAAATCCTTCATCCCCTCTGTATGATAATGCTTTCTCATAAACCTATCGCCATTTTTAGAACTTTTCAAAACCTGTTTCTCTCTCTTCTAATCATTAGCCCTTCTTCCCATAAAATTCTCTTTCTCCCTCTTAGCAAGTCATGAACCTTCATCGTTTTGTATCTATATGATCTTCCCTTTACTTCTCTCTCACTTTACTTACCTACCAAATACTCTTGTAATGGAAATTGAACGATCGATTCCTTCTCCCACCATTAACACCACTCCCACTTCCCTATCTTCCTTGAAGTCATCTCCAATAATTCACTCTTCTACTCTCTCCAAATTTCCTACAGTTTTTTCTTTTCTGTCAAACCCTATTTCCCAGGTCCAGACTGCCCCAACAGCCAGAAACAACTAGCCAAATGGCTAGTGCCCCTCTTGTAGATAGTAGGTACTTGTATAAATGGCTTAGCACTTAGCAATTGTTAGGCAATCCCAGAAAATCCAAGCAATCAAGACATAAGCCAGGCATATCCATTCAGATATCCACATATATCCATACATATACTTTGTATAGCATTCTCAAAGGCAATACAAACTCATTTCCCTCTATACTTTCTTTGTTTGCTGTCCAACGTCCCTTAGTACGATATTAGGCAACAAGGCTTACTAGACTGCCATAATTCTGCAGGCAGAACCATCTAGCGTCGTACGACACTTAGCTTGAGTTCTAAGGCCGTAAAAACGTTCCCTTCCATGTATTGAAAACCCCATATCTCATTATTCCTCAGGTCTCATCAAAGAACACTCAGGAGGAGTTAACTTTCAGGTGTCAGATGTCCCTAAGGATAATCCTTCGGTATTTGAACTTCTCCATTTTAGGCTCAGTGGTCTCATAGAGTCACCAAAAAAGAAAGCAGCACACAATATCATAGCTATCGCTGCTGAGAGTCTGATGAATGAAGGAGCATATCTCTTATATGAGTATCAGAGGGAAGAAACTCTATTTCTAGATGATGAAAGAACCATGGTACTCTCCGAGTCTTTAATCCATGAAACAGTCCCAGAAAAACCTGCTGGAGGACCTGGTTCTCCTCCAGATTAATCCACTTCTAAATCTCTTGATTATCCTAAATTCTTAGAATCCTTTTCTAAGTCACCCCCTAATTAGCAGAAAGAGGGCCTTAAGTCTACCTTGAAGAAAAGTAAGAGCAGTGTCAAGACAAGGAGGAAGAGGTTGATGAATCAAGGGGACTTTGTGACTAACAAGAGCATTCCAGTAGGTGAGGTTGACAAATATGCTCTATAGGAACTTGATTCCTTAGTATAACGATCTAGAAAATCCGAAAAATACGTGGATGAAGCTTTTGATGAAGCTATTGAGAAACAAAGTGGAGCATCCGTGAAGGGTAGCAGTACGTCTAAGAAGAGTCTAGTTGAGCAAGCTATGTATGAATGTGGTACTGTTGGGCTTATAAGTTGTAAAGGGAAGTCTGTTGAAGGTTCTAGAAAATAAAAACAAGAAACTCAAGGGGAACTTGGTCTCAGAAGACCATGCCTAGTGACAGTGGTCTTTGGCAGGAAAGATTAAGAACTCAGAAAGTCTTGTGGGGTCGTACGTTTGATCTGGAAATTTCAAAAATTCTCGTATGAGGCAAATTCTAGATATAGTAGAATTTCATCAATGGGAGCACCTGTTTCAGGAGAACATGCTTATGGTGTACGAAGATGCGGTACAAAATTTCTATGCATCTCTCTTTACTGTTGAGGGGATTACATTTGTATGCTAGTAGATGGAGTAGACATTATACTTGATGCTTCAACATTGGGGAAGGCTCTCAAAATTTCGTGTGAAGGAATGTCCTCAGTCGAAAGTGTCTGTGGTTTCAATTTTAGAAGAGCTATGATGAAAGAGCAAGCTATTCAGCAGGGGGAACAAGTACATAAGAAAGTGTTACATCCTAAGTATCAGCTTCTCTTTGAGCTACTTAATAAATTGATTATACCCTCGCTCTGAGAGGCGGTCCATTGCTATAAAGTTTGATCTGGTCTTAATGGAAGCTGTTTATGATTTTGTCATAAACCTACGAACAATCATGATTGATCATATGCAAAAGATGGAAAACTTTAAAGGTGAGAATCATGGGCTTCCATATGGCTTTCTCCTCACTCAAGTTTTTAAGTTTTACAAGGTTCCCTTTGGTAGTCCCAGAGAGGGTACACACAACACAAGCAAACATTCTCTAAGACTACACTAGAAGAATGTGAGTGCGTAGAAATGGTTGGTGGAAACATCTCGACTATTTCTCAGCTAATCAATACTCAACATGTTGCTTCTGAAGAGATAGGAAGTTTGAGGGTTCAGAATGCCATATTAGAAACTCAACTCAGTCAAGCTGTTAGAGGACCCGGTTCTGTCTATTCCACAAATGAAGAAGTTGTTTGCCTAACAAAGGAAAATGATAAGCTTCGTGCAAAACTGCTTGAAAATCAGTTGTTTGTAAATGCCCGACAGACCTGGTTGTCAATACACTTGCCACTTCCCTCTCCCAATATTCCTCATCTAGAGCCCCTTTGATATCCCCTAGTGACCAGTTATCTTCAGTTATGATGTTTGTGGCTGCTGATCTATTTTTGTTTGTCTTTTTGTTGATGGTTGAATCTCACCATTATTGTTCCTCTTTTGCCCAATCCATTGTACATATCAATGAAACATCTCATCTTTTGCATGTACAATGTTATTTTCCTTTGGCTTCTCTTTTTTGTCATGTTGTGTGCAGATATATGGCATGAGTTGACTGTGTTATGCTTCTTTATATTGTTTGCTTGCTTGTGTATTATAAATGATGCCAAAAGGGGGAAGGAATTGTGTAATTATGTAATTAAGGGGGATCTAATTCAGGGAGAATCAAAAGCAAAGGTGTGAGGGGGAACTTGGTGACCAAGTGATTGAGGAATGTAATTAAGAGGGATCTAATTAAGGGGGAATCAAAAACAAAGATGTAAGGGGAAACCTAGTGACCAAGTGATTGAGGAACCTTGGGTAGTTCTTGGTGCCTCATCTAGTTATTTCTGCTCTAAATAGATACTATCCATGTCTAGGTTTGTCATCGTCAAAAAGAAGGGAAATCGATGAGTTTTCAATGTCTTTGCCTTATACTTCTTGTGTTTTGATGATCTAACAAACTTACTGTTAAGAACCAGATAGGGAACCTCTCTCACTTGATATACATTTCAAGTGAACGTAGTTCAGCCTGAACTCCAGCTAATGAACTACTACAAAAAAGAACACGACAATGACTTGATCCCTAGATGTTCTCTGATAGAAGTACAAGTCAACTATACAGTTGGAGTGCAATTGCAGAAAGTGACTACCTACAGCTGTTACCGCGACAGTACAGGAGAAAGTTTGTAGTAGTCACTTCACATGAAGAGGCATGTACTATGAATTGACGTTGTCCTTATGATGTCTCTTGTTGTATAATAACATGGTGGAGACACCGGATATTCACTTGTGAATTTAGTGATATTATCTCAGGCATTAAGAGTCGGTCCAACATTGAAGTCACAAGTGCATCAAGAACAAGAAGACAACTCCACTAAAGGATCAGTTTTACAATGAGTCTATGTGTATCCGTAGTTGAGTTGTAATCTTATTATATGCTCTTCGTTGTAATTCTTATCTTGCTTTCTTAAAAGTTGTGTTTTAGGAAAACCAAAATCACAAACCGTCTAAGTTTGTGTTGTGACAAGAGTTAGTCATAAGTTAAAGTCTTTGTAACTAGAGAGCGACAAAGTGGCTTGTGGTATGAGTATCACAAGTTAGTTAAGTTGAAGTCTTTGTAATAGAGTTATACAAAGTGGCTTGTAATAGTGAGATTACAAGTTAGTGAAGTTGAAAGCCTACAAGTGTAGGTTGTGATTTCTGTCCCCTTGAGTGGGATTTTTCCACTTAAAAATCCAGTGTCCCTTTTTTTACTACTTGATAATTGTTCTCAGTGGAAACTCATAAAGGATCAGGTACTTTATAGTTTGGTCGATCCATATAGACTAACATGATTCAACGGTTAACATCAAGGTGAGGCTTGAGTCATAAAACTTATATGTGTGATGATTTCTCCTTGTTTAATCATGGAGTATATGGAAAAAATAGGGATAAAATTGGGGAATTAGGGCTTGAAATTGGAGAGTTTAAATTGGGGATTTGGTGGGCCAATTGAGGTCTAATTTTGGTGATTTTGGTATGTATAGACTCGCGAGGGGATGAGTATTCTAGTATTGTAATTTTTATCGGATTCCGAGGCATAAGCTCGGGGTCGGGTTTGGCCAATTTCGGTATTTTGAGTTAATTTGCTAGCATGGGCTTTGTTCGTTTAGTGTGTATTAATAATGTAGCACTGATTTTGATATATTTGAAGCATTTGGAGGTTGAGTCGAGAGGCAAGGACATCGCGGGTTAGAGTTCGGTCCGATTTAAGATAAGTAATGTTTGCAAATGTTATCCCGAGGGTATAAAATCCCGGATTTCACATCGTTTCACTACTTTGAGGTGACGCACATGCTAGATGACGAGTGTGGGGGCGTGCACCATTGGGGATTATGGCTTGGTCTGTCCTATACGACCATTAAGTCGCGTATTTTGATTGAGAACTATTTGATACTATTGTGTTTTGGAAAGTATTACTATGTTTTGTGCTGAGTGCCATAATTAGGCCTCGTGCCAACTTGATAGGTTTTCAATGCCTTTGCCTTTATGTTTTGATGATCTAACAAACTTATTGTCAAGAACCAAATGGGGAACCTAACACACTTGGACTATACTACAAGTTAACGGATTCCAGCTAAAAGTGAACTGCTATAACTTCAGAAGATAGAGAACCAAACAAGGACCTGATACCCTTGTAGTTCCCTCATATCAGTACGAAGTTGATTTGACACAGCTGGAAGTGACGTGACTGCTTGCACTGCACTGCACTGCTTTCAGTGGCCACTAATACTTTGACCAACTTAAGGGCTTACATCATTCAAGTGATGTCATCAAGGTGTATCAACAATGAGTTTATATCAAAACATAACTTGAACACTCATGTTGATCATTCAAGCCTTTCGTAACATTGAGAAATTAATTCTCACGAGCTTGAAGAACAAAGTTAAACAATAAATATGAGGTAATAATTAAAAAGTAATAATCAAACCTAAGCATGGAGAACATAGTCAATGAAACAATATAATACAAAGAAATAATTCTCACCATCATACTTTAACCTAATAACAATGCATATATACTCGTAACACCACATATACATCGTCCCTACACATAATGCACACAACACATAGACCAACAAGTCCTAATCCCGCAAGTCAAGGTTAAACATGATACTTACCTTACTCCGCAACCAAATCAATGCTCAACCACGGCTTTTCCCTTGAATTAACCTTCAAACCAATAAAATCTAGCCAAATATAGTTAAAATAATTTAAAGTAGGCTTTAGAAGCTACCCATGAGTAAAAAGAATCAATCTTTGAAAAGTCAACTCGGACCCACTTGGTCAAAATCAAGATTCGGACCAATACCCCAATCCCCCATTCATTTTTGAGCATGAATATGCGATTAGTTTCGAAATCCGACCTCAATTTGAGGTCTAAATCTCAATTTTACAAAATCCCCAATTTCTTCCTAAAGTCTTAATTTTACCATGAAAAATCCTATGTTAAAGGTTAAAATCAATGGGTATTTATGAAAATAGAATGAAACAAGTTAAAATATGTTACCAATTACGTTGGGATGAAAAACCTTTTCAAAATTGCCTCTACGTCGGGCTCAAACCTGAAAATGGTAAAAAAATTAAGAAAATATCTTTAAACTATTTTAATCACTGGGCCACACGTGTTCTTCGCGATGCACTTGGTGCGATCACGAAGCATATCATCCAAAAGGCCTTCGTATTCGTGAGACAATCTTCACATTCATGAAGGCTTACTCCCTTCTGCCTTTGCGTTCGCGAGCCAAGGAACACATTCCGAAGAGTAACAGACAGATTTCCTCCTAGAATCCCCTAGTCCTACATATTCGCGAGAGGACGGTCGCGCTCGCGAACGATAAGCCCCTACCACTTCACGTTCACGACCCTGTCCCCGCGATCGTGAAGAACAATTCCACCCTAGACAAAGTTTTCCTTGTGTGATCATGAAGCATATCACACCAGAAACCAGAAACTACTCAAGACCAACAATCTTCGAAGTCTGAAAAGGTTCGTAGCCTATTTGAAAATAACCCGAGCCCCTCGAACTCCAAACCTAACATGCACAAAAGTGTAATAACATCATACGAACTCGCTCGTACTACAAAAAGACAAAATAACATCTAGAACTACAAATCATATGTCAAAATGCATGGAATTAAAAAAAAAAACTCGAGCTTCGAAAATCACAACTCAATGTCAGAACCTTATAAAACCAACTCTAATTTGCACCAAATTTTGCAAATAAGTTCCAAATGATAAAACGGGCCTATACCAAGTCTTGCAATAAAAATTTGAACCAGTATCCATAAAATCAACCTACTATCAAACATAGAAAAATATTTTAACTTTCAAGCTACTAGCTTTCAACAAAACAAGTCAAATCTAGCTAGGGACTTTTGAATTCAATTTCGGACATACTCCCAAGTCCAAAATAATGATATCAACCCACCTAGATCGTGAACGTACTGGTCCGGGGTTATTTACACAAATTATTGACTGTAGTCAACCCAAGTTGTTTTTAAAGTAAAAAATTATGTTTTCTTCAAATTTTCAAATAAAATATTTTTGAAGAAAGACACGGATTGCGCATGCAAATCAAAAAATATTAAATGGAGCTAATAGAGATACGAGAAAAAGTAAATAAGGGCTAGTAGTCAAAACGACTTATCGGATCATCACATTCCCACTACTACAAAAAGGACATTTGGCGGCAATTACTTAATGGCAATAAGTCAATTGCCGCTATTATATTCTATAAGCTGAAATATGTGGGAAATGCCTGTTAGCCGCTAAATAATAACCTTTTATCGGCAATAGAAATAAATTGCCGTTAGAAATTACTGACTTTTAACGCATAGGGTTTTTCTTTATTTTTTTAAAAACTTTCCCTCCGCCCAAATAATTAATCTTTCCTCCATATTTTTAGGACAAGATCAAAAATTCCCTCTAGTCAGAAATTCATGGGAAATCTATTCCTTCATCGACTCGAATCAGAAAATTACGAAAACCTATTCCTTTATTGAACTGGATTTCGGAAGAGATGATCTATTGATAAAATTGCACATATATATAGGTCTCCGGCCAGCCTTTTCCCTAGATAGCAATTCTTTTTGAGGTGTTTTCTCTTTTTACCCGGCCAATGCGATTAACAGTTGAGTTTTGGATTGTGCTGCTTGATTATGCTCTATCGTCGCTAGTATTCTCTGTTTTATAATTTCAGTCCGTACAGTCGAAAAGGTGAAAAATTTATTGCAGAAAATTTCTTCATACTGTCAATTCAATCATCCCAATTTCAAATTTTCCTTTCCTCTAACCTTAGTTCATAGTATTTTTTTTCTTCGGATGGACTTGGCTTATTCACCAATGGCGAAATGTATTTCGACGCTATTTCAATCTTTCACTCATCGACCACTAGCACTTTTTTCTAGGGTTTCCATTTCGGTACGCATTAAGCCCAAATTTGCGAATAATACTCATAATCATTGGCTGAACATGTGTTCAGCTTCTAGCTCAGATACCTATACACTTGTCGCTGGGCATAAATCTGTTGAAGGTGACAGTAACAAATAGGATGAGTACAGGGACTTAAAATCATGGATGCATGATAATGGGCTACCTCCGTGCAAAGTTGTTATTAAGGAAAGGCCTTCCTATAATGCTAAACATCAGACCATTCACTATGTTGCTGCCAGTGAGGATCTTCAGGTCCATTTCGTATCCAGATCATGATTTTTATTTGTTCCTTTTTCGTTTTTCTCTGAGGTCAACTTGTATTTATTACTTAATTATTTATTTATGATAAGGCGAGATCAACTTGTGCTTATTGTAGGCTGGTGATATTGCTTTTTCTGTTCCGGATTCGTTGGTGGTAACACTTGAGAGAGTTTGGGAAATGAGAGCATTGGTAATGTGCTAAACTGGTTTTTGCAAGTACAGTTTCCATTTGTTAGCTACTGAGTAGTCAAACAGATTCTTTTGATAATAAAAAGTATTAGATGTCTGTATATTTATAAATATGTAATGACTATTTTAGAAGCAAAATCATGAAATCAATGTACAAATGGACATAAAAGTTAGTTGCACTGACCCTTGTACCCCTCAACATCATTCTTCTTGGGATGGAGTTAGTAAGTGAAAACTGTGTGGATTACTGACTCCATTAAGTTAGAAAAAGAATTTGTTGTCATCCCCTCCCACCCTGCATCCAAGCCTGGTTTTCAATTTACTTTTCTAAAGTCATGGTAGTAGATTTTGTGTTGATGAAGCAATTCAAGAGAGTCTAGTTTAATAGATTTATGCAAGTGATGGTTGGTCAAGAATGCTTCATTGGTAATAATGGGCGTCGTAATATTTAATAAGATGTATAGTTTGTATTTGTTCATGGAAAATAAAAAGTTGATGAGAAAAGTTTGTTTGACAGCTGAACTCTTGACAACAAACAAATTGTCTGAACTAGCCAGCTTAGCGCTTTATCTAATGTATGAGAAGAAACAAGGAAAGAAGTCCTTCTGGTACCCTTATATAAAAGAACTCAATCGCCAGCGGGCAAAGGTCCAGCTAGCTGTGGAATCGCCTCTTCTTTGGTCAGACGCTGAACTAGATTACCTTACAGGGAGTCCTACTAAGGTGTTTGAAGTTTCCATCAGCTGACAGATATCATAAGTTCTATTTTCATTGTTAAACAAGATTTTGGTTAAAATTTAGGCTGAAGTTTTGGAAAGGACTGAAGGGATCAAGAGAGAGTACAATGAGCTTGATACAGTCTGGTTAATGGGTGGATCTCTGTTTCAGGTTTTTAATTTCTTTCTAGTCGAATATTTTATCTTTTGTGCACCGTTGCACTCATTTTAGCAATTAGCCAGTTGCTTGATTGATGCTGATGTTAAACATTCTCTCTTGTGCAGCAATACCCGTATGATATACCCACTGAAGCATTTCCGTTTGAGATCTTCAAGCAAGCTTTTGTTGCAGTGCAATCATGTGTTGTACATTTGCAGGTTCGTCACACACTGATAATGATATTTTATTAAGTTTATATTTATTATAGGTTTCTGTGTAAGAATGATTAAGGCTAATTGAAGTCTTTACTGAAACCAGAAAGTTGGTCTTGCCTGGAGGTTTGCACTAGTCCCATTGGACCCACCATTATTATCCTATTGTAGCAACTGCAGAGCAATGTTAGCAGCAGTTGATGGTGCAGTGCAACTGGTCGTTGACCGCTCTTATCGAGCAGTAGATCCAATTGTTGTGTGGTATATACCTTCTACCTTTTTTTTGTTAGTTTTCAAGTTTTTCTTTCAACTCAGAACATGGTAATTACGACAAGGGTGTGTTTCAAAGCTAGGATTGCACTCCAATTGGGTGGAAATACAAAAAAAGGTACACAGCTTTTTTACTTTTTACTACACTACTAATGCTGAGAAGCCAGAATTAACATAAGACTATAAGAGTAATAGGTGTATGGAGCTCAAGGAGGCTTTAGTGATGGATGGAAAAAACGTTCATGCTTATGTATGCGAGGAAGTTCCAGTGACTAGATAAGGTTGATATAGGCTGGATTCTAGACATTTTTGCGTCTCTAGGATTCGGCCACAATGCACATTTTCATTTACTGAATTCTGTTGTTGGTTTTGATGAAGAGGGCATGTCCGAAACTTGAGGGTATAGGACTTATTTCTGGCAAACAGGTGCTAAATCAACTAGCTTGCGCATTCCATTGTTACCAAACAGGTTACAGATTCTCAAGTCAGACAGAAGACATCAAATGCCCCACTTTTGCCGACAAGAAAAAAGGATTACAATGCGAAATTGAGCTGTAAATATGTATAAGATTGGGTTTTTTCATTAGCAAGGTCTAAACCACTTATTTTCACTACATTACTTTGTGCCTTCTGTGAGAATTCAATTTCTGGAAAAGAAAAAAGAGCTCAATAAGGATATAGTTTTCAGGCGAAAAGACACTAGTAGATTATATGCTAAAGTCAATCTGGACTGACCTAATAGGCTAATACCTTATGGAACTTGTATAGTTGGAATACCAGAAAGAAAAACACCATATGTTGCACCTGTGCGGTAAGATTATTCTTGATCAGACCTGAATTTCAAGGCCTAGGCAAGTCTTACTTACAGTTATCTGTAAGAAAAAGGTCAAGGCATAAAAAGAAAAAGGAAAAGGTCTACGCAAGTTTTACGCCATCCGCTCTTGCACTTGGAAACTTCACCTGTGTCCATGTTGACACATACTGGAGGACAGACCTGCAATAGTGCCTTGTATGAATGTTATTGTAACTTTACAGTGGTTTGTTTCTCAATTCTTGCCGTGATTTCTAAGACATTATATAGATATTTGTGTTTAATCTAGTCTTATGTCCATTTCATTGTTCACCTTATGAGAGGGATGCGGCCTATGTTTCCTTTCCAGTATTTTCCTTCAACTATGTTGTGCAGCACACTTGCACATGTTTTGTGGCCATTTAGTGTGAGCTTCCTCAATCAGATGATGTGCAATTACAATCGTGTGCATCATGTTTAATAGTTAGTAATATTGTGGCTCTTGCCATTCTTAATGCTTGTCTTGTTTTGTTTGGTTCCTTCCCTCTACGATATCAGCAATGTCATAGAGTCAAAAATAGTCGACAACTTGTTGCTTATGCCCCTCAAAAATTTCTGATATGAGGTTGCTTTGTTACATATGTTTTTTTTCTGTTGCAGGTTGAATCAGTAGATAGTTTTCTACAATCATTGGGTCTTGAGAAGTATGCAGTTACATTTCAAGCTGAAGAAGTATGTAGTTTTCCGCTCCTATTGTCATTTTCAGTTTACTTATAAGAGATGCAGATATCAGCTATGACCTTACTATTACTCTTGCAGGTTGATACGGCTGCTCTTTTACACATGACAGATGAAGATCTTAAAGCTATGGGAATACCAATGGTAAGTACTTGTTGTTGCGTGCTTCATAAGAATTGATATGGCATCTATCCCTTCAGGTTTTTATCATCTTCTTTTTTTGTGCAATAGAAAAGGCATCACAACGAAAAGGATAAGATTTTATCCTTTTTTTTCCTTTCTGAAATAACCAAAAAAAATAAGATGCTGATCTTTGTTGTCAGTAGCAGGAGGAACTGTTATTAGTAGGATGATAGATTTCTCAATAAATAGCGCAAATGTCTGAATTAGTAGGATGATAGATTTCTCTTGACTTTGTTGTTGCGAAAAACTTGGACTAGTTAAGATAACTAGACTCTAATAACCTTAATATTTTTAGAGAAGACTTTTTAATACGACGGTCATGAAAATCACATTGATTTGGAGAGAGTACAAGGATTAGGCTAGATAATAATTCTGCGGCATGGAATCAAAATAGTCTCTCTTTTTTATTGGAAATTTCACCTCTATTGGAGACTTTGAACTAGTTAAAATAGATGATAGATTTCTTTTTTCTTTTCTTTTTTTTATAAGGGAAACTTTGGATGGATAGATGGGCTTTGCTTTAGATATAACGAAATGGTCATGTACTGTTATTTGGCAAGAGATCTCTTAGCAATATGTTACTGCATTTCTGTAGGTGTGGACCACTACCTAATTCAAAATTACTCATTAACTATGGTTTTGTTGATGAAGAAAACTCTTATGACCGTCTTATGGTGGAGGTAATATTTGAACCAATCTTCACACAATTGCATTAGTTCTTCAGTTTGAAATAATGTGCCTTTTGTACAATTCAGGTAGCATTAAATACAGAGGATCCTCAATATCAAGACAAGTGTCTAGCTGCTCAAAGGAATGGTAAATTATCAATCCAAGCTTTCCAGGTAGAATTCTTTTAGTTTTGAGGAATTTGGTTAGTGATTTGTTTTTGAGTTGGAGACGTTTTAATATGTGCTGCTATAGGTGTGTGTGGGAAAAGAAAGAGAGGCTCTATTTTAGATGCTTCCTTATTTGAGATTGGTATATGTTTCAGATCCTTCAGAAATGCAGACGGTCTTGTCATCTCAAAGCCCTATTTGTCTGGTAAAAACTTGTGGCCAATCTTACTTATGTATGAAACGGAAACTTTGCATGGACAAACGAAAGGGAGAGATTCTAGTAGATCTTAGCTTCTTCTCTTGTTGGAATCAAATAGGCACCTATGTCTTAATAATGATGTGTGATATTTTTAGCAGTAATCCATGCAATAGAAATTCAATATGAACAGGTTAAAAAAGGGTGCTACCATCTATATGTTTCCATGTGGCAACTAATATTCATTTACTCTTTCCTGCCAAGTGCAGGTACCCTTTTACATGTTGATTAGTTGTTGATGTAGTTCAGTAGTGAATCATGTCATGAGCATTTGGTACTCTGCTAATGAGGAGTTTGATGATACTGTGAGAAGCTTGGTGTCCTATTTTATGCATATCTTACTCCCCAGTTTTATCAAAACTTGTTTCATGTTGTCTAGCATGTATTGCGGAAACCCTATTCTCGGTAAAACAAGAATAAAAGGAGAAGGAAAAAAATTTATGGCATCCCAACTAATCAGTTAAACCTCAATTTAAATTGGTTGTTATCCAGTTGCATAATAACAAAAGGTGAAAATCTTATTTCACCTTTGATCAATGGAGGTGAGTCCTTGTATGGAAAGAACAGTTTCTTAGATTTTATGCACACACTCAGTGTTGAAACATTAGAGGTGTGATCATGTTTGCCCGTAAGCTCCTCCACCAGCTTTTTCTTTGAAACATTTGGTCGAGCATGGTTGTCCCTCGCTAAATTGCCATTGGCCAGAGGTTCTTTGGAACAGATTTAACCATATAAGTTTTTGCCATTTTATGACCTTTGAATCTTTTATTCTAGGTAATTTGGAGCCAAGAAAGGTTCGTGGGCCTATTTTACTAAAAGATATTTTTTTTTGTCCCTTTGTGGTTATGGACTTTTAGTTTCATAACCTCATAAATTATTATCAGCTTTGTTGTTTGGCAATATTTACTTCTTACTGACATAGTTATTTTATAATTTTAGGCCATACAGTCTTATGTTCGATAATTTAGCGGGTGGAAGATTTCAATATGATGAAGAGTTTTAGAGATTATTTGAAGATTGTTATTCATTAAGATTAGTTATATAATGACATTAGCTATTTACTTCAAACATTATGAGTTATTTTTTAAGGTTTTGTGATATTAATATTTTGGTTTAGTACTTCCTTTTGTTCGTTAAGATTTAACGAGATATACTATAGTTTTATAAATTAATATCAATATGTTTTGTTATTTGCATTATTTTTTGGTCGAATGTAGTAGTTATTATTAATGGTGGCTAAACTTACCGTTATAGCTTGTGAATTTTAGTACTATTTTAACAAGATTAAGATGTTTTTGCAGGGATATAATAAAAATTATATTGCTATTAAAGATAATTTTTTGCGACAATTTAATTGACTTTGCTATTCATTAAAATGGAAGATAAAGGGGTAAAAGAGAGATTGTTGCCAATTTAATTGCCATAAAAAATTACCGCTAAAGGTATGGACTTTTAACAACAAATATTTTGAATTTAGCGGCTATAAAAATGGACGTTAAAGGAGCATTATTAGTCGTTTTTAGAATGAGTTTAGCGGCCATAATAATTGTCGCAAACAATTGTCGTTAAAGCAGATGAGTTTTAGCGGCAATAAATCATACCTTTTACCAGCTTTTGGCATAAATGTTGCTAAAGGCTTTACCGACCTAAACATCACTGGCTAAAGATCAATTGCCGGTAAATGATATAGCGGCTATTGTTATTACTGCCAATGCCGCTAAAGGTCCTTTTTGTAGTAGTGACCCCCCTTTATAAGAAACGTTCATCTTCAAAAAATCATAGAAAAGTAATTGGACTGGTGAAAAGGTGTGGGTATCTACTCCAAATATCGTACTTGGACTCCTACGTAGCTTCCTCAATCGACCAACCTCTCAACTGTACTCTAACGGAAGGATAACTTTTAGACCTCAACCTTCGGACATGCAGGGCTAGAATAGAGACTGGCTCTGCCTCATAAGTCAAATCCTTATCCAATTGGTCCGAGTTAAAATATATTACATAGGACAGATCGCCGCGATACTTCTGGATCATAAAAAGATAGAATACTGGGTGAAATGCCCATAATCTGGGTGGCAATGCAAGTCTGTAGGCCACCTTACCAACTCTCTTAAGGATATCCAAGGGGCTGATATAGCTAGGGCTCAACTTTCCCTTCTTCTCGAACCTCATCACACCCTTCATGGGTGAAACCATCAGCAAAATCCTCTCTCACATCATGAATTCTACATCACGAACCATCCGATCAGCATAACTCTTCTACCTAGACTGGGTTGTACGAAGTCGATCCTAAATCAACTTGACTTTCTCTAAGGCATATCGAACCAAATCAATGCCCAATAGCCTAGACTGTCACGGATCAAACCAATCAACTAGAACAATATCGCCTCCTATATAAGGCCTCATAAGGATCCATCTGAGTACTCGATTGGTAGCAGTTGTTGTAGGGAAACTTTGCAAGCGGTAAGATCAGATCCTAAGAAACCCCAAAATCTATGACATATGCACGTAGCATATCCTCCCAGATCTAAATATTGTGCTCGAACTCTTTGTCTATCTGAGGGTTAATCATTGTACTCAACTCAACTCGCGTACATAACTCCCGCTATACAACTCTTCAAAAATGTGATATGAGATATGTGCCACGATCGAAGATAATAGACACCAGCACACCGTGAAGACGAACAATCTCCCGAATATAGATCTGATCCAGCTACTCAAAAGAATAGGTAGCCACCATTAGAATGAAATGCGCCAACTTGGTCAACCTATCCCCAATGACCCATACTTCATGAAATTTCTTCAAAGTCCGTGGAAGCCCAACAATAAAATCCATAGCAATACGCTCCCACTTCCACTTGTGAATCTCAAGTCTTTGAAGCAACCCGACAAGCTTTTGATGCTCGTTCTTCAACTGCTAGTAGTTCAAATACCGAGCCATATACTCTACTATATTTTTTTTTATTCTTCTCCACCAATAATGCTACCTCAAATCTTGATACATCTTGGTGGCACCCGGATGAATGGAATACCACAAACTATATGTCTTCTCAAGAACCAACTCATGCACCCCATCCACATTGGGTACACAAATCCGACCATGCATCTGCAACACCCCATCATCTCCAATAAAAACCTCTTTGGCATTTTCCTACTTCACCATGTCCTAGAGAACAAAAAAAAGAGGGTTATCATACTGACACTCTCTGATGCGCTCATGCAAAGAAGACTGAAAAACCACGCAAGTAAGAACCCCACTGAGCTCTGAAACATCTAACCTCGCGAGCTAATTGGCCAGTGCTTGATCATCTGATGCTACTAGTCTCTCACCAACTGGAATATATGCAAGCCAACCATACTATTAGCCTTTGTTCTCAAGGCTTAGCCACCATATTGGCCTTCTTAAGATGGTACAAAATGGTAATACCGTAGTCTTTTAATAGCTCCAACTACCTCCGTTCCTCAAATTTATGTCCTTTTACTTAAATACGTGTTATAAATTCTGATGATCTATAAATACCTCACTCGATATGCCGTAAAGGTAATGCCTCTAAATCTTTAATATATGAACAATAGCTACAAAGTCTAAGTCATGAATAGAAGATTTCTTCTCATAAACCTTTAGTTTCAGATACGTGTAATCAATCACCCTACCATCTTGTATCAACATCGTGCTAAGCCCAATACGTGATGCATCACAATACATAGTGTAAGACCCCGAAATCGTAGGCAACACCAACACTGGAGTTGTAGTTAAAGTTGTCTTGAGATTATGAAAGGTTAACTCACACTCATTAGACCACATGAATGAGGCACCCTTATAGGTCAATCTAATCAATGGGCCTGCGATAGATTAAAATCCCGCCACGAACTAGCAATAATAACCCGCCAAACCCAAAAACTCTGAATCTCTATAGCTGAAGTAGGTCTAGGCCAGTTATGAACTATCTCAATCTTCTAAGGATCCACTTTATGGCTTTGAAAGATACCACATGCCCCAAAAAGGCAGTCGAATCCAACAAAAACTCACACTTTGAAAACATGGCATACAACTGACTATGTTACAACCCATATTCACGTACATTAGATCATACTATAAGTTAGTCGACGTACATTAGATCACATAAAGAAGAAATTATCTTTGAGATGATATGAATTTTATCCTATTGGTCTTAAATGATGCA
Organism: Nicotiana benthamiana; assembly: GCA_034376525.1. Taxonomy (NCBI): domain Eukaryota; kingdom Viridiplantae; phylum Streptophyta; class Magnoliopsida; order Solanales; family Solanaceae; genus Nicotiana; species Nicotiana benthamiana. The sequence continues at coordinate 34,723,119 of CM067333.1, read as the reverse complement.
AGGGTGTATGAGAGTGGTTAACAGGTATTAGAAGTTAAACGAATCAAGAATGATTTAACTTGTATTTTTGGGTAAAACTATAGGTGCTTAATATGCTCAAAAGATTTTATTTTAAGGTATTTAAATAATATAATATATGTATCATAAATGTTGATGTCAAATGAGTTATGAAACAAAAGTCGTCGCAACTTACGTTCATAATTTTACTTAAAATCTAGGTCAAATTTTACTATGCTTGTCTCAAAATTATAGGGTGATATACCTATCAAATTGAAGATATATAGGTCTAGTTTTAACACATTTAGACCATTTACCGATATGACATCAGAGTAGAGAGATATTTGCATTTTTGCGAGACTGCACAAGCAACTCTCTATGGGATCCACTTAGGCAGCTGAGATTTATTGATATATATGAGACATATTGAGCCCGTTATAACTCATTATTTTCACTCTCTTCTGACCCTAGACACATAAAAATTAAGGTTATATCATGATCCAAGACCCAAACAAAGAAAAACAACACAATCAAGTGTCGAAAATCCCGGGGCGCTAATGAGTTTCTTGTTCTTCTTGTTGTGCTAATTTTTGTGTTGTTCCAGCTCATGTGGTTTTTTAAAGCGGTTTATGTTCCATAAAATAATCTCTTAAGTTTTTAATATAAACCCTAGGTGATTTCAAGTCTTCCAAAGTGATTCTAGTGCCGAAAACCCCAAATTGATTGTTATTTTCGCTTTCTTGTTCTTGTAGAAGCATTGGAAGGATATATTGTGGTGAAGTAAGGTCAAATTGGAGTTTATATAATTGAATAAAGGTAAGTTACCTCTTACTCTACATGTATTTAAGATTATCCAAATTGCGGCTAAGTTATTGAAGCTAGAACTGGTGAGATGTCTATCAAAAGGCTTGTTAGTAATATTGTTAGTTTGTGGACTATTTTGTGAGACTTAATATGATTATTATTGATATTATTTGGTATTTTTGGTGATTCGTTTAACTTGTGATAAGTCATATAAATAGGTTGAAGTGATGTTTGTTTCATCGTAAAATAGGTTGTGGTTGATATATAATAGTTACAGTCCTTAAAGGATAACGATAATGTCTTTTCACTTATTATAGACTAAGAAGTCGTGAAATTTGCATAGCTTGAGGTTGAGAAGTATATACAAGGTATGTAGGCTATACCATTCCTTCTTTTGCACGACTCTGATAGTATATAATGTAATGAACAAGCTTCCAAAGATACGCCACTCTTAGAAGCTAGTGGTACTTACATTGTTTCCCTTCTTATAGAACAATTGATGTTGATGTTACTTCTCTTATTCTTATGTTATCAAGGTTGTTGGTAGTTACTGATTATTATAAGATCCATGATGAAGAGTTAGTCTTAATAACGTGTACAGAGGTTACCGATCATACGTCGCTCCGAAATGTTCAGAATGTGATTTCAATGAGTCCAACACTAATTATATATATGTACCTATTTTACTCCACCAAGCCGCGCTATTGTCGGGCAGGTACAACACCTACTATGCACCAAGTGATCGGGTTTAACCGAACTCCATGTGTCCGGATATGTGTGTGTGTGTGTGTGTGTGTATGTATATATATATAATACATAAACGGCCCCTTAAAGTTGTCCTCAATGATCATTTGAACACCTCTACTGAGACCATTTCTAGCTAGACACTTCAAGTGACTGTTGAGTATATATAGTAGACACCCCAGTGCAGCATACCAAATGCGTGAGTTACACTTTTCAAATGATCCAATCAATGAACGACATCCGTGATTTGTAATTAAAACTTAACACAAGTTAACAAAAAAATGAATTTAAAGAAGAAAAAGCCTTTTTAGCGCCCTTTATCCCCCTTCCCCTCCAACTTAGTCTTTTTCTTCCAAACCAAAACCAGCACCACCCTCATCGTAAGATTTGCAAATCCAAAATTAGTCTTTAAATCCTTGAAACCATCATGTCACAGTTGTTCCTTAGACACAATATCTTCGTTAGTCATAGCCACAAATTTGAGAGGGGCAGTAACAATAGTCCATGGATCCGATGCATTCTAGTGAAAGTCCACAATTTTATCCCTATGCCAAACCAAAAAAAATCAGGAACGACAGTAATTGCAATAATAATGAAAATATGATGAGACATATTATTTACATGACAATTGGTCGTCAATGAACAGAATCTGAAAAAGTATCAGAAGCCGATTGCTTGCCCATTCACCCAAGGGGAGAAAAAAAGACCAAAATATTTCACCCCTCACAGATTTTAAGCTTCCAGGATATAGTGGTATGCAGTTAGTACTCATTACTTAGTTTGTCCACCATTTATATGGTATTATCATTAAGACCAAAAAATGGCATCAAATTAGTGTATCTACTTAAAAAAAATAGGCCTGTGAAGGCCCCGGCTAAGCGTCTTGCCACTGCTCTGGTGGTAGCTTAAGGTAGTGGAGCTACTTATGTTGGGGAGATGAAGGTTTACATGAAATTTTGGGTGAAAAAGGTCTAATGTTATTGTTGGCAGATTTTGAATGAGAAATAATAATAATATGGGACCCACTTTCAAAATTTAATTTAATTTAATTCTAAAACAAAAAATAAAAAGTCTGATAAAACCTCACACGCCCAAACACAATTAAAATACAGGTAACTTTCCATGTCACTGTGAGGTGTCTACTAGATATACTTAACAATCATACATTTCATGTCAGCCGCGCTTATAGGAATTTAGATTTTATAAGTTGTAAATATATACTTTTAAAAACATACGCCTCGGTGGGTATCATCATCATCATATCGTACCCGGCCATAATAGGCATAGTAAAATATACCTAGCCATCATGAGACTCGGTAGAATGGTACCAGCCATATGGAGCTCGGTAAAATCCTGATTAGTCATTGCAAAATAGGTGTCGTACCTGGCCAACTATAGTGCGATTCGGTACAGTAAAATAGATACATATATAAAATGCATGTTGGACTCATTGGAATCATATTCTGAACCTTTGGAGTGACGTAGGGTCAGTATCCTCTGTATACGTTATGAGGACTAACTCTTCATCTTGAATATTATAAGAATCAAGAATTACCAATAATATTAATAATATAAGAATATGAGAAGCAACATCAGCCTCAAGCGTTTCATAAGAAGGGAAACAATGTAAGTACTGCTAGCTTCTAAGAGTGGAGCATCATTGGAAGCTCGTTTAATACATTATGTACAATCAGAGTCATTCAAAAGAAGGAAAGGGATAGTTTCACATACCTTGTATATACTTCCCAACCTCAAGCTATGCAAATGTCATGACTCCTTAGATACAATAGGATAAATGATACTATCGTTATCGTTAAGCGATGTAATTATTATATACTGCCCGCAATCTATTTTACGATGAAACAGACAATACCTCCCCTATTTATATGATTTTCCCACAAGTTAAAACAGTTACCAAACATCCCAAACAACATTATTAATTATCATATTAAGCTTCCCAAAACAATCCACCGACCAACAACATTACAAACAAGATTTTCGTTAGATATCTCACAAGTTCTAGCTTCAATGAATTAGCCGCAACTTGGATAATCATAAATATATGTAGAGTAAGAGGTTCCTTACCTTTGATCAGATAGAACAACACCACAAAATAGACTTCCAATGCTACCACACGAATAAGGAAACGAAACTAGCAATCACTTCGGGTTTTTAGTCAGATAGAACAACATCACGAAAATCCTTCCAATGTTTCCAAAACTACAAGGAAATGAATCTAACAATCTATTAGGACCTTTAGCACGACATGCAGCGTCCACAAATAAACGGGACGTCAGTACGGATAAATTACTGAGTATGTAAGGCAATAAAGCATAAATAAGAATAATAATGTAAACAAGGATAGAGAATATACAATATGTAGCATCTGAGTACCTTTGAGGGTGACCGACATTAGATGCATATATATATACATACATACATATATATATATATATATATATATATATATATATATATATATATATATATATATTACATACATATATATACATATATATATATATATATATATATGTATGTATGTATGTATATATATATATATACATACATACATATATATACATACATACATATATATACATACATATACATACATACATACATATATATATATACATACATATGTATGTATGTATATATATATATATACATACATACATATGTATGTATGTATGTATATATATATACATACATACATATGTATGTATATATATATATATATGTATGTATGTATGTATATATATATACATACATATGTATGTATGTATGTATGTATATATATATATGTATGTATGTATGTATATATATATATACATATAGTCACGATGTTGATACCCAATTTTTTCTGTATATTTTTTATATAAAAAATACTTTCAAAATAGCATATGTATACATATATAAGTGTGTCCAATTGTTTTAGCATTTTTTCTAATTTTTAAATCAATTTTTTGCCCTATTTTAGCAATACAAAAACCAATAGTTATTTCTCAAATTATTATTTTTGTAATTAATTTATTTTATTCTTATATTTATCCCAAAATATATCTAATATAGTTTTTACACATTTTTTTACAAATTTATGGAGTATTTTTAAAACTAAATTGCACATAATTGCAATATTAACCTATTTTAAGAATTAATTGTGTTTATACTTACAATTTTGATTCCAATATTTTTAATCTAATATTTATATATTATTAATTAACTTAGTACCTTTGATTTATTTTCAGAAACTATTTTACTATTTTTATAAAATAAAAAGGGAAAAAGTGGATATTTAAAATCTAGCCCTATTTATTTCAGTTATAGACCTAATTCCCTCCCCCTCCTCCTCCCAATTAAACCCAATTTCAATTTCAATCGGACTGTCCCAATTCCTAAATTACCTACCTATGACCCAATTTGATCCAACCTGTTCGGCTCCTCAATAAATCCAGGCCGTTGATCAAAACGATCTACGACCATGATCCCTCCATTCCTGTTTTAATCCACCAACACCCCTTAAACCTAAATCATTTCACCTAACCAACCTCATCTGAAACCCTCCCCTCTCTCAAACCCTCTCGTATATTCCCTAACGCTAGCCAGCTTTCACCATCTCCCACCGTGAAACCCACCGGAATACATGGATTCCCAGGCTGTAAGAGCATTATACTCACCTCCCTTTGATCATACACACCTGATCTCTAAAGATTCGAGGCTTGAACTCGAAGGTCTGTACCCAGACCACTGTCAATTCGAGGTTCCACAGCCATCCCTGGCCTTGATCCGGCATATCAAGGTCGTTTGAGCATGGTTTTGACCTATCCAACTTAGATCAGTGGAATTTCAAAGCCTTTCTCATTTATAGGGTTCTTTTAAAACCTGAACTCTCTATAGTTTTCTCCTATTTCTTTAGATTCATTGTCTATCTGTGCTCTCCTTGAGTTTTCAAACGATTTTCCTAACTTTTCTTTCGAAAATTACATTTTTAAAATCTTTCTTTCCGATCTAGGGTTTTCTGAATAAATGTTTAAGTGTTTCTATGACTTTCTTTCCCTTTTGTTTTGTGTATTTACCTTTACTGTAATCCTATGTTTTTATCTACCACGTTCTTGTATGTTCTTTTTACCGTATTTTATATTCTCCATGCTTGGATGTTCTTCTACCATGTTTTCCGTATTGTGTTCTCATATGCTTTTCCATTATGTTCTTGTATTCTTCTTCTACTATATCCCAACATGTTTTCTCCTACTGTTCTTTCCTGCTAAGTTCTCAAGTTTCTTTACCTTCCTAAGCCCTGTATAAGTTTCTTCTTAAAAACTTCTTAAGTATGTTTACTGTTCCTATCATTATTTTTCCTCCATTTGTTCTTCAAGTGCTTCTAATGTGTTCTGCCATTACCTTGATATAATGCTTTATCATGAGTTTTGTTGTTGATACAAGCATGCAAGAGGTTTCAGTTCTTCTCTGAAACCTCTAAGCCTGCTTCGACCACTTGTCTTCTCATATATGTTCTTGATTTAAGGCGGAAACCCTAAAATTTGTGGGTTCTTCCAGGTTTGATCATATATTTGATTGAAATAGGGTTTTATTTTAGAACCCCTAACTCTTCGAGTCTTTGAATTGAGTTTTGGACTTCCTTGTTTTCATATGATTCTGACCCTTTTTACTTAACTCTTCTACACTAGATTTTCTACTGATTTTACAATGGCGTGACAATTTTCTTTTGTACTTAACGTGTCTGTATACCCTTTATATGTGATGAATTTTTCTTTAAGAAGGGCTTTTAACTTTACAATCCATGAACTCTGGCAACGTTATCATCTTTTAAAAGATCTAGGGTCCCTCCACCTACTCCTCCTCCCAATCCCGTCAGACACAAGAAGAAAGGAAAAATGGAAGATTAGAACAACTCAACTGAACGGGTAGAGGTCACTCACGGTACTCTGGTCCCCAATGAAAACGCATCCCAACTGGAACAAAAGCTGCTGATGTTATAGGAAAAACTTGATCATGTCTGGAATTTGGCAAATCTGTCATTTTCCCTCACCACTCTAGAGGTTACTTTCCCGAATACTCAGAATCTTGTGCCTCCGCAGAACATCCCAAAGCAACAAAACCATCCCGCTATTCACCACCACTGCAATACCTGCCTACCTCTAATAATACCCCACTGATCATCTAGAACTCCAAAACTCCACAAATGACCACTGCCACACCCAACACAATACCCCCATCTACGTGGTGACTGTGCCACTCTCCACCCAGCCCATCTTAAGCACACTCGAATCCGATGACAAGGACTTGCTCATTAGAAATCTGGCTGAAGAACCTGAAAGGTTGACTAGCAAGCTTCAGAGCGTCGAACGTAGTAAGGGAATTGAGGGGCTAAATTATGAAGGTCTGTGCATACTGACCAATGTTGAACTGCCCGAGGGGTACAAACTTCCCAAGTTCGAAATGTTTGATGGAACAGGAGATCCAGGGTTCACTTGAGAACATACTGTGACAAACCGGTCGGAGTGGGAAGAGATGAGAAAATATGCATGAAGCTTTTCATGAGGAGCTTGAGGGGAGATGCCTTATCTTGGTACATTAGCTAGGATTCGATGAAATGGTCAATCTGGGTAAGTACGACGTATGATATTATGGAGAGATTCAGGTTCAATATGGAGAACGCATCATATGTGTTCTCTATACAAAACTTGAAGAAAAAGCCCACTGTGACCTTTCGTGAATATGATACTCAATGGAGATCAAAAGCTCCTAAGGTTAAGCCTGCTTTGGAAGAAGAGTAGATGAACAAATTCTTCGTTCGGGCCCAAGACCCACAGTATTATGAGAGGCTGATGCTGATCGAGAATCATAAATGTTTGGACATCATCAAGATAGGATCAAGGATCGAGGAAGGCATCAAGAGTGGTATGGTTACGAACTTTGAAGCCTTGCAAGCTACCAATAAGGCTTTATAGTCTGGTGGTACATCCAAGAAAAGGGACGTAATTGTTGTAATGGATGCATAGAGAAACAAATCCCCCATCAAGTATCAAACATATCCAATACCACCAATCACCTATCAGCCTACCCCAAATTACCATGCACCCCACCCACATACCAAACTCCACCTTATCATCCCACTTCACCCAAACACTCCCAACCAGCACATGTTTACCAAGCATACAACACCCAGTCATCCCACTATCAATAACCTCCCCTACGTCATGTCAAAACTTCCCTAGACCTCGACCAATGTTTGACCGCAGACCTACCAAACAATATACCGCTATTGCTGAACCAATTTACCAGCTATACGAAAGACTTAAAGCTGCTGGTTATGTCACTCCTATCCCTGCTATAACCCTAAAAATCCTTCTTAGTGGGTCATTCCAAATAAATCGTGTGCATAACATTCCGGCATGAAAGGACATACCATTGATGAATGACGTTCTATGAAGGATAAGATTCAAACATTGATTGATAACAAGATCATTGTAGCAAAGGAACCTGCTCCTAATGTCCACAATAATCCTCTACCAAATCACAAAGGCATAGGTGTTCACATGATCGAGATAGAGCATCCAAGGGATCAATCATTTTAATCATAAAAGGCGATAATCAAAAGATACCAGTAGTCACCCTTAATCAAATTGTGGTCTATATTTAGCCTTCTGAGGATGCCGGGGTAAACATATCATGCCACTCGAGTTTGAAACAACATCCTCTACAAAAATGCCAGCGCCGATTGAGGTTGTGTTTATGTCACCATCAAACACACCTACACCCTTTGAAGTTGCAGTCCTACCACCGAAGGGGCCTACTCTGATCGGAGTAAAGATATCCATGCCAATTCCAATGGTAGTGTTGGCAGTAACACCATTCCACAAAGGCTATACTTGGGACTTTGGGACTAAACAACCGAAGCAAGAAGGAAGGGGAAGGTCAAGTTTTTACACCTCGAAGCATTTGGCTGAATCAAGAAAGCAGGCCTCTAGTCGACTAACTATCACTGAAACCGGACCTGACGATATTTGGAGAAAGATATAAGAAAAGAATACTTGGTCATTGATCTGCTAAAATAAACACCAGCATAAATTTCTATCTTTGCCTTGCTACAAGGTTCCGATGCCCGCAAGAATGCCTTGTTAAGAGTGTCGAGTGAGGCGTATATACCAAGTAACATCACTGGCGAAGAGATGGAAAACATGGTAGGCCATGTATTGGAAAGTCAGAAGATCACTTTTGATGAAGATGAGATGCCTCCAGAGGGATTGTCACAACAAGGCAATGCACATTACCATACAGTGCGAAGATTATTTCATCACCAGAATTCTGATTAATGGAGAATCCAGCCTCAATATTTGTCCATTGTTGACACTCTGTATATTAGGGAAAGGGATGTATGAGATCAAGGATGGAGCCATCAATGTCAAAGATTTCGACGGATCCCAAAGGTCTACTATTGGAAAAATTAGCTTGTGTATACAAATTGGACCTATTTTATTTGATGTTGATTCAAGTGAAAGATTTACCAGCATCTTACAATCTGTTGTTGGGACGACCATGGATCCATGCCGCAGGGGCTATGGCATAAACACTACACCAAGCAGTGAAGTTTGAGTGGAATCACCAAGAGATGATCATTCATGGTGATGGTAGCAATCCCATATATAGTCGCCAGTCCATTCCAACAATTGGAGGAAGAAGAAGGATAAGGAAAAATACCACCATATCGAGCGAGTCAACGACGTTGACAAAGACAAATTGTGGGATAACAAGATTGAAAATATATTTAACTGGAGCGGGAATGAACCTAGCAAGGGACTTGGTAAGAACCTCCAAGGAATCGCTAAGCCCATCAAGCTCAAGAAATATGGCACCATCTTCTGGTTGGGGTACGAGTATACTTCGCAGGAATTCAATAACTGGCCGCCATTGTGGCGTGGTCCTTACTACTCATTGGAGCAGCCAATACCCTATTTAGAATAGACTTTCCAACTGACCGAAGTTATCTATGGGTCAGAAGAAGAGGAAGCACTAGCAGCTGTTAGGAATTTGTTCCTGGAAGACGATGACATGGATTGGTCTGTCATTTTTGAGGAGGAGTGGGAGGAAGACCCTTCCATTCAGGTTGTAAGCAGAGGAGCATGCCTCAATAATTGGACTATCAGAACCACCAGAGCCTGGCGAGCCTCAAGGTAGCAAGGCTGAACAAGCATCATCTACTATTTTATTTTTACTAGTTTACTTTCCTTTCACATTTTTATTTTTGCAAGAAAAAGCTCCAATGTTCAAACGCAATTATGGAATTTATCAAAGCATTTCGTTTTTTATTATAAATCTTACTCTTATTATTTTTCTCATTACATTAGTTATACAACATTACTATTACCTTACTTGATGAACCAGTGACTATGACATGCAACGAGACAACGTAACAAACAGACATAGATTCAGAAAAGGATGATATACCAGAGGAAATAATTAAAGAAGTAGAGAATTTTGAGAACATACCTAAATCCAACCTGGATGAGACTGAGACTGTTAACCTGGGAGATGCAGAAAACATTAAAGAAACACGAATCGATGTTCATTTGTCACCATCAAAAAAGGAAGAATACACAGAGTTTCTAAGAAAATATGAGGATATATTTGCCTGTTCATACGACTTCATGAATGGTTTGAGTAAATCTATTATGGCTAACAAATTGCCAACCGATCCAACCTGTCCACCGGTAAAATAAAGCTCGAAAAGTTCAATCCGGATATGAGTTTGAAAATCAAAGAAAAAGTCACTAAGCAGGTCAAGACTAAGGTTATCAGGGCGGTAGAGTATCCAACATGGTTAGCCAACATTGTGCCAGTACCAAAGAAAGATGGGAAAGTCAGGGTCTGTGTCAACTATCGAGATCTCAACCAGGCCAGTCCGAAAGATGACTTCCCCTTGTCGAACATACATATCTTGATTGATAATTGCGCCAAGAATGAGTTGCAATCATTTCTAGATTGTTTCACTGGGTATCATCAAATCTGGATGGATGAAAAATATGTTGATAATATGGCTTTCATTACGCTGTGGGAATGTACTGCTACAAGATGATGCCATTTGGGTTAAAGAATCTTGGGGCCACCTATATGAGGGCCATGACTACCATTTTTCAGGCATGATACATAAGGAGATCGAAGTATATGTGGATGATATCATCATCAAGTCTGATAAAGCCACTGATCACATGGAAGATCTGATGAAGTTTTTCAACAAACTGAGAAGATACAACCTAAAACTGAATACCGCAAAGTGTGCATTTGAGGTTCCAGCAGGAAAATTGCTTGAGTTAATTCTGAGTCGCCAGGGAATAGAACTATATCCAGTAAAGATCAAAGCCATTCAAGAATTGCCACCGCCAAAGAACAAGAAGGACGTAATGAGTTTCTTGGGGAGACATAACTACATCAGCCAGTTCATAGCACAATTTATAGTTTTCCGTGAGCCGATATTCAAGATGTTGAAGAAGGATGCCGCCATCAAATGGACTGATGAGTGAAAGAAAGCTTTCAACAGAATCAAGGAATACTTATCAACACCACCATTCTTAGTTCCACTTGATCCAGGTAGACCTTTGCTACTCTACATCGTAGTGTTAGATAGTGCCTTCGGTTGCGTCCTAGGGTAGCATGATAAAATGGAAAGAAGGAGCAAGCCATTTATTACCTCAGCAAAACATTCACTCAGTACGAGGCTCGGTATTCTCTGTTAGAACATACCCATTGTGGTCTAACTTGGGAGGCCCAGAAGCTGAGGCATTACTTCTATGCCTATACTACATATGTAATCAAGGATGGATACTTTGAAATACATCTTTCAGAAGCCCGTGCCCACCCGTAAGCTATCCAAGTGACAAATCCTGTTGAGTGAATTCGACATTGTCTACGTAACTCAAAAAGCAATCAAAAGATTGGCACTAGTAGATCACCTGGCAGAAAACCCCGTGGATGGAGAATAAGAACCCCTGAAAATGTATTTTCCAAATGAAGAGGTATCATTCATAGGAGAAGATATTGCGGAATCCTATGATGGGTGGAGAATGTTTTTCGTCTGGGCAGGAAATTTCAAAGGAATCGGCATAGGAGCATTCCTAATGTCAAAAACCGGTCAACATTATCTGGTGTCTGCCAAACTTAGGTTCCCGTGCACCAAAAATATGGCCGAGTACGAAGCCTTCATCTTAGGGCTCAAGATGGCCTTTCACATGAACATCAAAGAGTTGCTAGTAATTCGGGACTCAGACCTTCTCATACATTAGGTACGAGGAGAATGTGATACCAAGAATTCCAAGATATTCCCTTATCTGCACCATGTGCTGGAGTTAAGAAAGAGGTTCGCAAAGATAGAGTTCCAGCATGGTCCTAGAATCCAGAATGAGTTCGTCGGTGCATTGGCTACCCTATCGTCTATGATACAACATCCAAACACAAAATTCATTGATCCTATTCCAGTAAAGATCCATGATCTGCCCGCTTAATGTGCTCATGTCAAATAAGAAGTAGATGGAAAGCCTTGGTTTCATGACATCAAGGAATATTTGGCAAAACGAGAGTACCTAGAACTTGCAAGCACCACTCAGAAGTGCACATTTCAAAGATTGTCCAACAACTTCTTTCACAGCGGAGGAATCCTATTTAGGAGGATTCCTGATTTATGATTGCTAAGGTGTGTCGACACCAAAGAAGCATCTAAACTACTAGAAGCAATCCATGCTGGGACATGCATTCCACATATAAATGGTTTTCTCTTAGAAAAGAAGATCCTCCGAGCTAGTTACTTCTAGATGATAACGGAGACAGACTGCATCCAGTATGTCTGAAAATGCCATCACTGCCAGATACATGCAGAAATGATAAAGGTATCTCCAAATGAGCTTAATGCAACAAGCTCACCATGGTCGTTCGCCTCCTGGGGAATGGATGTCATTGAACCAATCAAACCTGCCAATTCCAATGGACACAAATTCATCCTAGTGAAAATTGATTATTTCACCAAATGGGTGAACAAACATCCTACGAAGCAGTGACTAAGAAGGTCGTGGCAGACTTTGTCTGCGACTGCATCGTTTGTCAATTCGGGATTCCGGAATCAATCACCACTGACAACGATTCCAACCTCAACATTGACTTGATGAAAGTTATATGTAAGACCTTCAAGATCAGACACGATAATTCCATAGCCTACTGGCCTTAGATGAATGGAGCCGTAGAATCTGTCAACAAAAACATCAAGAAGATACTAAGGAAGATGATAGAGAAGCATAAGCAGTGGAACGAGAAGCTATCATTTACGTTATTGGGGTATCGCACCACCGTCCGCACATCGATCGGGGCAACCCCATATATGTTTGTTTATGATATAGAGGCAGTCATCCCCGCCGAAGTAGAAATTCCTTCCTTAAGGATCACACAAGAAGCCTAGCTTGACTACGCAGAATGGATGAGAAGTCTTTACGAGCAGCTGGATCTTATAGATGGAAAAAGAATGAACACAGTTTGCCTCGATCAGCTTTATCAGAACAGAATGGCCAGAGCCTTCAATAAGAGAGTCAAACCAAGACGGTTCAACCGGGGAAGCTGGTGTTAAAGAAAATTTTTCCATATCAAGAGGATGCCAAAATGAAATTCTCTCCCAATTGGCAGGGTCCATACATGGTTCATCAGGTTCGACAGGAGGAACCCTTTTACTTGCAGAAATTGACGGAGAAGTTTGGCCAAAACCAATCAATTCTGATGTGGTCAGGCATTACTATGTGTAATCTTCATGATTTTCCTATATGATGTAATTTGAACTACGTCTGACATGATTCCCATTTAAGAGGGGATACGTCGGCAACCTTATGGGTTTGATCATAATTCAATAAAATTTTCATTTCCCCCTGCAATTGGAAACTAGGGCGGAATTTTGAGGAGGACCATTAAAATTCCAAAGTAATTTCAGCTGATCATCGCAAGCAACTGTTAGAAGCAACAACCCAGTGAACTGGGGCATAATTTTGAGGAGGAACCTAAAAATTCTGAGGCGAGAGAGGTTGCAATGTCCTGAACCAGTCGGTTCATCTAAAAGCTATTTCTTAAATATATGCTTATATCATATTTTACAAACTAATGCATGTTTGTTATTAAAATTGCTCTATTTAGCAACGCTACCCTAATGATATGCACAGTGTCACCAAAAACAGAGCCAATCAGGTCAAGCAAAGCCAGCGGGACACAGACTAACCTTTCCCCTTTAAAAAACTCATAATTTTTCTTTGGATGCAGGCACCCAAGTTGCAAAATCATATATTATACACTTATACTATTCAGGAATACAACTCCCAGAACTGTCACACCTATTCATAGTTTCTATCCGCATACAATATCCCGCAATAACAACAATATCACAATCAGCTATCAACTAAGAAATTTTATAACTATTCGCAATTTTATCTCTTGCATAAGGCTACCATTCTACCTTCCGAGACTAAGCATTTCCTACATTACATAAGGCTACCATTCTGTCTTCTGACACTAAACAATGTCTCCATCTGCATTCTTGCATTGCATAAGGCTACCATTATGCTTTCCGAGACTAAGCACCATCTCTATATGTGTTCTTGCATTGCATAAGGCTACCATTTAGCCTTTTGAGGTTATGCTCTACCTCCATCTGCATTTCCTGCATTGCATAAGGCTACCATTCTTCCTTCCGAGGTTAAGCTCTACCTCCATCTGCATGGCCGAAATATCACCACCTTTATCTACATTTCGCATGGCTGAAAGATCACCACCTCTATTTACATTTCGCATGGCTAAAATATCGCCACCTTTATTTACACTTGCATGGCTAAAAGATCGCCACCCCTATTTACATTTCGCATGGATAAAATATTGCCACCTTTATTTACATTTGCATGACTGAAAGATCACCACTTTTATTTAAATCTTGCATCGGCTGAAAGATCGCCACCTTTATTTACATCTTGCACGGCTGAAAGATCGCCACTTTATTTACGCTTTCATGGCCTGAAAGATCCCCACCGACTACATCTCATGGGCTGAAACATCACCAAATTATTTGAAGGCGTCATTGTTTGAAGGCATTATTCTCATATCCCGAGAACGCCATGTCATAGCCTGAAGATCCCTTTAATATCTTGCATATCATTATTCAAACGCATCATCATTCGTAGGCATCATTCTCATAGCCCGAAGGCATTATTTCATGGCCAGTGAATCCTTTATTATATTCTCCATGGCCTAGTATGTCTTGGTTTGAGTACATCATCTTAACTGTCCAAGGACAAAATTCATGGTCCAACGGAAAGTTGCATCATATTTAAATTTTAGACAATATTTACTTGTATTTCTTATTTACAGATAAACCGGCGAGCAATGACTGTCTCAACATAAGAAATCTCACTCCAGTTCCTGCAGTCCTATTAGACTTTAATCATCCATCCCAACCTGAGTATCGCGTTCGTTCGTCCTATGGTCTGATTCTTGTAAAACCAGAGATATGTAGGCAACTGAGGAACCAGAGCACAATCAAATTCTTCAAACCATTCCGATCAGTCAAATTGGCCATCATATCTTCACTCGACAACTCTTTCATCCTTCCCGGGTAAAGAGGGGCAGCTGTTGATACCTAATTATTCGCTGTATATTTTTTATTAGAAAACTTCTTTCAAAATAGCATATGTATACATATACAAGTGTGTCCAAATGTCTTAGCCTTTTTTTCAAAATTTTAAAAGATTTTAAAATTAACTTATTGCGATATTTTAGCATTAATAAAATCAATAGTTATTCCTCCAATTATCATTTTTGAAATTAATTTATTTTATTCTCATATTTATCTCAAAATATAGATAAGGTAATTTTGCACATTTTTTACAAATTTATGGAGTATTTTTAAAATTAAATTATACATAATTGTAATATTAGCCTATTTTAAGAATTAATGGCGTTTATAATTACAATTTTGGTTCCAGTATTTTTAATCTAATATTTATATATTATTAATTAATTTAGTACTTTTAATTTGTTTTCAAAAATCATTTCACTATTTTTTATAAAATAAAAAGTGAAAAGTGGCTATTTAAGATCTAGCCCTATTTATTTCAATTACAGCCCAAATCCCCTCCCCCCCCAAATGAACCCCAATTTCAATTTCAAATGGACCGGCTCAATTCCATGTTCTTGTATGCTCTTTTTACTGTGTTTTATATGCTCCATGCTTGTATGTTCTTCTACCATGTTTTCCATACTGTGTTCTCATATGCTTTTCTATTATATTCTTGTACTCTTCTTCTACTATGTTCCAGCATATTTTCTCCTACTATACTTTCCTGCTAAGTTCTCAAGTTTCTTTACTTTCCTAAGCCCTGTTTAAGTTTTTTCTGAAAACTTCTTAAGCATGTTTATTGTTCCTTTAAGTGTTTTCCCTCTATTTTTTCTTCAAGTGCTTCTACTGTGTTCTGCTTGTTACCTTGATATCATGCTTTATCATGAGTTTTGCTGTTGATAGAAGCATGCAAGAAGTTTTAGTTCTTCTCTAAAACCTCTGAGTCTGCTTCGACCACTTGTCTTCTCATCTATGTACTTGATTTAAGGTCGAAACCCTAAAATTTGGGGGGATTCTGCCAGGTTTGATCATATATTTCATTGAACTAGGGTTTTATTTTAGAACCCCTAACTCTTCAAGTCTTAGAATTGAGTTTGGACTTCCTTGTTTTCATATATACTGACCCTTTTTACTAAACTCTTCTACACTGGATTTTCTGCTGATTTTACACTGGCGTGATAATTTTCTTTTGTACTTAATGTGTCTGTATGCCCTTTATATGTGATGAATCTTTCTTTAAAAAGGGATTTCAACTTGTGATTAATTCAAAATTCCTTTTAAATATGTCAAATTGATTGTTTGTTGATTTCCCTTAAAACCTTTTCCGTATTTCTGACTTGGTTCATCCATACAAAATCTCAGACCCTTTTTATTTAGTGGTTGTTAATTGATCTCCTCACCTTATTTGCACAAACCGTGTGTTGTCAAAATCTTATCCTTAAATAACTTTTATGTACTCACCCCTAATTGCCTACGTTGCACAAAGTGTTTGATTAATTTTTTTTTAATTGGTTTATACCCATTTGAATTTGAATTCCTTAATTAAAGGGAGATTGTGCAATTGATTGACAATCAGTTCTTCAATAATTTTCTTACCTTATTTCACCATGACTTTCACACTATAAAAGGCACGACCCTTTCTTTATAAAGACATGATTTAACAATCCTACAGTAAACTTTGCAATTCAAAACCTCTTCTGAACTCATACTTACATATAATAGTTATTTTTTCTTCTTGTATGCACTGTGGCTTTTACAAGACTGCTGCTTTCTCTTTATTTGTCTATTTGATACTGGTATGCCCTAATTTAAGTTCTGTAATCATCGCAATGTGTTTACTTACAACTTTCTGTACCCTTTCCAACTTTACTACTTCTGCAAAGTTAAATTTTTAAACTAGCATGTGGATTCATGTTTGTTTGTTTATGCTATGAACCTTTGCTCCCTATTCCCCTTATGTGCTGTGAGTTACAGCTTAAAGCATGTCAATATGCAAGTTATTGTCTATGAATTGAACTTTATCCTTAAAGGATCCTAACTTCCAAATAATGGGTTCTAAACAGGCTTAAGGGTGTGCCAGCATCTCACATTGCTGGTTATACCCATCAACATGTCCTTTGCCTCTAACAACTCCCCACTCCCTATACCCCTATATGTGAACTGTTTCTCTTTCACTTTCCCCTTTTTAGAATTCTGCACTTGCACTCTTTCTTAGTTCATAACTTCTGCCCCTTTTCTGTGAGCCTTGTCTTGGGACCTTGAGTTCCCTCTGAACTTGGACACTTGAGGGATGTCCATTCCACACAACACTATATTTAATTTTTAATGCATTTGGGTGTGAGCACTGCCCGAAGTCCACATGAGGCTTTTATGGAACTATGACTCATCCAAATGAGATAAATGCTTTGGATCATGATCTCTCGGAGTTGGTTCATCTCATATTTCAGATATGGAGTTTTAATTAGGCTCTCATTGGGTTGTACTTTGAATTTCTGATGTATTTTCTTTTCTTATTTTATTTTGGATTGTAATAACTTGTAATGAACTCTTGGGGATGGCTAGTGAAGAGGGGAGGGTAATCATGTATGCATAAAAAGGGTAGATAACTTGTTTATAGGATTTTCTAATTTCAGCATGTTCCCATATAGAAACCATGTCTATAGGATTTCTAATTTTAGCATGTTCTCGTATAGATACCATGTCTATAGGATTTTTTAATTTCAACATTCTCACATAGATACCATGTATATATGATTTCTAATTTCAACATGTTCTCATATAGATATCATATCTATAGGATTTCTAATTTGAGCATGTTCCCATATAGAAACCATGTATATAGGATTTCTAATTTGAGCATGTTCCCATATAGAAATCATGTATATAGGATTTCTAATTTGAGCATGTTCCTATATAGAAACCATGTTTATAGGATTTCTAATTTCATCATTCTCATATAGATGTCATGTCTATAGGATCTTTGCACATATAGAAAATATGCCTATAGGACTTTATGAATATTGCATATCTATTTCTCATTAGGCAAACATGTTTATAGGTCTTAATAACCTAATGTAATCAGATGTTACGTTCGTAATAAAGTACAACACCTAGATATCATATTGTAGGTTTTTTGCACTTTCTTCCATGTCTATAAAAGTGTTTAAAGTCAACCATGCATAGAAAGCATGCCTATAGGAACTATCAACCAAGTCTAAAATGTTTCCCTCACTTATGATTCTAAAATCAATAATAACATTTGCAGTACCTGTAACTTTTGCTAAAGTTTGCTTTTCTTTAATAATCTGGTAACCCCTCTTAATCAGTATGTATTCAACCTATTTCATTTTTTTAAAAAAATTAGTAGATATCATTCATGTAGGAATTTCTGTCCCCACACTTAGGCAAGCTTTAGGATAAAGTATATAAACCGTATCAGTCTTTATCAATTACAACCAGCAGGCAGGCCTAATTCAAACGTCTTATCTGAAAATAAATGATAAATCAGCTTGCTCCAACTTTTAAGTTTTAATTAGATCCTAAACAGTACGTACAAGACATGCTAAACTATGTGCTTTTCTTTGGTCTTAAGGATGTTTGTCTGAGCCCTTTTCTTTGTTGATATGCTTCCCCAAATTTACTATATGTGTTGTTCGTCAGCTTAGTATTTTTTACCTTTTCAAACCACCAATAAGCCCAATATCTCCTCCCTTTAGGATTAGTAATCCCAAATACCTCCGGGATTGATAGGTTCGGAGCGGGTAATAGCATGCAATAAGTAAATGAGATTATTCCGCGCTTTAATACCTTAACAAGGTGGAAAAAGGTAGATATAGACAGGATGACCACACGATAACACCACATGTAAAAGTGATTACCGGGCGTTGTATAGGGTGATCTATATTATTAATAAACCTAGGATCCCCTTCCCTTTGTTCTTTATTTCTTTTAAATATTTTAAAATGTTTCTTCAAAGAAAATCAACTCTCTTTAATGCTTTTCATACTCTGTTTATTTCTATCCTTTATGTGTAAATCTCCCTCTTATTTGAAGTCCTACTTGCATTTATGTTATTTGCACCTTAAGTCACAACAGTACCTTGGCCGGGAACCACACTAGTGGATTATGAGGGGTGCCTAACACATTCCCCTTAGAATAATTTCAAGCCCTTACCATATCTCTAGTTGTCCAAATCAAACTATTCTAAAGTGTCATAATGTACTTAAATCATTAGGCGGAGACTCTCCAATTCTTCTAAATCCAATTCCCAAAGGGAACGAGTTATCCTTCCAAATGTCATAAACCCATTTCCGTGAGGAAAAAGGGGCGCGACACATGCCCCAACCTAGGGAGGCGTGGTTGGAACTCTGTGTCATACTAGTCCAAGAAAACCACTTTGTAACAGATTTATTTGTCTTCTGTAACTATCATGTGCCCACATTGCCACAACTTATAATGTACAACTGTAAGTGAAAAACACTGTATCATTGAACTATTTTTCTTAAAACGTGAATACATATGGGCCGTCAAGGCCTCTAACATACTTTACAAAATGGACTTCTGTCTACAAAGCTTCTAAGATTATTTGGCATCAAATGGGACAGGGTACCGGCCTATCCATAAGTTTATAGCAAAACTCTGACACGATGAATCATAGATTGGGTTGTAAAGCGAATGAAGTTGAGTATTATGGATCTTTCATTGAATGCTGACCTTGTCTACTATGAGGGCTCATCAAACTGATTTTCTATACCTGCATGCATGAATTCATCGTCCCGAACAAAAGCACGTCAGCACGAATAATGTACGGAGTATGTAACGCGGAACGGAAACATAACAGTAAATCATTATTAATTAAAGAAATATAAGAATCAACCTGAATATATGAAGTTCCATCGTATATGCATACTTATTATACTCATATATGTATACACACAATGCTTTTTTTGAGTCTCTTTGAGACTATTATCCATATCTTATGATGTATGACTGCCCAAGTGATCAGTGGTAATTGCCCAACCGGCAGTGGTACGGTGGTAAATATATGACTGCCCACTCGATGGTAAATAATAATATATAACTGTACAACCGGTGGTAACTGCCCCAACCAGTGGTAACTGCTCGACCAGTCGTAACCAGATGGTAAATGCATGTCTATCCAACTGACTGTAGAAAGGTGGTAATGCATATGCATGAAGATGCATGTATTACTATATTATAAACATTAACATCTTTATCAAATATCTCAATAGGGAACTAGATATATACTTAGACATGCTTGAATATTATTTTACGGAAATGAATAACATAGACATCCTTAATTGCTAAGAGTAGAACCACTTAAGGAATATCATTACGTTTACGTATTGTTTCTTGAATCATGCCAAAAGAAGGAAGGATTAGCCTTAACTACCTGAGCCAATTCTTTTGACAATCCCTCTAACATATATTAATTGCGATAAAATATATGACGGAAGTTCGGAGCAAAGAAAAATCTCTGAAAAAATTATACCATAATCCGTTATAATTGCAAAATGTCACGTTGCGTTGAATTGTTAAATATCTTATCTTGCTTATGTGACTTACGTTACACAAACATTTACGTTTGAATTCTTATCAGATGCACATAAAGAATGAGTTTGTGACTTACGTTCAAATGAATATATGGCTCATCTTTATTAAATGGAATGACTCACGTTCTTAAGACTTTGCCAAATCTCGCATCTTAATTCTTGCCACATAATATAATGACTTTAAGGGTCACCATTCCCATAAGGTCGGGCCGCCACGTTAATCTTTATCCCATTAGCCAGTTAATCTTACCACGAAAATCATTAAGTAACCCAATTATTTAATAATTAAAAATTATCTTAAATTACTTTTTACTTTTAATATATTTTATATATCTTAATATTTTGGTCTGTGGTACCATATAAACGCCCCCTTCGAGTTATTCTCAATGATAATTTGAACACCTCAATTAAGATCATGTCCAGCTAGACACTTTAAGTGACTGTTAAATATATTTAGTAGACACCTCACAGTAACATGGCAAGTTACGTTTATTTTAATTGCGTTTGGACGCGTGAGATTTTATCAGATTTTTTATTTTTTGTTTTAGAATAAAATTAAATTAAACTTTGAATGTGGGTCCCATATTATTATTATTATTATTATTATTATTATTATTTCTCACTTAAAAATCTGCTAGCAATAATATTATACCCTTGTCACCCAAAATCTCATGTGAACCTTCCTCGCCCCAACATAAATAGCTCCGCTACCTTAAGCTACCATCGGACAGTGGCGGAAGTTTGGTCGGAGCCTTCATAGGCCTATTTTTTGAAACAGATGCACTAATTTGATGCCACTTTTTGGTCTTAATGTTGATACCATATAGATGGTGGAAAGACTAAGCTATGAGTAGTAGCTGCATACCATTATATCCAGGAAACTTAAAATCTGTGAGGGGTAAGCAATCAGCTTCTGATACTTTTTCGGGTTGTGTTCATTGACAAGCAATTGTCATGTAAATAATGTGTCTCATCATATTTCCGTTATTGTGGTAATTACTGTCGTTCCTGATTTTTTTAGTTTGGCATAGGGACAAAATTCTGAACTTTCACTGGAATGCATCGGATCCATGGACTATCGTTACCGCCCCTCTCAAATTTGTGGCTATGGCTAACAAAGATACTGTGTCTAAGGAACAATTGTGACGTGATGGTTTCAAGGATTTGATTGACTCTGGTTTTGGTTTGGAAGAAAAAGATTAAGTTGGAGGGGGGTGGAGGGGGGGGATAAAGGGCGTTGAAAAAGGATTTTTTCTTCTTTCAATTTATTTTGTTTTTTGTTAACTTGTGTTAAGTTTTAATTGCAAATTATACGTGTCGTTCATTGATTGGCTTATTTGGAAAGTGTAACTCACGCATCTGGTATGCTGCACTCGGTGTCTAGTGGATATACTTGACAGTCACTTAAAATATCTAGCTAGAAATGATTTCAGTTGAGGTGTTCAAATAATCGTTGAGGACAATCTTAAGGGGTCGTTTATGTATGTGTATATATTTATATGTTCAAATAATCATTGAGGACAACTTTAAGGGATCGATTATATATATATATATATATATATATATATATATATATATATATATATATATATATATATACACACACACACACACACACACACACACACGGCCACGTGAAATTCGGTTAAACCCGATCACTGATTGCACAATAGGTGTTGTACCTGCCCGACTATTGCGCAGCTTAGTGAAGCAAAATAGGTACATATATATAATTAGTGTTGGACTCATTGAAATTATATTCTGAACATTTCGGAGTGACGTAAGGTCGGTAATCTCCGTATACATTATTAGGACTAACTCTTCGTCATGGATCTTATAATAATCAATAAGTACCAACAACCTTGATAACATAAGAATAATAGAAGTATCATCGACATCAACTGTTCCATAAGAAGGGAAACAATGTAAGTACCGCTAGCTTCTAAGAGTGCAATATCTTTGGAAGCTCGTTCATTACATTATATACCATCAGAGTCGTGCAAAAGAAGGAAAGGTATAACCTCACATACCTTGTATATACTTCCCAACCTCAAGCTATGAAAATGTCACGACTCCTTTGTCTACAATAAGAAAAATGACATTATCGTTATCCTTTAAGGATCGTAACTATTATATATCAATCACAACCTATTTTATGATGAAATGGACATCACCTACCTTATTTATATGACTTACCACAAGTTAAAATAATCACCAAACAGCCCATATGACATCAATAATAATCATATTAAGCCTCCAAAATAGTCCACTAACTAACAACATTACTAACAAGCCTTTCGATAGATATCTCACATGTTCTAGCTTCAAAACCCTTAGCCGCTGTTTGGATAATCTTAAATACATGCATAGTAAGAGGTTACTTAACTTTAATCAGATATAAAAACTCCAATTTGACCTTACTTCACCACAATATATCCTTGCAACGCTTCCACAAGAAAAAGAAAGTGAAACTAGCAATCAATTCGGGGTTTTCGGCACTAGAATCACTTTGGAAGACTTGAAATCACCTAGGGTAGATATTAAAAACTTGAGAGATTATATTACAGAACTTAAACCACTTAAAAAAACCGCATGAGTTGGAACCACACAAAAATTAGCACAACAAACTCATTAGATCCACGAGATTTCCGACACTTGATTTGTGTTGTTTCCGTTTGTTTGGGTCTTGGATCATGAGATAACCTTGATAGGGAATTTTTAGGTGTCTAGGGTCTGAAGAGAGTGAAAATATTGAGTTAAAATGGGCTCAAGGCGTCTCATACATATATATATATATATATATATATATATATATATATATATATATATATATATATATATATATATATATATATATATATATATATATATATATATATATATATCAACCGCCTAAGTGGATCCCATAAAGGGTTGCTTGTGCAGTCTTGCAAAAATGCAAATATCTCTCTACACTGATGTCATATCGTTAAATGGTTTAATGTGTAAAAACTAGACTTGTATATCATCAATTTGATGGGTATACTCCCCCCCCCCCCCCCATAATTCCAAATAATTAGCTTAGTAAAATTTGACCTAGATTTTAAGCAAAATTATGAACGTAAGTTGCGACGACTTTTATTTCATAACTCGTTTAACTTCAAGATTTAAGGTACATATATTATATGATTTAAATACCTTAAAACAAAACCTTTTGACCATATTAATCACCTATAGTTTCACCCAAAAAATATGGGTTACAACATTCTTGAAATGTTTATTTTCTAATACTTGTTAACCACTCTTATACACCCTTACATCATTTAAGACCAATAGAATTAAATTCTTATCATCTCAAAGATAATTTCTTCTTTATGTGATCTAATGTACGTCGACTACTTATGGTGTGATCGAATATACGTGAATATGGGTTGTAACGTAGTCAGTTGTATGCCATGTTTTCAAAGTGTGAGTTTTTGTTGGATTCGGCTGTCTTCTTGGGGCATGTGATATCTTTCAATGCCATAAAGTGGATCCTTAGAAGATTGAGATAGGTCATAACTGGCCTGTCGACGCCCCCTTTTTCAAAAAAGCGAAATCGGGTTTATGACATTGTGGGCTAAACAACTCTCATTCCCGTTTGAGAATTGGGTTACTGAATTTGAAGAGTCGCCAGCTAATGATTATAGTGCATTATGACACTTTAAGAAGAGAGTATTTTGAAAAAAAAACCAGAGTTCAGATAAGGGCTTGAGATTATCTCGAGGGGAAGGTGTTAGGAACCCCTCAAGATCCACTAGTGTGGTTTCCGGCCATGTTAATTATGACTTTATGAAGAGATGGTGCAAATAGACAAATAAGATTTACATGTATAACATTCACACAACTTGGTAAGCTTTAAAAGAAGAAGGAAGGGCATAAGATTGAAAATAAAAGAGGATTGATTTGAAAAAAAAATCACTATAGGAAGACATTTAAATAAAGCAAATAAAAGAGAGAAGGGTCATAGGTTTAACTACAATATGGATCACATCAGTACAATACCATGCACACACTCCTCAAAGAGGGGTCGCATATGGTATTAGCGTACCGGTCATCATCTCCATATTCTACCCTTCCCACCCTGTTAAGGTATTTAAGCGTGTTGGTATCGTTTACTTATTGCATGCTAATACCCGTCCCAACCTGTTAGTCCTGGGGTATTAGGACTTCTAATCCTAAGAAGGGGGAGAGAGAGATAGGATATATATGGAGTTTCAAAGGTAAAAATACTAGAACGACAATCAAAACATGTAGCATATAAGAGGTATGCAAATAAGAAAGTCAAAAGCTCAAATAAAACCCCATAACATTACAACAACTAGTTTAGCATGATTTCAAATACCGATTTGGTATGTGAAAGAGGTTAAAAGAGCGGGCAAATTAGTTTAACACATAACATTTGGATAGAAAATCTGCTTCAAGCTCCCCGCGCCCGTTTTAGGAGTTGACAGGATTTAGAAATCATTTGATTTTTAGAGGAAAAACATTAGTTTCTGACGTGAGTCTGTTATAAAGAAAGTTGAAGTTGCGGAAGAGTTTAGAAATGGCTTACATTCATCCGAACAACTTGAATACAAACGGGGATGCAAGAAGGAAAGTTTAAAAGACCTTAAAGCATTAAACTTAGGCGGGCGAAGTAGCTGAAGCCAAAAATTTAACATTTTAAAAGACATTACAGGTTCAGAGTAATGTGAATGGGGCAGACATGGGCCCGATTTAAAAGTAAACAGACTTAGGGACGAACAGAACTGAAACGTTTTAAGCACTAGGCGAGTTTGGACCTTTATGACATGCTTACTATCCCTTTTTGTTACTGCTTTACACGTATTTAGACGACCTAATGTTTTGCCTAGCGTTTTATACATCCCTATAGGCATATTTTCTAGGCGAGATTATAAGAATGCAAACCTATAGGCATGGTTTCTATATGAAATTACAAGAATGCAAAGCCCTATAGACATGGTATCTATGTGATTGATGCAACACGGTAAAACCCTATAGACATGGTAACTATATGAGATTGATGTAATAATGTAAAATCCTATAGACATGATATCTAGATGATATTGGTGCAATAATGTAAAACCCTATAGACATGATATCAAGATGATATTGATGCAGTAATGTAAAGCCTATAGACATGAAATCTAGAATATATTGATGCAAGAAAGTAAAGCCTATTGACATGGTGTCTATGTGATTGATGCAATAATGTAAAACCCAATAGACATGATATCTAGATGATATTGATGCAAGAAAGTAAAGCCTATGGGCATAGTATCTATATGATACTGATACAAGAAAGTAAAGCCTATAGGCATGGCATCTATATGATATTGATGCAAGAAAGTAAACCCCTCCCATATTCCCTTTTAGTAGGTCCCCAAGTTCTTTTATTACAAGTTATTACAAACTGGACAGAAAAAGACATTAAAGGAAATAAAAGCTGAATACATCAATAACTACATTTGGCCCGAAGAAGCGCAAAACAACTTTAATGTCCAACATATGCCTTTTACCAAATCCAGGCTCCCAAATCCGAGGCTTTCTCTTTATTGTGCTACAAAGTTTCAAAGGTTTTCAAGGAAACCCATGAATGCTTACAGTCTAAGCAATTAGAGTAGTGCAAGTGTGGAATTACCAGCCCTAAGGCATCAAGTTCAGAGGAGACTCCTGGGTCCCTAAGCATGGCTTACCAGAGGGGGGTAGGACTTAATGAACTAAGAATAAGTGTAAAAGTGAGGAATTTGAGGAAGACCAATGTAAGAGGTGGTCATACCTAGCCATGAAGTGAGACTGACACACCCCTAACCTCATACATGGTTTAACAAGCAAGAGCAGACTTGAAAATAAGTCAGACTAGGGCATGTATGGTGATTATGACACCAACAAGCCTTTGTCAAGGCTCAAACACATAATATAAGGGATGGGAAATGGGATTACTTTGAGTATAGGTTGTTAACAACCTTAGTTCTAAACTAGGAGTGGCAATGAGGTGCCACCCTAATCCAGAACACACTCATATACAAACAGGGGATAAGGGAAATGGGAATCACATAGGAATACTTGGAAAACACAGGACTAAATTAAAGGATTCAGGGAAAGTGGTGTACAAGATCTCAAACCATACAAATAAACAATAAACAAGCAAGGGGAAGGTGGAAAGGGTTTAAACATACTGAAACTTAAATAAAATACTGAACATAAACAGACAAGGGAAAGGGAAGAAGGATTAACATGTTGAACCTAAACATAACAGACAAGGGGAAGGGGGAAGGGGAATACACATGCTAAAAACTTAAACTGAAATACACAAGTAGACAAGGGAAAGGAGAAAGGGGGTTGATCATGCAATTAACTCAACTGAACATCAATGGGCAAAAGAACAGGATTAAGTAAACAGGTGGTTTAGAGAATGGTAGTGTAAATTAAGAGCCTACTAGTTGCAATCTTAAGTCACAAAGCAAAGATAGATCCTTATAGCTAGCCTTGGCTTTCAGCCGGCTAACTCTAGCAATAGAGCAAGTAACGGAGATAATTATAGAAGAGAAGATGGAGCTTTTTAGTGAGTGAACTTAGAGAGTATTCGTGTATGAATGTGTGTTGAAGTGAGAAAAGGTGAAGGCTTTTATAGTTTGAAAAGATGCAGCAATAAGGCAAGAAAATATCAATCAGTATCAATCACAAACAATTAAGGAGAAGGTTTCTTTTAATTAAGGAACCAACGTGAGGTAAATAAACTTAGTTTATTTTTGGAAAGAAAATCAAGTACCTATCACCGAATATAGGGCAAATACGTGTAAGAAGTTTTGAACAGCACACGGGTAAACACATAAGGCTGGACCATTACCTAGAAAATCAAGGGATTATAGATACTAGCTTATTTGAACTTAGTTAGAAAACATGTCTCAATTTGAGAATTAAACAAACTGTACAAAATCAATTTTCTCAAATTAGGGTTGTCAGAAAAGGGAAAATGTGACAATATAAAAAGATACATAGATTCGAGCATGCATAAACTGGAAGTAGTAGAATAACATGTAGCAGAAACACACAAGCGAGAATAAGAGGCAGCTAGGGTTTCACAGAGAGAAAATGGAAAACCCCCTTAAAACTTAAGGTTTCCATTACACATAGAGCATAAGGAATATCACGGATGAAGATGAACAAAAAGTAGAACAGCATGATGGAAAGCATAGAACACATTAACACGAAACCCTAGAAAAGAAACAGTAAAGCAAAAAACCTTAGAGCCATAGTAGAAAATACTCAGAATCAAAGTAAGAACTAGAGTAGAACACACATTTGAGCAAATAAAGCGAAGAAATCAAGGAAATCTGAGAAATCGTGGGAACCCTAAATTTTAGAAAACGAACAGTTTGAAAACAAAATAGGCGAAGAAAAGGCGAGAAGTACTAAAATTTTTTAGAGAATAACTAGAGCTTAGAGAAGATCGTAGATAAACACAGAGAAGAAACTCGAAAAATTAAGGGTTTCATAGAAAGGTCTCGAAGGATCGAGAAAAGCCTGGAATGGACTCGGCGGAGTCAGCAAAGAACCCATAGCCTCAAGGCTTGCTGGAAAAGGCCGGACACAGTTGTCGATCTTCAAATCGGAGGACCTCTGGTCTGATAGCCCTTGAGACGGGACTCCCATCTCCGAACCCAAGGACCAGGAGAGTTGAGGAGTGACGGATATAGACGTTTGAGGGCTTGAACGGCCATAGATGCCGGTGAATCGGAGTTGGAACAAACTAGGGTTTGAGGAGGGCCAGAGAGCATTTGGGGGTAAAAGGGGGATACAAGGGCGGCTGGTTTGGGAAATGGTTAGGGTTAGGGGGTATTTGGGGTTTTATTATGGTAGGTTAGACGTGGGCGGTTGATCTGAGTGATCAACGATCACGATTAAAAGAAAGCTGGGGCGGGTTAGTTTAGATGGGTTTGGGTCGGGTAATTTCTGTCATTGGGTATTTAATTGGGGCTTAAATTGGGCTGAAATTTGGCTACATTTGAAATTAAAAGAGGCAATGATTTAATGGCCAATTTTCCCCTAATTGATTTTTTATAAAATAGTAAGGGGCATTGTAAAAATCCAATTAAAATGCTGCGTTAATAAAAATATGTATAAGTATCAATTAAAGTTATTAAGAACGATTTTGTAGTTAAAATACTCGTCGAAATGAGAAATGGGCTAAAATTGCAATTTAACGCGATTTTAATTTAGAAATATCTAATGACCTTTTAAAATTCTATAAAAAATTATATAAATTAATTTTTTATGTAAATGAGAGATTAATATAAATTACATATTAAAATAACAAGATTTGAGACTAAATATTAGATTTGATAGTAAAAAATAAGTCGTAAAATGATTTTAAAATACTTGAAAAAATATAGAAAAATACCAAACTTCTTGTGGATGCATCTATATGATATTTTTGGAATACTTTGAGCATAGAAATACATGGGGAAAACTTGGGTATCAACAGCTGCCCCTCTTTATCCGAGGAGGATGAAAGAGTTGTCGGGTAAAGACAAGATGGTCAATTTTGACCGGAAATGACGATTGTAAGAGAATTTTGACCGTGCTCTAGCTTCTGAGCTGCCTACATATCCCTGGTTCTACAGGAATCAGACCGTATGTAGTTCGGGAACCATCAGCTGGATATGCCAATGAAAATTTGGAGGAGACAGACGCAAGGGGTTTAAGATTTGGCAAGGGTTCGGACATCGGACGAACTGCGGAGAAGTGGAGCGGGATCGCTCCTGCTGAGACGGTTGTGCCAGCTGGTGTACCTGCATTTGAAGGATATGCGTATATATTGCATAATTTAAACGTGATGCAAGTTCTCATTGGACCATGAATGTTGTCTTTGGACGATTTGAATGGCGTCCTCAGACTATGACGTCCTAGGCTATGAAGAGCATATAAGTTAAGATTTGCAGGCCATGATATGGTGTTCTCGGGCTATGCAGATGATGCCTCCGAACTATGACGCCTTTGAATAAGTTAGCAATATTTAAGCCCATGAAAAGGTGGCAATATTTCAGCCGAATGAATGCATGGGGTGGCGATCTTTTAGCCGAGCAGGAATTTAAAATGCAGGGCGACGATATTTCAGCCAAATGAAATAGGGTACTGTTTTTCATCCAAATGAAAAATAAAAGAGGTAGAGCTTAACCTCGGAAGGCAGTGAATAGCCTTATGCAAAATGAAAGATGGAGACACGGCTTAGTCTCGAAAGGCAGAAGATAGTCTTATGCAGGATGGAGACAGAGCTTAGCCTCGGAAGGCAGAGAATAGCCTTACGAAAAATGCAAGATGGAGACAGAGCTTAGTCTCAAAAGGCAGAAGATAGCCTTATGAAGGATGGAGGTAGAGCTTAACCTCGAAAGGCAGAGAATAGCCTTATGCAATGCGAAAAAGCAGATGGAGACAAAGCTTAGTCTCGAAAGGCAGAGACTAGCCTTATGCAGGATGGAGGTAGAGCTTAACCTCGAAAGGCAGAGAATACCCTTATGCAATAAAAAAATGCAGATGGAGACAGAGCTTAGTCTCGAAAGGCAGAGAATAGCCTTATGCAAGATGGAGGTAGAGCTTAATCTCGGAAGGCAGAGAATAGCCTTATGCAAAATGCAGATGGAGACAGAGCTTAGTCTTGAAAGGCAGAGAGTAGCCTTATTTAGGATGGAGGTAGAGCTTAACCTCGAAAGGCAAAGAATAGCCTTATGCAAAAATACAGATGGAGACAGAGCTTAGTATCGAAAGGTAGAGAGTAGCCTTATGTAGGATGGAGGTAGAGCTTAACCTCGGAAGGCAGAAAATAGCCTTATGCAAAAATGCAGATGGAGAAAGATCATAGTCTCGAAAGGTAGAATAATAGCCTTATGCAAAAATGGAGGTAGAGCTTAACCTCGGAAGGCGGAGAATAGACTTATGCAATGCAGGATGGAGACAGAGCTTAGTCTCGAAAAACAGAGAATAGCCTTATGCAAAATGTAGATATATAAAGGAGAGGATGGTGATGATTTTCTTAGCTGGTAGATGATATTGCGACATCATGACTGCTGGGGAAGTGTTGAATGTAGATAGTAAACCTTCGTGAGGTAAGTAGTGGTTTCGGGAACTTCAGTTTTGTAAAGCGCATGCATCGCCTATTTGTATTCTGGATTCCTGCATCCAAAGAAAGATCGTGAGTTCTGTAAGGGGGAGGCTAGTTTGCATCCCTCGACTCGTGGCGTCTTGTACCATTTGGGGTAGCATTGCTGAACGATAGTGATCCAAATGATTTTATGCAAATTTTGGCAATCGTGATGCAAATGTATAAGTATAAGTAAAGAAAAGATAAGTTTTGTTTTATGATGAACCACAACTGCAACGTGGTTCAAAGTACGACAACCTTGCTGGCTCCGGAAATTTGAAGGTCCTCCTCAAAATTCTACCACAGTTGGGCTGGTGCTGTTAACGGTGGTGCTGAATGACTGAGAGCGGATTGACCTTAGAATTTTGAGGGTCCGGGTTGATGTTGATGTGGAAACTAACAAACTGAATTTGGAATTTTGAGGGTCCTCCTCAAAATTATTCCCTAGTTCCAAGTGCGGGGAAAATGGAATTTTATTAAGGATGTGACCGAACCCATAGGGCTGCCTACGTATCCCCTCTTAAACGAGAATCAGGTCAGCCATAGTTCAAATAACATCGTAAAGAAAAAGCATACTGATTAAATGTAGTATCTCTTCACTGCATCTGAGTTGATCGGCTTTGGCCAACTTCTCTGTCCATTTCTGCAAGAATAAGGGCTTCTCCAGTTAGAACCCGGTGAACCATGTACGGACTTTGTCAGTTGGGAGAGAATTTCCCTTTGGCTTCATCTTGATGTGGGAATAACTTCATTAGCACCAGCTATCCCGGTGTGAACTTCCTTGGTCGAACTCTCTTGTTGAAGGCTCTAGACATTCCGTTCTGATACAATTGACCGTGGAAAACCACATTCATTCTCTTTCCATCTATACGGGCCAACTGCTCGAAGTGACCCTTGACCTATTTTGCGTCATCTAGCTCAGCTGCTTGTATGATTCTCAAGGATGGAATTTCCACCTCAGCGGGAATGACCACCTATGTACCGTAAACCAGCATGTAGAGAGTTGCCCCTGTTAATGTGCGGGCTGTAGTACGATAACCCAATAAAGCGAATGACAACTTCTCATGCCACTACTTGTGCCTTTCGATCATTTTCCTTAGTATTTTCTTGATGTTCTTGTTGGCTGCTTCAACGTCTCCATTCATCTGAGGTCTATAAGCTGTAGAATTTCTGTGTCTAATCTTGAAATTTTCACACATCGCTTTGATCAGGTCGTTGTTGAGATTTGAACCATTATTAGTGTTGATCGACTATGGAATCCCGAACCGACAGACAATAAGATCTCGAACAAAGTCTACCATGACTTTCTTGGTTACTGCTTCGTATGAGGCTTCCTCAACCCATTTAGTGAAGTAATCAATTGCCACTAAGATGAAATTGTGTCTGTTTGATACGGCCGGCTCGATTGGTCCAATAACATCCATTCCCCAGGCGGCGAATGGCCATGATGAGCTCGTTCGGAGGTACCTTTATCATATCTGCAGGTATCTGACAGCGGTGACACTTTTTGACATACTGAATGTAGTCTGTTTCCATAGTCATCTAGGAATATCCTACTCGGAGTATCTTCTTTGCTAGAACAAAACCGTTCATGTGCGGCCCTCAAGTCCCTAAGTGCACTTATTCCAATAACTTGGTTGCTTCTGCTGCATCGACACACCTCAATAGTCCCAAATCGGGGGTCCTCCTATATAGGATTCCTGTGTTGTGAAAGAAATTGTTGGACAACCTTCAAAGCGTGAGCTTTTGAGTAGCATTAGCAAGCTCTGGATATTCTCCTGTTGTCAGGTACTTTTTGATGTCGTGGAACAAGGGTTTTCCGTTAGCTTCCTCCTCAACATGTGCACAATATGCCGGTTGATCATGAATCTTGACCTGGATAGGGTCGATGAAGTTTGTATATGGATGCTGAATCATGGATCATAGAGTGGCAAGCGCATCTGCGAACTCATTCTGTATTCTTGAAACGTGTTGGAATTCCATTTTTATGAACCTCTTTCTCAATTCCTGTATGTGGTGCAGATAAGGGAGTATCTTGTAATTCTTGGTTTCCCATTCTTCTCAAACCTGATGTATGAGTAGGTCTGAATTTCCGATCACTAGAAGCTCCTGAATATTCATGTCAATGGCCAGTTTAAGCCCCAAGAAGCAAGCTTCGTACTCGGCAATATTATTGGTGCATGGGAACCTGAGCTTGGCGGATACCGGGTAATGTTGACCGGTTTATGTTACCAGGACTGCTTTGATACCAACTCCTTTGAAATTTGTTGCTCCGTCGAAAAACATCCTCACACCGTCATAGGATTCTGCAATATCCTATGAAAGCTACTTACTCATCGGGAAAATACGTCTTTAATGGTTCATACACCCCTCATACAGGATTTTCTGTTAGATGGTCTGCCAAAGCATGACCTTTGACTGCCTTCTTGGTGACATAGACAATGTCGAATTCACTCAACTAAATTTGCCACTTGGCGAGCTTGCCAGCGAGCATGGGCTTCTAAAGAATATACTTTAGTGGATCCATTCTTGATATAAGGTAGGTAGTGTAGGCACATAAATAATGCCTCAATTTCTGAGCTACCCAGGTCAAAGCACAACAGGTGCGTTCTAGTAAGGAATACCGAGCCTCATACAGGGTAAATTTCTTGCTGAGGTAGTAAATAGCTTGCTCCATTCTCCCTGTCTCATCATGTTGTCCCAAGACACAACCAAATGCTTCATCTCAAACTGCGAGATAAAGCAATAAAGGCCTCCCAGACTCAGGCGGAACCAAGACTTGAGGCGTAGACAAGTATTCCTTGATCTTATCAAAAGCCTTTTGACATTCATTGGTCCATTTGGCGGATCCTTCTTCAACATCTTGAAGATATGTTCACAAATGATGGTAGACTGAGCTATGGACCGGCTGATATAGTTGAGTCTCCCCAGGAAACTCATTACCTCTTTCTTGTTCTTCAGCGATGGAAACTCTTGAATAGATTAGACTTATGACGGGTCCAGCTCTATTCCTCGGTGGCTTACGATGAAACCCAATAACTTTCCCGCAGGGACCCCTAATGCACACTTTCGGAGGTCTTTCATGTGATCTGCAGCCTTCCTGGACTTAATGATGATGTCGTTCCACATATACCTCAATTTCCTTATGTATCATGTCATGAAAGAGGGTAGTCATGGCCCTCATATAAGTAGCTCCCGCATTCATCAATCCGAACGGCATCATTCTGTAGAAATACATTCCCCAAGGCGTGATAAATTCCGTTTTCTCTGCATCTTCTTCATCCATCCATATCTGATGGTACCCTGCAAAGCAATCAACGAATGACTGTAACTCATGCTTGGCGCAGTTGTCGATTAGAATGTGTATATTTGGAAAGGGAAATCTTCTTTGGGACTGGCCCAGTTGAGATCCCAGTAGTCAACACAGACTCTGACTTTCCCATCCTTCTTTGGTACTGGCACGATGTTAGCTAACCAGGTTGGGTACTCTACCACTTGAAGAACTCTGGCTTTGACCTGCTTGGTGACCTCTTCTTGATTTTTAAACTCATCTCTGGTTTGAATTTTCTGAGCTTCTGTTTTACCGGCATACATGCAGGATCTGTCGGTAACTTGTGAGCAACAACGGATGTGCTGAGAGCAGTCATATCATCATAGGACCATGCAAAGATATCCTCATATTCCTTTAAGAACTCAGTATATTCCTCTTTTTACGTCTGTGATAAGTGCATACGGATGCGTGTTTCTTTGACATTCTCTGTATCTCCCAGATTGATGACCTCGGTTTCATCCATGTTGGACTTAGGTCTATTCTCAAAATTCTCAACCTCTCTGACAACCTCTTTTGGTATATCATCTTCCTCTGGGTCTATATCCGTTTGTTGCATAGCCTCGTAGTAAGTTACAGTTGTTGGTTCATCATCAAGATACGTAATAGTAATGCTGTGTGGAAATAAAGTAAATAGCAGAGAAAAGTAATGAATAACATGATATTTGATAAATTGAAAAAATTCTTTTGATTAAATTCATAAATGTTCAAAACATCGGAGCTCTTTTGGAAAGTAAAGACAATGCGGGAAGTAAAGAAAACAACTAAAATAAAGATGCATGATGCTTGTTCAGCCTTGCTATCCCGAAGATTTCCGGGCGATTCTGGTCCTGATTGACCAATTGGTGAGGTGCTCCCCTCAGTTTACAGCCTGAATGGAAGGGCCTTCCTCCCCTTCCTCTTCAAAAGTCACACAACAATCCATGTCCCCTCCAAAAACATGTTCTTCATTGCCGCAAGAGCCTCGTCTTCTTCTGACCCGTAGATAGTGTCGCCTGGTTGAAATGTCTGCTCCAGCTGACGTATGGGGTGTTCCAATGGGTAATATGGGCCGCGCCATTGTGGTGACCAGTTTTTGAATTCCTCCGAAGTGTACTCGTACCCCAGTCCGAAGGTAGTACCATGCTTCTTCAATTGGATAGGTTTGGTGATGCCCTGAAGATTATTACCGAGTCCTTTTCCTGGTTCATACCCACTCTAATTCAGAATGCTCTCAACCTTATTACTCCACCATTTGTCTTTGTCCACTGTGTTGACTCGCTCAATATGATGGTATGTTTCTCCGCCTATTCTTCTTCTGCCTCTGATCATCGGAATGGTCTGGCGACTATATATAGGATTATTACTGTCGTCGTGGATGATGACTTCCTGATGGTTTCACTCGAACTTCACGGCCTGATATAAGGTCAATGCCACAGCCCCATCGGTGTGGATCCAGGGTAGTCCCAGCAGTAAGTTGTAAGATGCTGGTACGTCAATGACTTGGAAATCAACATCAAACCAAGTAGGTCCCATTTGAAAACACAGGCTAATCTCCCTGAGGGTGGACCTCTGAGAACCTTCGAAAGCCTTAACGTTGATAGCCCCATCTTTTATCTCATGCAATCCTTTTTCCAACTTCTTGAGGGTGATTAATGGACAAATATTGAGGCTAGAACCTACGTGGTGACGAAAAGATCTTATCACATTGCACCGTGATGTGTAGTTCTTTGTTATGACCGAGCCCTTCAGGTGGTAGTTCATCCTCGTGGAAAGTGATTTTGTGACCCTCCAATACCTGCCCTACCATGTTTGCCATTTCTCCTCCTGTTATGTTGCTCGGGACATAAGCCACGCTCAATATCTTCATCAAGGCGTTTTTATGCGTCTCGGAACTCTGCAGCGGTGCCAAGATAGAAATTTGCACCGAAGTCTTGTTTAGTTGTTCAACAACTAAATATTCTTTAGCCTGTATCTTCCTCCAAAGATCATCAGGTCCAGTTTCAATAGGACGTCCAGAGGCCGGCTTGCTGGACTCAACTAGGTGCTCCGGTGTGTACACCCTGCCTGTTATAGTCATACCTTGCGTGGCAATTGCTTCACCCATGCGTGCTTTTCCCTTCCTTCTCGCCTCGGCTGTGTAGTCCCAAGGTATGGAATTTTACTAAAATTGGGTTATGTCTGACATGGTGACTGGAATGGGCACCCTTGGAGGCAACATAGTAACTTCAATCGGTGCGGGCGCCTTTGGAGTCCCGAACTCCACCTCAATTGGTTTTGGCATTTTTGGAGGAGGTGCCTCGAACTCAAATGGTACAGATACATTCACCACGTCACCCTCAGATGGGTGGATTTGTACAACAATAGGATTAAGAGTGCTGCTTCTTGGGCTCATCTCCTTCATCTACTAAACCAATTGACCCTTTGGGATCCCAGTCGTCCTCAATCTCAATCATGTGGAGTCCTCGACCCGTATAGTCCAGTAAAGGGTTGTTGAGCAGGCTCCTTTGCTACAATGACCTTGTTGTCAATTAAGGTTTGAAGTTTTTCTTTCAACGAGAGGCACTCGTCGATGGTATGGCCCTTCATCCCCGAATGGTATGCATAGGTTTTATTTGGGTTGATCCATTGGGAAGGGTTTTCTGGGTTATGGCTGGGATGGGTGTAACATATCTGGCCGCTTTGAGCTTCTCATACAGTTGGTCAATGGGTTTGGCAATAGCGGTGTATTGTTTGGGAGGTTTGCGGTCAAAGTTTTGTCTTGGTTGTGGGAAGTTTTGGCGGGTAGGTGGTGATGGATAGTGAGGAGGTTGGGAGTTGTAAGCTTTAGGGGTGTTCATCGGGCGGATTGGGTGGCTTTTACTCTTAATGGTTTGGCTTAATGGTTATCGGCTTTTAAATATATTCATCCGTTAGCCACCCGATAAGATATCGGGCGGATTGGTATCGGGTTAGCTCTTATCGGGCGGTTACCGGGCGGGTTATCGGTTTAATACCTATTACTGAAAGAAATACATGCCTTGAGGCAATATTAAGCCATTGTAAGGTTTTGCTTGCAGGAAATTGAGATAGATTCTTGATAACACATAACCTGCCATTTGAGGAGATAAATAAAGCTTTTGATATGATGAAAAGCGGGACTTGTTTGCACTGCGTCATACATATGCCTAAATAGAACATGAAAAATAGTAAAACATTGAAGGGGTGGTTTGTTTTTCTACTTTATTTTTGTTATACATTTATACTTATTCATTTTTAAGGTTTTTAGTTTTTATATTTAATATATATAATTATATAAGTAAAAATAAAATTTATATATATATATATATATATATATATATTATATTCTTAACGGGTTAACGGATTATCCGTTAAGAAAATTGAATAATCCGCCCCCATACCGATAAGCCGTTAATAAAAAAAATTCAATCCGTTCTCCGTCCGTTAAGCCGTTAAACCGTTACCATTAAGCCATTAAGCTTTGGTTCGGTTCGATTTTCGGTTTCGGATCGGTTTTGAACACCCCTAGTAAGCTTGGTATACGGGTGCGGGTATGATTGATAGACGGGTGGTGGATTTTGATAGGTAGGTGAAGGTTCTTGGTAATTTAGAGAGGGTTGGTATGTGAGTGGAGTTGGAGGGTAGGGTTGGTATTACATGGGAGAGTGGTTTCTCTGCACAGCCATTACAGAGTTTACATCCTTTTTCTTCGATGTACCATAAGATTGTAAGGCTTTGTTGGTGGCCTGCAGTGTCTCAAGGTTAGTAACCATACCATTTTTGATCCCCTCTTCAATCCTTTCTCCCAGTTTGATGATATCAGCGAACTTCTGCCCCTCTATCAGCATCAATCCCTCGTAGTACTGCGGATCCTGAGCACGGACGAAAAACATGTTCATTTGTTCTTCTTCCAAAGACGGTCTAACCTTGGCACTTCCAACCTCCAATGAGTAGCATACTCGCGAAAGGTTTTGGTGTGCTTTTTCTTATAATTCTGGATATAGAACACGTCCGGCGCATTCAAAGTATTGAACCTGAAACGGTCCATGAAATCGGACGCCATGTTTACCCAACTCGTCCACTTCTTCGCATCTTGGCTGATATACTAGGATAAAGCATCACCTTTCAAGCTCCCCATGAATAGTTGCATGCGGATCTTCTCATCTATACCGAATCCCACTAAATTGTCACATTACATCCTTAGGTGAAAAATGGGATCACCTGTAACATCGACATCAGGTTGAACACATTGGTCTTCATAATTTAGACCATCCACACCTTTATTACCTTCCATGCCTTGAACCCTG
This sequence comes from Nicotiana benthamiana, assembly GCA_034376525.1. NCBI lineage: Eukaryota > Viridiplantae > Streptophyta > Magnoliopsida > Solanales > Solanaceae > Nicotiana > Nicotiana benthamiana. The sequence continues at coordinate 34,684,571 of CM067333.1, read as the reverse complement.
CTAGTGAGTTTCTTGAGTTCAGCAGCCAAGTTCTGAATGAGTGAGTCTGATTCTGACATATCTGATATGGGCTGTGTATAGTACGGCACAGAATCCACAAAGATAGGAGTATCTTGGTGGTTCAGAGCATTTTGGGGCTCAGGGATGTGCGGTGGAGAATTGTTGCGAGCTTGGGTTGGGTCTTCTGTGGAGGTGCAGGGACCTGATTGTTGACATCTGCAGTAGCAAGGGAGATGGACAAACTTGCCAAACTCCGGACCTGATCTAACTCCTCTCGAAACCATAGCAAAGTTTGCTCCAAATGAGCAGCAGTCTCTTTGGTGATTGGGGTACCTTGGGAGGTCTCTTCAATTTCTTTTCTTCCTTCATTATCTCCCATCTTCCTTTGTTCCTATTTTTTTTTGGGGGGGGGGGGGGGGAGGGGCTCGGAGGAGGAGGACCCTTAGTTCTGTTGAGTATGCTGATGGTGCCAGAATACACGAACTAACCTTTGGGGAGAGGCATAAAAAAATAAAAGAAAAACAAAAAAGGTAAAAAGTTAGTGTGGGTTCTGAGAAAGAAAACTTTGCGGTATTTAAGCACGTTGTTGCAAGAATATAAGTCGTTTCCTATTTGGGTGCCTCATTGTGCCCTAGGTAAGACTAGCGACAGATATGATTTGGAGAACTTATAACACCAAGTGCCTTATTTTATCGATATAAAATAGAACGAGTCAAAACAAACTGAAATAAAAAGAAATTGTCACTAATGGCCAATGGCCTTATTACATCAAGAAAGCAGTAAAAATCCTAACTACTTGGTCCCAGAAGGACCTTCCCCAGATTCGGTATCTTTTCCTCCCTCGTGTAGTATCATCATCTCATGCAGTCCCGGCAACAAGTAAGCCCGAGCCAAGTGCCCACATTCGTTACCTTCAGCTTCCTGATAGTCGTTGGTTCTTTTCAGAAACTTGCCTTCCAGCTCCACTAAACCCCGATAAAAGTACCCCAAACTGTTGTTTTCACGGACGCCATGTCCTTCCACTCATTGATTAGTTTCTCTTGGGCCTCTAGTATTTCCTGATGCTCATTTTCGCACTCTCGCATCCGTTTGCGTAGATTATTGTACTTGACCTTTGCGTCAGTATCCTCATCAATAACCCTGTGACCATGGACGAAACTTGTTTTTCCCAAGCCAATATGATCGCCTTCCGACCATTCCGGATAAAGTGGAGCATGCCCAGCCTGATACCTGTCTGGTTCCACAGATTCCTTTTCCAAAATGAGTTTGGAATGCCACATATGCTGAGCCCGGCACCTGTGTGGGCTATCATCATCTTGGAAGTCAGCTCTGTAGTGACTCATCTTTTCTACCCTTGGTATAATCTGCTTTCTTCCTGCTTGCCTCATGACTCGGAGAGGGACATAAGGGTAAGTTCCTCTTAAGCCGATGAGTACAAAGAATGGCGCATCCATAGACCGAATGATAAACTCCCTAGTTGGAAACTGCTCGTACATCCATTGTACCAGCTCTTCTTTCAGATTCTCCAATAGTTCCACCCATCCACTAGCATCTTCCGGGCGAGCGAACATATCCGGCATGAAGTGCATTCGCTTTGGGTGATGGAAAGCGATATGGTCATCCCAGTCCCAACGTATGATCTCCCATCTATAATCTTGCTTCTGAAGATGTTCAACGAGCTAGAGTTGTAGTAGCAAATTGCATCCTTCGAAGTACGGTGCCCCTCGTTGACATTTCTACAAGGCTCGGTACAGTTCGGCGAGGATCATGGGTGCTATGCTGAATGTCTGCCCGTCGATACCCTCTATTATGGCTTTGGTTACCATGGCTAGTCTCGTGTGAAATGTTGCCTTCTTCATTGGAAAAACTATCATGCCCAGGAAACAGAACATGAATACAAAGGCTCTCCTATGTATGTGCCCCAAAGAGGTGAGGGCGAACTCATCCATGTGAGTGCGGTAGGATTTGCTATGTCCGAACCTTTCATACATGAAGTCGAAGGATATGTAGGAGTCCTTCAGACTAGTCAGATTAGGATTCTTCTTGAGCCCCATCATTTTCAGGAACCCTCTACCTTTGCAGTTTTCTGGCATAAGCAGCCCTGGGCTATCTCAAAGAATTCGGCTAGATTCCCAATTTCCTCCAGCAGCGGCGTCATTTCAATACCCCCAAAGCGAAATACAGATCGTTCACTATCCTAAAACATAGTAGCAGCTTCCACAATCTTGTTATCTGGCCTAACTTCCAGGAGTGAAGAAAGATTTCCTAAGTGCTTGCGAACAAAAACCCGATCACTACCATGCAGATCCTCCCACCACCTTAGTAACTTTGGGTGAATGTTTGATACCATACCGAATCTGGGGACCTCGAGCCTCATTTCCTGTAAAATAGAGTGTTAGGACCTTAACCCCACCGGACTCGACTACTTAAATCAATAATTAGCAAAAGGTATTTAGTTCTCCAAATCAATGCACATAATGTGATGTCCATTTGGGTTTCGAGGAAACCCGATGGACTTTTGGTTTAGGTTATCCTAACGAGTCATTATGCGGATGACATAACTGACTCAGATAAGTTTGACCATAATGCATTAACAGTTAAACAAAGTAAGGTTTCTATTTTTGAAGTGCTAGACAAGGTACCCTTGAGCGGATAACTCAAGAGGGAAAGGCACGAAACCGTCGACTACACCGTTGATCGACTGGTTTTACCGCAAATATGCCTTTGCCAAATTTAAGGGGTTTATAAATATCGGAAGAGCGCAACCACTCATTATAAGCATTGCTATTGGATTTGTTTGGCGCGAGTGGAAAATGATGTTGAAGGATGCAATTACAACAGTGAAATAAGTATGTGTATTTTTCACGTTCATACAATAATGATTACAATAGATGCTCGGAATTTAAGACAGAATTGAAATAAAGTAAAGGTAGTAAAGCAGTAAAATAGTTGAAAAATGAAGACATAAATAAACAAGTTAGTAATTATGAAGAAATGATGAAAGCAATAAATAAAGGTAGTAAAGAAAGCAATAAAGTCACAAAACACGTAATGGTAAAAGCCTTAAAGAAAACTCCCCAGCAGAGTCACCATGCTGTCGACTCCCCCTTTTAAAAAAAAAAAGCAAAATCGGGTTTATGACATTGTGGGCTAAAAAACTCTCATTCCCATTTGGGAATTGGGTTACTTAATTTGAAGAGTCGCCACCTAATGATTATAGTGCATTAGGACACTTTAAGAAGAGAGTATTTTGAAAAGGTAACAAGAGTTCGGGTAAGGGCTTGAGATGATCTCGAGGGGAAGGTTTTAGGCACCCCTCAAGATCCACTAGTGTGGTTCCCTGCTGTGTTAATTGTGACTTTATGAAGAGATGGAGCAAATAGACAAATAAGATTTACATATATAACATTCACATAACTTGGAGAGCTTTAAAAGAAGAAGGAAGGGCATAAGTTTGAAATAAAGAGGATTGATTTGGAAAAAAACATCACTATAGGAAATCATTTAAATAAAGCAAATAAAAGAGAGAAGGGTCCTAGGTTTAACTATAATATGGATCACATCGGTACAATACCTCGCACACATTCCTCAAAGAAGGGTCGCATATGGTATTAGCGTACAAGTCATCATCTCCATATTCTACCCTTCCCACCTTGTTAAGGTATTTAAGTGCGTTGCTATCGTTTACTTATTGCATGCTAATACCCGTCCCAACCTGTCAGTCCTGGGGTATTAGGTCTTTTAGTCCTAAGAAGGGGGAGAGAGATAGGATATATATGGAGTTTCAAAGGTAAAAATACTAGAACAATAGTCAAAACATGTAGCATATAAGAGGTATGCAAATAAGACAGTCAAAAGCTCAAATAAAACCACGTAACATTACAACAACTAGTTTAGCATGACTTCAAATACTGATTTGGTCTTTAAAAGAGGTTAAAAGAGCGGGCATATTAGTTTAGCACATAACAATTGGATAGAAAATCTTCTCCGAGCTCCCCGGGCCCGTTTTAGGAAATGACAGGATTTAGAAATCAGTTGATTTTTAGAGGAAAAACATTAGATTCAGATGCGAGTCTATTGAAAAGAAAATTGAAGTTGCGGAAGAGTTTAGAAATGGCTTACATTCAGCCGAACAGCTTGAACACAAAAGGGGATGCAAGAAGAAAAGTTTAAAAGACCTTAAAGCATTAAACTTAGACAGTTGAAGTAGCTGAAACCACAAATTTAACATTTTAAAAGACATTATAGGTTCAGAGTAATGTGAAAGGGGCAGACCTGGGCCCGATTTAAAAGTACACAGACTTAGGGATGAACCGAACTGAAACGTTTTAAGGACTTGGCGAGTTTGGACCTTTATGACATGCTTATTAGCCCTTTTTGTTACTGCTTTACACGTATTTAGACGACCTAATATTATTCCTAGCATTTTAGACATCCCTATTGGCATGTTTTTTAAGCGAGATTACAAGAATGCAAACCTATAGGCATGGTTTCTATATGAAATTACAAGAATGCAAAGCCCTATAGACATGGTATCTATGTGATTGATGCAACACTGTAAAATCCTGTAGACATGGTAACTATATGAGATTGATGCAATAATGTAAAACCCTATAGACATGATATCTAGATGATATTGGTGAAATAATGTAAAACCCAATAGACATGATATCTAGATGATATTGATGCAATAATGTAAAGTCTAAATGACATCTAGATGATATTGATGCAAGAAAGTAAAGCCTATAGACATGGTATCTATGTGATTGATGCAATAATGTAAAATCCTATAGACATGATATCTAGGTGATATTGATGCAAGAAGTAAAGCCTATGGGCATGGTATCTATATGATATTGATGCAAGAAAGTAAAGCCTATAGGCATGGTATCTATATGATATTGATGCAAGAAAGTAAAACCCTCCCATATTCTCTTTTAGTAGGTCCCCAAGTTCTTTTATTACAAGTTATTACAATCTGGATAGAAAAAAACATTAAAGGAAATAAAAGTTGAATACATCAATAACTACAACAGGACCGAAGAAGCGCAAAGCAACTTTAATGTCCAACATATGCCTTTAATCAAATCCAGGCTCACAAATATGAGGCTCTCTCTTTAGAGTGTTACAAAGTTCCAAAGGTTTTCAAGGAAACCCAGACAATGCTTACACTCTAAGCAATTAGAGTAGTGCAAGTGTGCAATTACCAGCCCTAAGGCATCCAAGTTCAGAGGAGACTCCAGGGTCCCTAAGCATGGCTTACCAGAGGAGGGTAGGACTAAAAGAAATAAGAATAAGTGTAAAACTGAGTAATTAGAGGAAGACCAATGTAAGAGGTGGTCATACTTAGCCATGAATTAAGACTGACACACCCCTAACCTCTTACATGGTTTAACAAGCAAGAGCAGACTTGAAAATAAGTCAGACTATGGCATGTATGGTGATTAGGACACCAACATGCCTTTGTCAAGGCTCAAACACATAATATAACTGATGGGGAATGGGATTACTTTGAGTATAAGTTATTAGAAACCTTAGTTCTAAACTAGGAGTGGCAATGAGGTGCCACCCTAATCCTGAACACACTCATCTACAAACAGCGGCTAAGGGAAAAGGGAATCACATAAGAATTCTTGGAAAACACAAAACTAAATTAAAGGATTCAGGGGAAAGTGGTGTACAGGAACTCAAACAATAATAATGAACAATAAACAAGCAAGGGGAAGGGGAAAGGGTTTAAACATACTAAAACTTAAATGAAATACTGAACATAAACAGACAAGGGAAAGGGAAGAAGGATTAACATGTTGAACCTAAACATAACAGACAAGGGGAAGGGGGAAGGGGATTAAACATGCTAAAAACTTAAACTGAAATACACAAGCAGACAAGGGAAAGGGGAAAAGGGGTTAAGCATGCAATTAACTCAACAGAACATCAACGGGCAAAAGAACAGGATTAAGTAAACATGTTGTTTAGAGACTCGTAGTGTAAACTAAGAGCCTACCAGTTGCAAACTAGAGTCACAAACAAAGATGGATCCTTATAGCTAGCCTTGGCTTTCAGCCGGCCAACTCTAGCAATATAGCAAGTAGAAGAGAAGATTATAGAAGAGAAGAGGGAGATATTTAGTGAGTGAACTTAGAGAGTATTCGTGCATCAGTGTGTGTTGAAGTGAGAAAAGGTGAAGGCCTTTTATAGTTTGAAAAGATGCAGCAATAAGGCAAGAAAATATCTATCAGTATCAATCACAAATAATTAAGGAGAAGGTTTCCTTTAATTAAGGAACCAGCTTGAGGTAAATAAACTTAGTTTATTTTTGGAAAGAAAATAAAGTACCAATCACAGAATATAGGGCAAATACGTGTAAGAAGTTTTGAAAAACACACGGGTAAACACATAAGGCAGGACCATTACCTAGAAAATCAAGGGATTATAGATACTAGCTTTTTTGAACTCAGTCAGAAAATAGGTCTCAATTAGAGAATCAAACAAACTGTACAAAATCAATTTTCTCAAATTAGGGTTGTTCAGAAAAGGGGAAATGTAATAATATAAAAAGATACATAGATTTGAGCATGCATAAACTGGAAGTAGTAGAATAACATGTAGCAGAAACACACAAGAGAGAATTTGAGGCACCTAGGGTTTCACAGAGAGAAAATGGAAACCCCCCTTAAATCTTAGAGTTTCCATTACAAATAGAGCATAAAGAATATCACGAATGAAGATGAACAAAAAGTAGAACAGCATGATGGAAAGCATAGAACACATTAACTCGAAACCCTAGAAAACAAACAGTAAAGCAAAACGCTTTAGAGCCACAGTAGAAAATACTCAAAATCAAATTAGGAACTAGAGTAGAACACACAGTAGAGCAAATAAAGCGAAGAAATCAAGGAAATCAGAGAAATCATGGGAACCCTAAATTTTAAAAGACGAACTGTTTGAAAACAAAACAGGTGAAAAAAAGGCGAGAAATACTAAATTTTTAGAAAATAACTAGAGCTTAGAGAAGATCGTAAAAATAAACACAGAGAAGAACCTCAAGAAATTAGGGTTTCTGAGAAAGGTCTCGAAGGATCGAGAAAAGCCTGGAATGGACTCGTCGGACTCGGCAAAGAACCCATAGCCTTAGGGCTTGCTGGAAAAGGCTGGACACGGTTGTAGATCTTCTAATCGGAGGACCACTTGTTTGATAATCCTTGAGACGGGACTCCCAACTCCGACCCAAGGACCAGGAGAGGTGAGGAGTGACGGATACAGACGTTTGAGGGCTTGAACGGCCATGGATGCCGATGAATCGGAGTTGGAACAAACTAGGGTTCGAGGAAAGCTAGAGAGCATTTGGGGGCAAAAGGGGGATACAAGGGCGGTTGGTTTGGGAAATGGTTAGGGTTAGGGGGTATTTGGGGTTTATATTATGGTAGGTTTGACATGGGCTGTTGATCTGAGTGATCAACGATCACGATTAAAAGAGAGCTGGGGCGTCAGGGTCGGGTAACTTCTGCAATTGGGTTGTGTAATTGGGGCTTAAATTGGGCTGAAATTTGCCTACAATTGAAATTAAAAGGGGCCATGATTTAAATAGCCAAGTTCTCCTTAATTGATTTTTTATAAACTAGTAAATGGCATTGTAAAAATCCAATTAAAATGCTGAGTTAATAAAATACGTATAAGTATCAATTAAAATTATTAAGAACAATGTTGTAGCTAAATACTCGTCGAATTGAGAAATAGGCTACAATTGCAATTTAACGCGATTTTAATTTAGAAATATCTAATGACTTTGTAAAATTATATAAAAAATTCTATAAATTATTATTTTTATGTAAAGAGAGAATAAAATAAATTACTTATTAAAATAACAATATTTGAGACTAAATATTGGATGATTTTATAGTACAAAACAAGTCGTAAATTTGTTTTACAATACTTGAAAAAATGCAGAAAAATACCAAACTTTTTGTGGATGCTTATATATATGCTATTTTGGGAATATTTTGAGTATAAAAAAATACATGGAAAAAATTGGGTATCAACATGGCCTAGACCTACTTTAGCTATAGAGATTTGGAGCTTCTTGGGTTTGGTGGGTTATTATTGCTAGTTCGTGGAGGAATTTTCATCTATCGTAGCCCCATTGACTAGATTAACCCAAAAGGATGCCCATTCATATGGTCTGATGAGTGTGAGTTGACCTTTCAGAATCTCAAGAAAACTTTAACTACAACTTCAGTGTTGGTGTTTCCTACAGTTTCGGGGTCTTACACTGTGCATTTTGATGCATCACGTATTAGGCTTTGCACGATGTTGATTTAAGACGGTAGGGTGGTTGCTTACACGTATCAGCAACTAAAGGTTTGAGAAGAACAATTCTATTCATGACTTAGACTTGGTAGCTATTGTTCATATATTAAAGATTTAGAGGCATTACCTCTAAGACATGTCATGTGAGGTATTCACAGATCACTGGAATCGATTACACTTGTTTAAGTAAAAGGATATAAATTTGAGGCATGGAGGTAGCTGGAGCTATTAAAAGACTATGGCATTACCATTTTGTACCATCTTAAGAAGGCAAATATGGTGGCTAAGCCTTGAGCAGAAAGGCTGATAGTATGGGTAGCCTTGTATATATTCCAGTTGGTGAGAGACTGCTAGCATCAGATGATCAAGCATTGGCCAATTAGCTCGTGAGGTTAGATGTTTCAGAGCCTAGCGGGGTTCTTGGTTTTGTGTTTTCTCGGTCTTCTTTGCATGAGCGCATTAGAGAGCGCCAGTATTATAACCCTCTTTTTTTGTTCTCTAGGACATGGCGCAACACGAAGATTCCAAGGAGGTTTATATTGGAGATGATGGGGTGTTGCAAATGCAGGGCCAAATTTGTATACCCAATGTGGATGGGATGCCTGAGTTGATTCTTGAGGAGGCATATAATTTATGGTATTTCATTCATCCTGGTGCTACCAAGATGTATCAGGATTTAAGATAGCATTATTGGTGGAGAAAAATATGGTAATGCATATAGCTTAGTATTTGAACTACTAGCAGTTGAAGTACGAGCATCAGAAGCCTGTCGGGTTTGCTTCAAAGACTTAAGATTCCCAAGTGGAAGTGGGAGCGTATTACTATGGATTTCATTGTTGAGCTCCCACGGACTTTGAAGAAATTTGATGCAGTATAGGTCATTGTAGATAGGTTGACCAAGTCGGTGCATTTCATTCCAATGGTGGCTACCTATTCTTTAGAGTAGCTGGCTCAGATCTATATTCGAGAGATTGTTCGTCTTCACGGTGTGCTGGTGTCTATTTTCTTCAATTGAGGCACATATCTCACATCACATTTTTGAAAACCTGTACAATAGGAGTTAGGTACGCGAGTTGAGTTTAGCAAGATGTTCACCCCCAAACAGACGGACAATTTGAGCACAACATTTAGATCTTGGAGGACATGCTACATGCCTATATAGATTTTGGGAGTTCTTGGGATCTGATCTTACCGCTTGCAAAGTTTGCATACAATAACTGCTACCCATCGAGTACTCAGATGGCTCCTTATGAGGCCTTATATGGGAGGCAGTATTGTTCTCTAGTTGATTGGTTTGCGCCGCGAGAGGCTAGGCTGTTGGGAATTGATTTGGTTCGGCCATGGAGAAAGTCAAGTTGATTTAGGACCGACTTTGTACAGCCCAGTCTAGGTAGAAGAGTTATGCTGATCGGATGGTTTGTGATGTAGCATTTATGATGGGGGAGAGGATTTGTCTGATGGTTTCACTCATGAAGGGTGTGATGAGGTTCGGGAAGAAGGTTAATTTGATCCCTAGCTATATCAGTCCCTTTGATATCCTTGAGAGAGTTGGTAAGGTGGCCTACAGACTTCCATTGTCACCCAGATTATGGGCAGTTCACCTAGTATTCTATGTTTTCATGCTCCGGAAGTATCACGGTGATCTCTCCTATGTATTATATTTCAACTCAGTCCAATTGGATAAGGATTTGACTTATAAGGAGGAGTCAGTGTCTATTCTATCCCCACATGTCTTAAAGTTGATGTCTAAGAGTTATCCTTCCGTTAGAGTGTAGTGGATAGGTTAGTCGATTGAGGAAGCTACGTAGGAGTCCAAGTACAATATGCGGAGTAGATACCCACACTTTTCACCAGTCCTATTACTTTTCTATGACTTTTTGAAGACGAACGTTTCTTCTAGAGGGGGAATGTGATGACCCGATAGGTCGTTTTGACTACTAGCCCTTATTTCCTTGTTTCAGAAATTATTTGCTCCATTTGATATTTTTTGATTTGCGTGCGCAATTCGTATCTTTTTCGGAAAGATTTTATGTGGAAATTTGAAGAAAACATAATTTTTGGCTGTAAAAACAACCTGGGTTGAGTATAGTCAATATTTTGTGTAAATAACCCCAAACCGGTATGTTTACAATCTAGATGGGTTCGCATCATTATTTTGGACTTTGTAGTTTGTCCGAAATTGAATTCGGAAGTCCGTAACTTTATTTGACTTGTTTTGTCGAAAGTTAGAAACTTGAAAGTTTAAATATTTTCCTAGGTTCGACAGTAGGTTGAATTTGTGGATATCGGGTTCAAATTTTGATTGCAAGACTTGGTATAGGTCTGTTTTATCATTTGGAACTTATTTGCAAAATTTGGTGCAAATCGGAGTTGGTTTGATAACTTTCAGACACTAAGTTGTGATTTTTGAAGTTCTCGAGTTTTCTTTGAAATTTCATGCATTTTGACATGTGATTCGTAGTTCTAGCAATTTTTTTTATTTTGGTAGCACGAGCGAGTTCATATGATGTTATTACACTTGCATGCATGTTTGGTTTGGAGTATGAGGGGCTAAGGTTATTTTTTAATAGGTTACGGACCTTTTCAGATTTAGGAGATTGTAGGATTTGAGTAGTTTCTGGTGTTTGGTGTTATATGCTTCACGGTCACAAAGGGAAAACTTGGGCTATGGTGGAATTATTCTTCACGATCGCGGGGACATGGTCGTGAATTTGAAATGGTGGGGGCTTATCGTTCGCGAGCACGACCGTTCTCTAACGAATGCGTAGGATTATGGGATTCTAGGAGGAAATTTGTTTGTTACTCTTCGCGAACGCGTTCCTTGGCTCGCGAACATGAAGGCAGAGGGGAGTAAGCCTTCGTGAATATGAATATTGTCTTGCGAACACGAAGGCCTTTGGATGATATGCTACGTGATTGCACCAAGTGCATCGCGAAGAACACCAGATGCCCAGTGATTAAAACATTCCAAAGAGATTTTATTCATTTTTCACCATTTTCAGGTTTGAGCCCGACCTAGAGGAAATTTTGAAAAGGTTTTTCATCCCAACTTAATTGGTACCAGATTTTAACTTGTTTCATTCTATTTTCATAAACACCCATTGATTTTAAACTTTAATATATGGGTGTGCATTTGAATCGGTTTATCAATAAATTGAATCGATTATTTGTTATCGAAATCAAAACATCAAAATCGAAAAAATCAAAACCTTATTGAAACGATAACGATAAGGATATTTACAAATCGATAATCGATAAGTATTATCGATAATGGTTAAAATCGAATCGATAAATTGAATGCACACCCCTAGACTGTAGACACTTGTAAAATGAATAATTACCTATTTGTGTAGATTAATATAACATGCAGAATGTATATATATTCTGCTACTATTTTGAAAATGGATATACAATATCATTTTCCCTTACCCTATTATTTCATCTACCACATTTAAAGAATGATCATATTTAAAGATCAAGGGAATGAAGTTCCAATTATTTGGAAATAAAATTAGTCGTGGTGACGTATTTTGTCTTGTTTTGTTTTTTATACCGTTGGAGTGTTGGTGACATACATTTGATCCCTTACTTTAGTTTTGTTGCATGTGCTTGTTGATACAATCTTTATGTTATAAATGGTGTTCTTTTTATTTTAGCTTCATTTTGTCCATATAAGTTAGGCGCATTTATAGAGATATACTTTCCATGGAATCCCGCAAATTTTCTTATTTGTGTAATTGATAGCCGAATCGATAAGCCCCCAAAATTGATAAATTAAAATCGAAAAAAATCGAAACCTTATTGAAACTATAACGATAAGCATATGTACAAATAGATAATCGATATGTAATTATCGATAAGGGTCAAAATCGAATCGATAAATCGAATGCACACCCCTACTTTAATATAGGATTTTTATGGTAAAATTAAGACTTTAGGAAGAAATTTGTAATTTTGTAAAATTGAGGTTTAAACCTCAAATTGAGGTCGGATTTCAAAACTAATCGCATAATCACGCTCAGAATGAATGGGTGATTGGGTATTGGTCCGAATCTCGGATTCTGACCAAGTGGGTCCGGGTTGACTTTTCAAAGATTGATTCTTTTTACTCATGGGTAGTTTCTAAAGCCTACTTTGAATTATTTCGACTATATTTGGATAGATTTGATTGGTTTGAAGGTTAATTCTAGGGGAAAAGCCGCAGTTGAGCATTGATTAAGTTGCAGAGTAAGGTAAGTGTCGTGGTTAATTTTAACTTGAGGTATTAGTACTTATTTGCTACGTGTATTATATGTTGGGACAGCGTATATGTGAGGTGACGAGTACATATGCATTGTCATTGGGTTAAAACATGCGGGTGAGAATTGTTTCTTTGTATTATACTGCTTCATTGACTATGTCCATGCTTAGGTTTGATTATTACTTTTAAATTATTCACCTCATATTTATTATTTAACTTTGGGTCCCATATATATATATATATATATATATATATATATATATATACATATATATATATATATATAAATATATATATATATATATATATATATATATATATATATATTTAGATATATATATATATATATATATATATATATATATATATATACTATTAAAACATCTGAGTGCCTCTGGGGGCGATTGGCATGAAATGCATGATACATCCCTGTTTACATTACTATTCTTGCTTATACTTTCCTGCCTTACATGCTCGATACTTTATTCGTACCGGCGTCTCTTTTATTTTATGGACTCTGCATGTTGTGCTGAAGGTCCTGATAGACAGGTAGATGAATCTCCCTCACCATGGTACACTACCCAGTTCAGTGGCTATTAGCGAGTTCCCTTCTCCGAACTTTCCATGGTCTTGGTATGCATTTTTTTTATAAACATTATGGGTATTTGAGAGCCCTTTTCCAACAATGTTGCAACACTTATGTTCCTTTAGAGACTCATCGACATGTGTTGACTCATGTATAGTTTGGATAACCTTGTCAACTGATTTTGTTGTATAGTCTCTCATGGTAGCTTGTTGGCTTGTATATTATATATAGCTTCATGACAGCCTTGTCTGCCCATATTATATATGTTTATGCTATTATCTATCATTGTTGGTTGTTTAGGAATTATGTCTACCATTTATGTTGATCTTGTCGGTCCTTATGGATAATACGAAAGGTTAGATAAAATTTACTTTGGTGCTCGGCAGGTATGATCCATGTGCTAGTCATGGCCCTCCAGTCTGGGTCGTGACAGACTATATCTCAAGGTCTAAAGTATGATTCACATATGTTGCTCGTGCCCTATCGACTGCGCGAGTAAACCAAAATATCATCAATGAAGACGATCACAAAAGAACCCAAATAGGGCTTGAATAGTCGAATCATCAAATCCATAGGAGCTGTTGGGGAATTTTTCAAGCCAAATAACATCACTAAGAACTCATAATGACCATATCTACTCTGAAAAGCTGTCTTAGGGACATCTGATGCCCTAATCTTCAACTAATGGTAGTCAAATCTCAAATCAATCTTCGAAACACTTTGGCAACCTGAAGTTGATCAAATAAGTATCAATCTTTAATAAAGGATACTTGTTCTTGATAGTGGATTTGTTCAACTGCTGATAATCTACGCACATCCTCATCGAGCCAACCTTTTTCTTCACAAACAACACTAGCGTCCCAGGGCCAGACACTAGGTATAATGAATCCCTTATCATGCAAGTCCTGCAACTACTAGTTAGTTCTTTTAGCAAAGATGGGGCCATACGGTATGGTGGAATAAAAATGGGCTGATTGCCCAAAGCTGATTCAATATAAAAGTCGATATCTCTATCGGGTGGCATCCCCAGCAAATATGCAAGAAGCACCTCTGGAAACTCGCGCATAACTAGTACTAAATCCATGGAAGGAACCTCTGCACTAGGATCACAGATATAGGCCAAATATGCTGGACATACTTTCTCGATCATATGTTGAGCCTCCATATAAAACATAACTCTGCTAGTAGAATGGCCAAGAGTCCCTCTCCAATTTAATCGAGGCAACCCCGGCATGGATAAAGTCACGAAATTAGCATGACAATAAAAAATAGCGTGATGAGGTCATAACCAATCCATGCCCAAAATAACATCAAAGTCCTTCATATCAAGAAGTAGGAGATCTAAATTAGTCTTAAGTCTCCCCATAGAAACCACACATCGATAAACACGATCTACAACAATAAAATCTCCCACAGGCGTTGACACATAGACAAGAGCACTCAAAGAAACACGAGGTAAAACCAGATATGAAGTAAAATAGGATGACACATATGAATAAGTAGAGTCCAGATCAAATAGAACTAAGCCATCCTTATGGAAAACTGGAACAATACTTGTGATGAGGGAATCAGATGACTGTGCCTCAAGTCTAGCTGGAAATGCATAAAAATAGGGCTGGGCTCCACTACTCTGACCTCCGCCTCTCGGACAACCTCTAGTTGGCTTGCATGACCTCCATCTCTAATGGTCTGACCTTTACCTCTAGCAGCTTGACTCTCACCTCTAGTTGGCTGAGCGGGCAGTGGAGCAACCGGTGCCCCCTTGTGACCAAGGGCAAAATCCCGCGACGTGCCTCGGATATCCATAAGTATAATAAGTCACCGACTGCAGGGACTGTTGACTCTAGAACTAACCTCAATGACATGGATAACAGCTCTGATAACTCTAGATCAGAGAAGCACTAATAGGAGCTGAAGGTTTGTTGTAGGCTAACTGCTTAGGATGAGACCCATAAGAACCATGACTATCCGAAGCACTGTGGGGTTCCTATAGCGCTAATTGAATCAGCTTGGGAGGATGGCCTCTATCAAAACCCCTGCCTCCAGATGAAGCATCCTAAAACCACCAAAATTGCGAGGCCTCATTTTAGATACCGCCTCCCTACCCTAACCACAAATCATCTCAATCGGTCAAGCAATATCTACTACCCTATGGAAAGAAATATCATCTCCGATCTCTTTAGCCATTTGTAGCTGTTGGGAGCAAACACACACACAAGTATACATGGTTGTCAAGTAATAAAGTGACTCGAAAGTCGGATGTTGAACCCACATAGACTTAGGTTAATTGTTAAGTAAGCAAACTAAAATCAATTAATTGTCTAAGATAATCATGAGTGATGTTCTTCTATTAGTCTACTATTGCAGAAATTAAACAAATACCAACTAATTTAACAAGAATGCAAATAGGTATAATGAGACATTAATTCAGAGGAGATGAAGATTAAAGGATTGTGGTTGGTTTAAAATCTTATTAAGTTTAATAATCATATTTGTTAATCCGAATTATCTATGGTTGCTAGTTGACCAGATTGTTATATGAATAATATGTTCCTACAATACTATCCATCTATCCATAATATATCAATCCTATGTTACTATGGTATTGAATCTATCATGAACGAATATAATATGGCATTCGACTAACCAAGACTGTTAGGTATATTCCTACCCTAGCCGCACAAATTTTCCTAGAGCCGCGGATTCAGAAACGTCTTTAATTCTACTCTAATCCAAATATGGATTTCCCAAGCATAACATAGATAGTAGGGTGAATTGGTAGCTACAATAATTCATAAGTTAAAACTGGAATTAAACAAATAACCACAAGATGATAATATAAATTAACAGAAATATAATTAATAAACGTTAATAATCATATCAACCACAACCCTAGAACTAGAGTGCTTAGCCACTCATGTTCGTAGTAATAATTTTCCAAGTGTTTTGCATAAACAAATTACAAAGAAAAGAAAAAATAATGAAGAACGCAATGAAATTTTCCTCCAAAGAATGCTCCAAACACCTTCTCCCTTCCAAAATATTCTCCCTAGTTCTAAGATGTGTCAAAAAACCTCAAAATAACATTTTTACGCATATATATACTACGTAGGGTCGGCCAGAGATGAAAAACCTTTTCCTTTGCGAAATAGGATTTTGTATAATTTGAAGATGCGCGCCGCACGGGCCAACGCTCCTTGCGGTGAGGTCGTGGATTTTATCAGGAACCTTGCAGTTTCGAGGCAAGAGCAAAATAAGCATCCGTGGCGCGCTACGCGCCAGCCTAGGCACCGGGGCTTTGGGAATTTGGAAAAATGTAAACATGAAAGTTATAGCCCTTTTCAATGTCTTTCTAACAATATATTGTGGAGACCAAACGGATCTCTGAGCAAAATATTGTATGAATTTTACTGGACAATGCGCAGTATGCCTGCTTGATTCTTCTTTTCATTCTTAAAGTTTACTATCATTCGTTGATTCCCGTACGCGATCCCAGCTTAATTCTTTGGATTTTACTCAGACTTCAAAGCTCCATAATAGCTTGAAGTCATTCCATAACATCTACATAGATCGGATCACTTCTACAAGGTATAAAATACACATTTAGTGCAAAACACTAGCGATTAAAGCTCAAACTCAATTATAGTGCAGTAAATTAGAGTGTAATAAGCGACTAAAATATGTAATTATATCCTATCATTAGTATCCTGATACCAAAATTAAGTCCATAAATGAATCTCCTCCCTCTCTCCCTCTCAGTAAGAAGTGAGAAAACAACATGACGAGATAAATTCATAAATCTGGTCTCATACTCGTAATAGTCATGCTACCCTGCTGAAGGTGCTCAAACTGCATGTGGCACTCCTCTATCAAAATGAAAGGAATGAACTCCTCCAAGATCAACTGCAAAAATTTGATCTCAAGTGTGTGGCGAAGATCCTGCTGGTCTGCTCCGCACATAATCCCGCCACCATCTTTTGGCCGAACAAGTCATATGAAACACTACAAAGTCAACTCCATTGGACTCCACAATTCTCATATTGCGCTACACCTCGCGGCAATGGTCAATGAAATATTGTGGGTCCTTAGAAGGTCTACCACCAAAGCAAATAGGAAATAACTTTATGAACTTGTCCAATCTCATCAATCACTAGGAAGATACCGCGGGCCTCTCCCCGGCTTGTGTAGCAATAACAGGATGGACTACCCCCATTGCTGCAACCGTCGAAGTTTGATATAAGGGAGTCATCTTCTCCGGAGTATGAGTAGTGGGAGTCTGTGCTCATCCCCTGTCCTGAGAGACAGTAGGTGCCATAGGGAATACTAAAGACTAGGCCACACTCTCTATAAGGCCCACCAAATGGACTAGAGCGTCATGAAGTATGGGATTGGCTATGAATCCCTCCGGACCTGAGCGGGTCCGACTGATGTGGTCTGAACTGGGATCTCCTCCTCATGGTCAATCTGAGGATTCGCAGTGGGTGTTGTTGCACGTGCTCTAGGGTGAGATTTGCCTTTGCCTCGACCCCTACCTCGAGCCTGGCCCCTACCCCTGGTAATGGCTGCAACATTAAATTAATATCTACTTGCTAGGCAAGTCGGTGTCATTAAATTAATTAACCAGTCTTTAACAATTAACACAAAGTAATGAAATTTAATGATTAATAAATTCAGAATTTAACACATTGTTAACGAAAATAATGCGATGCTAACTACTCCAAGAAATCCGGAGTCACAAGTACATGAGACACTAGAATACTACAAATATGGTCTGAAACAAGCTACAATTATTTGAGACTAGTAAATAGTAAAATAGATAAAGAAGGGGACTTACGGGGCTGCGGATGTTGTGCAACTGTACGTGAAGACTTCAATACAGCTAAATCCAAGCACAAGCACCACTAAATGTCGATGGCATCAACACCAGTATTTGCACAAGAAGTGCAGAAGTGTAGCATGAGTACAACCATCCTATTGTACTCCGTAAGTGTCGAGTCTAACCCTGATAAGATAATGGCGGGGCTATGACAAGACACATATATAAATCATATATAAATGTATACATAAAGCAACAAAGATATCAAGTAGGACAGTTAAAATGTTATTTGGGAGGGGGCTTGTAGAATGGGGAGTACGATAAGAACAACAACCAAATCAAGGCTCAACCACGACTTTTTCTTATATTATTAGCCTCCAACCCAATCAAATCTAGACTAATATAGTTCAAATAATTTAAAATAGGCTTTAGAAACTACTCACGAGTGAAAAAAATTCAATCTTTAATAATTTTGGAAAAATTCAACCCCGATGCCTCTTGGTCAAAACCCGAGATTCGAACCAAAACCCAATTACCCATTCACCCCCGAGTCTGGTTCTGTGATTTATTTCAAAATCCGACCTTAATTTGAGGTCCAAATTATAATTGTATAAATCCCTAATTTCTACCATGCAAATTCCTAGATTAAAGATTAAAATCACAACCAAACATCTGAATCCTATCAAACCAACTCCGATTTGCACCAAGTTTTGGAGAAAAGTTTCAAATAGCAAAATGGACATATACCAAGTTTCAAAACTAAAATTCGAACCGGATAGCCATGAAGTCAACCTACGGTCAAACCTGGAAAATTTCAGAACATTCAAATTGCTAACTTCAGGCAAAATAATTCGAATCAACCTAGGGACCTTCGAATTCAATGCCGAGCATACTTCCAAGTCCAAAATTACAATACGGACCTACTAGAACTGTCAAAATACCGATCGGGGGTTGTTTACATAAAATGTTGACCATAATCATCTCAAGCTATTTTTAATGAAAAAAATTATCGTTTCTTCAAATCTTTACGTAAAAACTTGACGAAAAAAGATACTGATTGCGCACGCAAATCAAAAAAATATCAAATGGAGCTAATAAAGGTCTCGAAACACAAAATTAAGGGTAGTACTCAAAATTACCTTCGGATCGTCACAGATATCAGGCTCCTAGTGAAAGAGAAAGAAATTCTAAAAGTAAAGTGAAAAGATTAGATTTGGTATTTATTATTTTAATTAATGTATTATGTAATTCACGTATTTTTATTTTGTATTTTATGGTGCATAAAATAATACATAAATTTTTTCATTAACTTATACAGAAATTATGCATGAAGAACAAAGATACTAACAAAACATGGTATATGTTGTGTTCAATTTCATACCGAAATTGGTTTTTCTTGACCAAACAATGTATTAAATTATAACTTGGTTATTATACATGGATTAACCCTCCTAAAACAGGAACCAAACGGTACCTTACAGTCTCACATTTTTGTTTCACTAAAATACTAAATAAATAGCGCAGCTTCCTGGGACCGAGGACTGTTTGATCCGCATCTAAAAAGAGGATAATAATAAAGTGACAGAAGAGGGAACGAGAAAGACCCGAATGCGAAAGAAAGCCCTAACCCGAAGAACACTTCTCGAGCAACGAATCATATCCATATGCACGTAGCAACCAATTTCTAATCAATCTAACTGAAGCCATGGCTGGCAGAGAAGTTCGAGAATACACCAATCTCACCGATCCTAAAGGTATTTTCCCACAACTGGAAATACGCATTTGGTTGTAACTAGGTTTTTGGTATTCGTTTACTTTTTAGGGTTAACTTGTAAATGCAAATAAATTTTGCAGATAAGAAATTCGGGAAAGGAAAGGGAGACAGGATAGATGACGAGGAAATCACTTTCCAACGCATGGTTTCAAAGGTTAGCGAATCTAACACGCACCTCTAGAATTTAATCAGGAGCCAACACATTTTGCTTCTGATTTGACTTACTTCTACTTTTAGAAATTTTGAGCCCACATTCCACTATAGCACTTGAATGTTTCTGTTGAGTTGTGTGAACCACCTCATTTTAAAGCTTAAACTGTTAATCATGTCGAATTGGTGCTTCATTTAGAAACTTAAGCTGTTTGGAATTTATTTCTTTAATTTAAGTTACATACAGTTCCAATATAATGAACTTTTTACACCATTAGTGTAGTTCAACTTATCAACAACAACAACTACCCACTAAAATCCCACATAGTGGGGTCTGGGAAGGTTAGTATGTACGCACACCTTATCCCTGCCCCGATAGGGCAAAGAGGCTGTTTTCGATAGACCCTCGGCTCAGAAAGTCGGAAATGGTAGTTCAACTTATCAATTACCATTTATTCCGGGTTATCAATGCTAATATTGAATAGAATTACTTGCAATTATTTTTTAAGTGACTTGATTGTTTAATTTTTTACACCGTTAGTTAATAGTATTTAAATAGTCCTGCAACATTATAATTCGAGCATAGCATATCATTCAATTTTCTTCATGCCTATAATTTTGGAAGACTTTATTAAGGCTGAATTTTTTTGCTGACATTTATTATCTCATAAACTCATTTGGCCATTAGCTGTATATGCTGTTTCATCCGCATTGTGAAATAGGTGATATCCAGGAGAAGATGTTTGTAGTAGATTGAGAACTATAGAGAATAATCACAATGGTTTAGTTAATTTAAAAAAAGTATCCTGTTTGGGACCACATGTTATCAACCATAATCTGATATTTGAAGGGATTATCCATGAATTTGTCTATTTGCTTGAATCGGCAAGACTTTCTTACAATTTTTTTGTCTGATGGAACTGTTAATAATTTACTTCCGCAAGGCCAAACTAGGATTTGCTTTCTCTCAAGTATGGTTGCTCCTGGGGCAAGAGCACTCCACTCCAACTACTAGGCAAGAAAATTTGTCTCAGCCTAAGTGATTTCTTCACATCTGACTCAGAGTTCTTTTTTTGGGTTGGGGGGGGGGGGGGTGTACCATGTCTAAGAAATAAAAATTTGTCTTCCTCATGTCCTAGCTATCAAAAGAAAAAGAAGAAATTAACTTCCCCTTTTTGAATTCTGAATGTGTTGAGAAAATTGACCGAGCTTGCGACCTCTCCGGTTTTTTATTCCTTATTTTCTTGCCAATAAGGGCTCTTGTAACTGCTCTTTTTATTTGCTACCCTATCCTTCGTCTTTATTCTACTGATCATTAAGTGACAGGAATGTTCTGTTAGGCTTTTAGGGAACTTATAGAAGTTGTTTTGATTAGAAGAGGGCTTCTTTTACTCAATGGGAGACTCTACTGGTAAAAGAACCAACAACAAACACAATTAAGCCTCAATCGCCATCTAGTTGAGGTCAATTATATGAATCCTCACTATTCATCAATGATGAAGACAACAACAACCCACTAGAATCTCATAGTGGGTTCTGTGTACATTTTACATCAGCAATTACATGGGAAGGCCAAAATATGAAAGATAGTAAAAAAATGTGGAACACGGCAAAAACTACTAGCAGTCCTAGACAAAACACTATCACACTAGCCACCGTAGCGAGAAGAAACGCTGGACTATCCCCTAACCTACAACGCTAATGCTCGACCTCCACACCTTCCTATCAAGGGTCATGTCCTCGAAAATCTGAAATCGCACCATGTCCCGCCTGATCACCTCGCTCCGGTACTTCTTAGGCCACCCTCTACCTCTTCTCATACCTTCCAGAGCCAACCGCTCACCCCTCCTAACTGGAGCATTTAGGCTCCCCCTCTGCACGTACCCAAACCATCTAAGCCTCGCTTCCGGCATCTTGTCATCCACGTGAACCACACCCATATCCTCATTCATAATCTTATCCATCTTTGTATGCCCGCACATCCATCTCAACATCTTCATTTCTGTTACTTTCATCTTCGGGATATGTGAAATCTTGACTGGCCAACACTCAGCTCCATATAACTAGATGCTAACCTTCATTTCATCCACCCCGACCCGATACGGTGTGTGACATTTATGTTGATCTCCCCATCTCCCTGGATAATAGACCATACGTACTTGAAACTCTCTCCTTGTGAGTCAAACCTCACTTCCACATCTGCATCTCGGACACGTCCCTGAAGTTGCATTCTAAATATTCCGTCTTGGTCCTACTCAACTTGAAACCTTTAAACTCCAGGGCTTGCCTCCATTCCTTCAGTCTCTCGTTAACACCGCCTCGCTTCTCATCAATCCGAACTATATCATCAGCGAACAGTACACACCAAGGCACATCCCCTTGAATATGGTGTCAGTGCTTCCATCGCCGCAGCAAATAAGAACGGGTTGAGTGCAGATCCTTGGTGTAACCCCATAACCACCGGAAAAGGCTCCGAGTCACCTCCCACAGTCCTAACCCGAGTCTTATCTCCATCATACATATCTTATATCGCCCTAATATAAGCTACCGGTTATGTTGCTTGGACTCTCCAAAAATGTCATCGGGTACGTGTCGGATCCTCAAAAGTAGTGTATTTTTGGAGGATCCAACAAGTGTGCGGCTGCATTTTGGAGAGTCCGAGCAACATAGGCTACCGGTATCTTTCACCTCCGGATATCTCCTAAGAATGTTCCTAGGGACCTTGTCATACACCTTCTCTAGGTCAATAATCACCATATGCAATCATGAATGATGAAGATTTATCATAAATCAACATATTTTACGCTGGTTGTGAACCTACTACCATCCTCCTCCTTTATGAGGGTGTACGACCGACAAAGTGAGCAAGCTCACATCAACGGAGCTACTACTGTAAAGGAATCCTATCCAATAAATAGACTTAAACAGCTATCGTGGACCAAAATAAGGGAAATATGCAGTCCATCTATTAGGATTTAAATAGGAGGTCTTTGCAGTATATTTAGTTATAGTCTTAGAAAACGGGTTTAACACTACTAAAAGAAAAGTTTGATGGTTGTGATTTATGTTAAGATATTCCAGAAAAGCGTGTAATCTCACGTTATTTCAGGACCAGATCATGTTTAAAATATGCCTCAGAATACCCCAGTTTCTTATAACATGCCCTGACAGGGATCTTGGCTTTTCCTACTGGGTGCTTGATATGTTCAGATGCAAGATGTTGCTGGGGAACGTGGAGGCTACCTTCATGGGAGAGGCGGTACAGATTCTTGCTCAAAATAATTCCTCCCCTCTGTTTCGTCTTTGTACATCCATCCATCGACATAATGGAAGTGTGTAATAGTTTCCCGAGCCTTGTTTTTTTTTTTTGTAATGCAGCCCTGGACAGTGATGACTTGCTTTATCTAAAGGAGCAGATGGAAGCAGAGGAGGATGCTGAACGCCTTCTGAGACGTACCGAAAAACGTGCATTCCAAGCATTCAAGATATCCTTTTTGCTGGTTCTTCCTTTGATATTACCTCATTCGATTGTGTATCCCTTGTATGTTGACATTATATCATGACTGCAAGTGCTAATTGATGTCAAATGAGTTTCATTAATATGTATGATCATTATAAAGGCTGATCTGATGATTTATCCCATGAAGTTTAGCCTTGCCAGCAGAGAGGATAGGACACAGATAATCTATCAACCAAAAAAAAGGACAAATATACGTAAGGTTATTAAGTTGTAGTTAACCATTTCCATCTTCTGTGTTATTCTTAACCATATTAAACAAAGCTGTAGCTGATTCTTCACCAGCGTCAATTCCTCTGCCTCTTCGTGTTGAGCCCAAGCCAAAGAGTGGGATTAGGTATTGTTTTGCCTCTTTTACTGTTAGGCACTTTATTTCTCCGGTGTCCTCCCCCTTGTTATTTCCATCATTTTTTGTTGTTTGGTACTTGGTATTCTTCATAAATAATCAACGGGAGTTGATTAGATTAACATATTTGCTGGTCTTACGGTACAGGCAGCAAGATTTACTAAAAAGGGTTTTAGAAGTCAAACCTAAGAAGCAGAAAGTTTCTACCGCATCTGATGGGAGTAATTCCCCAGCAAGCACACAGGCTGCTCCAAGTAATAACACTGATTCTAATCAGGAGAAACAGAAAGAGACCCTGCCAGCTAGATCAACTGACATGGGAGATGAAAAAATTGCAGATAATGCAATGAAAAGCTTGCTAGTAGCATATGAGAGTTCAGATGAAGATTGATTTTGTACGGATTTGTTTTTGTATGATGCTTAGAGCGTAATGAACAAAACGAATTAGTAGTTGTTATGTGCCCATTCTGATCAAGGATCCTTCAATGCTCTCTGTTTGGCTAAAAAGTTATTTGAATACTTAAATAGCTTTAGAACAATCAAAAAGTAAAATGATATGTATTAATCAGAATCAAGAGTAATGTGATCTAGAGAATGTTAGATGATTGAGATTAGTGAGTATAATGCAAAAATCGAGATATAAGAGCAGTATGATGTATAACAGGCTTTTTGCACAAGAGAGAGAGAGTTATATATTTTCAGTTATGAAATACACATGAGTCTTTACAAAGCAGGAGGTCCCCTTTATATACTAAGGGACCTTCCTCGAAATAATACAAAGAAAGTACAAGAGTTGGTGGCCTTGATATGAGTGTCAGAGCTTGATGTGGCGTTGCAGCGAGTCAGTCACTCGGTCCGTTTATTGATTGGGGCTGGCCTTACTTGAGTCTACCATGATAAGGGCGCTTTCCTTGGTAAGGCCGTATGCGGACGGTACATGGACGTGTGGAACCAAATTTGCCCAATACAGATAGTCCCTCCGTTTATTGGGTCGCAGTCGAAGGAGTTTCCAATGAACGGACATACATGCTCGACGCCTACAGAAATTTGATCGTTCCTGTTGATACCCCTATAAAGGACGTGCTCATGTGTGAAGAGGTCAAGCCGTTGACATGTTACCCCCTTTTTGGAATTTCTTTTTAAGGTGACGTCATTGATTACATGCGTGATCATTACTTCTGCCCCCGAGGTGGTTCAGGTTATGACGTGACGTTTGGGTTTCCTGCGCCGATTTTTGAATCATGCCCTTTCGATTTCCGTGTACCTTTTCTTATAAATAGAGGAAGATTTGGACTGGGTTCATCTTTCGAACCTTTTCGAAGAGTATTTTCCCAATCTTTTCCTATCTTTTTCTGGTGCTCGCTGTGAAATTCTCATTCTAAGGAATCGAACTTGTGACCCGCAATACTTTTTTCTTATAACATTCACTATGGCTAAACGTCGACACGACGATACTAGGACCAGGGACGTTGCTTCACTAGGGCTTCGTCATCCTTGGACGGTGAGGAGGCTGAGGAAGTTTTTGTTCCTCTATCAACGACCAACTTGCTCCCACGCGATATGAGCAAAAGGAGCGGTTTTCTAAACAAGTGTAAACTCCCTCCTTGGGAGCATAGTGAGATGATGCTGTCCCACTTGACCTCTCTCAGGAAGTCGTACGATATTCCCAATTATGTTGGCATGGTCCCCGCGGAGCCAGACCATGTTAACGTGCCCAAGACCGGGTACTGTGCCTTCTACGAGTACGCCTTCCGAATTGGATACACCCTTCCGATTTACCCTTTAGCGGAAGAGCCGTGTCGCTGGTTTGGAGCATGCCCGGCCCAACTTACCCCGTACGCCTTGAAGGTATGCAGGGTATTATCCATCTACGCGGCGAAGGCCGAAAGAGAGGTGATCGTTCATCACCTTCTGCGAATGTTCAATACGGCTTTCATGAGAGGCTCGATGCTCCAGTTGAGGAGAAGGGGCAAGAAGAGCTTCGAGTCGCGGGTGGACGACAAGGCCAACCGTAAATTTTGAACGAGGTTTTTCTACGTACGTACCGAGCACTTTGTGTCCAACCCTGAAGAGTTTCCAGAGGTGTGGAATGACACATGTAAGTACTGCTGTGCGTGACGTTTACTATTTTGACCTTACTTTGCTGGTTGTCACTGTTGAAAGTTTTCCTTTTGTTTTCATGCAGTGGCAGCTCGCCCTCCTCGAAGGGTTGACGACATTAGGTCGTGGGTGCAAGCGCTGATACCGTTTGCAGAAGAGAGCCGTTCCTAGTCTAAATTCCTTTGGCTCTACGGCCCGGCAGGTAACGGTCTTACCTAATTCTCGTTATGGTTTGGGGGCTCCCATAATTTTCTTTCCCATCTCACATGTGTTTTGGCAGGTCGGGACGCTCTAAGAAGGCGAGGAAGAAGAAGTTGCAGAAGAAGAAGAAGACTGTGGCCGGCCCTTCTAGGACGGTACCTGATCCTGAGGAGGATCTGCTCTTCGTCGGCACGTCTAGGGGCAGAACTTCGCCCCCTTCAAGACAGAAGGGTACATTAGAAGCGGCCCCAGAGATAGCATCTGACGCCGTGATGGGGGTCGTACCTGAGATAACGCCCATGGAGGTGCCGATGGCTGTTCCTGAGATTGCCCCCGTAGGGACGCCTTCTACCGTGCCGACCCCCTCTGAGCCTGCTCTGCATCCCCCAGAGGGGGACCGTGAAGAGGAGGAGATGTTGGAGAGGAGGCAGCGTCGGATTCTTACTGGCAAGGCCGTGGTTACCCAGACGGGAAAGGCTATGCCATCCCGCCCTGAATCAAGGCCGGCTTTTATGGCAGAGGCTATTCGCTCAGGGAGGGCGGATCTTAGGAGGGAGGTCGCGCTGTGGAGAAGTGAAGACATGGACGTGGCGGGCTCGGGGGCAGCCACAGAGGGCGTGAACAGAGGAAGTGGGTCCTTGGACCGGGTGGAGATGATGGTCGGCCAATCTTCTCGCCGTATAGTGATCCCAAGTCACTATAATTTGTTGGAGAATTGTGAGGAGGCGGCCTCTAGTATGACACTCTTGTGCATCGGTGCCGAGCGTGCAACCCTGGCGGAGCTTAGTGATAAAGTCTTAGCCCAAAGGGTGGCAGGTGCGGCCTTACAGGTATGCCTTTGCCTTCCTTGATGACCTTTCTTTTTTGTAGAGTAACGATTTTCCGGTACTTATTTGGTTTCTTTTCCAGACTCTTGTCTTAGAGGTGGAGAGGGATCGGCACCGGAGAGAGAAGATGTCCAGATACAACATGCTGGCTCAGAAGTACAATAAGACGCGTGAGGCGCACCGGACCTCGGCCGATATGTACAAGCATGACCTCAACTTCAGGGTGGTTCGTGAGGGCTTAGTGGAGTCTGAGGTACAATTGAAGAAAAGAGTGGCCGAGTTGGAAAAGGTTGATGAACAGCTCATGGCCGCTGTTGCTCGGGCCGCGGAGATGGAGGTACTTATCCAGGCCAAGGACGAAGAGCTGTAGCTTGGTCGTGTTGTGGTGGAGGAGGCGGCAGAATTGTGCACCCGGGTTGCAGCTCTAATAGAGGAACTCAATGCCACGAAGGCCGAGGTCGAGGAGCTTAAGCTAGCTCTCGCTCAAGCCGATACGTCTCGTGAGGCGCCCGATATGTGGGTGTATGCGGAGGTCAGGCTGGTCGTGTTTGAGGAATTCCTGGCGGCTGGTCGAGCGTTTGAAGCGGAGGTTGAGAACCAGCGCCAACTGGTTAGAGTCGCTCGTGAGGCGGCTGGCTATGGTCCTGAATCACCGGCCCGGGAGGGGGGCAACTCTGCAGACGTCAATTGCTTGGAATCCAGCTCTTGGATTTCCAGGGCGTACCCTTCCGGAAATGAGGACAGGCCACCTGGGGGCCAGGCCGGGCTAGATAAGTAGTGGTCTCTTAGGGTCTTTGTAAATATGCCTGTATATAGTGATTTTTGTATCATGGGTGTTTGTCCCCTTTGGTGAAAACATATAATTTTTGTTGTAAGTAATCTTTTCTACCTTTTGGCATGTCGTCGTACTTTTCTTTACTGTAGCTGCTTAGAATTTGTCGGCCATAGCCGTGTAAAGCTATCCTGATGGTTTTAGCCATATAAAACAGGCGACCGTAGCCTTGTGAATACGATGGCCATAGCCATGTACAGATAAAGGTCGTAGCCCGATGAAAATGATGGCCATAGCCATGTGAAATAAAGGTCGTAGCCTAATGGCCTTAGCCATATAAACGATGGACATAGCCATGTAAAATAAAGGCCGTAGCATAATGGCCTTAGCCATGTAAAATAAAGGCCGCAGCCTAATAGCCTTAGCCATGTAAACGATGGCCATAGCCATGTAGAATAAAGGTCATAGCCTAATGGCGTTGGCTATGTAAAATAAAGGCCGTAGCCTAATGGCCTTAGCCATGTAAAATAATGGCCGTAGCTTCATGGCCTTAGCCATATAAAACGATGGCCATAGCCATGTAGAATAAAGGCCGTAGCTTAATGGCCTTAGCCATGTAAAATAAAGGCCGAATCCTAATGGCCTTAGCCATATAAAACGATGGCCATAGCCATGTAAAATAAACGCCGTAGCCTAATGGCCTTAGCCATATAAAATGATGGCCATAGCCATGTAGAATAAAGGGCTTAGCCTAATGGCCTTAACCATATAAACGATGGACATAGCCCTTTCATTCATTTGGAGATGGCTGTAGCCTTTTTATACATCTGGAGATGGCCGTAGCCTTTTCATTCATATGGAGATGGCCGTAGCCTTTATATACATCTGGAGATGGCCGTAGCCTTTTCATTCATATGGAGATGGCCGTAACCTCTTTATACATCTAGAGATGGCCGTAGCTTTTTAATTCATTTGGAGATGGTCGTAGCCTTTTTATACATCTGGAGATGGCCGTAGCCTTTCTATATACTTGGAGGTGGCCGTAGCCTTTTTAAACATCTGTGGATGCCTGTAGCCTTTTCATTCATTTGGAGATGGCCGTAGCCTTTTTATACATCTGGAGATGGCCGTAGCCTTTCTATACACTTGGAGGTGGCCGTAGCCTTTCTATATACTTGGAGGTGGCCGTAGCCTTTCCATATATCTAGAGATGACACTAATCCAGTCCCTGTATCATGTCTGGCTAGGAGAGTACATGGAGAGGTGGACATGATGCACTTGCGCTGCAAACATCTCTAGGTGACCCCTTTGCCACCTCGTTAAAAACCTTCCCGAGAAAACCCAATTGGGAAAAAACTCGGGTAAGGGAAAAAGAGTACGACTCAGGTGTCACTTTTTTAGAAGTGGAAACGTTTGAGGTGAGCGATGTTCCAGTTGTTTCGGAGTGCCTTTCCTTCTATTGTCTCTAGCTGGAATGCTCCTTTCCCGGCCGCCGCCGTGATTTTGTAGGGTCCATCCCAGTTTGTGCCCAATTTTCCTTCACTTGGGTCTTTTGAGGCCATAGTCTTGGCTTTGAGGATGTAATCCCCTACTTTGAGCGGTCTTATTTTTTCCCTTTTCGACTTATTGTTTCTGGGCTACCATTCTGACGTGGGCCATTTCTCTTCTTTCTTCAGCTTCATCAAGATCTTGGAGCCTGCTGATGTCGTTTTCTGTTCCGCTGGCGTGTGAGTACCTTATCCTAGGTTCGCCCACTTCGACGGGTATGACCGCATCGGTTCCATAAACCAGTGAGTATGGGGTTTCTCCGGTGCTGGATTTGGGTGTGGTTCTGTGCGCCCACAAGACTTCGGGTAGTAGTTCGGGCCATAGCCCTTTGGCATCTTCGGGCTTCTTTTTGAGTATGTTCAGAATTGTTTTGTTGGAGGACTCCGCTTGACCGTTGGTAGCGGGGTGGTATGGCGTGGACAATATCCTTTTGATGCGCCATTTTTTGAAGAATTGAGTCGTTTTCTAACCGATGAACTGGCGCCCATTATCGCAGTTGATTTTTTTGGGGATGCCAAAATGGCATATGATGTTCCTCCAAATGAAGGTGATGACTTCTTGCTCACGTATTTGTGCGTACGCACCTGCTTCCACCCACTTAGGAAATAGTCAGTTAAGACAAGTAAAAATCGTACCTTTCCTCGTCCGGGGGTAGCGGGCTGATTATATCCATCCCCCACTTGATGAATGGCCAAAGGGGATGTGACGGAATGGAGGGGTTCTCCTGGTTGGTGTATCATTGGGGTGAAAGTTTGGCACTGCTCGCATCGGCAGACATACTCCGCTGCCTCTTTCTTCATGGTGGGTCAATAGTAGCCGGTGCGTATGATGCACCTAACGAGGGCGCGACTGCCAGTGTGGGCGGCGCAATGGCCTTCGTGTACTTCTTCGAGTAAGGTTTTGCTTGTTGCGGTCCTAAGCACTTGGCTAGGGGGCCACCGAACTTCCTTTTATAAAGGTCGTCGTTGATCATGCAGTATCGGGCGACCTGTACACGGAGCTTTTTTGCCTCTTTTTTATCAGGGGGAGTATCCCGTCCTGCAAGTAAGATATGAATTGGTTGCACTAGTCCCAAGTCAGGTTTAAAGAAAGTACCTCGGTGTGGTCAATAGCTGAGCGGAGAAGTATGACCACACTCTCTTTGTTGATGCTTTTGTTGGCGGCAGCCAACTTCGCCAGGCCGTCCGCTTCGATATTCCGTGCTATGGGAATTTGTTCGAAGCGGCATTCGTCGAATGTAGCCATCAGCCTGTGGATTTCTGACTGGTATTTGTGTAACCTCTATTCCTTGATTTGATAAGTCCCAGTGATCTGGTTTACGACAAGCTAGGAGATGCAGTGGAGGAGAATTTGGCGAGCTCCATACTTGGTGGCCAGCTTCATGCCTGCAGTAACGGCCTCGTACTCAGCCTCGTTGTTAGTCATTTCCAGGCATCCTATGGACTGGCGAATTGTTTCGCCCGTGGGGACTTCAAGAACGAGTCACAGCCCCGATCCCGATGCATTGGCGGCGCCATCCGTATAAAGGACCCATAGGTCGCTTTCGGAGGATGCGCATTGCGCCTAGAGTTCCGCATTTGGCAGGATTTCCGCGCTGAATTCAGCGATAAAGTCAGCTAAGACTTGTGACTTGATGGCGGTTCTTGGGAGTTACATAATATCATGCTCGCTGAGATCGACGGCTCATCTGGCGAGTCGCCCTGAGAGTTCGGGTTTGTGCAGGACGCTCCGTAGAGGGAAGGTCGTCACCACCCGTATGGGATGGCACTGGAAATACGATCGTAGCTTCCGTGAAGCTACTAAAAGTGCAAAGGCTAATCTCTCAAGGTGGGGATACCGGGTTTCAGCGTCCACTAAAGTCTTGCTAATATAATAAATAGGAGATTGCGTACCTTTATTTTCGCGCATTAGGACGGTGCTGGCTGCGACCTCTGATACGGCCAAATACATCAGCAATGGTTCACCAGGGTTGGCTTTTACCAGTAGGGGAGGTGATGACAAGTATTCTTTTAAGTTCCTGAGGGATTCTACGCATTCTCCGTTCCATTGCAGTCCCTGGTCTTTTTTCAGTACACCGAAGAACTTATGGCACCTGTCGGAGGAGCGTGATATGAACCGGGAGAGGGCGGTTATTCAGCCCGTTAATTTCTGCACCTTTTCTTGCTCCTTAGCGTCTCTGGGATAGCCTCTATGGCTTTGATCTGGTCAGGGTTGACTTTGATGCCCCTTTGTGATACCAGGAATCCCAGGAACTTTCCCGACGCTACTCCAAAGGCGCACTTCTCGGGGTTCAGTTTCATGCCGTACTTCCTTAGTATTTTGAAGCTTCCTTCAGGTGGGTGAGATGATCCGCCTTTTTTGATGATTTTACCAACATGTCGTCGATGTAGACCTCCATTGTTTTGCCGAGTTGTTCTTTGAACATTGTCGTCACTAGCCTCTAGTAAGTGGCCCCTGTGTTCTTGAGCCCGAAGGGCATTACTTTATAGCAATACGTCCCCTGGTGGGTGATGAAAGTTGTCTTTTCCTGATCTTCTTCGGCCATCATGATTTGATTGTAGCAGGAATACGCATCAATGAAGCTTAGCAGCTCGTGTCCTGCTATTGCGTCTATCAGCTGGTCGATGTGGGGTAGGGAGAAAGAGTCTTTCGGTCATGCTTTAGTTAGATCAGTGAAATCTACGCACATCTGCCACTTCCCGTTCTTCTTTTGACCATGACGACGTTGGTGACCCATTCCGGGTACTTGGATTCCCTGATGGAGCCATTAACTAGCAGCTTGTCCAGCTCCTCGCTCACTACTTCGTTAATGGCGGCGTTGAATTTTCTTCTTATTTGCCGCACGGGCGGGTGCAATGGGTCGATGTTGAGTTTGTGGGAGGCAATTTCTCGTGGAATTCCCGACATATCTACATGAGAAAAAGCGAACATGTCCGCACTGTAAGATAAAAATTCATGGTACTGACCTGGGTTTGATAGGCTATGGCCTATGTATGCTTTCTTTTCGGGGTCGCTGTCGTTTAATTGAACGGGGTCGAGGTCTTCGACAGTAGCCTTGCTAGCCTCGACCTCTTCAGGATCTTTGATGGCGTTCTCTGTCGGATGGACCATAATCCCCGACAGGGCTGATTGCTACGCTTCTGCACTTGCTCCTTGGAGCTGCTTGATATATGTGTAATCCTGGGATATATTATAGCATTCTTGGGCGGTGCGGAGCTCTCCCCGTATGCTGTGCACTCCCCATGTGGTGGTGAATTTGACGTGATTGATCGCTGAGTCATTGCCATCTCCAATGATCATGTTGATGGTGTGTGTTGGTGAGGGCGAACTTGGTGGGCCGTGGTGTGGTTCCCGCCCTCATGTGAAGTTGAGCTTTCCTTTGTCGTTGAGCAGCTCTTTCAAGAACCCTTAGTTCAACATTCGGACTACCTCCTGACGGAGTTCTATGCAGTCCTCCGTTCTGTGCCCCCGTTCTTGGTGGAACTCGCACATGGTGTTTGACTTTCTGGTGGCGGGGTCGGACTTCATCTTTGCTGGCCATTGTACTTTGTTGCCCAGCTTCTCTAGTGCGTACACTACGTTTGAAAGAGATACACAAACGATAAAATATGGGGATCAAGATTATTAAGAGGAATAGCGGAAATGGTAAAAACAACTACAGGAGAAAATACTAACTCTTTTTTAGACTTAGACTGCTCTGAAGATATAACAAAAGAAATACAAAAATGGTCAGCAAAAACAGAGAAAACGATTTTAGAAACAAAATTACCAATAGAAAAAGTAGGACAATATATTGTAACCACCTTAGTAGGAAATGTTAGAGAATGGTATGAAAATTTAGGAGAGGAAATGATAAAAGCATTACATGCAGCTACAGATGCTAATGCACAGCCTACAACAGATGTGAGTAAAATACTTCAAAAATTTGTAATATCAATTACAGCCGAATTTAGCACGCCAGGAGCAGAAAATTCAATAATTTGTAAAAATATAGAAAAAGCAAGAAATAATCTATTAAACTTAGTTATTTGTGATTTATGCTACTATGAAGAATATGTATGTGAATTTAGTAATTATTTTCATAAAGGAAGATTTAATAATAATGAGAAACCTATGATCTTAGACTTATTCCTACATAAACTACCATATCCAACTAATTTACTAGCATTTAAAGATTATAAAATAGAAGCTAAATCAATAGACACCTTAGGAACTAGGATAGAATATGTAAGAAATTGGATAAATGATAGATGTACTCAAGCAACAAATCTTAGAAATTTATTACAATCAGATATACAGTTATGTTGTGCAAAAGATAAACCAAGTAAAATGAATGGGACATACCTCTGTTGTTCCTTAGTGGAGCGATATGCCGTTGCAGGCATCTTTATCCTCGGCGGTGGCGGGTGCGAGGACCTGATGTATGGTTGGTGTATTTCCCTGTTTAGGCGTGGGATTTGTTCCCGCCTTCCCTCGTCGCGCCGGTCCCTTCGGATTTCCGGGTGCACCGTTGTCAACCTTCGGGTTGGGCCGTTAAGGTCGTCGCCATCCCCACGTACCTCGGCGCAATAGGCGTTGTGTATTTCTTTCCAGGTGGTGGGGGGATATTTTAGGAGATGGCTGAGTAGCTTCTTGGTCGCCTTCGAACCATCTCTGCTTAGCACATTCTAAAAGGTCGCAACCGCCATGCCTTCAGATACATTTGGTAGGCTCATTTTGACCCTGTTGAATCTGGCTAGGAACTCCCTGAGTCCTTCTCCTGGGGTTTGATGCACAGCAAAAAGGTCGTTGACCCGTGCTTCCGCCTTCCTCGACCCTTTATGGGCGGTAGCAAATTTATCCGCCATTTCCTCAAATGTTGAGATACCTTTGGCTGGTAGTTGTGAGTACCACGTTAGGGCCCCTCCTGTCAGCGTCTCACCGAACTTCTTTAGAAGTACGGATGGTACCTGTTCTTTCGATAAGTCATTGCCTTAGACGGCTGTAGCATAGTGGATCAGGTGGTCCTCGGGATCGGTGGCCCCGTCATATGCTTTCAAGTAAGAGCAAATTGAATGTTTTTTGGATGAGGTATGGCGCGGCTCCTTCCATGTAGGGTTTTTCAACAAACCTCCCAATGTATCGCTTTAGCAGCAACTTAGGCGCGCCGAGGATCTTATCCACCCTTTCTTGGTGTTCCTTCATCAGATCGCGAAGCCACTTGTTCTCGTTTTCCATTTCTTCCATCTTTTTGAGGATGGCTATGAGTGTTCCGTCGTTAGCTTGGACATCGACGGGTACATTTTTTGTTCTTGTGCCCTCGAGCTCATCCTCAGTTGCGACATGATCTGCTGCTGGGGTACATCTATCATTTTGAGGTGGCTTCTTAGCTAGACCGCTCAGAGTGCTTGTCAGCCATTCTTCTAGTAATTTGTTTTATCTCCGGGGGTGCTTCCTTAGTGGTAGATGTCGAAGCTTCTCTTTCTTGTGGTACCACCAGGTCTTTTGATGAGGAGGGTAAGGGTTCCACGCCTATCAAAGTACTGGGGGTTGTGTGTAGGGCATCTCCTTCGGTAGCCACGTTGAGAGTGGCCGTGAGGTCCGTTCTGACCTCCAAGATAGCCTTCATTCTTGGACTGTTCTAAGCCATTTTAGGTTGTAGAGAGTGGTTATTCAAAGGATCTTGTTGCGATCAAAACACTCACGTAAGTGCACGTGATCGTCAAGTAATAGAGTAGTGAGTATAGTATCGTTCCCACAAAGACTTATGATTAGCTTGTGCTGATTCAAACCCAACATCTTTATCTATCCAAGAATTTTATCACAAAAGAGATTAGAATATATTTCTAACTAACTTCCAACAATTTAATCTAGCTAAAGCAATTAACTAAACAAGCAGCAATTTCGGTTAACAAATAGTAGAGGAGGATATTCCAGGGTCACGTGCATATGTATCAATCATGTTGTATTTTTAGGTCCAAACGACCAATTCAGTTATCTGCGTTATTGATTGACAAGGTTAATAATACTCGTAAGAATCTGTCGAGTTCTTACTCGCCTATTCAAGTTAACTCAATGCCTATATGTCTATGGAATGAAGATTAACAAGAATGCATGTAAAACTCCTGTATTTCAACCAAGCAAGGCAATTGGGTATATGTCTCTCCCAATTGCGAATCCGCTCCCCCATGCTCATGTTCAAGAACTTGCTCTATTTAATTCTATATGCAATATAAAGTTCCCACTTTCGAGTTCAACTAAAGATTCGTAGATAGTACTTCACTGTTAGCTACTCAGCAAAATAACTAAAATCAGAATTAAATAAATAACCCAATATGATAAACCGACTTCGTCGAATCAAACTTCTAACAACAATGTTCATATTTTACCCATGACCCTAGAACAATGATTTCTAGCAACTCATACTATTGTTCAACATAATCAGGTTCAATATCACAATTGGCAAAAATAAAGAGTAGAAAAGAAGACTTTGATGATCCAAAATTCTCATTGCCTCTTGCCTCTCTATTCCTTAAAATACCTTGATAATTTGACCTTGGGCGAGCTTGACCTTATATAGGTTAAGTGGACTTTTCCCCAGATTCCATATTTGCCCCTGACTTTGCCTCACGTTTTTCCGGACATGCGCGGGCGCGCAATGGGCCGCGCATGTGCCCTGCTCTCTGTCATGGACATGCGCGGGCGCCACCTGGGCAGGTATTCAACTTCTTCATTTTCTTGAGTTCTCTTCGATCCCATTTAGTCCTGAGGGGTCTCAATTGCTCCCGAATGATTCCAATCAACGTTTTCTTGCACAGAATAGGCTCCTTAACCTGCAATTAGTAGGATTCAGTATTAGAGCCCATAATTCATCAATTAATCATAATATACGATCGGAATATAATCAAACAGAGGCATAAACAATGGCAAAATCACCTAGATGTCGCCTATTATTAACACTCAGCACTTATTCATTGCTAGCCCTCGAGAAATCACACTATGCTTTCTAGACAACACGCCACTCAACCATTCCCCTTAGTGCATTCCACCTAGAACAATATACATACATTGCACCTAGCCGTGAACATTCATAGCCTCATAGCCAACTCTCACGAGCCACCCAATATTTACACTTCCTCAAAGCACTCTATACAGAAGTCAAGACTTTCTTTTCTATCAAGAATCATATGCCCTCACAATTATATCACACAGCTGAATTTTTTGCACACAATCGAGTCACACACTCACATATATCAATGGAAACGCTCACTCCCAAAAATAAAGTCACATGCATGCAACGAGTACCATAGGCTTGACCTTAATGTAAATCTCTACTAATGTAGGTTAGTTCGGCTCAAAATCAGTCAGGACCTGTTATGGTTGTAATGTGGGCTAAAGGACGGGTAAGATAGATTTAGGAATAGTGACTAACCCTCCTAAGCACTTTAACACATCACGTAACCAACTTTAAGCGCAAATTATTCAATATACTTCACCTTCAGAAACAATATCTCCTCGAAAATGCCCCCTGATTCTTTAAGCATTATATTAATTCATACCCACTAGCAAGAACAAGACAACAATGTATTCATAATTTTTTTTTTTCAATTCCGCTAGTGGTGTATACCTTTTCAAATCAATTGCACCTTTCTTCTTTTTATTGGTTCCACTCAAAGCCACCCTACTCGCATCTCCCTTTTTTACTTCTTTTAGCGCTCATCTCACCATTAAAGTGCTTTAAGAGGTAAGGGATCAAAATCACGTCAATAAAGAACAAAGGGTTACGGGCTTGTATTGCGGGTGCCAAATAAAACATCTAAAGGCTCAAAAAGGTTACTAGGGACAAATTTTATTTGTGATTTGCTATTAAGCTCAAGAAAGACCAAAGAGAGCCTAAAATCATCTCTCAAACCGAGCATCACCTAGAATTTCGCTTCAACTCACATACCGGGCAAGTTCTAGACCCAAATTACAATGCATGGACTACACAAGTACTCACCACACATGACATATGACTCATTCAGATCAGCTCATCAAAACATTCCATTTCAAGCACTCAAGTCGGTGATAAACATACAAATTAAGGCATGTTTAATGAGATTCAACAATGAGATCTAAGCGTTACACTCTAGGATTTATGGTGTTCAGGTGTATTAACGCTCAGGGTTCTCTTTCAATTCATATCTCACATCCCACTATCCTAATCTACAAAAAAAATGAAAAACTACCTATGCCTGGTTCAAGCTAAACTCTTGGAAAAGAATCATAGCCTAAAGAAAAACCAAGGGAGGTTTGCTACACTACCTAAAAGAAAAAATAAAAAATCTTTTTCTTGTTTTCTTTAGACTCATTTCCCTCAAGAAAATTGTCTAACGAATCCGTCATCAGGAAGAGTCTACAGATTTTGTTTCATCGATTTATCTCCCTCAAGAACCCCGTCGAAAGGGATCCGTCATAGGGCCAAGCCATCTATCTAGACTATTTGACAACTTACTCAACCACTACTTCACCCAAAGAAGAAAAAAAAAACTCAATGTCACTAAGCAAACAAAACAACCATTTATACACTAATTACAATACACACACTTAAAGGGCACGCCATGCCCTCATGGCGTACAATTGAATGAAAGAAAAATGGGGTTAAAGAACTTCCCTGAAATGTCACTCTTGGTCTGAGACAGTTGCAAGGTTCACATTGCACGCGCCCCCCAAAGCTCGTAACCACCCAATGATTTTCTTTTCTAACTTTTTCTGCTGTTCTGCTAGCACATCCATACGGGTGCCCAATTTGTTCACAGAGGTCCACAGACCTGCCATCTCTTGTTCCATGGCAGTAAGCCGAGACACCCCGGCTGTGCCTGAGGGTGTTGCTGTCTCAGAGGGCCCTGCAGCTGCCACATTTTATTCAGGGGCTTGGGAGGGAACTCCCTCATCATCCTCATCATCATCATCATCATCATCCTCATCCTCGTCACCCGAACTAGCTGTGCTATCTCCACTACCTCCGGCTCCTTGTCTGTGGTCACCTTATCTGCCCGAAACTTGCCTTCCTTTTTCACCAATCCATCCACCGCTTTGTTCTCAGGCACATTGGCTAACCTGCAAAGATGAGTCACTAAAGAAGTGAAAAAGAAACCATACCTCCTCACTTGGCTGCGGATAAACATCTCATCGTGGATAACATTGGCCACATCAAAGTCGTAGCCATTCACAAAGCACCAAATCAACGCAGCACGGGGCCCATTGACTTCTGTCGTGTTGAGTGACGGATGAGGCGGTTGTTTATGATGTATAACCAACATTTTTCTTCATAAATGAGGGCCTCGGAATGGAACTTCTTCCCACTAGGCAACCAGACTACTTCTCTGTCGGGTACACATATAGTTTCAAAGAATCGTGCCCACTTTTCGGGCGTTGGATTGCAACCATAGACATAGAAATCATCATAATGCGCAGGTGGGGCGGGCCAAATGATAAGCTGCTCGAATTGCCTCAACAGACGCATTCACCGCCCGGCGACGCACTGTAACTACTCGATCGTCGTGCTCAGGAATGTTCGCATAGAATTCTCGCACAACCATGAGATTGGCTTCGCCGGGTTCATTTAAGAACGTTTGCATCCCCCTACGTATAAACTCCTCGTATACACGAGGGCACCCAAACTGGAGTCTCGGTATGTCGACACCTCTTTCGCGAATTGGCTTCCTACGAGCTTTCTCTGCAAATCGAGCCTAAGCATTGGGTGAGACAATTTGGTAGCATCATAGGTGGATGTCGATGCAGCTCCTCGTGATCGAGATGAATCTTCTTGGTTGCTTGAGGAAGCACCTGTAGCCCGTCTTTTCTTGGATGGAGGCATATTATCTACAAAACAACACCGGTTAGTGAAGCGATGCGGCTACTCAGACTTCACGCGCCTCTCTGGCCTCAATTGACATGTTCATGGTGATTGGGGCATTCCCACAAACACCTTGTGAGCAGGAGGCCTTCACTATTCTTTTCAAGGTTATTTGGACCAAGTATCCCCCAAATCCACTCTCCAACATTATCAATCAACGGGGTTTCACCCCGCACTTATCATGGACTAATTTCTCAACATATACCACCTAAAGACTTCACTTAAAACTACCACCCACAACTAACCAAAGTGACACCTAAAATCTGAAATTAAAAGAA
Organism: Nicotiana benthamiana; assembly: GCA_034376525.1. Taxonomy (NCBI): domain Eukaryota; kingdom Viridiplantae; phylum Streptophyta; class Magnoliopsida; order Solanales; family Solanaceae; genus Nicotiana; species Nicotiana benthamiana. The sequence goes on along the minus strand of CM067333.1, from coordinate 34,645,229 downwards.
AGAAATAGAAAAGCTAGTCTAGGAAAACAATTTACAAGGGAAACTACAAGACCATGGAATTACCCGAGAAGAATGAGCGGAGAAGATAGTGGTTGGCAGAGTCTTGGTGGTAGCAGCGGGGGGGGGGGGGGGGGTTCAATTTTTCGTTGGGGGGGGGAAGGGTATTTTTTGAAGAGTGTTTGAAGATGGGGTGTTTGGTGAGGGAGGAGGAGGGTTTTAGGAGGATTGGGGGGGGGGGGGGGGTTAAATGGGTCATTTCCCTTATTTTAAAAATAAAAAGACGAAAATTAAAAACTAAAAATAAAACAAAACAAACGAAACAAAGACTAACCTAAAAACGCCGGAATATTCACTGGGCATGCGCGGCCTATCCAGAGACTACGCCAGATGCACGGTCACATGCGCGGCCTCCTGCACGCCCGCGCACCTGGCATAGTCTGACCTAGCTTTAGTTTTTTTTATTGATTTAACTAGACACATACAACATACAACATTTTAATGGGTTGCCTCCCATCCAGCGCCTGATTTAACGTCGCAGCACGACTCAACATGCTTTCATGCATCTTTCAATTTCACTGAGGTCTTGTGACGCACCAAATCACCACCCCAATAATGTATAATTCGTTGCCCGTTAACCAGAAAGGTGCCAGTTGCATTCATATCTCTTAGTTCCACGGCTCCGTGAGGCTTCACGCTGACTACAACAAAAGGGCCAAACCAGCGAGATTTAAGCTTTCCAAGGAAAAGCTTCAACTTCGAATTGACCAACAAAACTTCCTGGTCTGGCTAGAATTCGCGATGCTGAATGTGCTTATCATGCCACCTCTTAGTATTTTCTTTGTATAATTTGGCATTCTCATATGCGTGTAATCGGAACTCCTCGAGCTCATCAAGTTGCAACAACCTTTTCTCTCCAACTAATTCACCATCCATGTTCAACTTCTTTATTGCCCAATAGGCCTTGTGCTCAAGTTCGACGGGCAAGTGACATGCCTTCCCACACACCAATTTATACGGAGAAACACCTATGGGAGTTTTGTATGCTGTGCGATATGCCCACAATGCGTCGTCTAACTTTCCGGCCCAATATTTTCTATTTGCACTCACCGTTTTCTCAAGAATTTGTTTGACTTCTCTATTCGACACCTCCACTTGACCACTTGTCTGAGGATGATAGGCAGTGGATACCTTATGTTTGACCCCGTACTTTGAAAGGACATTGTTTAGCAACTTATTGCAAAAGTGCGTACCTTAATCACTCATCAATATTCTAGGGGTCCCAAAGCGTGTGAATATATGTTTCTTTACAAGGCTCACTACCACCTTTGCTTCATTAGAAGGAAGAGCAACGACCTCCACCCACTTTGACACATAATCTACTGCTACCAAGATATACCTCTGACCGTTTGAGTATGGGAAGGGTCCCACAAAATCAATTTCCCAGACATCAAAAAGATCCACAACCATAATATTCTGCAGCGGCATTTCATGCTTCTTAGTGATTGTCCCTGTCCGTTGGCACCTGTCACACAGTTTATCATAGACGTGTGCATCCCTAAACAGTTTGGGCTAGTAAAAACCTAATTTTAGCACTTTATGAGCTGTACGATCTCCCCCATGATGGCCTCCATATGGTGAGGCATGACAACGGTCAAGTATGGCATGCATTTACTCGTCAGGAACACATCTCCGAACTAGCTGGTATGCACAGAGCCTGTAGAAGAATGGCTCATCCCACATGTACAACCGCACATCATGCAAAAATATCTTTCTATTGTCAGGTGATAACTCTGGTGAGGTCACCCCACTAGCAATGAAGTTCACATAGTCGGCATACTATGGAGCCGTGGTGGAGGTGACTGCCAGCAACTGCTCATCTGGGAATGTTCTTCGATTTCACCCTCTTCAACCATGTGAGTCCGAGTCTCCAATATGGACAAGTGATCAGCCACTTGATTTTCTATTCCGTTGCGGTCTCGGATCTCCAGATCAAACTCTTGCAATAGTAGGACCCACCGAATTAGTCTTGGCTTGGCATCATTTTTCTCGAACAAGCACTTGATGTCTGAATGATCGGTGTAGACGATGACCTTGGTCCCCACAAGATACGACCTGAACTTGTCAAACGCCCACACAACTGCAAGCAACTCGTTTTCAATGACTGTGTAGTTCATCTGAGCTGGATTAAGAGTTTTACTTGCATAATAGATGGAGTGGAAGATCTTGTCTTTCCTCAGACCCAAAACAGCCCCAACAGCTAGATCGCTGGCATCACACATCAATTCAAATGGTTTCTCCCAGTCTAGAGCAATTATGATAGGTGCCGTTACCAACCTTCTTTTCAGCTCCTCGAATGCCTTCACACAAGCATCATCAAACTTGAAATCCACATCCTTCTCAAGCAACCTGCACAAGGGAGAGGAAATTTTCGAGAAGTTTTTGATAAAACAATGATAAAAGCCTACATGGCCTAAGAAACTACGAATGTCTTTTACAGAAACTGGTGGAGGCAATTTTTCAATCGCTTCCACCTTTGCTTTATCCACCTGTAAACCGTCTTTTGACACTTTGTGTCCCAAGACTATGCCTTCGCGCACCATGAAGTGGCACTTTTCCCAGTTTAGCACCAGGTTAGTTTCTTCGCACCTAGCAAGGACTTTCTCAAGGTTCATCAAACAATTATCAAACAAGCAGCCAACAATGGAAAAATCATACATGAACACTTCTACAAATCTTTCGACCATATCAGTAAAGATGGCCATCATACACCTTTGAAAAGTCGCAGGTGCGTTGCGAAGACCAAAGGGCATTCGTTTGAATGCATACGTGCCATAAGGACACGTAAAAGTGGTCTTTTCTTGGTCTTCTGGGCTATCGCAATCTGGTTATACCCCGAGTAACCATCCAGGAAGCAGTAGTACTCTTGGCCAGCCAATCTATCAAGCATTTGGTCAATAAAGGGAAGGGGGAAGTGATCCTTCCGAGTGGCATTGTTCAGTTTTCTATAATCAATGCAAATACGCCACCCGGTGACTGTTCTTGTTGGGATCAGATCGTTGTTCTCATTTACCACCACAGTCATTCCCCCTTTCTTGGGGACACATTGTACAGGACTTACCCATTTGCTGTCAGAGATGGGAAACACAATACCTGCATCCAGCCACTTAATTACTTCTTTTCTCACCACTTCCTTCATGATTGGATTGAGTCGACGCTGTTTCTCAACACTGGGCTTGTGTCCCTCCTCCATGATGATTTTGTGCATGCAAAAGGCTGGACTTATGCCCTTTATGTCAGATATAGTCCACCCGAGAGCCTGTTTGTGCTCACGTAGTACTCGCAACACCTTTTCTTCCTGCTATTTAGACAAGTCAGAAGAAACACTAACAGGTAATGTGTCAGACTCACCCAAAGCATATTGCAGGTGCGAAGGGAGTGGTTTAAGCTCCAACTTTGGTGCTTCCTCAACTGACAGTTTTGGAGGAGGTCCTTCAGGCCTATCCAAAGGTTCAAAGGGGTGTGTCCCCTTCATGTACGCACACGATGTGTCAAGGATTTGCATCATCTCCTCGACCTCCTCATCATCCCCCAAATTGTCAAGCAGCATAAGTGCTTTCTCTAGAGAATCGTCTAGATAAACACTTGGATCATATACTTGCTCATCAGCTTCAATAACCGATATCATGGAGAGCTCCTCATAGTGACGGGGAAGCTGGATTGCCTTGTATACATTGAATATTGCTTCCTCATCTTCTCCCTCAAGATCATTTTTCCCTCTCTCACTTATATAATAGCATCACCTGTAGCCAAGAGGGGCCTCCCCAATATAATTGGGACTAGCTTATAAGCCTCATAATCGAGGATAATGAAATCAGCAAGGAAGATAAATTTCCCAATCTGCAACAATACATCTTCAATTACCCCTTCAGGGTGTGCTAGCTGCAACATCACAGTGGTTGGCCTGGGAGCTCCCAGACCCAGTTGTTTGAACAGAGATAAGGGAATCAAATTTATGCTTGCCCCTAAATCACAAAGAGCACGACCCACATCAATGTTTCCAATACACACAGGGATCATAAAGCTGCCAGGATCCTTAAGCTTTTGAGGAAGCTTATTTTGGACCTTGGGCGTGCACTCCTCAGTAAGTGCAAGCGTTTCAAAATCAATCAGTCTCCTCTTGTGAGCCACTATGTCTTTGATGTAATTAGCATATTTTGAAATTTCACGCAACACATCAACCAATGGAACATTCAGTTGGACCTGGCTCAGCATGGAGAGGAACTTGCTAAACATGCGATCATCATTTCTCTTCTGCAGTCTTTGGGGAAAAGGTGGTGGTGGTCTCGGGGCATCCACTGGCTTTGGATTTTTAGTAGTCATCTATGGCTCCATTGTCGCTTTAGGGATCAACTCTCCCTCAGGTACAAGCTTATCTTTCCTTTTCTTGGGCACTTCCTCAAGTTCTCTTCGATTATGAAGTGTAACAGCATTCACTTGTGGATTTTTCTCTGTGTCACTAGGGAGGGAACCTGCAGGTCTAGTATTTTGGTTTTTGGCCAATTGCCTCAGCTGCCTCTCAAGATTTCTGAAATCCGTTCTTAGCTGCTGATTACCATTCCTCATCTGTTGATTTTCAGTCCTTATTTGTGAGTGTCATTCAACAACATCTTCAAGAAGTCATTTATGCTTTCCTCCATCTGTTGAGGTGGCTTCTGAGGATGGTTGAAACCCCCTTGTGGTCTGAGCTGATTCTGACCATGCTGATTTCCACCACATGAGAAGTTGGGATGGTTTCTCCAATTAGGATTGTACAAGTTCTCATACTGTGCATGCTGGTTTGGTGGCCCTCTGTTCTGTTGTCCCACTTAGTAGATCAACTCTGGATTTGTGGGGCACATGTCACTCATATGGTTATCTCCACACAGCTTGCAGCAAACAGCCATTTGGTTTACATATTGCATTGGTTGTGGTTGCTGAATTTCCATCCTTGTCATCTGATTTGACGACTTTGCCAGTTCTTCTCTCAAGGCTGAAACCTCATCTAGTTCAAGTACCCCTGCTCCTTTCTGCTTGACTGCTCGTCGTGAATCACCATCACCCTGCCAGTTGTTATCATTAGCTGTAAAAGTATTAAGCAAGGTTTGGATTTCACTATATGGTATGGCTATGCAACTACCCCACATGCTAAGTCTAAATTCATTTTTGAAGCATCGCCCAACCCATATGAAAAAGTATGCCCCAACACCTCGTCTGTCTGACAGTGATGAGGACAGTCTCTGAGCAACTTCTTGTATCTTTCCCATGCCTGATGAAGTGTCTCGCCAACTTGCTGTTCGAACGCAAGAATTTGACTCCTCAACACTTTTGTCTTCCAGGTGGGGAAGAACTTGATCAAAAATTTCCTAGCCAGATCATACCAAGTGCAGACTAAATTTGCTGGCTCTTTGTTCAACCACTCCTTAGCGTCCCCAGTAAGTGAAAACGAGAACAATGTCAACCTAACATAATCCTTGGGGACGTTCAGATAGTTATATGTATCAGTGATTTCCAAAAAGTTCTGAATGTGCTGTTGTGGGTCTTCATGAAGTAGACCCATAAAAATGTTGGAAACACGTTCTCAATGCAATATACTAAAACGTGTGTTCTTTTGTGTAGGTTTTAATGAATGACAAACGAAGCAAAAATTGATATATGACGAAGTTCAAGAAACAAGCGCACAATTGATATACAACAAGATTCAAGCTCAAGACAAAGTTTTATAGTTTAATTGAGTCATTCTTAATTGTGATCTTGATCCTACAACTTGACTCGTAACATGGCTTCTCTCATAAAATTATTTTCCAAAATCATGCATATTTAATTTAATGCTAAATGATTTTAAATCATGCATATTTTCATTAGTCAAAATGATTTTTAAATGCCTCTGAAAACTGGACTAAGATAATCGATTATGTACTAATGATAATCGATTATGTTGAGCCAAGACTGCATGACAATCGATTGTGAACTAATGACAATCGATTGTGTTAAGGCAGTGAACATCAGGTTTTTTCAAACCTGCATGACAATCAATTGTGATGAGGCAGTGTCCATCAAAGTTTTTCAAAACTCAGAATAATCGATTGTGAAGAGACAGTGTTCTTCAGATTTTTCAAAGTCACAAAATAATCGATTGTGAACTAATGACAATCGATTGTGTTGAGGCAGTGACTTCCAGTGATTTTCAAATTTATTAAATAATTGATTGTTACATTGGACAATCGATTGTCAAGAGGCAGTGTCTAAAATGTTTTTCAAAAACTGATAAGTAATCGATTGTTGACTTTGTGCAATCGATTGTGAAGCTGACCGAATACCGTCAGGTAATCGATTATTGATTCTGTATAATCGATTGTTTTGATTAAAATCCAGAAAAGAGTTTTTGAACGTTGTTGAGTAATCGATTGTTGATTCTGGACAATCGATTGTTTGTGGTAAAATCTGGAAAGGATTTTTTGAACGTTGCCAGTAATCGATTATGGATTGTAAGTAATCAATGATCAAGCGTAAAATCTGGGATTGAATTTTGATCTGACTGGCAGACAATCGATTGTTGGGGTTTGACAATCGATTGTCAGTGAGTAAAATCAGCAACTCTTAATTGGCAATTAGGCAACGGTAATGCCAAGTTTATCAACTATAAATACAGCTTCATTTCAGTGTTTTAAACACAACAACATACTACAACTGATCATTACATTGCTATAAGCTTGCATACTTTTGTTTATCATTTTATATTCAATTTCATAAAGCTTTTGAGAGCCATATTCTTGTCCAAAGTTGTTGTGATCCAGAGCTTATTTCTTTTACTCATATCTACTCATTAAGGAGTATTTTGTTTGAGTGTTTTAGTGTTGTATACACTTGTAAGAGAATTGTAATTCTCTTGTTGTAAGGAACTTGTGTTTCCTTGGTTGAAGTTTTGGAGTGTTGTAACTCCGAGCAAAGGTGTTGAGGCTTGCGTCCTCAAGTTGTAAAGGTTTGTTAAGCACCCGGAAGCTTGACACGTTAGTGGAAAATCTCGAGAGAGTCTCTCGGGGACTGGACTAGCCACACGTTGTGGTGAACCAGGATATATCTGTGTGTAAGTTATTATTTATCGCACTTATTTACTTCCTGCAAATTTTAATTTCCGCAAGTTTATGCTAAAATTTATTATAACGCTATTCACCCCCCCTCTAGAGTTAAGCGTATTATCTAACAATTGGTATCAGAGCCCAACTCTCTGAAAACTTAACAGTTTGAGAGAACCATACATGGCTTCTACTCGTGATTCTTTTGCAGGAATTGAAGAAGGACAGTGCTCCACACGACCACCTCTATTCAACGGTACAAATTACACGTACTGGAAGGAGAGGATGAAGATCTTCGTTCAGTCCAACAGCTTTCACCTTTGGAAGGTGATAATGAAGGGAAACCAAATTCCAACAAAGAAGGTGGAAAACGAATGGGTTCCCAAGTCCGAGGATGAGTATGACGCGGATGACATCCGAAAGGTTCAAAATAATGCTAAAGCAATAAATTTATTATATTGTGCTGTTAATGCTGACGATTACAGGAAAATATCGTGTTGTACAACGGCAAAGGAGATGTGGGACAAGCTAGAAGTCACGTACGAAGGTACGGACCAGGTAAGGGAAGCAAAAATTGATTTCCTAACCCATTCCTATGAATTATTTCACATGAAAGAAGGTGAAAATGTGAACAAAATGTTTGAGCGATTTTCAATAATCGTAAATGACTTACATGCTCTCAAGAAAACATTCACGGATAGAGAGCTCGTTCGAAAAATTCTTAGAAGTCTTACACCGGCATGGAGATCAAAGGCCGATGCAATTCAAGAATCCATTGGCGTTTCAAACGTCACCATCGACGCACTAAGAGGTAACCTTAAAACCTATGAATCTACTATTCTTAACCCTTTTGTTGATGATTAAAGGAGGCAAAGAATAGCTCTAAAGGCGAGCTCAAGCCAACCGCAAATTGATGAGGAAGGAGACAACGAGTTTGGACTCGTTATCAAAAGATTTCAAAAGTTCATGCGCAAGGAGTATGAACGCAAGGGCAAAAAGCAAGGCGAACAAATCAAGTGCTATGAATGTGGTGAAACCGGGCACATCAAATCAAATTGCCCAAACATCAAAAAGGAGAAGAAACCTTTTAAAAAGCAACGTGCATACATTTCTTGGGGAGGCGACTCCGGAGATGAGTCAAGCGAAGGAGAAGAAGACGAAGCAGCAAATCTTTGCCTTATGGCACAAGAAGACAACAAAGATGAGGTATGTCAAATTTCGTCAAAAAACTTCTTTACTCTTGAAGAAATGCGAACTGCTTTTGATGAATTATATGCTGAATTTATTAAGGCTTCAAAAACTGTTAAGGGCATAAAAGAAAATGCTTCATTAAAAGAAAAGGATTTTCAAAAATAGCTTTCTTTGAAAGAAAAGGATTTAGAAAAACTGGTTTTAGAAAATGAGAAGCTGAAAGAGGAAAACAAGTTTTTTGGAAAAAGAAGTTCCGATAAACCCGAAAGCTCTACTAGAAATTGCACTTCTTGTTTGCTTCTTAAGAATGAAGTAAGTAGGCTTAAAGGCACATTAGATAAGTTTAATTCTTCGCACAAAAACTTGAATGATGTTCTTGTTAACTTGAAATCAACCAAGCATGGAATAGGCTTTAAGAATGAAGAAAAGGTTGCAGCTAAACCCCAACAACCTAAAGCTCAACCTAGGATTAACAATAGAAATGCTTATCCTAGAAACAACAACTCTAGAGCCAATATGCATGCTAGACAAAATGCTGAACATTTTAGAAGACCTAGGAATGACTTACCACCTAGAAATAGTCACCCTAGAAATGATGCATATTTTAGGCCAAATTTTGAATCCCTTAGAAGACCTAGCAATGGCCCTCAACCGAGAAACAATCACTCTAGAAATGCTGCCCATCCTAGAGCTCATAGTAGGAGAAATAATTCTCATGAAATGCGAAATAGTCATAGTGTTCAAAATAGAGTAAGAAATTTTCATCCGTCTAGTTACTATGAACCTAGAAGGATGCATAACCCAAATGTGACTTGTCATTATTGTAGACGTATTGGTCATATTGCTCCTGCATGCTTTACACGTCATAGACATGTTACTCAATCGCATCATTATAATATGCCTAACCCCCAAGGACCCAAGATGGCATGGGTACCTAAAGAACATTAATTTGTTTTGTAGGTGTGCTTGAAGGGATCAAGTGTACAATGGTACCTTGATAGTGGATGCTCCAAGCATATGACGGGAGATGAATCCAAATTCCTTCAATTACAGCACAAAGAAGGAGGAAGTGTTATCTTCGATGATAACAATAAAGGAAAGATCATCGGCATCGGCTCGGTCGGTAAGGATGAAAAATCCTCTATTAAGCATATATTACTTGTGAAAGGTTTGAAGCATAATCTCTTGAGCATAAGCCAATTATGTGACAAGGAAAATCTTGCTCTATTTGATTCGGATGAATGCCTAGTATTTAGACGTAGTGATTTCAAAATCATACTTCGTGGTTTTAGAGTTGATAATATTTATATGGTTGATCTTGCTAATTCCTCACCCGAATATGTTGATTGTCTAATGAGTAAAGAGGATGATTCTTGGCTATGGCATCGTAGAGTAGCACATATCAATATGCATCTTTTGAACAAATTGATTTCTCAAAACTTAGTTGTTGGTCTTCCCAATTTAAAATTTGAAAATGACTCTATTTTTGACTCGTGTCAAAAGGGGAAGCAAACAAAAGCATCTTTCAAATCTAAAAACATTGTTTCAACTTCTAGACCATTGCAATTGCTTCATATGGATTTATTTGGTCCCTCTCGCATTGAAAGTCTAGGAAGAAATAAATATGCTTTTGTGATTGTTGATGATTACTCGAGATTTACTTGGACTTTATTTCTTGCCAATAAAAGTGATGCTTTTCAAAATTTTAAATATTTTCTTAAGCGTGTTCAAAATGAGAAAAAAACAACCGTCACTTCAATTAGAAGTGATCATGGGGGAGAGTTTGATCACAATCTCTTTGCGAACTTTTGTGACGAACTCGGAATCGAGCATACCTTTTCCGCTCCACGTACACCACAACAAAATGGGGTGGTGGAAAGGAAAAATAGGTGTCTCGAATAGATGGCTAGAACCATGCTTGACGAAGCTAAGATACCCAAACATTTTTGGGCGGACGCCGTGAGTACCGCTTGCTATGTTCTAAATAGAGTAGTAATTCGGCCGATACTCATGAAAACCCCCTATGAACTTTATAAGGGTAGAAAACCAAATATTTCCCATTTTAGAGTTTTTGGTTGCAAATGTTTTGTTCATAACAATGGCAAAGACCAATTGGGTAAATTTGATGCTAAGTCGGATGAAGGTATTTTCATTGGATATTCCTCACGTAGTAAAGCATATAGGGTCTTTAATAAAATAACCCAAATTGTGGAGGAATCCCCTCATGTTGTATTTTCCGAAAATAATGCTCGCTTGGCGAGAAAGGATTCCGGTTTTGATCTAGCAGGTATCTTAGATAGCTTGAAAGACAAAACACAAGAGGAACCACCCAAGGAAAATAAAGATGAAACTGAGGAACAACCAACGGAAGAAGCGCCACAATTGGAAAAAGAAATGAATATGCCTAACGAGTGGAGGACAATCAAAGATCACCCTCTCGAACAGGTAATTGGCAACGTCGGAGGAAAGGTAAGTACCCGAAACTCTCTTAAGAACACTTTAGGACAAACTTCTTAAGAGCTCACGTTCTCACTTGGCAACACTAGTTTAAGTTATTACTTCTTTACAAATTTCTAACTTGAGCGTCGGAGACGTCTAATTCTATTTTGCAGGTATCGCCCCAAAGGAAAGGGGAATTATAAAGCTTGACGTACAACAATCGGTTTCCGTCATCTAAAAATCGATTATTTCGTATCAATAATCGATTATGTTGCTATTATTCGGGTTGATGTTGCTATATTTTTTTAATAAATAAACAAGTTTTATTTACATCTTTAGCATCTTACTATTATGTTATTTTTGCTAATGGCAAAAGGGGGAATATAACGGGTATGCACTCTCAATATCTATAAGCTTAAATTAAGGGGGAATTCATATATTGAGGGGGAACAAATTGCATACTTGTTGCATGTATACACTTGTCTTGAATCGTCAATATAAATTGCTTGCATATCCCGCTTAATGTTTGCCATTATCAAAAAGGGGGAAATTTTTGGAAACACGTTCTCAATGCAATATACTAAAACGTGCGTTCTTTTGTGTAGGTTTTGATGAATGACAAACGAAGCGAAAATTGATATATGACGAAGTTCAAGAAACAAGCGCAAAATTGATATACAACAAGATTCAAGCTCAAGACAAAGTTTTATAGTTTAATTGAGTCATTCTTAATTGTGATCTTGATCCTACAACTTGACTCGTAACATGGCTTCTCTCATAAAATTATTTTCCAAAATCATGCATATTTAATTTAATGCTAAATGATTTTAAATCATGCATATTTTCATTAGTCAAAATGATTTTTAAATGCCTCTGAAAACTTGACTAAGATAATCGATTATGTACTAATGATAATCGATTATGTTGAGCCAAGACTGCATGACAATCGATTGTGAACTAATGACAATCGATTGTATTAAGGCAGTGAACATCAAGTTTTTTCAAACCTGCATGACAATCGATTGTGAACCTTATGACAATCGATTGTGATTAGGCAGTGTCCATCAAAGTTTTTCAAAACTCAGAATAATCGATTGTGAAGCTAATGAAAATCGATTGTGAAGAGACAGTGTCCTTCAGATTTTTCAAAGTCACAAAATAATCGATTGTGAATTAATGACAATCGATTGTGTTGAGGCAGTGACTTCCAGTGATTTTCAAATTTATTAAATAATTGATTGTTACATTGGACAATCGATTGTCAAGAGGCAGTGTCTAAAATATTTTTCAAAAACTGATAAGTAATCGATTGTTGACTTTGTGCAATCGATTGTGAAGCTGACCGAATACCGTCAGGTATCGATTATTGATTCTGTATAATCGATTGTTTTGATTAAAATCCGGAAAAGAGTTTTTGAACGCTGCTGAGTAATCGATTGTTGATTCTGGACAATCGATTGTTTGTGGTAAAATCTGGAAAGGATTTTTTGAACGTTGCCAGTAATCGATTATGGATTGTAAGTAATCGATGATCAAGCGTAAAATCTGGGATTGAATTTTGATCTGACTGGCAGACAATCGATTGTTGGGGTTTGACAATCGATTGTCAGTGAGTAAAATCAGCAACTCTTAATTGGCAATTAGGCAACGGTAATGCCAAGTTTTTCAACTATAAATACAGCTTCATTTCAGTGTTTTAAACACAACAACATACTACAACTGATCATTACATTGCTATAAGCTTGCATACTTTTGTTTATCATTTTATATTCAATTTCATAAAGCTTTTGAGAGCCATATTCTTGTCCAAAGTTGTTGTGATCCAGAGCTTATTTCTTTTACTCATATCTACTCATTAAGGAGTATTTTGTTTGAGTGTTTTAGTGTTGTATACACTTGTAAGAGAATTGTAATTCTCTTGTTGTAAGGAACTTGTGTTTCCTTGGTTGAAGTCTTGGAGTGTTGTAACTCCGAGCAAAGGTGTTGAGGCTTGCGTCCTCAAGTTGTAAAGGTTTGTTAAGCACCCGGAAGCTTGACACGTTAGTGGAAAATCTCGAGAGAGTCTCTCGGGGACTGGACTAGCCACACGTTGTGGTGAACCAGGATATATCTGTGTGTAAGTTATTATTTATCGCACTTATTTACTTCCTGCAAATTTTAATTTCCGCAAGTTTACGCTAAATTTTATTATAACGCTATTCACCCCCCTCTAGCGTTAAGCGTATTATCTAACAAAAAATCCCTTCATTTTGAAACAGCTGCACCATATACTGTTTCAGCTCAAAGTGCCCAGTTATGTCAGGCTTCACAATTGCCTGAGTCATATTTGCCAGACTGGGCCTTGCGGCTTCAATAACCGCCCGTTCATCATTGCCTGCCATCTCAATTGGCTGTGGTTGAACTACTATGTCCAACTCTCGTTCAATTCTGGTCCTAGCGTCCACCTCCCTCCTCAACCTGTGAAGTGTCCGTTCAATTTCTGGGCCGAGAGGAAGGAGATTGTTTGCACTTCTACTTCTTCGCATTCAATAAAAAATCCTGTAGTAGCACAAACAAGGTGAAATGATAGTTAAATCTCGAATAAACAAATAATATAAGCTGAATTCAGTCAAATAGCTAATTTCTTAGTCCCCGGAAATGGCGCCAAAAATTTGTTGCGATAAAAAAACTCACGCAAGTGCACGTGATCGTCAAGTAATAGAGTAGTGAGTAAAGTATCGTTCCCACAAAGACTTATGATTAGCTTGTGCTGATTCAAACCCAACATCTTTATCTATCCAAGAATTTTATCACAAAAGAGATTAGAATATATTTCTAACTAACTTCCAACAATTTAATCTAGCTAAAGCAATTAACTAAACAAGCAGCAATTTCGGTTAACAAATAGTAGAGGAGGATATTCCAGGGTCACGTGCATATGTATCAATCATGTTGTATTTTTAGGTCCAAACGACCAATTCAGTTATCTGCGTTATTGATTGACAAGGTTAATAATACTCGTAAGAATCTGTCGAGTTCTTACTCGCCTATTCAAGTTAACTCAATGCCTATATGTCTGTGCAATGAAGATTAACAATATTGCATGTAAAACTCCTGTATTTCAACCAAGCAAGGCAATTAGGTATATGTCTATCCCAATCGCGAATTCGTTTCCCGATGCCCAGGTTCAAGAACTTGCTCTATTTAATTCTATATGCAATCTAAAGTTCCCACTTTCGAGTTCAACTAAAGATTCGTAGGTAGTACTTCACTGTTAGCTACTCAGCAAAATAATTAAAATCAGAATTAAATAAATAACCCAATATGATCAACCGACTTCGTCGAATCAAACTTCAAACAACAATATTCATGTTTTACCCATGACCCTAGAACAATAAGTTCTAGACACTCATACTATTGTTCAACATTATCAGGTTCAATATCATTACAATTGGCAAAATCAAAGAGTAGAAAAGAAGACTTTGACGATCCGAAATTCTCCTTGCCTCTTGCCTCTCTATTCCTTGCAAAACCTTATGAAAAATCTTGATAATTTGACCTTGGGCGAGCTTGGCTTTATATAGGTTAAGTGGAATTTTTCCCAGATTTTCATATTTTCCCCTGACTTTGCCTCACGTTTTTTCCGGACATGTGCGGGCGCGCATTGGGCCGCGCATGTCCCCTGCTCTCTATCATGGACGCGCAACTCGTGCGCGGGCGCGCACCTGGGCGCGCATGCCCAGGTATTTAACTTCTTCATTTACATGAGTTCTCTTCGATCCCATTTAGTCCCGAGGGGTCTCAATTGCTCCCGAATGATTCCAATCAACGTTTTCTTGCACAAAATAGACTCCTTAACCTGCAATGAGTACGATTCACTATTAGAGCCCATCTTTCATCAATTAATCATAATATACGATCGGAATATAATCAAACAGAGGTATAAATAATGGCTAAATCACCTAGATTTCGCCTATTATCAGATCTCTAGAAACAAAATACAACTTTGATTTTCGAAATCCCCACAGACGGCGCCAAATTGTTTGGCTAAAAGTTATTCGAATACTTAAATAGCTTTAAAACAATCCAAAGGAAAAATGATATGGATTAATCGGAATCAAGGGTAATGTGGTCTAGAGAATGTTAGATGATTGAGATTAGTGACTATAATGCAAAAATCGAGATATAAGAGCAGTATGATGTATAACAGTCTTTTTGCACAAGAGAGAGAGAGAGAGGTGTATATTTTCAGTTATGAAATACACATGAGTCTTTATAAAGGAGGAGGTCCCCTTTATATACTAAGGGACCTTACTCGAAATAATACAAAGAAAGTACAAGAGCTGGTTGCCTCGATATACGATTGTCAGAGCTTTATGTGACGTTGCAGCGAGTCACATCACTCGGTCCATTTATTGACTGGGGCCGATCTTACTTGAGTCAACCATGATAAGATCGCTTTCCTTGGTGAGGCCGTATGCGGACAGTACATAAACGTGGGGAACCAAATTTGTCCAATATACTCTCCTTTTTACTACAGTTGTAAAACAGAAGAAGAGCAGAAAGCACAACCCAGGTCTTTGAGCATGTGCAACTTAATTACAATAAAAGGCCGGAAAAAGTTTTTCGTTTTAAACTGTTATATTAACATATTTCTGAACCTGAACGTGAAGAATACATGGATGTATGGCCGAAGATCTCCTAAGAGATTTCCTAAAAGATTTCATGGAAATAACCAATAGTGCCAGGTTTTTAAATCTGTTAACCAAATCAAACCATTAGAGCCGGGTTTTTTACTCTTTAGTTTCCTAGGGTAATTTTTTTTTGGGTTTTTTCGGTAATGTTTTCATAGCACAAAATATGTAACTTATATTCCAAATATTTCTTTAGTCCTAGTACGATATAACTGTACAATATATTTCTTAAGAAAATAACAGAATAATATGAGATGAGTCATAGCATTGTATCAGAATATTCAATAACAAAATAATAAATTTCACAAAACAAATATTGTGAATTAATAAGCCATAATAAAAATAAACACCTATATTATTATAAAAGCATGAATACAATATCGATTTACAAAAATAACCTTGTAATATTAAGTATAATAACTCATATTAAAAAAACATAACCGGAATTCTAGATATTAGCCTTCTAATCCTATTAGTTTTAGGACATAGTAGACCTTTAGAAATCCAATTAGTATACTTACTTTCGGGCATAAAAATTTATTATTATATGTAAGCCTCACGCATGGACCACTCTTTTGTTAGAATTTAGGTGGTACTTATCTTTTGAACTTTAAATAAATATTATTTTTATCCACTTTGTAAATATTGGTTGCAAACTCATTTTGAGTTATTAGAAAAATAATTTCTTTTGATTCTTTTTGTAAAGATTTTTACGTTCAATTTTTGAATTTTCTTAAAAACTCAAAAATTAGTTTTCAAAGCTTTATATTTTTCTTAAGATTTAAGATTTAAATTAGAAATATTTTTTAAGAAAATACTTTTTATTTCAAAAACATATAAAAGATACACTTTCTTTAAGAGTTTCGAAAACTAAATTGCAAATTCAATTCTTACAAAACTCTAAAACAAATGTTAAATGTCAACTTTATTTCAATAGCTTTTTCCTCTATCTATCTATATCTATAATAACTCTAAATATTAACCGGAAGAACTCATAGAGAAAGAAAATAACTGCAATAATTTATTTTTTGGACTACAATATATTCTTTGCTAATTTTTAATATTTAAAATTAATAAAATTTTGCGTGTTAAATTTTTATTAAAAATATGTAGGAAGATTTAAAAAAATCAATTTATAAGAATCCTCCGTACAGACAATACATTACCACTTTATAATGTCCAATACCAAAAAAAAAAAGATTAAATGGACTGCATAAAGAGTTAAAATTGAAAAATATACTCCCACGATAATATATTTTTATATTACATCTGAACTATTTTCCTATTCAGATAATATATTTTAATCAATTTTTCGTGTAATATTGAAAAAAATACCCAATTATTAAACAAGAACTCAGAAAATATTTAAGAATACATGTGTGAGAAAGAGAATAAAATGGTTGGTAACAATCAACACCACTAATGATTCTATAAATATAAAGATCTAAAAGTAAAATGTTATATCAATCTTTTACTCTTTGAAAATAAAATTTACAGTGGATAAAATTATAATGAAGATTAAATATTCAAAACAAGAGATAAACTAATACTACGAGCTGAATTAACATAGAATAAATTAAATGTTAAAACCAAATAATTAAATGTTTTAATTAATTATTTAGCAAGAGAATCCAATTCAATTAGTTTTAATTCATCATATCAGTAAATTTCTTATTCAAGTTAAAAAAAAAACTTATGAGATAAATTTATTCCATAAAAAGAGCGTTAGACCATAAAGTAAAAATATAAATATATTATTAGAATCAAAATGCTATACAAGTGACTAAGGAAGCACAATCAAAATAAAATCCTAATCGAGAATAAGCTTTCAAGACTATATTATAAAGAGCCGACTTTGGTATAATGAGATTATTCTTTGTAGATGCCTCCGACAGAATCGAAATAATATTTTTATGTCATGCACTACTTGCAAATATCATATTAAGAGGCATGACGCTGTTAGCAATAATAGCAAGTGGTGTACCAACAACGATTTTGTTGTAAGGCCACTTGATATCCCTCATCAAACAACTTAAATAACCATCACAAATATATCAAAGTAGAGCAACGGTGCTAAATTTATAAGAGAAACAAAAATGATAATATGGGGTGAAACAAATATGTCAAAGTGTCAAATAACTAAAATAATTTTCTTGAGTTCTTATTAATGAACCATTTGGTAAAAAATTAATAGTTTGGGAGTTGATTTCTGTTAAGTACTACCAATAGTTCTAAAATCGATAAAAACAGAGACTGTAAAAGCTAGCTTGCCAAAGTTATACTTCTCCCTCAAATGAAAAAGATTCAACTGATAAGAAACATAAAGTGAGAACATATCTAGTACTCAGTGTCTTCTTGATTCACATCCGAGACGAAGAAGAGCATCCAATAAAAGATGATTTGATTTTTCCTGAACACATGTTTATCAATCCCAATGATAATAGTAGTGTATTTAATAAGAGAAATATTTCAATCACTAGATTAAAACGCAATTTGTGCAAATCACACGATTGAATTAAAAAGATATCTTAGCTAGCAGAAATGGATATGTTGATCAACTAAATAAAAGACTAATTGCAAAATTTAATAATAAAAATACAATATTTTTCAGTTTTTAGCTTACCAGGAAATGATACCAATAATTACTACCAAGAAGAATACTTAAATACTTTAATACCAAATGACCGTCTACCATACATGTTTGTTGTCAAGTTTATTATTCTTACGTATGTTAGTATCACTGTATATATATTAGACTAAATTAAAATTGATCTTCCGTGTATATAGGTTAATTTAAAAAAAATATGTCTGTCATGCTACTGAAAAACTTAGAAACACCGAATAGATGATGTAATAGCACACTAATGGTATATAAAAATTTTGATAATAACGTTATACATGCAAAAATTATGATACTGGTCAATATGCTTCTAATTCTTATCCCTGAATTCTACTTTCGTCCTCCCAAACTAAGGAATGTCCTTTTAAATTTGTGTAAAAATAATTTTTAGTATGCTTGTGTTTTCCAAATATAACAGATAATCACAAGGTCAAACATCCTAAACATTAAACTATTTTTATTGCAATATGTTTACTTGTACGAACAACTGTATATTGCACTTTCAAGAGGGATATCGAGATCGACAACAAGAGTTTTGGTTAAGACAGAGCAACCAAAGCATTAGGAGGAAATATACACACAAAAATATTGTCCACAAAGAAGTGTTCGTGATAATACCATCACATTAAATACTTTTAAACTATAATACATAATTATCTAACTAACATGACAAAATTGATCATTTGTGTAAGTTTAGATAATGACTTTTTATTCTAAAATTTATGTATTATGCTAATGTAATAATATTTTTCGATATTTAAATGATTGTTGTATTATTATAAATGAAATTTCTCTTATTAATAATTTTTTTCCTTCATATAAATAAACAAACAACTTTATATTGCACTTTCAAGAGGGATATCGAGATCGACGACAAGATTTTTGGTTAAGACAGAGCAACCAAAGCATTAGGAGGAAATATACACACAAAAAATATTGTCCACTAAGAAGTGTTCGTGAAAATACCATCACATTAAATACTTTTAAACTATAATACATAATTATCTAACTAACATGACAAAATTGATCATTTGTGTGAGTTTTGATAATGCCTTTATTCTAAAATTTATGTATTATGCTAATGTAATAATATATTTGCTATTTAAATGATTGTTGTATTATTATACATGAAATTTCTCTTATTAATAATTTTTTTCCTTCATATAAATAAATAAATTATCACGTATCATTATTAACGTGCAACACACGTTAATAGATACTAGTATTCTAAAAGTACTAAATAAGTCATGCTAAAATAATGACATCTAATAAGTACTATTAATGAGTAAGCACTAAAAAAAAGATAAACTAAGTTATACATTTTCTTTATAAACCAATGCAAAACTAAAAATAGATATCATTTCTAGTGTGAATTGAATTTATTTTGTTGGCATTGGTATTGATTTGAACTTTATTTGAGTTACTATATTTATTGGTTATAAAATTTATTGGATCATTCAAGAATGTTAAGTCCAAGCTTGAAATAATACACTAAAAGATAAAATAATGAAATTCAAATTACATCACAAAAAAATATTATTAAAAAATTATATAAATATAATATCGGGTTGGTTTAGTTTCAATTTAACTTATTTTAATTAAAACCAAAACCAAACAAATTATGATCAATTTTTTTTTTCCTTATACCAAATTAACTAAATCAAGCCAAACCACATTGGATTTTTTTTTTTCTGGTTTGACTCGATTTAGCGTAATTTACTGGTTTTATTTGTACACCCTAGCCACTGATACAGAAATTTTCAGATCCTTAATAAAGTCCCCCTCCAAAATCATACTCAAAGATGTCAGGTAATCTTAGAGGAGGCTTTTATTTAAAGGTCGTGTCATTGGTTTATGAAAACTTTAAATTGCACCCGATTCTTTGTAGAGCTCTATATTTCTCTATCACATTATTCGTTATTTACGTTTCTCACTTTCGTTATCTTGATAAAAAAAAAATCATATGAATTTCAATTAGTAAAGGTTCTTTTAGTATTTCTTCTACAAAACTAAATTGGTCTGAATACGTTCTAGGACAAAGAACATTGTACAATGATATTGTACGGGTCGGAATCCGACCCCACGATAATTAACAAAGTTAATCCCGTCTTAAACTTATTCATGATTGATAAGTGGTACGACCGCTCTGAATCAATAATATTTATCCCTTATCTGATTCTATCAACAAGGCCATGGCCTATCCGTCATCATGAGGGTGAACCCCCAACGTGGTCACGGGCACTTATTGACGGCTCATGAGACTCACAACCATAAATACCAAGAGAGGAAACCCTAGAAAGGGTCTTCTTCTTAAGGCTCTATCCGGTTCCGGTTCTGGGTCTATTTGGGTCTGCGGTTCCGGTTCTGGCGGTTCCCGGTTCTGGCGGTTCCGGGTTCCGGAACCGCCCGGTTCCGGTTCTGGCGATTTCGGAACCGCGGGTCTGGCGGTTCCAGGCGGTTCCCGGCGGTTCTGACCTTTTTTTTTTTTAAAAAAAATTAATATCTTGTATAGTAGTGATTAGTATATTGTAGAATATATTTTTATATGGTGTACTATGTTCTTACTATAGCATATATTGTGCTTGAAAATTAGTATATATTCAAAGTAAGTAGTGTATATTTTGTATATAAGTAGTATATGTTGTAGTGAAGTAGTATATATTGTATATAAATAGTGTATATTGTGTAATAGTTAGTATAAATAGTATCATGTGTTGTATGTTATATATTATATGTTATATAAATATTTTATATTCAAGGATTGATATAGAAGTAAAGACAAAGAAATATTGAGACAAATATATTCAAGTATATGATAAAAAGCATATTTATTGACCAAAATGGCATATCTTTCTTAGTCTTCCTTCCCCCCAATGGAATGAGCACAACATGGTACTAATACCACCATTAAAAGGAAAAAAAACTAAAAGAAGACATGCCAATGTACAAGTTACATCATAATTTATGTATTATTTCTAACAAATCTCATAAAACCTTCAAGGTTTGGAGGTGGTTGTGTTGGCGGTGGTGGAAATGAAGCTTGTTCATCACCACTTCCAGGTGAAGATGATTCTTGAGCAAGTTCTGCTAGCATTTCTTCATAGCACTCATCTATTTCGGGTTGAGATTCAGCTAGCCCAAAGTTCCTTCTTTCAGAGCGGATCCAATCTCGGAAGAGCACTGATTTTTCCAAGCTGTCCCGCATCGACGCTCTATGATCTCCTATTTGTAGTCTGGCTTGACTAAATACGCTCTCCGATGCAACAGTTGACGCTTGAATGGACAGAACATCCCGAGCCATCCTTGCAAGAACTGGAAAATGCTTTTCCCTTGTCTTCCACCAATCCAAAAGGTCGAAAGATCCGTCTGGATTATCATTCTCTAGCCCCTGCGACAAATAAACTTGAAGTTCGTTTTGATGGGAAATATCATCTAAATTCTCACCTTGAGTACCCCTGAACTCCGTCCACGATTTAAGAGCTGTTAAGCCAGCAACTCTTTTAGACGATTGTGACGTGGACGAAGTAGGAGTTGGAATATTAGGCCTAGCATGCTCTAAGGCCTGTTTATAAGCATTATAAATAGTTTGAGCATTCACTGTAATCGATGCTTTCGCATCAGATAGAGTAGCCATTTCTTCTGGTGAAAGATCTAAAGATTGATAAATACTATTATACCAAAAGTTAGGACCTTCTGCTTTCATAGTAGGGTTTAACATAGCAGCCACACCAAAAATAGGAGGGATTGGAAAAAAATATTTTTTAAATTTCTTTTTCATTTCAAATATTGCATGTTCATAAATTTCCCCTCCATCGTTAAAATCAGCAAATAAATTAGAAGTGCGGCAATATATATTAAACAGTTTGAAATTGTAGGATAATATTGGCCAGATAAAGCAGTTGTAGCCACACTAAAATGTTCTAAAAAATCTAAAAGAATCTTAACGTTATTCCAATCTTTATTAGTTAGCATATCATTATCTTCATCCTCACAATCCCTAGAATTATAAGTAGCGGTTATTGGGTTTCTATATTCGTACGCCACTACTAAGCTTTCATACATGTAGTTCCACCTAGTCGGGCAAGGTTTAGGAACCTTTCTTTCTCTAAGGCCACTTTCGTCACATTTTTTATAATATTCTCTAAGTCTACTTCTACGGTTTGAATAAAAAAGCCAATTAAGAGAGAATTTAACTTTTTCAATTTCTATGTTTAAAATTCTCATACCATCTCCAACAATTAAATGATAAATATGGCATATACATCTAACATGGAAAATATTTGTAAAAGCAGGATTAAGTTTTCTAGTTAAAATACCTATTGCAGTAGTGTTGCTACTAGCGTTATCCATGGAAATTGACATAATTTTATCACTAAAACAAAAATATCTACAAACATCAGAAACAGTGCTAGCTATATGCTATAATGCGTTTTTGCATGGCTCAGTCTTCGTCTATCCAATGACTGGTCACAGTTAGATAATCACAGTCATTTCCACTTCTATCAATATCAGTTGTAATAGACATACGATTACTTATATGAGTAAATAAATAGCGCAAGTAACTGTTCATATTCATGCTTATATTTATAAATGTCGGCCTTAACTGTGGCGCGAGGCCAACCTTTATATGTAGGATTAAATACTCGTCTAATATATTGAATCCAAGCAGGATTAGAAGCAAAAGAATAAGGTAAACACATAACAGTAATCATTTTAGCTAATTCTTCACGATCCTTATTAGGATCGTAGTACAATATACCTCCGGTGACTGTGTTTACTCCTGGTTGAACCATGTTAGAACCAGTACTTTGGTTAATTGTAGTATCAGGACTTGACCTCCCCTCTTGTTCCGCTTTCATTTGAAGATATCTAGCCTTATCGCTAGGATGTATTAGTATATGTTTAACTAAACTACCTGTTCCGCTACGATCACCCTTATACCTATGAACAAGTTCTTTACCACAAGTTTTACATTTAGCCTTATCTTTATCTCTTATTTGAATAAAAAAATGCCAAACTAATAAAGTTTCTGAACGTTTCCGAGGTTGTCTACTAAAAGTGGGAGTTTGTACGGGTGGGTGTTCTGGGTCATTAGGAGCAGGACTAGTAGGTGTATCATCTAAGTCTACCGGAGGTTGGGTTTCGTCATCATCATTACCATCATTTCCCTCTGATATTGGTGCATTAGGATAAAGCAAATTCATAATATCATCATCTATTCTATCACCGACTGCTATATCATGTAGAAAATTAACATCGCTAAATTGAAAACACGGGTGATCACTATCAAGTATTCCTAAGTTTTCATTAGTATTTCTAGGTTGACACTAGTTTGAACTTGTTTATCTTTTCTAAGGCGGGGAGCCGGGGGAGGGGTAGGATTTTGGCGACTACTTTCACCGGATTTAGATGTACCTTTTCCGAACATTTTTTTCAATGAAAATGCCATGCTAATTATAATTAAGCAAAATAACAACACACAACAAATATTCTTAGCACGTAAGAGTTGAAACGAGTTTACCGGATTGACGAACAACTTCTTGAAAATTGAAAATCGTTGTAATTGAACACTTGAAAACTTCAATTCAACAACTTCACAATGTTTCACGAATTTGCAACAAAAATTAAGCACTTGCACTAGAAAGATTGAAAGAGAGCTTGAGAGAGATTGAGAGAGATTGATGAATTGGTGAATTAAAATGAAAGAATGAGGGGGTATTTATAGTTGAGAAATGGGAAATGACTATATAAAGTTTGGGGTTAAATTAAATTTGAGGGGTCAAATGGCTAAATTTTAAAAATGCCAAACGGCTATTTCTGCAAGACCAACGTTCTGATTTCAGAATTTTAAAAAAAAAATTTTTTTTTTTTAAAAATCTGTCCGTTGGGAACCGGATAGAACCGGAACCGGAACCGGACCGGTTCCGGCGGTTCTACACAGTTCCAAACGGTTCTAAACGGTTCCGCCAACGGTCCGAATTAAAATTTTTTTTTAAATATCGGGAACCGTTTGGAACCATATAGAACCGCTGGAACCGGTCCGGTTCCACCCATTAGAACTGTGGAACCGGAACCGCGGAACCGCCAGAACCGCGGTTCCGGTCCCGGTTCCGGTTCAGAACCGTTATTTCGTACAGCCTTACTTCTTCTTTGCCATTATTCACGTGAGAGAGAAAAGAGATAACGCTACCCATATTGTGGGAAAGTGGAACACCATTGTAAGGCTATGAACCTTCATGGAGAGGTAGACCAAATCAATACTAGCAATAAAGGCTTTTAATGTCTCTTCTCCTAACTCCGAGTACTTATTTTTGCATTCTTCATTTGGTCAAATGGATTATTACGGTTTGCTATGATTTTTCTGTGATTTATTTATATTGTTTTATACTCATAAGGTATATGATAACTTTTGAGCAAACAATTTGGCGCCGTCTGTGGGGATTTCATAGCAAAATCGTGTAGTTCTTCCCTGGACGAAAAGGAAAGAAACGCCAAAAGAATAACCCAGCTCAAACAAGCCAAAGCGTCATATCGGACAAGTGGAACTCAAAGATATCGAATCAAGATCCAACTCCTTTGTCTCTCTGATCTAGGATAGTACAAACAAGAAGAATAAGTCCCCCCCCCCCCCCAAGGGAGGATCTATGTAAAGCATCTCCCGCACCACTGATACAGGCCCTAGCCAGAAACCGACATGAAGGTATCTTGAACCGAGAGTCGCCTCAAGCAAGACTATATACCCCGATTCAGAAGATAACGTTTAAGTGCTCAAGATCTCGAATCAAAACCGAGCTTCAGCTCTCAAACACCCACAAACTGAGACTCGGGCTACGTGTCTTCACCAACAAGTTCAACTACAGTTGAACTGGAATCAAGGCTATGTGCCTTCGCCATCAAAATCGACAAAGTTCAACAACAGTTGAACTGGGACTCGGGCTATGCGCCTTCGCCAGTAAGTTCAACTACGGTTGAACCAAAACTCAGGCTATGTGCCTTCGCCAGTAAGTTCAACTACGGTTGAACCAAGACTCAGGCTATGCGCCTTCGCCATCAGAATCGACAAAGTTCAACAACAGTTGAAGTGGGACTTAGGCTATGCGCCTTCGCCATGAAATCAAGGCTATGCGCCTTCGCCACTAAGTTCAACTACGGTTGAACCAAGACTCAGGCTATGTGCCTTCTCCATCAAAATCAACAAAGTTCAACAACAGTTGAACTGGGACTCGGGCTATGCACCTTCGCCAGTAAGTTCAACTACGGTTGAAACAAAACTCAAGCTGCGTGGCTTCGCCAGTAAGTTCAACTACGGTTGAACCAAGACTCAGGCTATGCGCCTTCACCCTCAAAATCGACAAAGTTCAACAACAGTTGAACTGGGACTCAGGCTATGCGCCTTTTACCAGTAAGTTCAACTACGATTGAACCAAAACTCAAGTTATGTGCCTTCGACAGTAAGTTCAACTACCATTGAACCAAGACTCAGGCTATGCACCTACGCCATCAAAATCGACAAAGTTCAACAACATTTGAATTGGGACTCAGACTTTGTGCCTTTGCCATGAAATCAAGGCTATGCGCCTTCGCTAGTAAGTTCAACTACGGTTGAACCAAGACCCAGGATATGCGCCTTCACCATCAAAATCGACAAAGTTCGACCTGAGACTCAAGCTATGCGCCTTTGCCATGAAATCAAGGCTATGCACCTTCACCAATAAGTTCAACTACGATTGAACCAAGACTCAGGCTATGCGCCTTCGCCAACAAAATCGACAAAGTTTAACAACAGTTGAACTGGGACTCAGGCTATGCACCTTCGCCAGTAAGTTCAACTACGGTTGAACCAAAACTCAGGCTATGTGCCTTCACCAGTAAGTTCAACTACGGTTGAACCAAGACTCAGACTATGTGCCTTCACCAATAAGTTCAACTACGATTGAACCAAGACTCAGGATATGCGCCTTCACCATCAAAATTGACAATGTTCAATAACAGTTGAACTGGGACTCAGGCTATGCACCTTCGCCATGAAATCAAGGCTATACGCCTTCGCCATCAAAATCGACAAAGTTCAACACCAGTTGAACTGGGACTCAGGCTATGCGCTTTTGCCATCAAAACCGACAAAGTGTAACAACAGCTGAATTGGGACTCAGGCCATGCTCCTTCACCATCAAATTTATCATAGTTCAAGTACGGTCGAACTGAGACTCGGGCTATGCGCCTTCGCCTTCAAATTAAACAAAGCTTGACTATGTTCGAACCAAGACTCAGGCTATGCGCCTTCACCATTAAGTCTAAAAAGTTAGATCCCGCTCGAACGATAACGATAGACGCCTTCGTCCTCAAATGTAACAAGCTCAACCACAGTTGAACCAGGACTCAGGCCAAGCACCTTCATCATAGAACTCAGCAAAACCCGCCTCTGATGAATGGAGGCGCAGACTAGGCACTTTCGTCAGTCAAGTAAGCACCCCCAACCTAAACTAAGATTCGGGCCACGTAAAGTTCAGCCACGGTCAAACTATAAGGCCGTGCTTTTTACCATCATGGTCGGTAGTTTGACCACTCCCGAACTGGACTAAGGCTATGTGCCGCTATCGCCATGCAACGACTCCGACTCTCTCACATCGAGTGGAAGAAAAAAGTTGTCAACAATAAAAAATAAACATGCCTACCAAAGTCAAACTCAAAAGCAAATTACCCCTTCGAACGCGTGCAAAGAAAAGTTTAAGGGGGAAGAAGGGAAGGTACAGAAATATATACGAAGTAAATAACAGAAAAGGAATTTCATTTATCTACAAAGTTAAATTGTGGGTCAAGCTTTTTTAAAAAAAAAAATTGTGGGTCATCCCCGCTTACACCCGGCCAAGGCCGGTCAGTACAAGGAAAAAGAAAAAGAAAAACGAGAGCACCTAAATGCCAAACAGAAATTAAAACAAGAAAAAACACAACAAATGCTTTTATTCGGCGCCATCCTCGCCACCACCTGCACTATCGTCGACCTCTGGCGTCGCCACTTCAAAACAATAGTCGGTACGGGCCTCACGAGCCTTTTGACGCTCTTCCTCAAAAACAGCTTTGGTCACAATGCCGGCCTCCCAAAAATTCTTATGTACATCATTTTGGGCCTCGGTAAAGACCCAAAGTTTGCGAGCCTGGATGGAAGAAGCGGCTTGGTCCCGTAGCCACTGATCTCTTTCTAAGGCCATAACCTTATCCGCAATGACTTGGGCCCCCTGCTCAAAAAGGGTGATCCGCTTCTCAAGCCCTGCTTCCCTATCGGCTGCCGTAGCCCTCTCCGACCCCGCTGAGATTCATGCACGCGGATCGCCTCCTCCAATCCTATGACTCTCGACGAGGAAGCACTCGCCTGAAGTTTCAGAGCCGCAACCTCACTCTCCAACACATCCACTTTCCCGATCCATGTCGCAGTGACCTTCGCCTCCGTAGCCTGGCCCTGGTGCTCGCACTCAGCTGCAACCCTCCTTCCCGCCTCGAGTTCTATGTCCTTCTAATGAAGCTGCTCCTCGAGGGTGTGCGTTCTACCAAGTGTTCACTGCAACTGAAGCTCCCGCCTCACTAGCTCCTCGACCAAGACCCGGCTATGGGGGTCGGCCCTTAAGCGCTCACGTATCTCTCGGCACCAATCTCGGTAGAGGTGGTACTTCCCCAGTGCCCATAAAAAGATCCCTGAGCAGATGTGGGCTCGACGGACACTCTCCACCTCCGACAAATAAGAATGCAAAGCAAAGACAATGATTAAGATAAAGAATAAACTAAGGCAAGGAAAAATGAACTAAGTTCACAATACGTACCCTCAGACCCATCACAACCACTTCATTCATTAGTCTGATATCCGTGACATCCCTCAACGACGTGTTCTCGACCTCAGAGCATAGCACCTCAAACAACAGCACCAAGCTATTCCCTTGAAGCAATAAGTTCAACTCTGTGGGAACCTTAATGAAGCGAGATCGCCCCTCTGCGCGCACCGTCGAATTGGTGAAACCTTCTTGGAAGGTGCGGAGGTCGTTGGGGTCCAAGTCGGATTCAGACACGTACTCATCTCCTACAGCATCCCTTCCTCCCTCCACTGCCAGCGAGGTAGAACCACCTGCCATAGCCGCCGAAGGACCGCTTGATTCACCAATAATAGCAGCCGTTGAGGAACTGCCTCCCGTCTCAACGACTGGAACCACCAATTGAGTCGCCAAAGCGACGGTATCATCATGGCCTAAGCCAACCAGGGCAACCCCCATTGTTTGTCCGCCCTCAAGGTCAGGCACCGCAGCCGTACTCCTCTCCGTATCCGTCGAGGGAGAGTCCAAATAATTACCACGGGTGGAGCCAGCGTGAACGTGGCCCTCCACCTTACCAATGGCCTCTCGTCCTCCTCTTCATTTGTGGGAGATTTCGCTCTAGGGTGCACAACCCCCGATGGCCCTTCGTCTCGAAGTGCGGCCCGTGCTGGAGAAGGAGCTGCTGAAGATTCAACTGAAGCCGCCCTCGGTATTGGGCACGACACCGATACGGAAATGAGCCGAGCGATCGTACCAGGCCGGCGGAAGGCCAATTGAGGGCCCGGACGCGGCGAGCCCTCCCTAATCACAGAAAAACAAAGTTGATAAATATAGTTGAAACAAAGTGGGACAAAAAAAGAAATCAACTGTTTACCTGTCGCAGGCCTACTGCCATGCCTCTCCTATAAAGACGCCCACGTGTGTATCTCCACCGTATGGGGAAGCACGGCCCCTACCCACTCACGTATCCTGACTAACGGAGCTGGCGGCAACTTTTCAGCTACAAAGTTGACACAAGTTAACGCTTACGAGCAAAGACGTAAGGAGGGGTTAAAAAGAGAATTCGACGATTAAAAAACATACGTGCATGGTTCCAAGCCTCTGGGAACCCAGGGAGGGACGCCACTAAATGATTAGTCCTGATATAAAAGAAGTGCTCAAAAGGGAGAAGCCCGACCTCGTCATCGTGTTCTACCGTCATGCCTCTCGACCCACAAGGGCGTGCTTGAATCATGGTACCGCGGACTCTCTGGGGACCGTAAAGACTAAGCACATGCTGTAGCGTGACCTCCCTACCGGCCAACTCTGCATACTTGATAAACATCGCCAGCAATTTGTAAAGAGAAGGAGCAAGCTGACCCGGGAACACCCCGTAATAAAGAAAAAAATGAACCACCGACATGGGGAGCGGAAGCTTAAATCACAACTTGAAGGGATAGGCATAAAAGATGCAATATTCCCTGCGGTCGATGTGTACCCTCTGTTCGCTTCTAGCAAGAACAATGTCGGCATAACCGGGGATGCCCCACTGTTCCCGTAGTTGGGCCATCCCAACTTCCCCCATTAACGGGGCTTCATCCACCCGATCCTCTCCACTATCGACAGTGAAGTCAATCATCAGGTCTCCGGGCAGAGATACTATCTCATCAACCGATGGAACCTCATCGATCTCCACCGAGTCTGCACCTCCCATTGCCGGAGATGGCCCCTCGACCACCGGAAAGGTAACCAGAAAATCCGTCGGAAGAACGTTTTGGGAAGAACTATCTGCCATTGCTGATTCTCTAACAAGAAAGAAACAATGTTTGATGGGCAAGATGGAGGTTATAACAGTCGAAGAACAAAGATGAAGGTGAATTAGCAAGAAGAAAAGTTTCTTCAGAACCTCTCTCAAACCAACAATGAAAATATGAGAAATAAATGTCTCAACCCTTTATTTATAGGCAACACAAGTGGCTTTCACGAGTCCCAATAGCCATCATTAACTACATGACCAACCGCAAAACGGTTCAGTTATATAGAAACGTGCATCATTATGACAAGCCCCATGAAGCGGCTTTTCAGTCACCAACCAGCGTTCCGCCGTCGAGACAGCCGTAACGACCTATGAACGATGAGGGATATCCCGTGAACCTTCAAAATTTTGGACGTCGCCAAATGCGTATCAAGCGTGCCCCTACACCCCTTGGTCGCATAGCATACGACCCGTCCGCCATGGTCGATGTTTACACTCCCAAGCAAACGTAAGGATCAGAGCACAATAAATCTCGGCCTCGCTCGAATGATGACTAGAAAAAAAAATAACAGAACACTAACACTCTACAGGGCTAAGGCCATCCCCAACATATAAACGGCTAAGGCCGTCTCCAGCCTGTAAAAGGCTAATGCCATTGTCGCCAATAATTCGACCCAGCTCGACTGCAACAAGCAAATAATTCGACGAAAAAGTTGTATAAATATAATATCGGGTTGGTTTAGTTTCGATTTAACTTTTCTTAATTAAAACCAAACCAAACTATTATGGTTGGATTTTTTTCCCTAATACCAAGTTAACTAAATCAAGCCAGACCACATTGGATTCTTTTTTTCTGGTTTGACTCGATTTAGCGCGATTTACTGGTTTTATTTGTACACCCTAGCCACTGATACAGAAATTTTTTCAGTTCCTTAATAAGTTCCCCTCCAAAATCATACTCAAAGATGTCAGGTAATCTTAGAGGAGGCTTTCATTTAAAGGTCGTGAAATTGGTTTATGAAAACTTTAAATTGCACCCGATTCTTTGTAGAGCTCTATATTTTTCTATCACATTATTCGTTATTTACGTTTCTCACTTTCGTTATCTTGGTAAAAAAAAATCATACGAATTTCAATTAGTAAAGGTTCTTTTAGTATTTCTTCTACAAAACTAAATTGGTCTGAATACGTTCTAGGACAAAGAACATTCTACAATGATATTGTATAGGTCGGAATCCGACCCACGATAATTAATGAAATTAATTTCGTCTTAAGTTTATTCATAATTGATAAGTGGTACGACCGCTCCGAATCAATGGTATTTATCCCTTATCTGATTCGATCAACATAGCCATAGCCTATCCGTCATCATGAGGGCGAACCCCCCACGTGATCATGGCCACTTATTGACAGCTCATGAGACTCACAGCTATAAATACCAAGAGAGGAAATCCTAGAAAAGGGCTTCTTCTTCGCCACTATTCACGAGATAGAGAAAAGAGATAACGCTACCCATATTGTGGGAAAGTGGAACACCATTGTAAGGATCTGAACTTAGTCATGGAGAGGCAGACCAAATCAATACTATCAATAAAGACTTTTAATGTCTCTTCTCCTAACTCTGAGTCATTATTTTCGCATTCTTTATTTGATCCAATAAATTATTACGGTTTGCTATGATTTTTCTGTAATTTATTTATATTTTTTTTTTACACTCATAAGGTATGATAACTTTTGAGTAAACAGATATTATCCTCCTACCCAAAAAATAAGGCACCAATTTGAAAGGAAACTCCGGGATATCAGCTATCGGATAAAGAAGTTGAAGTATTCGCAACTTTTGTAAGCATTGCATTGAGTAGCCCAAAGTTTAAATGATTTGAATGTGTAAATATATTTTTACACTGCTAGTATATTGAACTTAACTTTTTCTATACTAGAATTAGTTTATACTTTTGTGCAGGTAAAATAAAGGATAAAGGTTGTGTTTGGTATAACGGAAAATATTTTTCGTAAAAATTTTGTCGTTATATTTAACCTCAGACTGTTATAGATATAACTTAGTCGAATAGTATATGATTTGTATGGTAATGTTGTGTTCCAAGTCAATTTCTATGACTTTGCTTGGTTGAGTTTGGTTTCAAATGTTTTCATTCTTTTCTTATTGCTTGTGATTATTTCCTGGTGAGGAAGAGTATAAAGCACAAATGATGATGTCGTACATTGTTTTGGTAAGAGAGTGTTAAATCACGAAGGTTGATGTCAAAGAATAAGAGGTGTAAATGCATGTAGTTCACAAGGAATAGGACAACTTTATGTTCGGGCACCTTAGACCGCATTCCCCTCCAAAAATGAAGCTTCAACAGAAATTGTTAAGGCAGTATACTTGTTTCTTGGCTTAGTCTTCAACATCAAGCATAACTTGTAGCAAGACCCGATGAAAATTACCTAGGTACTGACCCCACGATTATGAGAATGCTCGAGGAATTAACTAAAAGGGTCGAGTCCGGAGAAAAGAAAATTGAAGATAGTGATAAAAAGGTGAAAACTTATAACTCTCGGCTAGACCAGATACCAGGGGCACAGGTTTTTATTCAGTTAATGCAAAGTTCAGGTCCATCACACCTAACACTATTTCAACATCTTGCTTTCACTTCTTGTAGTTTTTATTAGTTAGAATTTTAATGAAATTCAACTGATACTACGGCTAACCCTAATACAAGTTCAAATGTAGTTCAACCGGAAATTAATATTGTTACCGGTGGCATTTTATATTATGATCCAAATAAAGATCG
This sequence comes from Nicotiana benthamiana, assembly GCA_034376525.1. Lineage (NCBI taxonomy): Eukaryota > Viridiplantae > Streptophyta > Magnoliopsida > Solanales > Solanaceae > Nicotiana > Nicotiana benthamiana. The sequence continues at coordinate 34,612,864 of CM067333.1, read as the reverse complement.
TGAAGAATTGGCAAAAATGGTTACTGTTATGTGCTTACAATATAGTTTTTCTTTTAACCCTCATTTTGTGCATTATATTAGAAGAGTTTTTAATCCAACTTATAAAGGATGGTCTCGTACAACTGTAAAGAGTGATATTTACAAATAGGGGTGGGCATATTTTGGCCGAAACCGAATAAACCGATCGAACCGGATTTTTTTAAATTTTAGTTTCGATTATTCGGTTTGTTCGGTCGGTTTCAGTTTAAAATTTTAAAATTTTGATTTTTCAGTACGATTTTCGGTTATTAAGTTTTTTGGTTCGGTTAACCGAAAAACCGAATTATTACCATATATGTTCTTTAAGTTATATAGAGGTTATGCCCATAGGTAATAAATTAACATTATTAGGTCTAATCTATCAGAGACTCAACTCAATTAAGTAAGTCCATCAACTTTCCAATCTTAAAGACTCTCGGACTATTAAAACTTCCATAGGATATGTGATATATACCTGGAGAATTTCTATGTTTGAATTTTATGATCCATAATAGTGTGCAAAGTTTAGTCTATTTTTTTCTATAAACACAATATTTTTAACAATTTCAAAATTTTGGAAAAAATCAACAAATCCGCTGGTCATATTATTAAATAGAAGAAGTCCAATATAATAATGTTCAAACTGAAAATCGAACCGAAATAACCGAACCGAAATTAGAAAAACCGAACTGAACCGAACTGATTTCAGTTCGTTTTGGTTACTACTTTTACAAAACCGAAAATCGAATAACCGAACCAAAATTCTTCAAACCGAACAGAACCAGCCGAATGCCCACCCCTATTTACAAATATAAACATGAGTATAAACAATATTTGGGCTATTTATTTACTCATATAGATTGTCGCATTGCTATTACTACTGATATTGGTATAAGTGGTAATGATTGTGATTATCTAACTGTTACAAGTTATTGGATAAATGAGGAGTGGATAATGTAAAAGCGCATTATTGCTTATAGAATAATTAATTCACGCCACACAGGTAAGTTTATTGCTAATACGGTTGTAAAAATTTGTAGATATTTTTGCCTTAGAGATAAAATTATGTCAGTATTAGTGGATAATGCTTCTAGTAACACTAATATTGTAGGCTTGCTTACAACCACACTAAATCACGCAATTAGTAATATTTTTCATGTTATATGTATTTATCATATTTACCATTTAATCGTCAGTGCTGGTATGAAAGTTTTAAATGTAGAAATTGAAAAGGTTAAAATGGCTCTTAATTGACTTTTTTATTCAAACCGTATAAGTAGGCTTAGAGGATGTTTTAAAAAATATAATGAATTTGGCATTAGAAAAAGAAAGGTTTCTAAACCTTGTCCCACTAGATGGAACTACATGTATGGAAGTTTAGTTATTGCATATGTATATAGGAACCCAATAAGCGCAACATATAACGCTCGTGTAGATGATGGTGATGATGATGATGATGAGCACCTTACAAATCAAGATTGGAGTAATGTTAAAATGCTTGTAGACTTTTTAAAACAATTTCATATTGCTACAAATGAATTATCTGGCCAATATTATCCTACTATTTCTAACTATTTAATTTATATTGTAGCACTTGTAGATTTATTTACAGCGTTTTCAGAGGGTGGAGATATTTATCAAGTAGCTATTAATTCTATGAAAGCTAAGTTTAAAAAATATTTTTTCCCTATCCTCCATATTTTTGGTGTTGCTGCAGTTTTAAATCCTATAATGAAATTAGGAAGTCCTCACTTTTGTTATTCAAAAATTTATAACGCTTCACCACTTTTAATGTGACTTGGTGTGGCTATACAATGCAACACCCTGGGGTCTACTTATTCCTACGTTTCATCGTATTTTACTTCATGTTTGGTTGTGCCTCGTGATTCATTGAGTGCTCATTTGTATGTGTCCACACCTGTGGGAGATTCTATTGTTGTAGGTCGTGTCAATCGTTTGTGTGGTTACTGTTGGGAGATTTGAGAATAGCATAGATCTTCTACTTCTCGAGTTTTAATGTCATTTTATGTATCGATTGGTTGTCACCTCACAATGCTATATTGGATTGTCACTCCAAGATGGTGACCTTAGCTTTTCCGGGGTTGCCTCGATTAGAGTAGAGAGTGAATCATAGCTATTCTACCAACATGGTTATCTCATATGTGAAGGCTCGAAATATGATCGAGAAGGGGTGTCACAACACGGATTTTGCATCCTCGAGAGTCATAATGGCGCATACTAGAGAAGTCTAGGCAAGAAAACTATTTCGATTAATTTAGCCTTTTCATTTTTGATCTCTTAACAATTAAAAATTAAGATTTTAACTGGAAAAATGGTCAATGATTGAGGAAAGTGTTCTGCAACAGAAGGCAAGAGCAAAATGGATACAACTTGGGGACTCCAACACTGAGTACTTCTCTGCAGTAATGAAGGAAAGAACTCAACACAACAAGATTACTGAAATTACCACTAAAATGGGTACCAAACTTACTACAACTGAAGATATCAAAGAGGATATCATGGGATTCTACAAGGCACTGATGGGAACCTCTGCAACCACCCTACCAGCTATAAATCAATTGTACATGACAAATGGCCCAAAATTGACACAACAACAAAGAAGGGAACTATGTGCTGATGTAACTGATACATAATTGTGGAGAGTCTCAAGGCTATTGGAGATGACAAAGCATCAGAGATAGATGGCTACAATGTTGTATTCTTCAAAAAGAGCTAGGGAATTATTGATAGGCACGTCACCACAGCCATCAAGCTGTTTTTCACCTCAACCAGAATGTTCAGACCTATAATTGTGCAACTATTACCCTCATTCCTAAAGTGTGCAAATCATCTACAGTCAAAGAGTTTAGGCTTATTGCTTGCTGTTCTGTCCTCTATAAAGTCATCTCAAAAATTCTGGCTGACAGGTTGCAGAAGGTGATGGCAAGTATTATCAGTGAAGCCTAGGCAGGTTTCATCCCAGGCAGAAAGATCCAAGACAACATCATTCTGGCACATGAACTAGTCAAAAGCTACACTAGACAACATGTGTCTCCCAGATGCATGATTAAAATCGATCTCCAGAAAGCTTATGACTCAGTTGAATGGGTATTCCTACAACAGGTTATGGAACAGATTGGCTTCCCCGGCACTTTCACCAAATTGTTAATGGAATGTATATGAACAGTGAGCTTCTCTGTGCTAGTCAATGGAGAGGCAACTAAACCCTTTGCTGCTGCTAGGGGGTTTAATCAAGGGGACCCCATTTCCCCCTTCCTATTTGCTCTGGTCATGGAGTACTTAAGCAGATCATGCAACTCACTAAAAGAAAATCCAGCATACAAGTTCCACCCCAGATGTAAGAAACTGGGCATAACTCACATGTGCTTTGCTGATGATTTGCTATTGTTTGCCAAAGGTGACATTACTGTTGTCATGGCCCTATCCAGATGTTTCTTCTCTGAAGCATCTGGCTTACAGGCTAATCTTAACAAAAGCTCTGTTTACTTTGGAGGGGTTGCACTGGATATCCAGAAACAGATTCTCGACCATCTTGGCAATGAGCAAGGTCAATTTCCATTCAAGTACCTAGGAGTCCCCTTGTCCACCAAGAAAATCACATTGCTCCAATGGCAACCTCTAGTGGATAGGATCACTGCCAAGATCACCTCTTGGACTGCCAAAACACTTTCTTACTCTGGGAGAATCCCAATTTGGTAGAGAATGCCTTGAGTTGTCGGGCGGAGAGTTTGGCGTATTTACCAGCTTCGAAGAGGCCTATGGCGATGGATGTTCAGGCCTTAGCCAGACAGTTCATGAGATTAGATATTTTGGAGCCTAGACGGGTTCTAGCTTTTTTGGTTTCCCGGTCTTCCTTATTTGATCGTATTAGGGAGCGGCAGTATAATGATCCCAATTTTTTTGCTCTTATGGAAAGGGTTCCGCATAGCAATGCGAGAGACTTGACCATTGGAGATGACGGGGTGTTGAGGATGCAGGGTTGTGTTTATGTGCCCGAGGCTGATGGGCTACGAGAGTTAATTCTAGCGTAGGCCCATGGCTTGCGGTATTCCATCCATCAGGGTGCCACGAAGATGTATCAGGACTTGAGGCAACATTATTGGCAGAGGCGGATGAAGAAGTATATAGTTGGATATGTAGCTAGATGCCTCAACTGTCAGCGGGTGAAGTGTGAGCACCAAAGACCATGTGGGTTGCTTCAACAGATAGAGATTCCAGAGTGGAAGTGGCAGCGCATCACCATAGATTTTGTATTGTGACTTCCACAAACCTTGAAGAAGTTTGACGCCATTTGGGTAATTGTGGATCGGCTAACAAAGTTCGTTCATTTTATCCCTGTGTGTACCACTTAGTCATCAGAGCGGCTGGCGGAGATTTATATCCGGGAGATCATCCCTCATCATGGCATCCCAGCTTATATTATTTTAGACAGATGTTTTCAGTTTATGTCGTAGTTCTGGAAGGCCGTGCAGCAGGAGTTGTGTAGTCAGGTAGAGTTGAGTGCAGCATTTCACCCCCAGACGGACGGACAGTCCGAGCGCACTATCCAGATACTTAACGACATGCTCTGTGCGTGTGTGATTGATTTTGGAGGGGCTTGGGATCAGTTCTTTCCATTTGCAGAGTTTGCCTACAACAATAGCTACCAGTCGAGCATCCAGATGGCTCCTTACGAGGCTTTATATGGTTGATGTTATCGGTCAACGGTTGGATAGTTTGAACTGGGGAAGGCTCGATTTCTAGGTATTGCTTCTGTTCAGGAGGCCTTGGAAAAGGTCAAGACTGATTGACTCCGAGATCCTTAATTACTAATGGACTGTGATTTCACCTTATTTTATACCCGCTTTCAAACTATAAATACCGTAGTCTTTCATTAGCACAAGACACAAACACACTTGTTTCAAAACTCTATCTCTCACACTTAAAAACTTTCTGCTCTCCTATGTGCTACTTGCTACTTCTCTAAGTTAGCCGGCTGCAAGCAAAGGCTAACTTTCTACCTAGCTCTAGCAAACCCTTCATCGCGACCACGATCAAGGTCACGCGATCGCAAAGCATTAAAATCCAAGGCTTCAAACATGACCTATGCGAACGCGACCAAACACAAACGAACGTTATGCTTCAATTTCCACAACTACGCGAACGTGTCCCACTCTATGCGAACACAAAGAACAAATCTCGCCTGGACTCCAAAGCCTTCTACACAAACGCTAACTAACACCTATGAATGCGAAGCACAAAGAACTCACCCTATGCGATCACGAACCCTCAAATGCGAATGTGAAGAACAAAGACTTGGCCTGCCAAAAATCCTTCTATGCGATCGCGCCCCCAGGCTCGCGATCGCGAAGGCCAAATCATACATGTACTGATGCTGAAAATTTTCTACAATTCCTTAAGTCTGAAAACTTTCTGTTAGCCATCCGAAATCACCCTGAGGCCTCCGGGACTCAACCAAAAGTATCAACACATCCTAAAACCTCATCCAAACTTGTTCCAATCATCAAAACACCTCAAACAACACCAAAATAATCAATTTATATCAAATTCAAGCCTAAGTTTTCTAAAAACTTTCGAAACACTCTTTTGATCAAAAACCCAACCAAACCACGTCCGAATGATCTGAAATTTTGCACACACATCCCCGATGACATAACGGAGCTACTGCAACTTCCAAAATTCCATTTCGAACCTCGAATCAAAATCTTGTCTATCAACCTGAAACTTCAAAAAATCAAACTTCGGCACTTCAAGTCTAAATTAGCTACGGACCTCCAAAACACATTTCGAACATCTTTCCAACCCCGAAATCCCCTAATGAAGCTAACAGAACCATCAGATTTCCATTTCAAGTCCATCTTCACATTGTTTCAACTAGGGATAACTTTCCAACACTTGAGCTCTCAATTAGGGACTAAGTGTCCTAAAACTCTCTGAAACTCAAAATCGAACATCCCGGCAAATCAAATTAGCAGAAATAAAGAAGGAAGAACCAAGTCCTTCATGCCAAAATTGCTGAATCCAAGTTGATTTAACTAGCATTTGTTGATACATTTGAGTAAATTGTGGTTAGAGTCGACCTGTTATGAAGCAAATTCAAGGGGTAAAGCTATTCTAGAGGCGTGAGTTGAGTTGGAAGCCTTCGAGGTAAGTGTTCGATCTAACTTTGGATTGAGGGAATAGGATTAGGTTGTTAATTGCTATGTGCTTTTTCGAGTCGGTGTATAGGTAAGGTGATGGTTACCTATGCGCCCGAGTCGAGCATGACCGTGTTGTCATTTGTTATTAGAATTGTGAAAGAAGTGAACAATTGGGATAAATTCTTGTTATAAGATCTATGAAGTGAAAGATGAGAAGTAAATGAACTAGAGATGAGTTGTTGGTGTTTTTCCCTTGTCAGGACTTGTTTAATTCTATTTCCCTTACAGAGACTTGTTGTTAAACTGTTGCCCTTGCCGGGACTTGTTGTTAAATTGTTTCCCTTGCTGGGACTTGTTGTTGCATTGTTCTCCCTTGCCGGGATGGTTAATCTTGTTGTTTACTCCTTTTTCCATTAATTGTGATTATTGTTTGGGTAAGGAGGAGCGATAAAGCACGATGGGTGATGTCGTGTTCTTATCTATTTCCTCCACAAGATGGAGTGGTATATATTAATTTCCTCCGCCAGATGGAATGGTATTTATCAATTTCCTCCACAAGATGGAGTGGTATTTATTGATTTCCCCCACAAGATGGAGTGGTATATATCGATTTCCTCCAGAAGATGGAGTGGTATTTATTGATTTCCTCCACGATATGGAATGGTATATATTGATTTCCTCCACAAGATGGAGTGGTGTTATTGATTGGGTGAGGACAAGAGTAAAAGGACGATGGGTGGTGCCGTGCAACGTGGTTTTATTAGTCTTACCTTACTGGTGTTCCTTATTTCATTTTCCCTTTATTAGTTGTTATTTCATTGGATTCTCTTATTTAAATGCTATCTATTCAGTTCAATCTTTTAATTGTAGAAGTTATAATTGAACTGGTATTACCCCCAACATGTCCCCTCCCTTTTTGTTGTTTAAATTCTTGTTTTCCTTTTCTGTTCTGTTATCGTATATCTATACACGTTGTATATGGTAGGTCTGGTTCGCCTCGTCACTACATCACCGAGGTTAGGCCGGACACTTACCAGCACATGGGGCCGGTTGTACTGATACTATGCTTCTGTGCCTTTTTGTCACAGGTGAGGACCCAGTCTATGGACCACAACTTTAGACCGGGAGTGATCCTTCAATCCAGAGGCTCTGAGGTAGTTCGCTGGCGTTCGCGGACCCCGAGTCTCCTCTAACTTTCCCTTAGAGTTTGTTAAATTGTATCAAACAGACATGCTATGTACTTCTTTGTGACTATTATTTTTAGCACTCTTTCGTTGTCCGCGAGCAGTGACACCAGATACTGGGTAGAGATTGGTTACTGGGTAGAGATTGGTTGTTAGTTTTACGCATATTGCTTTTGTTATTGTTATTAGACGTCTTCCGCATGTTTTAACTAATTGTTTTAGCATTTAATTTGTTTTAGATTTAAATTTTCTAGAAATGTTTATAAGGGTTGGCTTGCCTAGCTTCGACAGTAGGTGCCATCACGACTCCTGATGGTAGGTAAATCCGGGTTGTGACAAGTCGGTATCAGAGCACTAGGTTACTTGGGTCTCACAACTCACGGACAAGCCCGGTAGAGTCTGAGGGATCAGTACGCAGATGTCTCTATTTATCCCCCAGAGGCTACTGAGTTAAGAAAGTTTCACTTTGTTCATTCTTGTCTTGCGATTCTATTTCTCAAGTATTGATTGTCGTCCTACTCTTTTATTTTGAAAATGGCGAGAACTCGTGCATCTTCTTCTTCCGCGCAACAGCCCGAGCCCCCAATAGGAGCTCCCACGAGGGGCAGGGGCCGAGGCCGTGGCAGGGGCAGAACTCAGCCCCAGGCAGTAGTTCCAGAGGTGGAGCCTCATATTGATTTTGATGAGGAGGTTCCAGCTCCAGTTGGCCCAACTCAGGTCCCAGGAGGAGTGATGTTTTCTTCGGATCTTCAGGATGACCTTGTCCGCATAGCAAGCTTTATAGACAATGTGGCCAGAGCGGGATTGCTGCCAGTAGCACCAGCCATTTCTCAGGCTGGAGGAGGGCTTCAGACTCCTGCTATACGTACTCCGGAGCAGGTAGCTCCTCAGACTCAGGTTCCCATAGTTCAGCCCGCAGTGGCGGCTCAGACATGTATTGCAGCTCAGCCCGGAGATGGGTCGGCCATGTCTTTGGATGCTTTGTGGAGACTTAATCAGTTCTCCAATGGTGGGTAGTATTCTTATTTATTTTTCGGTGTTTGGTACGCAAATTAGGATATAACTTCTCAAGAGTATTCATAAATAATTTAGATATAATAAACATGAAGCCATAATTTTCAAACCAACAACCTTCCGGATCCACAAATTTCATAAACTTTCGAATCTCTAAACTTTCAAAATCGCGGAATTTCGAACCCGTAAACTTACATACACATAAACCTCCGAACTCATAAGTTTGAAACTTGTAAAATTTTGAGCCTTTAAATCGATAAATAATAAAATTAAAACTGAAAAATATATTTTAAATTTTTTTTCGGGAGGGGGGAGGGTGTAGGGAGTAGGGAGTGGGGGGCACTACGAAAAACGAAAATAGAAATTTAAATTACAAAAAAAATTTATTTGTGGGGGGTGGGGGCAGGGAGGTGTGCAGAAAAATTAAAAAAAATTAAACTATGTGAAAAGTTCTTCATTTTCACCGCAATCATCTCATGAAATATTAAAGCAATGAAATTATTATATAAAAAAATATTTAAAAAATACAATAGAGACATTAATACGACAGATAAGAAGTAGAAATAGTAAAACTATGTCCAAATAGAAAGTATTCTCATAATAACTTTGTAATTAATATTGAATTTATATGATAATATCTAATGCGTAAGGTATTGAACATATTACTATTGACACATGGATACAACAACACCAATCCAGTATAATCCCACTTAGTGGGGTCAAGGGAGGATAGTGTGTACGCAGACCTTACACATACCCTTGGTTAGAGAGGTTGTTTCCAAATAGACCCCCAACATCCTTCCCTCCAAGAAATCCCACCTTGCTCTTGGGGAGACTCTAACTCACAACCTCTCGGTTGGAAGTGGGGGTTGCTTACACATGGATAATAGACTAAATATAAAGTATAAGAATTTTAGATTTTTGGATATCCAAAAATTTGACGTACCGAATCCAATATCCAATCCGAAATTCATAATTTTAAAAAAAATAATCCAAAATCCAATCCGTAATCTAAAAATCTAAACCAAAAATTCAAAAATTCGAATTTCGGTTTGGATTTGGGTTTGCCCAAAGTATGCCCACCCATAACTATTTTTTATTTTTCCATCTAGCTACTATTCAAAGTGTTCTTCAGCTGCTTATTTATTGAGTTGCAACCGAGCCCGTTTCGAGGGCTGGATCAGAACCAACTTCTAGTATCTATCATAAAGCTAGACTTAATCATCCATCGTATTTGGTTTGATCGTTTCGTTTTCCGTTAATTTAATTATTTACTGTTCTTAGATCATTCGTGTTAAATTAAATCATATATCCTTTAAACAACTTATAAATTAAAACATTACTCTACGGATAACAATAATGATTTAATATGAATCTCCATAAAACACCCTATTTTACACTTGATCTTTAGAGTTTGTTTTCAGGTCTATTTAAACCTCATAGTCTCAGTCTGCTCACTTGAATGCCAATGCTGAGTCAATACACGACATACCCTCAGCTGATCCTAATGGTTTCCCAATCGTTGACCAATTGAAGCTAACTCACAAGTTGACATTAATATCAACCTGCCAAACGATCCTAAAAATAGCATACTCGGGCCATCGGCCCGAGAAGCACCCAAAGGGGAAGGTGATGGATTAGCATATGATTGGTTTTTGAAATACTACAAGCTCAGCAAGTGGAAATAGCACATCTACAAACTAAAAATCATGCACAAAACATGACCAAACCCGAGCGGGTTAGAGAAGACGCTAAGACTAATGAACATATCACCGCCGAACCAGATGAGTTCGGACCCAGAGAAACTTTCGAGGTGATGAAAATTCTTGAAGCACTAACAAAAGGGGTGGAGTCTGGCGAAAAGAAGATAGAGGCAGATGACAAGAAGGTGAAAACTTACAATTCGAGGGTCGATCAGATCCGGAGAGCACCTCCGATATTGAAAGGACCAGATTCCAAAAAGTTCATTCAGAATCTTTTTCGCCCGAGTGCGGCACCGAAACCAATTTGGAAGAGGTTCTGAATTCACGATATTCCCAAATATAATGGGACACAGATCCAAACGAGCATGTGGCCTCCTACACTTGCACGATAAAAGGCAATGAACTAAATGATGACGTGTCACGGCCCCAACCTGGTCGTGATGGTGCCCAGCATACTACTAGGCATGCCCGACCATTTATAAGAATAACCCTAATTTATTAAACTGATAAAGATAAAGTCATTTAAGATAAAAGTCTAAAATACTGATAATAATGTGGAAATCTAACAAAATACCAATACGGCCCAACTAGGACCCAGTGTCACGAACATGAGCCTCTAGAGTACAGATTAATATACTACTACAAAGTCTGTCTAAATATGATAATATGGAAATAAAGGACAGAGATAGAGGGGAGAATCATCTGCTGCAAACGCCCTGCAGCTACCCAAAAATACTCCCAGAATAAAACCCTGGATCAACTGGATCTACTCAGCCTGAGACTGCCCTGGATCTGCATGCAAGGTGCAGGGAGTAAAGTGAGTACTCCGACCCAGTGAGTAATAAACATAATTACAATATGAAAGTAAGAAAACGGAGAAAATGCACAAAGTACTCTATATCTAGCAGTTTATATCCGGAACAGTGGAAAAAAGTAAACAACAAGTACAGTCAAGAAATAATGCATGAAGGAATGCAATCATATAACGGTACACTCTAGTACCCGCTGCGGCATGCAACCTGCTCCACTTATTTAATGTTGACGACACTCACTGGGGGTATGTACAGACTCCGGAGGGGCTCGTACAGCCCAAGCGTAATATTAGCCAGGTATTGGGATAAAACAGGCTCTCGGCCTCAATATCAATATATATAATTGCTGCGGCGTGCAGCCCGATCCATATCAAGGAAACATCCTCACTACCGGGTCCCCCACCATCTCAGTCAATAAGTTCACAACCAATCGGGCGTGACATACTATAGGGATCTTAGCCCACATATCCTTATTCATTTAATGTTCATGTATAAACTATAGTTATTATATTATTATTAATATTTAAAAGCATGATTGAGAATCTATGTTATGCGTACAAGTGAGGAAAACACATAAAGATCCCCTAAGGATTCTACAGGTCGGCACAAGGCCCCAAACATGGCAATGAGCCAAATTCAAAATAATAAAGTATGCATCTCAATCGTCAATATAGTAGAAATTAACACTCAGGATGGACTAAGTCTCAAACCCCGATATTAAACGACCACGCACTCAACGTGAAATGCATGTCACGCCTCAATATAGCGCTACGATGTGAAAGTATGGGGTTTCAAACCCTCATAGCAGCATTTACATCCATGACTCACCTCTACACAATAATGACTTAATAATATCACTATATGCTAAACAAATCAAACCCAATGTCTAACTATAGATTTTCCAAGTATTCTTTCCAAAAATTCCAAAATTGCCCCTAGGCTTGCTTGGTCAAAACATGAGGTTTGGATCAAAATCAAATCCCACATTCACCCACGAGCTCGAATATATAATTTGTTTTCAAATTCGAACCCAAAATGAGGTCTAACTAAGGAAAAATAAAAAAGCCCTACTCTACCCATTTCTATAATTTCTACCCTTAATTACATGTTTTAGGCTTAGGATTTCAATAGATGATGATGGAAAATAAACAAAACGAGTTAAACAATGCTTACCCAAGACACTTTGGTGAAGAAATGTTTCAAAAGTCCCCTAGAAGCTTTGGAGAAGAAAGAGTTTATGAAACATTTGATAACTCCCGCAATGGTTCTATTTTGGGTTTGATAAATAACTAAGGAAATAAACCTTACGCCGTTCGCGATGGTCCAGGTCTGAAGACCATGGCGTTCGTGACATAGCGGCTCGCGTTCACGAAGAATTATTTCCCTGAGCCTCATGTTCGCGTCCCTAAGGTTGTGTTCGCATAGTTTAAAATTGGAAACCCCTCCCCCTCAACCTACACATTAGCGAGTAATAGGCCGCGTTCACGAAGGGTCTCCCCCCCCCCTCCCAAGCTACGCATTTGCGTCCCTATTATCACGTTCACGGTGAAGACAACATGGCATCTAGGAATTAGCCATACGCATTCGCGAGTGAGGCCACGCAAACACGAAGGGTAAAATCCCTGGGCACTAACAACAGTATACCTGTAACATTTCTTAAGCCAAAACAATTCCGAAATACCTTTGAAATGCTCCTGAGCCTTCGGGGCCCCTAACCGAACACATTCACTAACTCTACAACATCCTACGAACTTAACTGTGCGATCACATCGCCAAAATACATAAAAAAATAATGAATCAACCCTCAAAATCATTAGTTTTTCTTCAAACTTCATAAGCTTTCAAATTTAGAACTTATACTCTGAAACACGTCAAACAACGTCCGATTTCAACCAAACTTTACAAAAATATCTTAAATCACATATAAGATCTGTACCGGGTGCCGAAAACAAAATACGAGCCCGATAACAACACGTTCTAATATTTTTATTTTTATTTTCCTTAATAATTTCAAAAAAATAATTTTACTCGAAAATTTATTTCTCAGGCTTGGAACCTCGGAATTCGATTCTGGGCATATGCCCGAGTCCAATAATTTTCTACGGACCCTCCAGGACCGTCAAATCATGGGTCCGGATCCGTTTACCCAAAATATTGACCAAAGTCAAACTTATTCATTTTAATACCAAATTTTAGTATTGTTCACAGAATTTCACATTTAGGCTTTCCGGATACGCGCTCAAACTGTGCATGCAAATCAAGATAACTAAAAATGAGCTTTATAAGGCCTCGGAAGCATGGAATGAATAAGAAAAACAGGTGATGACCCTTTGGGTCATGACAAAAGCAACATCAAATTCATTGTCATGTTTTCAGCTTTTACTTCCATCTTCACTATAGAACTTACATCAAGCAAAGCTTAAGAGAATGTACCTGGAGAGCAAAAACAAAAGGGAAATGATAAGGTCAGCAAGAAACAATAGCAAGCAGCCTGGATTTAAACCACTTCGGCAATGGAACAGTGTAAACAACCTAGAAACCTTAATAAAATAGTGAATCAACCAACAAAATAAACCCAATTCTTACAATACCCAAGTTCAAACCATTTTCCACCTCAAAAGGGAATCATGAAATGTTATAGTAATGAAAGATAATTTCAAAATTTCAGAACAGGAGTTCAATGGAATAGTATTTTTCTTCAATTTTTCTTTAGCCATTTTGGTTTTTCTTGGATTTTTTAGCTCTGAACAATCTGAATTCAGCTCTCATTAGCAATGCTTTTATAGGAAAGCTATTAGGACAACATAGATAGTGTAGGTTTTTTTCCCTCAAGACCTTTTCCACTTTTTATTTTTTGCAGCTTAGTCCATCATTTTTTGACTTATTGGCCAAGAAAGTCTATTTTTCGCTTCTAGGAATCTTCCTATACAGTTATCAAAAGATTCCTTAAGTGAACTACCAAGTTACCCCTTAGTCACCCTAAAATTACCTTTCAAAACCAAACAGAACCTGGGTCCAATTTCACCCAAGTTAATGGGTCCAAATAAACCCAATTTAGTTCCCTCATATGATCCTTTTGAGGCTTTTGAATTTTAGAAGCCCAATTAGAATCAAACAAGGAAATCCTATTTTAAGAACTAACCCAGAGTTCAAGAATAAAGAGTCACCCCGAACCCTTTAAAAAGTAATCAAATAGCGGCGAAGGCACATGAATCAGTTATCTTAAACTAATGGCAGAAAGTTAACTAAATTAAACCTATGTAAACTAACTACATGAAATTTACGAAACAACACTTAACTATGTTTAAGCAGACAAAAAAAGAAAGAAAGAAAAAACACATAAATGCATTAAACAAAATAAAAATGAGACAGAAGGAAAAGGAAAACGAAAATGGTGAACTGGAGGAAAGAATTGAATTCTGAGGTGCATCCAATTATTATGAAAAATGAGTTAAAGAACGGTAAAGAAGAGGATAATATGATAATGATAAAAAGAAAACACAAAAAGGAAAAGGACTTACCGGATCGAACCTCGAACCAGTCAAAGACGAAAGACCTAACCAAACTTATGTCGACCATTTGTTCTTTGTCAATAACAATTGAATCAAACTCAGTTTGATCAAGTCTAGTCCTCAATGTTTTAGAGAATAGCATTTCCTGGTCTTGCATGCTACCAGACTCGAAAACAAATGACTTTGATCTTCTAAAGGTCAAATTCGGATTCAAGATTCGAAAGGTTTGAAATTGATTCGAGGTAAAATGATTAGGTATTTGGGATGGGAAGGTGGAGAGAGTTCTAAGGTGTAAATTTGGGGCTGTTAGGTGGTGGTGCCGCCACTGAGGGAAGGTGGCGTTATGGGGCGGCGCTAGGGTTGCGTATGAGAGGGGTAGGAGAGATGAACGGAAGGGACCTATTTGGACTAATTGGTCTCTGAGACATTTAGGATAGATTTAAGGGGATGAATGAAGTGTTATGGGCCATCAGATGAAACAAGATGAAAGGCCCAGATTGATTCCCCACTAAAGAACTCAAAACAACCACATTTTAATTTTACAAAAACCGGACTAGGTAAAATTAGGCGGCTTAATGGAGAAGAAATGATTTGAGCTTGGAGTTATAATTGAATTGGCCCAAGTTTGTTTCCTTTTTATTAACAAAACTTTTTCTTCTTTCTCTTTTTTTTTTCATTTTCAAATTTGTTTTATTACAAATTAAAAATAAAACAATTTGATTTAATTCTAAAACTAAATTAATAACTAATTGTATCTCAAAAATTAATCAAGTCCTAAATTAAAAGATAACTATAATAAATTCAAAAATTAAAAGGTCAAAAATGCAAAATGATCTATTTTTGTTATTTTATTTTATTTTTGTAACATTAATTAACTAACTATCCTAAAAATAGAAAATTGAATCCTAAATGCAAATGCATGAATTCTTTTGTATTTTTTTATAAATTACATAAATTAAATATGCACACAAAAATACAATAAATACGAAAATTATGCAATTAATTCCTAAAAACTGAATAATTAAAAGAAAAAAAAATCCTATTTTGGGAATTCTATAGGAGTAATTCATGTGAGGCAAAAATCGCGTGCTCACAGCTGCCCCTTTTTGCTCGGAGACACAAAGGGTTTTCAGGAAAAGAGAAAATGAGCAATTATGAGGGATGTTTACCTACCTAGCACTCCATGAGAAGCATTTTTGAAAAGTATCTAACTGAACCATGCTTCAGAAGTTACCTACATATCATTGGCTATAAAGGAACCAGGTTAGTGTAGTTTGGAAGTTTTGATAGCTGGGACTATCGGGAGCTGTGATTTCACTATTGATGTTGTTGCTACTGCTTGTTGACCCCCTTATTACACCAAAAGAAAAATTAAAAGCTAAACTAGCTAGGCGTAGCAACTAGGAGTTATAAGATTCCTATCTATAAATTTCTTGAAGCTTGATCTTGAGTATTAGTTGATTTTTGCTGTTGACTTCGATCTGAATCTTGATGCTCGACAGATGTAGGTGCTGTTTATTTCTTCAGCTCTCGATCAAAGTGGGACGTGCAAAGCTTCTGACTTTAATCACATTCATGAGCAGCCCACATCTTTGTCTGCTTTAGCATTTTGAATTGACTTATTTTTTGCTCTTTTGCTTCTTTTCATTATTCTGGGCTGAGGCTCATTCTCTTGGCCACCTTGGATCCTGTGCTTCAAGGTCAAACCAGCTCAGACGCCAAAACAAACAAATAAATAAAATATTTCTACCCTAGTTTTCACTAGGAAAATTTCATGAGTTATTTGTGACACAAATCTAAACTATTTCTTTATTAAAAGCAATAAACGTTAGGATTGTATATCCTTGGAAATAGAGAATGCAGTCCCAAATTGGGAATATTGACAAGTTATGTTGGGAAAATAACAGGTTATGCCGGAAAAGAAGGAAAGGGGTCCTCGGGTTATGCCGGGGAGGTCCACAGGTTATGCCAGAAAAAAAAGAAAAAAGATCCTTGAGTTATGCCAGGGAGGTCCATGAGTTATGTCGGCATAAAAGAAAAAAGGTCCTTGGGTTATGCTAGGGAGGTCCACGCATTATGCTGGAATAAAATAAAAAGGCCCTTGGGTTACGCCAGGGAGGTTCACGGGTTATGCCGGGATAAAAGAAAAAAGGTCCTTGGGTTGCGCCAGGGAGGTTCATGTGTTATGCCGGGATAAATGAAAAAGGTCCTTGTGGTTATGACAGGGAGCTCCACGGGTTATACCGGGATAAAAAGAAGAAATATCCTTTGGTTATGCCAGGAAGGTCCACGGATTATGTCGGGGTAAAAAGAAAAAGGTCCTTGGGTAATGCCAGAGAGGTCCACGGGTTATGCTGGGAGGTCCAAGATAAAGAGAATAAAGGTCCTTGGGTTATACCAGGGAGGTCCACGGGATATGTCGTGATAAAGAGAAAAAAGGTCCTTGGGTTATGCTAGGGAGGTCCATGGATTATGCCGGGATAAAGAGAAAAAGGTCATTAGGTTATGTCAGGTAGGTCCATGGATTATGTCGGGATAAAGAGAAAAAGGTCATTAGGTTATGCCAGGGAGGTCCACGGGTTATGTCGGGATAAAGAGGAAAAAGATCCTTGGGTTATGCCAGAGAGGTCCACGGGTTATGCCGAGATAAAGAGAAAAAGGTTCTTGGGTAATGCCAGGGAGGTCCACGGGTTATGCCGGGATAAAGAAAAAGGGTCATTGGGTTATGCCAGGAAGGTCCACGGGTTATGCCGCAATAAAGAGAAAAAGGTCCTTGGGTTATGCTAGGTAGGTCCACGGGTTATGCCAGGAGAAAAGAAAAAAGGTCCTTGGGCTATGCTAGATCCATGGGTTATGCCGGGAGGTCTACGGGTTATGCCGGGATAAAGAGAAAAAGGTCCTTGGGTTATGCCAGGGAGGTCCATGAGTTATGCTGGTAGGTCCACGGGTTATGCCGGGAGGTCCATGGGTTATGCCAAGATAAAGAGAAAAAAGGTCATTGGGTTATGTCAGGGAGGTCCACGGATTATGCCGGGATAAAGAGAAAAAGGTCCTTAGGTTATGCTAGGGCGATCCACTAGTTATGCCGGGATAAAGAGGAAAAAGGTCCTTGGGATATGCCAGGGAAGTCCCCGGGTTATGCCGGGATAATGAAAAAGGGTCCTTGGGTTATGCTAGGGAGTTCCACGGGTTATGCCGCGATAAAGAGTAAAAGGTCCTTGGGTTATGTTAGGGAGGTCTACGGGTTATGCCGGGAGAAAAGAAAAAGGTCTTTGGGTTATGCTAGGGAGGTCCACGGGTTACACCGGGATAAAGAGAAGAAGGTCCTTGGGTTTTGCCGGGGAGGTCCACGGGTTATGCTGGGATAAAGAGGAAAAAAGTCCTTGGGTTATGCCAGGGAGGTCCACGGGTTATGCCGGAAGAAACGAAAAAGTCCATGGGTTATTCCAGGGAGGTCCATAGGTTATGTTGGGATAAAGAAAAAGGGTCCTTGGGTTATTCCAGGGTGGTTCGCGGGTTATGCCGGGATAAAGAGAAAAAAGTTCCTTGGGTTATGCCAGGGAGGTCCACGGGTTATGCCGGGAGAAAAGAAAAAAGGTCCTTGGGTTATGCCAGGGAGGTCCATGGGTTATGTCGGGATAAAGAGGAAAAAGGTCCTTGGGTCATGCTAGGGAGGTCCACGGGTTATGCCAGGAGAAAAGAAAAGGTCCTTTGGTTATGCCAGGGAGGTCTAGGGGTTATGCAGGGAGAAAAGAAAAAGGTCCTTGGGTAATGTCAGGGAGGTACATGGGTTATACCGGGACTAAAGAATAAGGTCCTTGGGTTATGCCAGGAAGCTCCACGGGTTATGCTGGGAGAAAAGAAAAAAAGGTCCTTGGGTTATGCCAGGGAGGTGTACGGGTTATGCCGGGGATATCTAGGGAACGGGGCCCTATGCTACCATGATTTTGAATTTTTCTCTTCCTCTTTTTCTTTTTTATCATTCTTCATTTCATTATTTTTGTTTGGTAGACAATGCAGGAAAGAATTTGGAGGAAGCTTCCCTTTTGGTCAGTTCCTTGCTGCAAAGCTGTTTCAGCACTTGCGCATTTCTTTTCCCCTTTCGTTGCACGTGCTTCTTGCACGGTTGCTTGGATTACACATGTTTCAACTTTTCAAACAAAGAACAATCGCTAGTTTGAAATAGTGGTTGGTTTTTTGGCCGTGCATGTTTTGATCACTTGTGATGTTCTCAACTTCAATACCACACAAGAGGGAGGTGATTGATGTTGTACCCAATTTTCTCTCTAGAAGAACCTGGTTCTTTTAGGTGTACTTACTACTACTTTTTGTGGAATTAAGAGTGCATAAAATAAAGAACACAAAGATTTTTACGTGAAAAACACCTAGCTCAAAAGGTGAAAAAATTACGATCTACTACTCAGTAGGATTTTCCCAAACTTCCACTAAAATCATTGAGCCAAAATAGCATTTAGAAAACTCTTGTAAACCTAAGGATTAAATTCTAATGCTAGTGTGGCACACAACCTTAACTGTTGCGACACCTTTAAGTTAACTCTAACTTGAATACTCAAAGTACCTAATACAATTGCTTCTATAAAAGCCGGAAAGGTACAACTTTAAAACACCTACTACAATTGAACTAGAATAAAAGAAAGACACAAAGGAACTAGTTCTTCTATCTTGTTCAAGTAGCTTCACGAATGCACACTTGAATATCACATAAATTGTTTGCAAAATTGCCTCGCTCTTTTGCTCTCAATTTAGTTTAACTTCTGCATTTGTGCAGTACCTGTAAAAGAGAACAATCACTGTTATTTAATAAGTTAGTCGTCAGAGTTTGACTAAGACTCAATTGCTGATCTTCCATCGAAGTTGAGTCCCTGAACATTACAAACTCCAACCCTATCCTTTATCCGGATTGCAACATTTTCCATGAGGTGACTTTCTCTCCTCATCCAATATGCAACATTTTCGATTAGTTCAGGAGATATTGTTGCTTGATCACTGAGAGTTGTCTCCTTCACGTGCATCTCACATGTCTAAGTTGATAAATAATGTGCTTTACGTGATGGACCTGGTCCATGATTGAGTTTATTTGTCATTCTTCAAAACTTCACTTGAACTTGGGCCAACAACTTGATCTTGGCCCAACTTTTTGGTGAGAATCTCTGCTACTTGCTAGTTTTTTTGAAGACTAATCTCTCTCTCAAAAATCGAGGACCTCAGCTTTCAAGATTTCTCATAATGGCTCGACCATATGATGCTTTGGCCTTTTCACTTTATTCTGCCTCTAAGGGCTTTTGACTTCGGATTTCTTTTTCCTTTCCCTTAACTGTGATTTTAGAGCATTAGCCATCATGGCCAGTCGGGATCAACTTGATGCACCCGCTGAGGCTGGGTATTTTTCTTCAGGATTGGCTTTGGTTAGGCAGAACCTTGTGAAACCAATATTTCCATCTTTTCTTTGTATTAACTTCTGAAATAGAGTTAGACCGAAAGGGATTCAAGGAAAAGCAAACAGGAGACTTCAATTGACATGACAGCTTCTTGGTGTGGATTCCCGATCTGCACAGCCATCCCAACTTCTCATAAACTCATTGTGACCCATACTTCCAAACCGAGAAGCCTTGCTAGGACTTTAATGGTGGTGACGGGTGTCTTCTTTTCGACCGACGGCGCCCTTTGAGGGTTTTTGCCAATCGACCTCTCTCATTTCGCTTCTCACTCTTGCCTTATAGTGCTATTTACAAGTTTTCACTAACCAGACTCCCTTATTTTCAATTTCTATAATCATCATCGCCTTACGGTGTCCGTAGGTATTCACGAATAAGACTCTCTCATTTTATTTCTCTCATCCTGATTGTATCGAATCCAAAACAATTGTGTTCTCTAATTTCGAAACCTTTTGCCGATTAATCGGAAGGACCTGAACAAGATTTGGGTAAAGAATAGGATCGAATTACTACTTTGGGACCGTTCGGGCGGGATCACCGCCGAACAATTATAACATCTGCCCCAATTTTACTTTTGGAGGACTTTGGATTTTTATTTAGGTGTGACTGAACCCCGGAGATAGGTTGCCTATGTATCCTTTCGGAATCAAGCCGAACGTAGTTCAGGAAGTTGTGATTTTTGAATTTTTCTTTTATTTTTTTGTATTGTTTTTCTTTCTTTTCTTTTTCTTTTTCTTTTTCCTTCCCTTTTTTCCATTATTTTTCTTTTCATTTTCTTTTTCTTTTCTTCCTTCCTTTTTTTCTTCTTTTTTTTCATTTCATTTTCAATAACACTTCCAGGTTCTAAAGAGGGTAATCAAAGAATGGGAGCCGGCTCAAAGGGTTTGCACGGGGTTGATGGTATTTGGAAAGTGGGAATGAAAGCCTTCGTTATCCCAAACGGAGAATATTAGAACTATATGGAGGATCCAACATAGTACCTTTTCACTGCATTTACATTGACAGTTGTTTCAGGGATATTTCCTTTGATGTGTCCCAAGTACAACACACTCTTTTGACAGTACTCTTGTTGTAATGAATGGACCTTTCCAATTCTGGAACCAATTTTCCTTCAATTGTTCAAACTTTTTGTTTTATTTACTCAAACTTATCTTCTTTTAATTTCAACACTTGATTCATTATTCGAAGTCTCATAGAATTCTGGAATCTAGGCATGAAGTCCGCAAGCATGTCATGTTATTTAAAGCCGCGTTATTAGAACTAAAAGAAGAAAAATAAAAATAACAAAATCAGAAGGAATAAAGAAAGATGGACGTTGAAATATTGATTTCATTTCATTGAATTTGGAAGATAACAGGTTTACATTGGAAACTATAAGACATGAAACTAAAGGAAAACATCCAAGTTACACCCTGGAATAACTCGTGATGTAGAAAAGGTGGTAGGACAGGTCTACGGGGACTCCTCCCTGATTGGGAATGGCGTAGCCTTCCAATTTTGCAGTGTTTGCCTCAGGTACCATGTATAGCACATCAGGGTGCTTGATCCTTCCCCTAGCTGGACCATATGGGTTTCATACAATATCTTTCTCATTACCTGACAGATCTATTCAATTTCTTTGGCCGTAAAGGCCTCATCTTCTTCTTCCTCATGGTATTTTGGATTGACAAAAGTTCTTTATAGATCTGGCACTGGCTGAGACAAGACTCGACCATCCTTTTTTCTATCATCTGCCCATTTTACATCAGCTGGAGTGGGTCAGAAGCCTACCCCAAAGAACTTTTCACTGGCAGTCAGGGTGATAAGCTCTGCTATTCCTTGCAATGATTTCCAAAGAACCTTCCCAGGTTTATAGCCACGCCTGATCATTTATTTGGCTGCCATGATTATGTATTGGAAAGGAATGGTTGTGGCCAAAGGTTTCCCTCTTCGTACTGTTCTGCAACCACAATCTCAAAGGCTTGATAGACTATGTGCTCACTCTCATCTCTTGCTTCAAGGCACGGGACTGACGGATCCCGATAGATTGATTGCTCATCTTCCCCATGGACCACAATTTCTTGATCCTCATGCTCGAATTTCACCATATGGTGAAGAGTAGAAGGTACATCCCCCGCTGCATGAATCCACGCTCACTAAAAGAAAGTTGTAGGATGTCTCCATATCCAGAACCTGGAAGGTTACTTTAAAGTCTACTAGGCCGATGGCTAGAATCAGATCAATCTCTCCAATCATGTCCCTTTTGATACCATCGAAGGTGCGTACACAGATATTGTTGGGTCGGATTCTTTCGTTACCGATTTTCATGCGTTGGAAAGTGGAGAGTGGCAAATATCTATCCCAGAACCACCGTCCAACATAACCTTTTTCACATAATACACTTCGTATTTGACTGTCAAGTGAAGGGCTTTGTTTTGTGCGGACCCTTCTAGGGGAAAATCATTTTTGCTAAAGGAGATCTGGTGACTGCAAAAAATCTTTCTCTCATCCTCTTCAACTGCTCTACAGTGGTCTCAGCATGCACATATGCTTCGTTAAGGGTCTTGATCAATACATTTTGATGTTCGGTGGAGTTTATTAAAAGAGATAGCAAGGAGACTTGTTTGGGAGATTTTTGAAGCTGTTCAATCACCTTATAATCCCCCATTTTCATCTTTTGAAAGAAGGCCTCCGCTTCTTCGCCACTCGTGGGCTTCTTAGATGGGAAGCGCTTTCTAGTGGCATTGTTCACCTCTTCCAAATTGAAATACTTTTTTGCTGGGTTATTTTTTTGAACTTCTCCTGAGATTTATTTGCCTTTGTATGTCACCACTGACTTGCTATAATTCCAGGATACAACGCCAGAATCTGTCATGGGCTTTTCTGGTGCGCGGCCAATAACCACGGGCTCACTCAGCCTTGGTGGATTAATTGGCCCCCGAATCACATAAGCCCCCTTGGGCACATACATTTGGGTTGTCTTATTCAGCTCAAACCTCCTGGAAGGAAACAATGTCATCTACTTTTCTTTGCGGCCTCGAGGGACATAGAGAACAACATCTTTGGGAGGCATTGCCCTAGTTTCAACTTCAATTTTCATCTCCGACTTTGGAGGGGTAGATTCTTTATTTTTCTCCCATTTGTCTTGTTCCGGAGTAGCTTTTGGTTTCTTTTCCACATCAGCGATGGCAATGATGGCCTTCAACGTTGGGTCAAATTTCTTGTCCTCGCAAATCATTTCGATAACCGGCCCGTTGTTGTGAGCCGGCAGTGGGTTGTTGGTCACGTTGGGAATATCTTTATCCCTTATCACTATCTTCCTTTGTTCTATCAAGTCTTCCATAGTCCTCTTCAAAGTCCAACAATTTTCTATATCGTGACTTCAGCCGCTGAGTGATAAGTGCATCTGGTGCCTTGTTGGTAAGAGGGTGATTCTAGATTTTGCCTATTCAGGGGTATGTGTTGCAACAAGCCCATTTGGACTAATTTTGGGAATAATCTAGAATAGGACTCTCCAATTAGTGTGAAGTTTGTTTTCCTTAGTGGCTCCCGGGTGCGAAAGTTGTTTTGTGGAGGTCGGGGATTGTAGTAGCATTGGTAAGGAGGTTGGTTTCTAGGAAATGGAGCCTGGTTTCGGTTGGATTGCTGTTGTGACCAGACATAAGGTTGAGCATTCATGACCGGGTATGGCTGAGGAGAATAGGCCATGTCTTGGGGGTGGTAATAGTGTTGCGGGGTCCTTTCTAAGAAGATGGATCTGGGAGTATGGTGTTTTCTTGCACCCGACGCTGCCATGGATGTTTCTTCCTTTTTATTTCCCATTCCTACTCCTCCATACCCACCCTGAATGGATTGAGAGGTAGCTCTGATAGCATATTGGTCGACCCGTTTCAACCATTTCGCCAATCTTGATGGCTTCAAAAAACAGTTTACCCATTGCGGACATCATGTTTTGGAAGTAGTCAGCTTTTGGGGCTTAGAGGAATATTGTGACCATTTCAATCTCATCCATCAGAGGCTTTACCCTGGAGGCATGCTCATGCAATTTAGCAGCGTATTCTCAGAAGCTTTCCGAGGGCTTCTTCTTTAAGTTTGTTAATGAGTTCCTATCTGGAGAAATATCAATGGTGTACTGGAACTGCCGGACGAAATCTCTAGCAAGGTCATCCTAGATGTGCCAGCGGGATATATCTTGGTCCATGTACCACTCAGATGTGATGCCAACCAAACATTCTCCGAAATAGGCCGTGAGGAGTTCTTCCTTTCCACTGGGTCCTCGCAGCTGGTTGCGATATCTCTTAAGATGAGCAATAGGATCATCGTGACCATCATACTTATCAAATTTAATTATTTTGAATCCCATTGGTAGATGCACATGGGGGAACATGCATAAGTCGTCATAGGACACACTTCTTTGTCCACTCAATCCTTGTATGCTTTTGAGACTCTGTTCCATGATCCTCATCTTTCTCGTAATCTCTTCTTTCTCAGGAGTTTTGGTGGTCTTTTCTTTCCCCACGGTGATTTCATACCGAGGTGGTTGGGAGTAAGTATAAGTGGGAAATTGTGGAGGTTCTATCAGGAAGGAGGGTGTTTGGAAGGTGAAACCTGTTAGGTCAAAATTGGGCCTGGGCAATGTAGGTTATGCCGTGGCCAAGCAAGGGGGAGCGGTAAAGATATTTGAAGTTGCATCGGACAATAACACCTGGGGGCGTACCTCAGAAGGTGCTCCCACAAAATGAGCTGAGATAGTTGGGTGTCCTAGTGGTGTGTTTGGGTGACCGATACGGATGGTGGAGGAACTGCTTGCTCTAGGAAAAAGTTCAGGGAATTCTAGTATTGCGCTTGGTGGCTCTCTTCCATTTGACAAAGCATCCCACATTTCTATAACTCGGAGATGCAGGATTCTGTTTTCTTCGGCAGCTGCCAATTCTAAGGCCGGGATTCCTGAGATTGGACTATTATCCATGATGGGAATTTTTGGCAGAGACATTTCGATGCTCCCTTTTGATCTCGTAAAGTATGGGTGTGAAGCCAGATTACCATAAAGAACAACCATCGTTCCATAAAAACCTGGGCTAAGAGTAATAGCATCAGACGGCTAGTTTGAAATAAATAATAGATAGGTAATCGCACGTTGGGGGTGTGATGCACCTATACAGTTAAATATGTTTCTACAAGTTTTGCGACGGTTGCATGCTTCATTCTGGCATTACTTATTCTTCTCATTTTTCTTCTTTCCACCCCATCTTTTTTTTTCTCTTTTATCACTCTCTTTTTTATTCCTTTCTTTTGGTTATGGTCGAATCATATGGAGATTCCCTACGTATCATGACCCCGCATGAATTAGACCGAGCGTAGTTCTAGGGGATAAGTGTAAAAATAAATAATAAAATTTTTTTGGGAATTTTTTTTACATTTTTATTAAAAAACCAAATGCTTGATAACAACGACTCAAAAACTAATAGACTCAACATGAAACAAACAGACTCTGATGAAAAGACGAAAATACAGACGAACTAACATACTCCAAGAAAATACATACTCGACAACAAACTAACAAACTCCAACAGAAAGAAAATACAGACTCAAGTAAAAATCACAAATACATTAATGCCTCAAATGCTCCTGGGGCCCGCAGGACATCATTCAGTCTCCCCACGGGACATCGCGCCAAATCCCCTTGGAGGTTGTAGAGATCTTCCATTATCCTGTGGGCAAAGGTCATCACAGTGGCAAAGAACATGGATCTAGTCATATCTATTGCATTTCATCGCGATGTAGTCGACGATCCTTATGACTCTCTCTCTCTCTCTCTCTCTCTCTCTCTCTCTCTCTCTCTCTCTCTCTCTCTTTCTCTCTCTCTCTCTCTCTCTCTCTCTTATGATACCCATTTCTTGCAACAAAAGCCCAATCTACTGGGCCCTGGCTTCCAAAGTTTGTTCGGCTACTTGATTATGCTCTTGAAGTTGTTGCAAATCTCTTTCTAACTATGTCATTACTATATAACAATGTTCTTTTTCAACCTTGAAGTCTTTCGCCTGTTTGATCATTTTGTTCTAAGCGGTGACGACCCTTTTCTTTAACCCTGCAACCTCATTGTCCTACTTGTCTTTTAATTGTTTAACCAAGCGCGCTCGTTCCTCCGCATTTTTAGCCAATTGCTTTCGAGCCTTGGCTAGTTCACCCTCTGCTTTGTTTAGATCAAAACTATATTCACCCACTTTCTACCTCAGGTTATGTATAATTTTTTTATCTTTGGCACTTCTGGAAGGATTTTCTGTCGCTATATTCATTTTCTGAATCTGGGCTCGAAGAATCTCATTTTCTTTCGCTAGCTTTTTCTTTTCTCCTTCATCCTTCGTGGCTTGCAAGCCATTATCGAATTGAAGTTATTTGACTTAATTTTCCAGGTTTCCTATTGTGGCCCTATACTTATTCTCCTTGGTCAACCAAGCCTACTATTCTTGTGATGCCTCAACGAATTCCTAAATGTGAGGCTTTTTGGCTGGTCTTTCTGGTTTGGCCCTTGAAGTGTTCTTCTTTCTATACCAGGCAAGATAGGCGGGTGAGACCTCGCCTCTAGATAGGTCATGCACTTGAGTGTTTGCTGACAAATACTGGCACTCGTTCCAAATAGAACGAACAGTTTCTTCATGAAATTGGTCGTCGGATCTAACCTCAACCGCATAGACACTAAGATCTTCATCTGGATGCATCACCTGACACCTTCCCAACTTTCTCATCACTCGGTAGGAAGCGTAAGGCTGAATACCTTGAAGACCCATTAGGAGAAAGTAAGGACCAGTGGTGGGCATATACATAATTTCTTCAACAGGAAGCCAACCAGTGTCCATTCTATTTGCCCCGCAATGATGGAACCAAGGCAGGATATCCAATCTCTAAACCCGTCTGGTAGCTTGAACCCTTAAATCCTTTTGTCAACTCTTCAATTCAACTTTTCTCTGCGGACCCATAACTCATATACTGAGGGCGGTGACACAGGTGTTCGATCATCCACATTTATAGTAGCAAATTGCATCCCTAGAAGAAATCCGTCCCAGCTTTACAAGTTGTGAGAGCTTGGCATATCTCAGATACTATCATAGGGAAAAGGGCGCTCTTGGCGTTGGTAATCAAGACCTTGACGACTCTAGCCACTCGCAGATCGATATTCCCATCTTTTAGGGGAAACATTACGAGGCCTAAGAAAGCTACCATGAAAGCAAAACGCCTATGATCATCCCATTTTGTTCTCCCTTTGCTACAAACCTGCTTTCCGGATTGTTGAATCTTCCTACATAACCATACCTCCAGTATATAAAATGCAGAGTGGAAAAACCGTCCTCCAACTCGAAGTATGGGAATCCCTTGCTTATCTTTAGCAAATCCATGAATTTGTGAGAGTTCTTGGTGCGATCAAATACTTATGCCTCAGACCTTCAGTACTTTCCAAATAACCTGCTATCTATTCCAAGGTGGGTGTGAGTTCAAAATCCAAGAAATGCAAGACGTTGTGAGCTAGGTACCAAAACGCGACCAACGTCTTTATGATGTCTCCTCTAGGTCTTATCTTCAACAACCCGGTGAGACCTCCCAAATGTAGATTGACCTATATTGCTCCGACTTACCGAGATCCTTCGACCACATATGCAACTCAAAAGGGATCTTGTTCATGACTGTTATCGGTAAACTTTGACTCGTGTTCATTTCGCACATTTATTAGCGTGATTAAGCAAAATCAAGACTCATTTGACTCAAAAACAAAGTTAATATTGTTTTTCCATCTTTTCTTTTTTTCAAATTTTCATTTCAAAATAAAAACCCCACTTTGCAAATACGGCCTTTCAGCACTTCCAGGGATAAAATTATTAGGTTGTGCTTGCTAACCGGCCAAAATATCAAAAGAGACCAAAAGTGATTGTTCTTAGAAAAATAGCCTTCTGGCGTCCTTTTGGGGACAATCGGCTAGTTTCGACATGAATGGATTCACCTTCCTTATTTCCAAATGAAAATAATATTTTGTTATTTTTAGGCTATTTTTACAAAAAGAAAGTTGGACCAAGTGGGGATTGCCGTATCCCATATCCGATGAGAATCAAACTGGCATAGTTCGGGCAATTTTGACAAAACCAATTTTTTCTTTTTCCTTGAAAACAATAAAAATTCTCTTTTTGTTTTCTTTTTTCAAAATTTCGGTAGAGTTTCAGTATAATTTGGGACATTGGTTTTCAAAACAGGTAATCGCCTCCCTTAGTCCTCACACTGCTATTTTCTTTTCCAAAATCTCTCCTTTTATTCAAAAGCCGATCAGCATGCAAATCTGAAGCAAATAATGTACAAGTAGCAAGTAAGATACATCAGGATGGACTTTTTTTATTTTTGGTACACCTGTCCTAGAAAGACCCAACCCTTGTGTTGAGTCTCCAAAGTCAAAATGCACATGATGTAAACAAATGTTCCTACTACGGATCCGGCATGGGGTCTTGTTATACTAGGCTTAAAATCTGGGTTTATTTAGACTAGACCAGGCTTACCCGAGCGGACAACTCGAGCTGGGGGGGCTGCATACCGGTAACCAAAAGATCATCCGGCTTTACAGCTCGTCCGAACCTCATTTTATTTGGGATATGACACTAACAGAAAGAAGTCACTACCAGCGTGCACTCCTCAGGAGAGAGAAGAGAGGTTTCGTAGCAGTTTATATATACAGTTCAGATAATATCAAAGCCGTAAAATCAACACTTAGAACATTAGGCCCCAACATGAAAAAAAATCAGATAATAAATAAAGCCAACTATAACAACCATTCTAAGCTCGAATTCTAGAACCCTGAACCGAAGTTCTGGGTTTGGGTCCCCAACATAGTCGCTAGAGCTGTCATACCTTCTTTTTCACACACCATCCCGAAGGTTAGTATATAAGGGAGTTTTTTCACTTTAAGTGACATTATTCGAAATGGGATTATTTATTCAATTCAGAATCGCCACTTCGGATAGTTTATTTGGTGTCCCAAGTCACCGGTTTACTTTAACTCCCAAATCGAGGAAATTTCGACATTCCTTTTAAGTTTGCGAACCAAAAATTCTAAGGAATTCTATTAACCTGGTGGTTCTAGAACGATCGCTTAAACTATCATAATTGGCATCTTATCTAATTTTAGTACATGTTCAAATCCATGGTGCAATTTTAAACCTTTAACCGCTTTTATTTATTATAAAGAAAATCGCAACGTCATTTTAAATGTCTTGAACCACGTCACATAAAAGCACCCGCGATCCACAACACATTTTATAAAAGATTGTTAAGATTTGAATTTGGGTCACATAAATGTGCACCCAAGTTTAGGAAGGTAATGTTATAAAAATAACGCGCCTAAAACAATATCACAACCCAAACTGGAGGGCATGACTAGCGCCCGACCATACTTGCCGAGCACCAACGTACATTTTATCTAACCTTCTTTATTATCTCTTAGGGCTGAGGAGATCAATATAAATGGTAGACATGGATCATGGGCAACCAACAATAAAGTATGATGGCATGAACCTACATAACCTGGGATGACCAGACAATCAAGAAACTATATATATATGGTACGAGCTACCACGCTATCATGGAATGCTATACAACAACAACTAGCCGACAAGGCATACCAAACTGTACATGAGTCGACACCTGTCTATGAGCCTCTAAAGGAACATAAGTGCTGCAACATAGCCAGAACAGGGCCCCGACATACCCATAAAGACAAAGGCAAGTCCGGAGAAGGGATCTCGCCAATCACCGCTGAACTGGACAGCCTACTGTGGTGGGGTAACTGCACCTGCCTATCAATCAGGACCTGCACTACAACATGCAGCGTCCACAAATAAAGGACGTCAGTACGAATAATGTACCGAGTATGTAAGGTAGGGAACCATAAATACGAACAGTAATGTAAACATGGATAGAGAATATACAACCTGTAATATATGAGTACCTCTGAGGGCTACTGACATGAAATGCATGATACATATGTATAAATACATAAACTTTTAAAACATACGCCTCTGTGGGCATCATCATCATCATATCGTACCCGGCCGTAATAGGCTCGATAAAAATGTACCCGGCCATCATAAGGCTCGGTAGATTGTACCCGACCACGTGGAGCTCGGTAAAACCCAACTGATCAGTGGTTGCACAGTAGGTGTTGTACCTCGCCGACTATAGTGCGGCTCGGTAGAGTAAAATAGATACATATATATAATGCATGCTCGACTCATGGAATCACGTTCTAAACCTTTTGGAGTGACGTAAGGTCGGTATCTCTGTAAATGTTATTAGGACTAACTATTCACTGTGAACCTTATAAGAATCAAGAAGTACCAACAACATTGATAACATAAGAATAAGATAAGCAACATTAACATCAATCGTTCCATAAGAGGGAAAATATTGTATGTACTGTTAGCTTCTAAGAGTAGAGTATCTTTGGAAGCTCATGCATTACATTATGTATAATCGGGGTCGTGCAAAAGAAGGAAAGGTATAGCCTCACATACCTTGTATATATTTCCCAAATCTCAAGCTATGCAATTGTCACACCCCTTAGTCTACAATAAGAGAAACGATACTATCGTTATCATATAAGCGTCATAGCCATTGTGTATCGACCAAAACCTATTTTACGATAAACGGGCAGCACCTCCCCTATATTTATGACTTCACACCATTCAAAACAATCACCAAAAATCCCAATAAACATCAATAATAATCATATTGAGTCTTCCAAAATAGTCCACCAACCGATAACATTACTACCAAGCCTTTCGATATATATTTCACAAGTTCTAGCTTAAATGGCTTAGGCACAACTTGGATAATCTTACATATAGAGTAATAGGTTTCTTACCTTTTAAATAAAAAATCCAATTTGACCTTAAATTTCCATCAAATATCCCTCCAATGCTGCCACAATAACAAGAAAATGAAACTAGCGGTCAATTAGTATTTTTCGGCACTAGAATTTCTTTAGGAGGCTTGAAATCACCTAGGGTTGATATTAATAACATGAGGAAGTATTTACAGAACATAAACCCTCTAAAACAACCCCCACATTAGCTGGAACGACACAAAAATGAGCAACAACAAGAAGAACAAGAGCTTACTAGCGCTACGGAATTCCCGACACTTGATTTGTGTTGTTTGCCCTTTGGGTCTTGAACCATGAGAGAACCTTGAGAGGATGTTCCTAGGGTTATAAGGGCTGAAAATAGTGAAAATAAATGACTTAAAACGGGTTGGAAGTGGTATAGGCCCAAGTGTCTTAAACATCCTTAGTGGGCCCCATGGAGAGGTGTTTGGCGCAGTCTCGCAAAAACGCGAATATCTCTCTACTCCGAAATCGTATCGACGAACGTTTTAATGCGTTAGAAACTAGACTCATAGATCTTAAATTTGGTGGTTATACCAATCCATATTTCTTAGTAATTGGGAGAAAATCTTAGTAACATTTGACCTAATATTTAAGTAAAATTATGAACCTTAAGTTGCGACAACTTTTGTCGACTTTTGTCTCATAACTCATTTGACTTCAAGACTTATAATACGGATATTATATGATTAAAATACCTTAAAATACTACCTCTTCAGTGTACTAAGCACCTCTAGGTTTATCCAAAAATACGGCTGACAACATCTTTGATTCGTTTAACTTCTAGTACTTGATATTCACTTATATACACCTTTGTATCATTTAAGACCAATAGAATTAACTTATTATCATCTTATAGATAATCCTTTCATGGATTTATGTCGATTACCTTATGGCATGAGCTAATATACTTGAATATGGGTTGTAACAAACAACTACGCGTTGTTAACTTTGCGACGGCCATGAAAATTTGCTAAATGACACGCCTCAAATTCTAAGGATTTTAAAATTAATTAAACGAGAGCCACACATTTGGGATTTTATTTGGCGCGGCGCACCTTAATTTTATTTTTTTATAGAGTGTTCAAACTAAAGCTCGGAAGGCCATAAACTACTTGTATTATCTAATATGGCTGACCTCCGATCTAATTTTGAGACATTTTAGCTTAATTAAAGAAAAAAATGCCAAAGGAACTCGAGATATTTTATGCCAAAGTTAAACTCAAAATGGAATAAGTAACAAAGGTCCATTTCCTCCTTAAGGTTGAGCCCCATAACGCATTGTAGTTGTAGAACCAACGACTTTAAATGATTTGGGACAACCTCAATAGCAGGCCCAATTTGACAATATTGGAGCTGAAATAGTGGGGACCTGGGATCGAGTCCTTGAAGGAACCAACATTTCACAAGGCTGAACACTGGTTTTAAACTCCAATAAGCAAAGCTCCATTTTGACCATTAACCAATATGCAATTTCAAATCTTTAAGCCTCAAGCTAATCTTAAGCAGTGTGATGGAATAAGACTTCAACGAGTTTGAGAAAATTTCTCTCGAATTGCCGGAGAATTTGATTTATTAATAAATAGCTATTGAAATACTAATTAACATTAAAATAACGGCTAATTCAAACTGTCTGCCAGGCTTAAACACATTCATATGAGAGTCATTGACACATTAGAAATTGAAAAATCATTGAAAACACTAACTACATAATCATGCTTACTGAAAGTACAAACTACTTATTAGCTTCCTTTTAAATGCTGGTACAGAGTCACCCTGTGAGGCCTCCCGGGAGGGTACATAGTCACTTCTCTCTGAGTAGGAAGTAGCTCTATTTGTAGCTCTAATGTCCTTCCTCATTTGCCTAATTGATTTCCGTATTGCTGGTATTAACTTAATTTATCCTTATCCCCTACCCAGGGAGGACTCTACTTTCCCCTTTTATTTCTCACCGCCACATATAGATTAACCCTTGTCTGCAAACATATTCAGTGGAAAATTGTTAGTGCTAGTGCAAGAAGAAGCACTGAAAAAATAAAAGAACAATTGACAGCGAACATTCAGACCAAATGTGAAGTGTTGATTCTGTAAGCAAAGTAACGCGATT